>JAQHUG010000005.1:6208956-6232164 GCA_028555095.1 Dicrostonyx torquatus
ATGGTTACACACTGCAGACCTGCCTCACATCCCCATGGTTACACACTGCTGACCTGCCTCCTGTCCCTATGGTTACACACTGCAGACCTGCCTCACATCCCCATGGTTACACACTGTAGACCTGCCTCCCATCTCCATGGTTACGCACTGCTGACCTGCCTCCCATCCCATGGTTACACACTGCAGACCTGCCTCTCGTCCCCATGGTTACACACTGCAAACCTGCCTCTGATCCCCATGGTTACTCACTGCAGTTTGAATCATTTAACGTGTGCCTTTTCTGACTAGCTCCTTTTCTCTCAGCAGTATCTGTGTAAGCTACTCCCATGACTCTCATAGCTTGATAACACATTTCTTTGGAATAATGCTCTACATGTGGGGGTATTAGTTTGTTTCCTCATCCACCTGTCTGTAGACATTGTACTTATTTCCAGTTGGGAGTGATTGAGACTAGAACTATTCTGTTAGTTACGTTTGCATCTCTGAAACCAAATACCTGAAAGAAACAACCCAAAGGCAGAGAGTAATTTTGGTTCATGATCTCCATCTGTGGGTTGCTTGGCTCTGTGTCTCTAGGCATGGACAAAGACAGCATTTCTTGATGGTGGGAGCATGTGGCAGACAGAGGTATTTTCTTCAGGAATCTGACTCCAGTGACCTTTAGTTTCCATAACCTCTCCCAAGAGCACCACCCCCAGAACTGAGAATTCCAAACAGGAGCTCATAGGGGACACTTCATATTCAAACTGTGACCACTGTTGTAAAGACCCATGGATGTGTTTAATGGCTATGACAGTTTACAAATCACGTGGTAAGTTCTCCGAGGCATTACTGCTAAATTGTGTGGACTTTGTAAGATACACCAAATTATCTTTTAAAGTGTACAATTTTGATTTCTCATTAGTAAGGAATGAGGGTTCCTTTTTGTTCTAATCTATAATTTCAATTTAATGTAGTTAAAAATAAGACAGCTTTTGGAGCCACATTATGTACTACTCTCTACTCAGGTTTACATAGGTATAATTGCAAATAATATTGTTTGTACTTACAGTATGTATGTGATGTTTTGATATATAACCACATTTGGAATTACAGTCATGCTAATGATCATATTCATACTTCATGCAATTTAATTTTAAAAATATATATTCATGGGGCTGGAGAGATGTCTAGTGGTTAGAGAAGTTACTGCTCTCAGAGAGTACTGGGTTCAGTTCCCAGGACTCACATGTCATACCAAGGAGATCTAATACCCTTCTCTGGCCTCTGCAGGTACTAGACACACATACATAATGAACTTACATATTTTCAGGTAGGACACTCACTCATGTGCTAGATACTTTTATGTCAACTTGACACAAGCTAAGTCATCTGAGAAGGAGGAACCTCAGTTGAGAATCCTTCCATAAGACTGAGCTGTAGGCAGTCCTATAGGGAATTTTCTTTTCTCCCCCTACCCCCACGTTTTGGTTTTTTTGAGACAGGGTTCTTTGTAGTTTTGGTGCATATCCTGGAACTAGCTCTTGTAGACCAGGCTGGTCTTGAACTCACAGAGATCCCCCTGTCTCTGCCTCCTGAGTGCTGGAATTAAAGGCGTACGCCACCACTGCCTGGCTTGGGTATTTTCTTCATCAGTGATTTTTGGGGGAGGACCCAGCCCATGGTGGGAGGTGCCATCCCTGGGCTGGTGGTCCTGGGTTCTATAAGAAAGCAGGCTGAGCAAGCCACGTGAAGCAAGCCAGTAAGCAGCACCCATCCATGGCTTCTGCACCAGCTCCTGCCTCCAGGATCCTGCCCTGTTTGAGCTCCTGTCCTGAATTTCTTAGATGATGAACAGTCATGTGGAAGTGTTAGTCAAATAAACCCTTTCTTCCCCAAGTTGATCTGGCCATGGTGTTTCACCACATCAATAGAAACCCTAAGGCACATGTAAAGTTTAAAAATACATTTATGTGTGTGGCCATACGGGTGTGTGCCACACCAAAGCCTGTGGAGGTCCTTATCCACTGAGCCATTTTCCCAGCCCACTCATAGTGTTTGGAGATCACTTAAACTCTGTTCTTTTAACAGTTTTCTTGCATAGAACACATTATGACTTTCTGTGGTAACTGTGTGACACAGTGGAAGAGAATGTGGTGTGGGAGGTCCTTCTGTGTATGTGTTGCTTTTATTGGTTAATGAATAGAGCTGTTTCAGTCAGTGGCTTAGCGGAATAGAGCAAGGTGGGAATTCCAAGTACATAGAGGAAGAAAGAAGGTGGGGTCAGAGAGATGCCATGTAGCCACAGCAGAAGACAGACTCTGGATGCCAGACGGAACCTTACTGGTAAGCCACAACCACTTGGTGATACATAAATTAATAGAAATGGGTTAATTTAAGATGTAAGTAACATTCTTTCAAATTTCCTTCTTCATGGAAAAATCTGCCAGATACTATGGGCCTGAAGACTGAAGATGGATGCCCCAACATTACAGAAGAACTTTGGGTGACTGTCCAGGCAGCAAGACATCTCTGTCAATTCTAGAATTTTGGAAGTTGCTTACAATGTACTTCCTGTTTATTTAGGTAATAATATATCCTTCTGGGATCTTTGAAGAGTTGAAAACAGATGGTTATAGTTTTCCTTAGTTACTATAAAAGATAAATTAGATATGAAACTTTAGACTCACAAGGATAAAATAAATGATAGTATATTTTTTTGATTTTTCCAGATACAAATAGACTAATTATCGTAACTGTAATTCTTGCTTGAACCTGTTTTGTTATATGTAATTTTACTATGTTAAAGTTAAAACCTTCCTTTTTACACTGAGCCATCTCTCCAGCCCTCCTTTTTATTTAGATAGAAAAGGGGAGATGATGTGGGATCTCCTCTGTATGCTATGAATATATTTTATTGCCATTGGTTAATAAAGAAGCTGCTTTGGCCTATAGCTGGGTAGAATGTAGCCAGGCTGAAAGAGATAGAGTGGGAGTAGACAGAATCAGAGAGGGATGCCATGTAGCTGCTGAAGGAGAAAGACGCCATAACAGAACCTTACCCAATAAGCCATGAATGACCTTGTGGTGATACACAGATTAATAGAAATGGGTTAATTTAAGATGCAAGAGTTAGTTAATAAGAAGCCTGAGCTAATAGGCTTTCTGTGTGATTATTTGGGCCTGGGAGGCCAGGAAACGAAAGAACAGTCTCCTACTACAAGGCAGGGTATCCCCAGCAGATACAGCTGCCATAGAAGCTCAGAGTGGTCTCATGAACAGAGAAAAAAAGACACCAACACTGAATTCAGATGACATCACTGAGAGAATGTCTGTGATTGGGGCTGCAGAGCTCAGATGATGTCACTGGGAGCTCAGATGACATCACCGGGAGAACACCTGTGCTAGGACTGCAGAGCTCAGATGACGTGACTGGGAGGACACCTATGATTGGGGCTGCAGAGCTCAGATGACGTCACTGGGAAGACACCTGTGACTGGGGCTGTAGAGCTCAGATGACGTCACTGGGAAGACACCTGTGACTGGGGCTGTAGAGCTCAGATGATGTCACTGGGAGGACACCTGTGACTGGGGCTGCAGAGCTCAGATGACGTCACTGGGAAGACACCCAGGACTGGGGCTGCAGAGCTCAGATGATGTCACTGGGAGGACACCCGTGACTGGGGCTGCAGAGCTCAGATGATGTCACTGGGAGGACACCCGTGACNGACTGGGGCTGCAGAGCTCAGATGATGTCACTGGGAGGACACCCGTGACTGGGGCTGCAGAGCTCAGATGATGTCACTGGGAGGACACCCGTGACTGGGGCTGTAGAGCTCAGATGATGTCACTGGGAGGACACCCAGGACTGGGGCTGCAGAGCTCAGATGATGTCACTGGGAGGACACCTAGGACTGGGGCTGCAGAGCCTGTGTTTTGAGGACTGTGCAGGTGGGTTCTTTCCTTGTTGTGGGTTCTGCTTCCAGGAATAAGCACCCAGTGAGAAGGATTAGGTTTCCAGCAGGTGCCATGGTCATGGGGACACCTGAGAGTCCTTTCACGTCCTCTTTAAACTTCCTTTAGACACCACTGTCCTTTAATGCACCTGTCCTCTAAGCTCCTTTCTCCAGTTCTTGCTTTGCTTTGATACTTAGGTTTTTTTCTCTGGTACTGACTGCAAGCTCAGGCCTGTGGGAGTGAATGGTGTCTGTGAGGCTGCTGGTGGCCCTCTCGTTAGCTGCTGGTGGCCCACTTGGTGGCTGCTGCTGGTAGCCTTCTTTTTAGCTGCTGGTGGCCCACTTGGTGGCTGCTGCTGGTGCTCTTAGTGATGGTGTCTCTGGAGTCTGAATCCAGTGGCTTTAAGGGAATGGGTGTGGCAGACTGTTGGGCTTGGGCAGTGGGGTATTAGCAGCATTTGAACTTAGGCAGGTTGCATGTAAATTGCACATAAATCGGGCCCTACTGATGACAATGGACTTGGAAAACCACTTCCTAGGGACCCAATGAGGGGCAGTGCTGTTACCTCCAGCTCAGCATTCAGTGTGGTGATCAGAGGGACCCCTGGTCTGCAATGCCCTCACCCTGGCAGTTTTATTTCCTCTTCCTTTCTTGGCTCACTAAAGGCACAACTTGGAATATGACATGGTGAAGACACATTTGCTCGGAGCATTCTGCACTTGAAGCCTCAGTCGGAAGCTGCACATTTAGGAAATGAAGGTACTATCAGGTGTTTGGACAGGACTAACCCTGCCCTGACTTGTGATAGATCGCCACAGCTGAGCCTGTTGATTCTTGGCTTTCCCTACAAGAGGAGAGGGTAAGGGCAGTCAAGGGACCCTCAGCTGAGTACCAAGTCGCTCCCCTGTCCCATTGTATGCAATTCTGTCCTAATTGCACGGGATACCAGAGAGCAGCTAGAGTATACAGGCTGAGAGGACAGAGAGAATGGTTGGTCTACAGTGGAACTCTACTAGAGGCTGTTGAAATATGCAGCATTCCTAAAGACATTCTCTTCCTTCCTCGTTGCTTTCTATCCTTTCTTCAATTCATTTTATTTTATGCACATTATATAGTAAAAGGACTTATACCCTTGATAGAATAATTGATTAAACAAAACTATCTTTCCATAGTCTGGTGGTTTGAATGATTGCCTCCCATTGGCGTAGATGTTCGAATACTTGGTACCCAGTTGGTGGCACTATTTGGGTGGCTTTGGAAGGTGTAGTGTCACTTGAGAAAGCATCTCTCTGGAGTGCGGTTTCAAAGTCATGCTTCATTCCTGGTACCCAGTCTCTGATCCATGTTTGCAGCTCAGGGTGTGAGCACTTAGCTTCTTGTGACTGGTGCCGTGACTTTGTCCCACCATCATGTGCCCTAACCCTCTGGAGCCATGTGCCCAAATAAATCCTTTCTTCAAAAAAAAAGTTCCTTTTCTTCTTGTCTCCGTTATGGCTGAAAAGTCAGTGATCATTTAAATTATTTTATCCTCCTCCTTCTTCCCCTCCTTTTATGATTTAGAGTTTCTCCTATAATGTGACCATGAGGTAGATGATCAAAACAGTTCAGCAACCCAGGACTCCACTTGGTTTGGACTATGCACATACCCCTCTTGGAGTGATTCACTCGTCACCCCAATACTCTTACCTGGACAAACTGTGTACTCACCCTACTAGCAACCTGCTAGCAGCCTAAGACCCCTACCTGCATTGATCTTCATGTACAGCCCACGCTGAACAATAGAACAAATTTTCCATCCCCTTAATGACCATCAAACTATTTGTTTGTACTTAGTGTATGCCTGGGTCAATGAGTACGAAGGCTGATCTGGCCTAAGATGGCTTGGGGTGCCTGGGCAATGAGGCAAAACTGTGTCCTCAAGTGAACTTATAGGGAGAAGCCTATATTTACCATCTTAAGCCTGTGCATAATTAAATGTGCATAGGACTTAAATCAGATGCAGAATGGGAAAGGGCATGGGTAGTAGAGAAACAGTTATACAGCTTAGTCTGCCGATGAAAACAGAGAACCACCCAAACTGTGCTCCTTAGCAATGTCCCCATTCCCTTAGACCCCATACAAAGTAGTCCCAAGCAGTATCATGGACTCTCGAGTCCCTTCATTCTTGTGGCCTGCTGACGGTCTTGACAGTATATTCCTTTCTAGTCTGTGCTACCACCTGGCTTTGAGTAGAATATTTCATTCTTGGCAGTCTCTTTGTACCTTGATTTTATTCTCTAATTAGACACCAAGAATCTGGAGCACCTGGCCCAGACCCTGACTACAGCGACACCCAGGTGTGATTTAGTTTTATATTTATCCTCTTGGGGTTTGATGAGCCTCTTGGATCTATACATTTATTTCAGTTGTTATTTTTTTATATTGTAGAACAGCTGTAGATTTATTAAGGAAAAGTGGAAAAAGAGTTCCCAAGAGTGAAGAGTCCCAAGAGAGGAATACCTTGGATATTTATTTTTAAGAGTAAATTTGGGGAGATTTCAGCTACCATTCTAAACTGTGTTTTCTGACTCACCTGGTTTGGGATGTCCATTACATATGCAATGGATGCTATCCACAGGCCTTTGAGTCTGGTTGTTTTCTCTGTTTCCCAGAGTTCTTCTCATTGTGTGATTTTTACCATCAAGCTCTCAGAGCCTTTCCCCTCACTGTCTCTAACCAGTAAGAAAAACCATTTGATTAATTGCTTACTTCTAGATTTTCCAGTTTTTTTTAAATGTTTATTCATTAACACAATATCTCTTCAGTTCTTTAGCAACATTTTCATTTGAAGAGTAGCTGTTATAATTGATTAAAGTCTCCCCACCTCTCTCCCTCCCCCCTTTTTCTCTCTCTCCCTCTCTCTCTCATTCTCTCTCTCTCTCTCTCTAATATCTCTTCAGTTCTTTAGCAACATTTTCATTTGAAGAGTAGCTGTTATAATTGATTAAAGTCTCCCCACCTCTCTCCCTCCCCCCTTTTTCTCTCTCTCCTCCCCTGCCCCATGCCTGTCCTCCCTCTCTTGCTCCTAACTTTGCTTTTGGACTGGATGCTGACAGCTATACATCCAGAACCCCAGGAGTCTTTTATCTTTCTCAGAGGAGTGTTAATGCTTTATTTCATTCTGTGGCTCTCCTTGGATGCTTGCTTGCCTCCTCTCCATGAGTTCTTGGTTTTACCATTCACTGAGGCCAGATATGCGATGCTTGAGTTGTTTTCCTGGCTGTTCTAGGGGGATGGACCTCGACAGCCACACAGTTATCTCCCTTCCTAATCTTGTTAGGTCTTGGTGCTAGGGGGAGTCTGGAGGGCGTGCCTCCAGGCCTCTGACTCACTTCAAGCATCCCAACAGTCTGCTTGTTAGTGACACACTGATAAGTTTTGTTCAGACTGGAACTGCGACCCTCTAACACTCTTGGCTCCTATCATCCTGGCTGTGACTTTCAGCTTAGTAGCAGCTAAGAAGCATCATGTCATCTCTACATACTTACGGTCCTGACCCCAGGGGCAGACCTGGTGGGTGTTCTCTAAACAGGCACCTGCAGGACATATCTGCACTGATGGATTGTGATCTCTCCATCACCAGCTCACCTGACCAGCGGGTCCCACCTGAACTGCAGCTCCCTGTACAGTGGCCAGAAGGTTCTTCCCCCATGCTTTGGCTGTCCCTCTTCCCTGATCATGCGCAGTCACTGCCTGTTAGCCAATGTCTGGAGATAGTTGTCATGCATTTAATTTCTAGTTTTATTTTCTAGTAATGATCAGTGGATGCCTAAGCGAGAGTCAATTTCTTCATTATCGCTAGAAACAAAAGGCCTGTTGCTGGGCAGTGGTGGCACATGCCTTTAATCCCAGCACTCGAGAGGCAGAAGCAGGCAGATCTCTGTGAGTTAGAGGCCAGACTGGTCTACAAGAGCTAGTTCCAGGACAGGCACCAAAGCTACAGAGAAATCTTGTCTTGAAAATAACAAAAAACAAACAAACAAAGAAAGGCCTGTTGTAGGAGGTTACTTGTTTGTTTCCATCTGCTCAGCCCTGGAATAATGCCATAGAAACCATATTATTTGCAATACTGTTTGATCAATAGCTTAAGCATATTTCTGGCTAACTCATATCTTAAATTAGCCCATTTCTATTAATCTGTGCATCACCATGAGGTCGTGGCCTACCAGCAAAGTTTCACCGTATCTGTCTCCAGTGGCAGCTCCATGGCCTCTCTCTGACTCCGCCCTCTTTCTCCCAGCATTCAGCCTAGCTTTCCCCACCTAGTTCTGTTCTGCCCTGCCATAGGCTCAAAGAAGATCTTTATTAATCAATGGTAATCACAGCATACAGAGGGGAATCCCACATCAAAGGCCCTAACACAATATTTGCGATATTTAATGCTTATCTTTCGAGGGCTTTCAATACCATTGGCCCTTCCATGAAGAGTCTCCATCATGCTAAGACACAGCTAGCCTCCTCCTCCTTACACACCTGATACATTGTACTTCTGTCATCACTGAGCATGGAAAATAGTGTCCCTCAAATCTAACTGCTTGCCAGACACATATCAGGTCCACTGCTGAAACACTTCTCCCACAAAGGTGGAGTTTAAATTACTTTTGTTTATATGTGTATCTGCATGGTGAATGCCACATGTGTGTGGTACCCATGGCAGCCAGGAGAGGGTGCTAGATCCCTCGGAGCTGGAGTTATAGGTGGCTGTGGGAAGCCTGAACTCAGGTCCTCTGGAAAAGCACCAAGTGTTTCTCTCCAGCCTCATGGGCCTGCAAATGTGACCTAATTCACTTGATGGCCACTATCAGCTCTATCTGTAATCACTTATTGGATGCATGGTCATTTGGATACAGAGAGACTTTTCCAAGTTTCAGCTGCCTTATATTTCAGTGCACAGCAAGAATCTTCTATGGTTTAAAATTTACCCATGAGTTGAGTGCTCATCTGGGTGTGGTAGTGCACCCAGCACTCAGGAAGCAGAGGCAGCAGATCTCTGTGAATTCAAGAGTAATCCACACTACACAGTGAGTTCTGGACCAGTAGGGAGGGCTACATCATCAGACCTTGTCTTAAAATATATATATTGAGTGCTGAGAATAGCACTGTGCACACATTAAGTACCATATAAATATTATATATACATATTTATTGCATATATATTAGCAACGAACAAATAAAAGCGCTCAGTACATGTCACATGCTACCATCATTGTCACTTTCAGAAGCATCAGCCTGCCTGGCACTATGCTTAGGCCTAAGAAGGAAACAAACACTTCACAGATAATTCAATCTGGTAATTGACCTAGCTGGTTCCATACAGTATGCTGAATGGTAGCCATTAGTGCCAAGATTTAAATTTATGGTGAAGGCTGCTGTTGGGGATGGATAGTGTTCTTCTGCCATCTTCCATCTGATAGACGCTGGGCTGCCAGTGTAAGCAATGGTCCCCAGGGATGGATTCCATCTGATAGTGATGGCCCCCGGGGTGGATCTATACCAGAAGGCTCAGTGCTTTACTGATCGTTTTCAATCACTGCTTTCAAGTGAGGTTGCAGGCAAGACAGAGGTTTTTGAAATAACCAGGAAAAATGCATGCTTCTCTGCGAAGATGGATTAGGCAGTTAGCAGGTAGTGCTAACACTTTAATTCAGGTTTTATGGAGTTGTAAAATTCAATAAGACATTTGTGCCTCGTGTACCAAGAAGCTCTCAGGATAACATTTCTCTGAGGAACATCATCTATTCGTGCCAGCAGGAAGAGGGTGTGAGGGGTTTCCTGTAGTCAAAGCAGGCACAATTTATGGAGTTCCAAATGGAAACCAGCCAGCTAAAGCCATGGGAATGTATTTTATGTTTGGCAAGGCCTTCCCATCCCCCCACTAGTGATAGTTAATGACATGTTTTCACATTAGAAGAAAGATCTTTCCTTTTCAGGTTGTTAGCTATTCCCTACGCTGGAGGATTTGTAGAGGAGGCCTGGCTGATTATCTCACTCTGGCCGATGATTGAGCTTCCTCTCTGCGAGTGTGGTTACTGATGGATGTAGCCAGTCCCCGGGGCCCTGCACCACGGGGCACACATCCTGATTGTGAGACCCATAGCCCCTTCCCAGCACGTCCAGAACAGGCAAGTGGTTTGATAATACGAGGATGGTGTCCTTTATGTGTCCAGGCAAGGAGGTGACACTCCATTGCTAGCCCAGTGGTTGGTATTGGTGTCAGGGTAAAGAAGTTTCATAATGAGTTCATCAGTCACATAGAGAATCTGCTGTCTGAAAATGAGTTGAATTATGGCCGGGAATGGTGTGGGAGCCAGAAAGAGAGACACATGCACAGTAATGAGCAATAGTCAGGCATCAGACAGAATGGACTCACCTACGCCCTGTGTGACCTTGAACACGAGAATTATGCTGTTCTGGGTTGCCCTTCACCAGGAAATGGGCAGAATGTGGCAGCACATGAGGTCTGACCCACAGCACTGGCACAGTTAGCAGCTGGCGGGACAGGATAGCTGTTGGGGCATCGTGCCAGATGGCTGGAAATGTTCAGTCTCTGGAACATCTTCCAAAGACTCTTCCTTTCCCATGTTCAGGTGAGGAGACCCCAAGCTCAGCATTTAAATGACTTGTCCTAGGCGCAATGCTCACGCCCAGCAGAGTGAAAGTTGAACGCAGCTGGCGCTGTGCTGCCTTTCAAGGGTGAAGGGCAGCTCTCCAAGTCCTTAGCTGTCGGACGGTGGAGCAGGAGGTACAGCCACCCGAGAATTTGTGAGCAGTGGCTTCACATGCCCATTTGTGAGCTCCCTAATGTACTTGGTCACACCAAAATCACATTGCTCACAACAGAGCTTTTCATTATTAACTGTCAGGCGTTTTCTGTGAGCCCAGTGGAATATTTTGACCAAGCCTAAATGTTTACTGAAATACTTCTCAACATAAATATATCTTAATGTAGAATTGAGTTTTGAAATCATTTATCAAAAAGTTTGAAAGAATCCTTTTTTTCTCCTGTAGGAAAATGAAAAGGGTTCCTCATGCCCACATTTTGAATTAAGGATAAGTTAATATCCAAGAATAATGAAGGGAGTAGCTGTACTCCAGGTAGATATTACGACCAATAAAATGCAAGAGGAAGCCAAAGTATCTCCACAGCCCCAGAGCAGATAGCTATAAATCTCTGAAAATATAATTTTTATATTGTTCCTTCTTTTTAAAAACACGGAGTAATTTTTTGGGTGGAAAATTATTGCCAGGCTATAGTAAAAATGCCCTCATTAACCCATCTGAACTTGGGGTGTATACAGTAGGTGTCAGTACAAACGGCAGGTATAACAGAGCTGGGAGCTTGGGTCTTAGCTCCAGAGGTGTCACCCACAAGCTGTGTCAATGGAGGAAGCCATTTGGTGTCCCAAGGCCTGTATATCCATCTCTTTTATAAGGGTTCCAGCCATTGCACTGTTCCATTCCTATCAATAGGGATTTCAGAGGGCCATGTTGGTCTCCATTTCAGAACAGCGAACTCAAGCTGACAGCCCAAATGCTTTGCTTGACATTAGATGTGTGCCTGTACCCATTTGCTCTTGGCACCCAAAGTGATTGATTAAATACCGTTGAGAGGCTTGGTACCATTGAAGTCACACACATGAGTCCAGTCATGTCTTGTTTCTCTGCAGTTTCCAACTGGGGTTTTGAAATAGTCTCTCACTGAAATGCACGGAGAAGGTTTTCACTGAAGCTGTTCAGGGGAACTGCCTATGTGAGAAGGCTGTAAATGCTGCTTGAATTGAATTGGAAATGTGCTGAACTGGGTACCAACTCAAATGTTAAAGCCGCATCACTTGAACTGTGTTCAAGGACAGAACTTTAATTAATATATATATATATATATATATATATAATAGATAACATACACACACACATATGGCAGCTGCAGAGGAGGGAAGACATGGGGTTGCCTGTATCAGCTGGACCAGCTTGCCCTCTTCCACTCAGCCTGGAGGCCCTGCTGTCCCAGTGGGCAGCTGCGCTGGGGACAGATGAAGGTCTGCATGAGTGGTCAGAGCCTGCAGGTGGTGTGTAACATCACTGCCGTCAGCCAGCAGACACCCCGCCAACCAGAATGAAAATCCCATCTTCTCTCTAGTCATTGTTTTTTGTGAACAGTATTAAGATGTGCACATTGCTTTGCAACATCTTGCAAAACAGGCCACAGCAAAACTAATTTAATTGTGTTTAGTCTGAAACGTCTATGGTGCTTCAGCTCATAACAACGAGGGACTTCTGATATTTCCATGTCACTTGTGGTCTTTCTTGATTCATTCCTTTGTTAATTCATTCAACAAATAATTTCTGAGCACTCGCTATGTGCACAGAAGTATTTTGCTTGCTGGGAATACATCAGTGCACAAATCAGACAAAGATGGATGCTCTCCCACGAATTAAATTCCACTGATTTGCATAATTAAGCAGAAAGAGCAGTGGCCTTGGGGCTTGCCAGCTCTGGAGACTGAAGTGAATTCCCAAACTTGGAAGCTATGTGATGTAACCTGCTTGAGCCTCGTTTGTCCCATAGGAAAAGGATGGACCGCAATTTTAGATTCCAGAAGTCATGCAAGGGCCAACCTAGTATGGTCATGGTCACTGTCCGCCTTTCCCCTGGCTGTGTCCTTCACACCCTCCCCATAGATATGGCCCTGCCCTCTCCTGGCTTCAGATTCTGATCATTTTCCTGTGCCTTCTATCTGGCAAAACTCTGTCCATCCTGTCCTTAGAGTCCTCTTTTTGCTGCAGCTGGTTAGAGTCTGGTGAAAAGCAAGGGTGGCAGTCCTGGATGGAGTGGTGTGTCCCTGGTTCCCGGCATCATGGTATGAGGAAGGGGGCTTTGGGAGATACGTGGGTAAATGAAGTCACAATGGTAAAACTCTCAGAATGGGACCAGTGTCCTTGTAGAAAAGGAAGAGCTCACTCTTCTCCACCCCATGAGGGTGCATGCAGAGGTGAGTACCTTGACAACCCGGAAGGAGTGCTTCCCCAGGTACCATTTAGTGTTTTGATCCTGGACCTCCCAGCCTCCGTGAGTGTGCGAGGCGGTGATTAATGGTTATGCCACCCCACCTCTGGAGTTTTGTTCTGGCAGCCAGAGCTAAGATGGCAAGCTTGGTGGCAACTGGTAATAAATGAGGAGCCACTGGGACTGCTTGTTCAGCAGTGTGAGCACAGTACTTCCCTTAGGGGTAATGGTAACAGAGCTCCTTGCAGGGTTCTGTACCTCCAGGTGTATACCCAGGATGAACTTGAAGCCCTAGAGGTCATGCTGCACACAACAGCCTCCCTTCTCTGTGTCCTGTGCCACAGCCCCCTCCTTTGTAGTCTTGCACACCCTTTGTGGGCTTGCACACCCTTTGTAGTCTTGCACACCCTTTGTGGGCTTGCACACCCTTTGTAGTCTTGCACACCCTTTCTGGGCTTGCACTGTCGTTGATTACCTTTTAATGGCACAAAAATGAAATGCACATCCAAAATACTGCTTATACATGCCAGTTTAATCAGAATTCTGTCTTTTTTAAGCACTTTCAGCCTTTCCTTGTTTTTTTTTCTATTTTAATATTTCTGTCTAAATTAAGCCAAACTAAATTAAGTAGAAACGAATAATAGCCAAGCCATTTGCTTATGACTTCCTAAGCACCGTGAGCAATGGAAGATGGTACAGAATCAGTCATCTTCAGGCCATGGGGTTTCCAGGTGAGAAGAAGAGAGAGGAAGAAAATGATTTTTAATATTTTTTAAATTTTATATTTTGAATAATGTCCTACTGCTACATGTATATATATGAATATAATATATATTCACAACTAAAAATAAAAAATGAACAATATCAGAAATAGACCCTAAGACCCTGTGATAAATATAGTATTTTTGATAAACATGGTATTATTATTTTTTATTTTTACTTTTTATTAGTTTTTTGAGAATTTGTTAGGATGTATTTTGATCAGATTTGCCCTCCCCCTAACTTCTTCCAGATTTATCTACCTCCCATCCACATCCACCTCCATATCCTCAATTAAAAAAAAAAAAAGTCCAGTTCACGCTCCCCATATACTCTTCGGTGTGTGGTCATCTGCTAGAGTGAGGTTGGCCTACCAGGGACAGACCCTTAAGGAAAGCTGTCCCCCCACATCTGTCAGTGCAAATAACTCCTCAGCTGAGGGGAGGATTTCATGCCCTTGGGGTTTTGTCTGGTTTGAGCTTGTGCGGCCTTGCACATGTGGTCACAGATTCTGTGAGTTTACATGTGAAGTTGTCCACCGTGTAGCCCGAACAAGTTTTTCTTGTAGTTATCCACTAGGGAAGAACCTGCTGTTATGCTGCTACATGGATGTGGTACCAAACAGACCCCTAATGACTTATTGTTATTTCCATAGATGAATCTACCTCTGAACCATCACCAGAGAAGCTTTTGTTGTGGCAGATGATGGTTCATGCAGAGACCCACAGTTGGTCCAGGTACTGGGAGAGACTGCGGAACTCTCAGGCCTACATGGGCACCTGCTAACATGGACTATTCTTCATGAATCTTTCCATGCCATTGATTGTATTCTGTGTTCCATTATGGCTGCTCTATAATTTCACCAGCTTGTTCCTCCATCTCTCGTATTTTATTGTTTCTCACACTCTTGATTGTCGCTAACAACGCTATGATCAAACTGTAGCTATGGAAGCCTTAGGCCTCTTCCACATGGGTTTATTTAGAATGATTCTTTAATGATAAGGACGGTGGGTCTCAAATTACAATTAAATTTTATTAATTTGCACTAGGTTAATGGGAATCTTTTAAATGTCTATGATTTATAGGGAGCAATAATCTAGGGAGAAAAATCCTTAGAATAAGACCTGAGGTCTTCATCCTCGCAGAGTCTAGTCTTGCAAAGTTGCTTAATCTATGTCCCAGCTCAGAGAATATGCATTCCTTTTACCTAGAAGTTGGTATCTGATATGCATTTTATAAAATTCCTTATAGAATTTTATATTTTATTTCATTTTATCACATTGGAGATAGAAAGAATCCTGAGCCTCACACATGTGGGAGCCATGATATATACCTGTATACCCTGAAAATTTTAAGATTTATTTTTTATTTTTAATTGTGTATGTATCTATCTGGGAGTATATCTGTTTATCTGCATTTGTGTATGTGTGTGTGTCTGTGTCTGTCTATGTATATATATGTGTGTCTGTGTGTGAATGTGTGTCTGTGTGTCTATCTGCATTTGTGTATGGATGTGTGTGTCTGTCTATGTATATGTATGTGTGTCTGTGTGTGTGTGTCTGTGTGTGAGCTATACATGTGAGTGAAAGTGACTGAGGATCCCTGAAGCTAAAGTACACAGTATTTGTGAGCCACCCAGTGTGGGTGTTGGGAACTGAATTCGGATCCTCTGGAAGGATGGCAAGTGCTCTTAACTGCTGCACAATCTCTCCTGCCAATCCCTGAGTTTTAAGCCATGCTCTGCTTGTGAAATGATGCCTTTTACCAAAGTTCTTAAAAGTGGGCATGAAAGCTTCAAAACCAATGAGTCTGTGTGTCTCCATCTTGACTTAAACCTCCCACGCTCTCGTTTTAGCACCTCTGGGTGTGGAGCAACCTGAATGTGGATGCTCTGTTTGGATGTCACAGCATTTGTGTCCAAACAAGTTACTGTCTGAAATGACTCAGATGGAAATAACACAAGCCAGGGCACTGGACGAGATGGCTGTGACAAGCCTGCTGGTCTCGGTTTCCTTTCCTCCTTTGGCATTTTAGAGAGAGAAAGGGATCTTCAAGAAGAACCAAATATGCGAGGACTCAGAAATTATTCTCAATCATTAACAAAGAAAGAAATCTCTCTTCCCTCACCACAAAGAGATCCCAAAATGTCATCCTCAGATCTGTACCGGAGCAAATCTGAACCATTGAAAATCATGCATTAACTACGGTCACAAGATTGTCATCTCATCTTGACAGCTAAAAATACACAGGGACAGTCTGAAACACTGCTGTTTTTATAACTAGTAAAATAGCTCCCTTTTACTCCACAAAGAAGCAGGCTCTTTTGAACAAGGAACAATATTAAATTTGCTGCTAACTCCCGTCATGCACACACTGTCTTAAGGTCAAAAGTTCCTCTAATGCTGCCAGACCCAGCCCTGGCTGCAGTGCCTTTGACTACACAGTCCCAGGGACCTCAGGTCCTCTCAGCCATTGTCCAACAGCTCCGGCCCTGCCTCCGAAGTCCAGGGTCTTTATTCTCCCTTTTGAACTCATTTCTCCTAAACACGCCCTGCTTCCCACTCATGCTTATTTCAAGGCTCGCTTAGCCAAAAGTCCATAATTGAGTTTCAGGCAGCCTCCTGCACAGGCAGTTCAATGCCAAGAGAATGGTATCCAACACTTGTGTTTGTTTTTGATGATGCATTTAAGTAAGGTTTTGCACAAAAGAAACTGACATCGGACAGAAGAGGTGTGAAAACCGAAACTTTAGCATCAGAGGTGAGAACAACAAGGGAGGAAAAATAAGACGCCACAAGATCATCTCACTCAGGGAAAGGACGTCCATGCTGCTGGCAGTCACGGCAGGGTGTCCTCAGCTTAGGAGCCTCGTGTGTCGTGGGGAACTGTAAGCATCTATCCCCCTAGACCTCCTTACAGTCATCCTCACAGTAACTCTGAGGTGATGCTCTGCCCCAGGGTGACCTAAGTTTGGACCCCTACACTGTGCACATCAGTGAGAGAGAAGGCTTAAGGACCTTGTCTAATGTCAGAGTCCCCGCCCTTACTCACTGTCATTCATCCAATCCTAAGGCAGAGGCTCTGGGGGGAGAAAATGTCTGAGACTGGGGCATGGCTTTGGACACACAACGGGGAAAACTGGACTCTATTTTGGTGGCAGGTAAGGGATCAGAAAGGACTAAGGGATTTCTGCGTAAACATGCTGACATTGACTGATTGGGTGAGTGTCCAGGCATAAGAAGAAGGATAAGCAGTTCCCATAGTCCATGGCTCAATGAGGTTGTGCCACCACATATGAAGAGTCAGGCTTGGTTCTGAGCTGGTTCTGTGGCTCTGCGGTAAATGAAGGGCAGCCCTCAGGCAGCTTAGAGTCAGCAGCAAGTAGCGAGGAAAGGTTTGCTGCCTAGAATACATTCTTGGGTGGTTTTTTCTTTTTCTAAATTTTTGTGAGAATTGCATCAATGAATATTGTATTTACATCATTTCTAGCCCCCAAACCCTCCCATGCCCTGCCCAAATTGAAGACCACTTCATTAATTAGTTTGTGTGTGGGTGTGTTTAAGACTGACCACTTGGAACCAGATAGACTGTCTGGGAGATTGTCCCTGGAGAAGACCACTGATTGCCTGTAGCTCCTCATCCAGGAGTGGGCCTTGTGAAATTTTCCCATTCATGCTGGCATGTCAACTCACATGGCCGTTGTTCACAACTTGTTTGGTGATCATATTGTTTATCTTTCTTGGGTACATCTCTCTTGTCATGTCTAGAAGACACTGTCTAGCAGCTGGTTAGTCCTGATCTTCTGGCTTCTAAAATCTGTCTGCTCAGCTACAGTTTTCCCTGAGACTTACCAGGGGTTGCATTGTAGATGTGTCAATCAGGGCAGGTACCCCACACTTTATTCTGGGAATTTGGACCTGTTGTGAATTTCTGCTGTAGTTTCTGCTACAAAATGAAGCATTTTTGATGAGGGGATGGGACCGACACTTGTCTGTGGGCATAAGGACAAATATTTAGAATACAATTAAAAGTATATTTGACCAGGCACTGGTGGCACACACCTTTAATCCCAGCACTTGGGAGGCAGAGGCAGATGGATCTCTGTAAGTTTGAGGCCAGCCTGTTCTGCAGAGTGAGTTCCAGAACAGACTCCAAAGCTATACAGAGAAACCCTGTCTCAAAAAACCAACAAACTAACAAACAAATAAAAAACAAAAAAGTTAGATTGGTTTAGAATTCTTATCACAAAAGAGTCTGAAAGTTAATGGACAGCATGTGAATTAAAGAATACAGAATTGCTTTATTTCTGCACCTCCTCATCCTTCTGACTAGGTGAGAGTTCTCATCACCTGGAGGATAAAATCCAAACTCCCCAGCTCAGCACATCCAAGTGAGAATTGCCCTGCCTACCTGCCTAGTTGTCTGCCAGCCCCAAATCCTAAGAGCTGGCTGTTCTGGAACTTGCTATGTAGACCAGGTTGCCCTCAGACTCATGGAAGATCTGCCTGCTTTCCAAGTGCAGGGATAAAAGGCACACATCACCATGTCTGGCAAGACTTTTATTCTTAACCTGAAGTTATACATTTAAAAAGTTCTAAATTTGCAAGACCGTTTTTGTATAATCAATTATTTATATGAACCTATTAAAGAGTTGGCAAAACTTGAACAAAAATAGCACTGCTCAGTTACTCCAGAATGAATCTGGTGCCTTCCATATTAACTTTTACAATCCTGTCTAGAAATGAAGAGCTTGGCATCATTCCTGTTGCCGTAGAACAGTTTCTAACATGGGAGGGCTGGTCCCCAGGAGACTGGTAAGTGTAGTACTGTCCTAAGACTTCCACAGCTGAACCTACTTCTACCTCCAGAAACTGTGGGCTGGATGCCTTTTTAAAGAAAATCGAAGACAAACCAGAAATGCTTATTAGATTTGGAATAGATTTTATCTGTTGATCTATATCACATCATAAATTGTTTATTCATTTGGATATTGATTGAAGCTGTCTCTCTGTCCAGGTGTGGATCTGGACATATCCAGATAATGAGATCCATTATCCTGGATCTCAACATGGACATGACTTCCAGTCTCATGATGACACATGCCCGACCGTAGTCGTCAGGTCACGTAAGGCTCTGAGGAGAAATAAAGATGTCTGCTTGTGAAGGTAAGGGAGGTCTTAGGGACCCTCAGGAAAGAATGCTGCCAGACACAGTAGCACTGGGAGGCGAGGAGGAGAAACACATCCAGCAGTGGTGGAGGGACATGTCCCTTGGGGACTCCTACTTGTGGCATTCTTGTGAGAGAGAGGGCTACATGTGTCAGGGAAGTCAAATAATGTCTAAGAGTGGTAATGGCGCTGGAGCTGGAGAGTCTGGAACCAGGAGGTGACAGGCTTGTGGCTCACCTCCACCTGGGCACTCAGACTCAGTGTCCATATGGTGGACAAACACTGGCCCGATGGAGAGTGAAGCGGGAAGCTTTGGTTGTGTTATTGTGATTTAAAATAGTCCCCCAGCAAACTGACTGATGTGGTCATTTTCTCCTCATACTAATGTGTACGCTGTCACCTGCCTTGCAGAAGGGACACCCCTGACACGCTTCAAATGCTGTGCTTGCCCCCAGTTCTCCTTGAGCACACAGCTCAGAGACTAATGTGCCAGAGGTATCTTAGTTCTTTCCACAACCGCGGTTTCTCTGGCCCTTTGTGTACCGTCTTAGTCTGTCCGACACTTTGTGTCGGGTGTGGGTGTACCCTGATGGGTTTCTTTAGCATGCCTGACCGTTGCTCTTTATCTGAAAGAAAAAGCTTCAAGAATTCAATGGCTTGTTTATTAAACAGCCAGTCCTGCCTTGAGAGACGTTTTTTTCCTTTTGAGTGTTTAATAAGGATTCTTCTGTTGGCTGCTCAGTATATAAAAGGAGTTAGAGCAATGAAACACTTGAACCATTTTAAAATAATGCACTTTAGGACTCTGAGTTGAGATACAGTAGGCTTTTATTAACAAACAGCAAATCTCATTTTCTCAATGTTCTCCTTCTGAGAAGTCAAAACCAAGACTTGGGGGCCATGTGTGGGCCACCGCAAAACCAGGTGACATTAACACAGCATTCGCCGTCCTGCTCCTGAAGCCCAGAAGGTGTCTCTGTCTTCTGACCCCCAAGGGGGAAACTAGGTCCTGTGTGAACGCTATCCCTCTTCCAGCATGGCTGTTGAGCAGCACACAAAAGCAGGTTCTCCATCACGACTTGAAGGTGGGGACGGTGTGAAGCCAGGCCTAACGGCTCTTAGTGGCCAGGTGTAATTATTTGTTTTGTTTGACAGATGATCACAGGCATTGAGTCACTTGCCCCAGGTTACAGCTCCAGCCACCAAGTGACAGTATCACAGACTGTCTTCAAAGTACAGGTCTCCAGCCAGAGTGGCCTTGCTGTAAGCTATCTGAGGGAAGATAGGCTGTCTGAAAAGAAAGCAGTCAGGGAGAGGGTGAGGGGAGTGAACCGTGTCCTGACTGAGCCTGTACTGTGGGCGAGAGCATGCTGCAGCTATGTCAAGGACTCCAATGCCTCAGGCCCACGGAAATGGCAAGGCCTTCCCCAGGTCAGCTCAGAGCAATGTCTAGCTCTTCCCCCATCGGAGGATGGATATTGGCAGCGTGTGTAGCACCAGCATTTGAGGCAGGATGCTGAGAGTGTGTAATGATGGCAGGGAGATTGGCCCACTACAGAGGCCTCCTACAGGGATCAGACAACCCCGCTCCTCCTCATTTCTGCTATTTCCCATAAACATATGGAGGTCCCCAGCTGCTGTGAGTCTATCAGTGTGCACAGCCCACCCACCACAGCGTTCCTGAACATCTGTTGTGCCCATGTCGCGAGACCCCCAATGAGACCCCCGAGGAAATGGTTTCAGATGCAAACATACAAGGGTCTTTGTTGACAAGCTCGAGTGGGGTCCACAACCCAACACTCCAGACACAGTGGATGGATGGGATGCGGGCCCCGAACTCAGGGGAGGGTGAGCTTAAAGGCAAAAAGATACAAGCAGGGAGTTGCATGTGTTGGCGGTTCAGGATTGGGTCAGGGCTATGGGGCAAGGTGTTTTTTTTTTTTTTTTTTAAATAATTGGTTAGGCTATTGGCACGAAACCACAGACTGTGAACTTGACGTCTGCAAGAACATCTGGACCTTGTAAAGTTTATTGCCCTGTCTTCTGATTGGCTGTGTCTAGGGTTTTGTTTGTTTGTTTGTTTGTTTTAGCTGCCACAGCACATTCCATGGAACTGAGTTCAACTCCTAAGTCCCCAGATATCTTAAGTTGGAGGCCCTTTTACAAGATGGAGACTGTGAGGCTAAGTGGGTTTTCCTAGGTCTTCACACTGTTGGTTTTTTTTTTATTCTTTTCACCCCAGTCAGGTCAATCCCAAAACCATACTGGTCTCAGCACAATGGTTCCAAACAGCAACAACCACAGTACAAAAACTGCCTACATGTCATAGACCAATCAGAGCATTGCCCTGGCAATGCCAACATTAAACATAATATTGGGTGGTAATTGTTAGGTCATAAGAGGCAGCCATTAGTGCACATCTATATTGAGTATGACTTACTGTAATTTGCCATAAAATTAGATCTCTTTCTGAATGTTGTTGCAAGGAACTGTGTCTGTTAATTCATAAAAGACAGAGAAAAAATGAAAGATATTTAGGACTAAATCCCCCAGGAAATGACAGCTTGTTGGGAATTATAGCTTTTGTAAAAAGAAAAACAAAAGCCAGAGACAAATGGTTGTACTTCAAGCTTACTGCTTCCCAAAATAGAGTGCCTGCCTTTCTAAAGACAAACATTTTCAATATCTGGATTTAAATGGATAAAGCTTCTAATTATCTTCAGCCAACATCTGGGTGTGACTTGCTTTTTAAAAGGATGCTGTTTAGTCAGGGATACATTTTAGAAACTTTCTTGGAATTCCCCTTCAGCATTATTGATATATAATTGATAAATGCTGATTGTATAGTTAGATAGTCCAGTTAGTTAAAATCTTTATCACACATAGTGGCTGTGTGTGTTGTGTGTGTGTGTGTGTGGTATGTGTGTGTATATGTGTGGTGTGATGTGCATGTGTGATATGTGCAGTATGTGTGTGTGGGGGGGATTGGGTGGACTATGGTGTGTGTGTGTGTGTGTGTGTGTGTGGTGTGTATGTGTGGTGTGATGTGTATGTGTGATATGTGCGGTATGTGTGTGTGGGTGGGATTGGGTGGACTATGGTGTGTGTGTGTGTGTGTGTGGTGTGTATGTGTGGTGTGATGTGTATGTGTGATATGTGTGGTATGTGTGTGTGGGGTAGGATGGGGAGGACTGTGGTGTGTGTGTGTGTGTGTGTGTGTGTGTGTGTGTGTGTGGTGTGTGTTGAGAACACCTCAGGTCAACTCTCTCAGCAAATTTTAAGCAAATAATAGATTAACTAGAGTCCTCCTTGTATCTGAAAGGTGTTAAGCTCTTTCCTGGGAGGAGTTCCACCACTGACCCAGCAAATGGAGCAATTCTTCATACAAGCTATGGAAGAGGTCAGTGTCTTGTTCAACATAACAAGAAGAAAGGGGACACTGAGAGCAGGAAGGAAAGAATGCATCCCCACTCTCCCGAGACCCTAAATTGTCTGGTCTGAAGAGAGCCATCTCTAGCTAGGAGTGGGAAGTGCAGGCCACTCCTGCCATGATGAAGCCCAATATGGGGGGAGGGCCAGGACTCTTATTGCCAGGTCTGCACTCAGCAACTGCCCTCCTCCCACCAGTGCTGTAGGGTAAGGAGCAGACAAAGGATGCTCATGCAAGGGTGTCAGCTAGGAGACCAGAGGCGGGCTTACCCTGGGGATTCCCAGCACCCAGCAGAGCCTGAGGGCCACATATCCAGGCCAAGACTCAGCAGAAGCCCTAAGGGTGAGCTTAGGCAAAGACCCATGCTCTGCAACCAAAGCTTCAAGGTTGCCCTGTTTTTCTCCCAGTCTTGAAGATGGCTGGGGACACACTAGCTTCCTCCAGAGACCTTGCAGCCCCTGTAACTGAGAATGGGGCTTCACCAAGCTAAGCAACACGAAGCTTCCTCTAGATGAGAACTCAGTATGCAGGGTCATACTAGGTACTCAGGATCATTCTCCGTACTATGGATCATACTCAGTACTTGGGGTCATACTCAGTACTATAGATCATACTCAGTACTCGGGGTCATACTCAGTACTATAGATCATACTCAGTACTCAGGGTCATACTCAGTACTATAGATCATACTCAGTACTCAGGGTCATACTCAGTACTATAGATCATACTCAGTACTCAGGATCATTCTCAGTACTAGGGATCGTACTCAGTACTCAGGGTCATTCTCAGTACTCGGGGTCATACTCAGTACTCGGGGTCATACTCAATATTATGGATTATACTCAGTACTCAGGGTCATTCTCAGTACTTGG
>JAQHUG010000005.1:6240056-6253707 GCA_028555095.1 Dicrostonyx torquatus
AAAAAAAAAAAAAAGAAATCCAAGAAATTTCCTACGTGCCACCTTCTAACTCCACACCGAGAAGCACCACCACTTGGCTGCAGAAGCGCGTGGTTGCTGCACAGCTGTGCAGACTCCAGTTGAAGGTGTGGAAGAAAACAGCTGCCAGCCTTCGGGTTTGCTAATGTCGCTGGATCTAGTTACAATTCTAAGACAGTGGAACACAGCTACTGCTGCCAAATCCTTCTCGCAATTATAAAGCTTTTTAAAATGGGCATGCCGCATCTCTTAAAATGCCATCCTTGATTTGCTCATCACTAGAACCCAAAATAATTCCTGGAGGGAGGCATGCCAGAGGAAACCGGCTACAGTCGGGAGCATCCACCCCACCTCCACACTTCTAGTTTACAGTCTCAGAGAGCTGACTCATAGTTGTGTACCTGAAGATCTGATGAGCTCTGATGCTCTTATCTAAGGTGTGTCTCAGGGGAAAGAAGGCAGGGTAGCAATCCAAACTCCCCACATGCTAGCCCATGGAGGCGTAATTGATAACAGGTAACTTTCCCTCACCCTGTCTCATGGACTTGGGGTCTGTAACACATCATCTTCCCACCACAGCATCTGTGATTCTCAATATTCAGAATCCACTGAAGTAAAGCTGACACCCAGCCCAGGCTGCAGAATGGAACACAGACTTGTCAGAACAAAGGAGTGCATATAGAGACCTGAACCCAGAATGGACTTCCTGTTCTTTCTCCTCTCTTCTTCCTTTCCCCCTTCTATTTGCCCCCTCCCTCCCTTCCTCTGACTTTTCTAGCAAAGGAGCAAAAGCATAATTTGGTGAGAAGCAGGGAAGGTAATATGGCTGAGACCAAACACAGCTGTAAAAATAAACAAGCCTCTTTCTCAAACTACGTAACAAAGGAAAAAGAATCTGAGTTCCCCCTGCTACTTTTAAAAAAGAACATTGCAGACTTGTTATTCCTTTCCTTGTTGCTAGCTGTGTGCCCAGGGTACTCTAAGCTTCAGTCCTTCCCCCAGGCTCCAGATCTCAGGGTTCTAGAGTGGGGACCCTGCCCGGGACATCTGTGTTGGTGGACTTGGGCTAGAGCAGTGCTGTCCCTGTGTGGGTGACTGCAAACCCTTCTGGCTGATAGACTTCCAAGTCAGAATCTGAGCAATGCTGGGCATTGAGTCCCATCTTCTGTCACGTGGTGCCTGTCACCCCCTAGCTGCTGGAGAACATGCAACGGAACAAGCTGGTCCCGTTATAAATTCACAGCCTTCAGTTCCAACTCATCTTGGACCCTTGGTGTGGATGGATCCGGCCTCAGCTAGTTCTCAGTATTTTCAGGACACCCCTCCTTTCTATTCCTATCGTCTTAGGTAGGCAGTTCTCAACCTGAGGGTTGTGACCCCTTTGGGGGTCACATATCAGATATCCTCATATCAGATGTTTGCATTACAATTTAGAGCAGTAGGAAAATTGCAGTTATGAAGTAGCAACAAAAATAATTTATGGCTGGGGTTGAAAGGACCCAACTAATTCTGCCTAAAAGGATAGATAATAAAAACTGCAGAATGTGACAAACAGGTTTGACCAGCAGGTTCTTCCTTTCTCCCCCGCTGGGCAGGAGGTTAGCAATTATCAGGACCTGTTGCAGTCTTCTAGCCAGATGGTTATCAGAACCGGTTGCAGCAAATGATTATCGAATTGTAAACTGAGTCACGGGGGGGGGGATAGGCAGGATGTCGGGTATCACATAGTCAGCAGGAAATCCCCGTAGCCTGCTAAATGTCACATACTCAGGGATGGGCTGAACTATGCAAATTCTGTTCTGGGTTGAACTCTGGCTTGTATGTCTGGACCAATCCTGATTGTTCTTGTACCTCATATTATAATTCATGGAAAACTTGTGATTTTTGTCTATAAAAGCTTGCTTGCCTGGATACTTGGGGTGCTTAGCTATCCCTAAGCTTTGCACCCGATTGCAATCGTGAAATAAACCACCTCATGCGTTTGCATCTGATGGCCTGGTTATTGAGTCTGGGGGCTCCTTGGCATTGAGACCATTTTTCAGGTCTTTCAGGGTCGCCCTAACATGTTAAAGGGTCACAGCATTAGGAAGTAGGAACTACTGGCCTTGGCAATGATTTATCCTCTAGAGAAAGCAGAAGGTAGAGGAGTGGAGTATCTGTCTGTCTTTCAAGCTTCATGTCTTATTTCTAGCATCCACACTTGTATAAACCGTGTTGTCCCTTTCTCAGAACAGTGTGATGTTGACGGCTTGTGCTCCCCGTCCTCTGTAATCTGCAAGGCCTGTCCCCTTGGACCCTTGGTGGTAAGTGGCCTGTAAACATGGTCTGGTTTTTCCCACCTCACAGTCTGTTCTCCCTAGACACTCTCACAGCTCGTGCTGCTCACTCCACTTTTAAATACCACGTGAGAGATGGTGACTTTTCTTTAGCCATAAATTCTTTTAAAAATTAATATGCAGTACACAGTTTTCTGGGGTACAGCATAATATTGTAACACATGTTTCATGCACCAATCAAATCAACTAGTTAGCATTGTCATTTCCTTACTGATCCTTTACGTTTGGAACCTCTAGTCTCCCATCTTCCAGCTCCTCATCAATGTCTGTACATTACATTGTGGTGATTTCCACTGTGTTGTGGAGAACATACTTCTGCATTAGTGTGTTGCATGCAGTAATTTTTGTTGAGATCACTGATACAAGCCGGACTTCTAGGAACTGTCTTTCAGTCTTTGTAAACCCACACATGGAGATTGACCTAAGGTGCCCTTTCTGTCCCTGTTGTGATGTGGGATTCCCCTCTGTCTGCTATGACTATGTTTTATTACTATTTACCAATAAAGAAGCTGATTTGACCTATGGCAGGGAAGAATATAGCCAGGCTGGAAGAGTAGGTGGGGTCAAGAGAGACGACATGTACCTGCTGAAGGAGAAGGACACCAGAAACTTACCAGTAGGCCACACCCTCATGGTGATTCACAGATTAATAGAAATGGGTTAGTTTAAGATGTAAGAGTCAGTTAATAAGAAGCCTGAGTAAATAGGTCAAGCAGTGTTGTAATTAGTATAGTTTCTGTATGATCATTTGGGTCTGAGCATCTGGGAATGAAAGTGCAGCCTCCATTTACATAATGGTGCCCAATGTGGGACAACTACATAATTATTTGGGTGTAGCAGCCAGGAAACGAATGAGTGGTCTCTGTTTCCACTGTTGCCAATGTTAACAAGCTCAACAAACCAGGTAATGCAGTCTGTAAGCTGCCACTTTCACGAAGGGTTATCATTCTCCATTCTCTTCCAAGGTTCATGCAGACATGGAAAATATTCATTTGGTCACAAGGAAGAGGCAATAATTAAAGAATGGGCAAGAAAAACTAATTTCAGAGTGCATGGTCCATCCATTTTGGCCTCAAAAGATTCGAGGAATAATACTCTTTAGAACTGTTTCTTAGCCGGTCAAGGGAATCACTCTGTGTCCCTTTTCTCAGGACTGTGGTAAAAGCACAATAGCCAACTTCATTAATAGAGATTCAGTGGAAAAAATATGAAAAGAATAAAAAACAATCCAGACACCAAAGCCACCTTTGACAGCCTGGGGCAGCCATTAGATGGGTGTCCTATTCTGTCTGTCTGTGGCTCCCACTCTCAGGATGGAGGAGCTTTGCATCCTGCCTGTGTTCCAGGGCCTGTGTCCTAGCCAGCACCCACGCTGTTGTGCACTGCCCTCTCTGTGCACCTGAAGCTGGGAGCCAGGGCACATGCAGAAGGTAGACGTGAACAACTTACTCTGCATCCCACTGTGCACAGGGAAGTTGCTTTCTGCAGCTGTGAGTATCAGAAGTGGAATGAACAGCTTCATAACACTTGTCTGATTGCTAATAGTCATAATAAACCTAGATGTTTTTATCCTGACCTCCGTCTTGGAGCAAGCTTCCTAAGTATACAGAGGAATACAAACTTCCTACAAAGATTACACAGTCAAGCCAATTTCCTGTGAAACAGTTCTTGCTCTTTTACAGCCTGTGGACACCTTAGACAACAGGTAAGGCCGGCACATCCAGTTGTAACCAAAGGCCTGATCGATGTGGTTGGAATTCTATTGCTTCAAATGCTCCTGTTCTCCAGTTCACGTGCCTTGTGAAGGGCAATGGAATCATGTCCCAGTGGAGTGCTTTGTGGCCTTCCTTCTCTTTCTGATGCAGAGCAGAACAGCCAAATGCAGTCCCTAAGAAGGAAAGCTGTTTGCTTGACCTCAGGGTGTGGAGCTAGGTAACCAAATATGCTCCTTCATTTAAGCCATGGGTACTCTCTCTTTAGGCCTAAAGACTCACTTTGTGAATTTTCACCTTTTTTTTTTTTTGCTTTTTTGGTTAATCTATCGTGAGTCACTAACGTGACTGCTTTCCTTTTCTTACTCAGGGCATTTCAACAAACTCAGTGTTGGGCAAGCCTGTGCAAAGCAGTACAGAGTGGTAGTCTGCTTGTGTCTTAAACCGTCAACCCAGTTGATTTGTGGGGTGCTGGTCTGGTGGGCGCTGTCAAGGACCAAGGGCCAGAGGACATTTACACCCTAAGCCATCCACCCCGACTGATATGTGGGGAGGAGTAGAAGGTGTCTGGGACTGACCCCTAAAACGACGCTGTGGAAGTGCCTGCCGCTCTGTGAGAGGGTTTGTAGAGGATTTGTCATAACCAAAGAAGTGGAGGGTTATTGATGCAGAAACAGCAGGCGATTTCTCCAATTCCTTCCAGTCTCTTCTGCTTGCGTCGGGCCTCTTGCCCCCAACTTCAGTCCTCTGTGAGAATTCTGACTGCTTGTACCAGGGACCTTTTCCAGACACACTGGCTTTGGAGACCTATGCTACTGAGCTTCACAGGCACAATATACCCAAATGCAAGGTTCTCTCAGCTCCACCTCCACCTCACCTCAGACAGCCTCTAGCTCATGCCTTGTGTCTACTCTCCCGGCCAAGCTGTGGCTTCCCTGAGGAAAAAGCCTCTTCTGAGGTTCCAGCTGGGCTTTGCCCCCACCCCTGCCCTTTTCTATGCTCTCACTGCTCCCCTTGAAAGCCCCTCTCAAAAACTTTGCTCTCCAATCCTCATGTCAGACTCTCCTAGCAGCCATCCCTGCTGAGAGAATTGCTGTAATTATCAGTGAGCTGGGAAGACAGGATCACAAGGATTATGGAGCCAAGAAGACCCAAGAAGGCAGGCTGGAGGACCAATGAGGAGCTCCTGTCTCGGCCTGAAGGCCTGAGAAGTAGGGCCCATGCTGTGAGTTCCATGTGGAAGTTCAGGGGTCTGGAGACCCAAAAAGCACCCAAGTTGGCTGAAAAAGATCAGTGATGAGAACAGTCCCAGCTTGGGCAGTCAGGCAGGGTGAGGTCCATCCTACCCAACTGCTGTACTCCCTGCCATGCCTCACCCCCCAGCTCCAGCCAGAAGCACCCTATACATCCACCCAGAATCATGTGTCTACGTGAGCGGGCTTTCTGTGCCCTGGGAGCGTTACACCTAAAGTTAACAGCCACACACAGATACACATTTCCTTCTCATTTTATTTATCCTTTGACAGAGAAGTTCTGGTCTGGTAGCATACTGTTATTTCACTTATCTTTTATTTCAACACATGCTAACTGCTGACATTGGAATATGGTTTGTCCCTTTGGAGGCCATGATGAAATCTGATCCTCAATGTGGGATTGTTGGGAGCAGGGTCCTGGGCAGGTCAAAGGCTGACCCTGCTCTTACCACTAGATTAATGTCTTTTAAAAGACATTTAAATTAAAAAAAAATTATTGTTGAGGTATGTGTCTGTGTATGCATATATGTGTGCGTGTAAGTATTTGTGCATGTGTACATATGCATTCATGTGTTTGCATTATGTGTATGTGTGTATGCCTGTGTGTAGGTGTGCATATGTGTGTGTGCATGCATACATGTGTTTGTGTGCATGTGTGCTTGCGTGTCTTTGTTCAGAGGTGGGTTAACTTTTCTCTACACTGGGTTGGGTGTCATAGGAAAGAGGTCTTGCAGGACTGGATTGTACTTGAGAGCAGGCTGTGCTGGGGCAAGCCTTCTCTCTCATTTGCTTCTTACCCATGTGTGCCTGCTCTCTCATTCTGCTTTTCTGCTATGAGGGTCTCACCAGAAACTGAGCAGATGCCAGTGCCCCACACTCGGGCAGTCAGAAAGGGAAGAGTAATAAACCCCACCCCTTTTCTTTATAAATGACTCAGCCTTGGGTGTTAAATTATAGCAACAAGAAGCAGAATAAGTGTCAATCATGTCCCAGAAACTGTGCTAGGGAATGGGACTGCAGCCCACAACAGCAGCAGCTCCAGAGGGCAGTGAATTGTAACAATGCTCTGAGTGTGCCTGTATGCAGAATGAGCAATTGCTTCTGACAGGAAGGCTGGGCTCACCAGAAAGAGTGCACAGGATTCAAAAGATGAGTCAGAGCTCCCCGAGTTAAATAGTTATGTTCTGGGCAAAATGAATGGCATTAGCTGAGGTGCCATTGGGTGAAGGGAATGCAGAACCTGTGTGAGGACTGATGACACTCAGTTGTTAAGTTAGAGATTAGGGGACTTAGGAGTTTGGAAAGGTTAAGAGCACTGGCTTCTCTTGCAGAGGACCTGAGTTCAGTTTCCAGCACTATATTGGATAGCTCACAACCATGTAGAACTCTAGCACCAGAGACTCTGACACCCTCTTCTGCCTCCCATGGGAACTGCACTCATATGCACACAGACTCACAGGAACATGGGAGATGCAATATAGAACACACACATCTACTCACCCCAAATAGGGATCCACAACAGACGACCACCAGTGCCCAATTTGGTGAACCAATGAGTCTTATTTGGGTTACTGATAGGAATATGAGTGAGGGGTTACTTACATGAGCAAAACTTACTCAAATGCAGCTGGATCACCAAGGCCCAGTCCAGCGTGGGTGACATCACAGGGCATTGGACCCCTCTAGGCAGCTTGGCTGGTCTCTGCTCCTTTCAGGAGGCTGGGCTGGTCTCAGAGTCTTCTTTGCAGCTTTGCTTATCCGAGTGTGATACTTAGCAGTCTGCCCTGTTTGGTCTTGGGGAGATGTGTGAATCTGGCCAGTTTCAGGGAGTTCCTGAGTGATTCCAGATTGCTTACTTTCTGTCTGAAGAGGCTTTCCTGCAGAGATGTCTCAGACTAGGAGGAAACTGCTACACAACAAACACATATAATATTTATTTTTTTTTTTTTTAAAAAAGAAATTGGGAAGGTTGACAGAGTAGCTGGGGAGTATACTGGAAAAACCTGAAGAGGTAGACCAAGGATGTCACAGTCCAGGCAGAGCAAAACACACACTGGTTACACAAATGGTGTGCACATCAGACATTACTAGTCAATTACTATATCTAGTATTACTATATAGTAATTATAGTAATTACAATTACTATAGTATCTAGTATCTATAAAATCAGTGCATGTAGCAGGTATTACTAGTCAGTTGCTGGAATGTTTGCTACGGAGTCCAATGGGAAATGTGTCTGTGCTCTGGAGGAATTCCCCTTTCCCATTCCTTCCATACATGATAAGAAAGGGCTACTGTTTTCCAGGCAACATGTGCATGCGAAAAACCATTGTAGAGGGACCTTAGTGATCAGAGGACTGAGTCTAGAAAAGTAACAACTAAGTGATAGAAAATATTCTAGTGTCCTTTCTGTTGTGGGAAGAAAACACTCTGACCAAAGGCAACTAATGGGAGGAAAGAGGGCTTACCTGGCCTTTACTTCCAAGTCGTGGCCCATCACTGAGGGACATCAGGGCAGGAAATCAAGCAGGAACCATGGAAGGAAGCTGCTTGCTGGCTTGCTCTCTGGTTTGATTAGCTTCCTTCTACAATCCAGGATGGTCTGACTATGGAATGGAACCACCCATGGTGGGGTAGGCCCACCATCAACTAATACTCCAGACAGTCCCTCACAGACATGGCAGCCACAGCAACCTGATAAAGACAACTACTCGATTGAGACTCTTTTCCTAGGTGACTCTAGACTGTGTCAAGTTGACAGTTACTGCCAAGAGAACACAACTGCCTGGAAAAGAGATGTGAAAAGGAACAGCTTCTACTAATTATGTTATTAATTATGGAGCAGCTATGATGAAAACTCATGCATATGTAAGTGATATTTCCCATAGGCTTCCTAAGATCAGTGACTCATGTTTACATTACCATGTTTATCACTAAGGAAGCTGGACTTCCTGGAGGCTAAGCAGTGTGGCCTCTGTGAGATGGTGGTAAGTAGCTGAGCTGGCCCTTGCTCTTTCAAGGCTGGGTATTGTGTATCCCTTGCTCCCTCATGGAACTTCATTTCCTTACATGGTGCCCCTTCTCTGTGTTCTGCAATAGCCTTTCTCCTGTCTTCACCCTCTGAACTCTCTCATCTAAGGTGCTACTTCTTGGAGACTCACCATGAAGGATTTTGTAGGACTCTTCCCTCTTGGCAAAGCCCTCACCCATGTTGGTAATAACTTGCTTAATTATTTATCACTATAGTTTCTATCTTGAATGTCCTCCAAGGGCTCATGTGTTGAATGCCCAGTCTTAAGCACATGGGGTATGGGAAGGCAATGAAGTGTTAGAAGGTGGGGTCAGGTAAGGTTGGCCTTCTCTGCCAGTGCTCCCTCAGTGATGTGCTGCCTTGTCACAGGCCAACCACGGATGCAGATATTCAGAACTGTAAGCTAACACATGCCTTCCCTCCTTATCAGTGACTTATCTCAGGTACTTCACCATTTTGGTAGGGCATTGGCCCACTTATGTCATTATCAGATTAATGCTTACCCTGAGGGCTGACAGTGGTTACAGAATCATTAGCCAAGAGTGGGAGAAGGCAAAGGGCAAACCATGAACAATCATTATCATCTAGATGCTTCTAGTGACCATAGGTAGAAGAAAGGCACGATCACTTTTGGGTGTTTAAAAGATGACTGTTCTGGACTGTTGTAAAAGAATTTGATCCCACTGGATCTCCTTAGGAAGCCATCAGACAAATTAAGTTATCATCAGTTCATCAAATGGAATGATATGGTGTAGACAGAAGTTTCTGTTCCACCCAGTCCCTCAGCTGTTCAATCTCAAGGAAACACACAGAGGTTTATATGAATTATAAACTAATTGGCCTATCATCTCAGGCTTATTACTAATTAGCTCTTATGACTTAAATTAACCTATAATTCTTGTCTATGTTTAGCCATGTGGCTTGGAACCTTTTATCAGTGAGACATTCTCATCTTGCATCATCTGCGTCTGGCTGGTGACAGGCTCTCTGCCTTTCCTCTTCCCAGAATTCTCTTAGTCTTGTCACCCCATCTATACTCCCTGCCTGGCTACTGACTAACCAGTCTTTTATTAAACCAGTGTGAATGACAAATCTTTATAGTGCATAAGAGCATTATCCCACAGCATTTCTCCTTTTTTAATTTCAAAACATGAATCCTGAATCCAATTTTCTTTGTTTAGCTTTTTTTCTTGATCATTATCCATAACCACTTGTAACCAACATTCTTAACAAAGACAAACATCCATAATCCCTTTTTGGGAATGTAGGTATAGTTTTCTAGGATACTTCCTGCTGACTGTGGGTGCTCATAGTCTTATGAGGACCCAAAGAAAATCTTGGATTATGGTCAAGTCCTGAATGGAATATTCTGTGAGGCTGGATCATCTCAACCAGCAGTCTTGGAGATATTCTGGATGTAGAACTCAGAGGATATTGTAACAGAGGTGCTCTGAAAAAAAAGGATCATCTGGGCCATCCATTTCCATTAGATGAGGCAAGACATCAAGCAGTTCTTAAGCATAAGCCACAAACCCAAGTTTTATAATCAGAAGTAAGGTGGGACAACCAAGAGAACAATAGCACAGCATCCCCTAGTACTCAGTGCATCCTCTCCCTGCCATCGGACTACCTTCACACCCTTCCAACATCTTCAATAGTAAAAAATATTTTACTTAACGGGCAAACACAGAAGGGTTTCTATGTGACTGTACAATTATGTTCTGATTCAGATGTGGGAGTCAAAATTAAAAATACTTTACATCTGCATGGGGAATGCCCTTGTTGGGTGTTTCTGCATGGCAGAGTACTAATTTGGGAAATTGGCTTCACATAACCACATATGTGCACCAAGCATCCTGTTCTTAAAGGATGATATTTTGGGGTTGGTCTTGGCTCAGTAGTTAGTCATGTATACCACACACATGAAGACGTGTACACACACCATTTCCCTTCTTTAATGCATTTGGATGTGTGTTGTAAGGCACACATTTGCATGTAGTCATAAACCCAAACATGCGAAAAGAAGAAAAGTGGTAATGAAGTCGAGAGTCACATGTGCTCGCTGTCAACCTTTCACTAACTTGAATGAGTGAAAGATAAAGACAACTTTCCCTGAGTTCCCTCTTCTAGCCTGGAGCTTCGACTCTTTGGAAGTGACCTTATTAATCCTGAAGTGTTTAGTGTGATCTTCATCCCTGTGCATGATTGATCTGCAGTGGGGACAGAATAATCAGTCCAATGATTGGCTGCTGGGAGAACTCTTTCACAGCACTGAAGTTGGGCTCCTTGCTCACGTGCATGCACACACGAACATATCTTGCCCACATATATATATTTCTTGCTTGCATATGTATATACTTATATGTATATACATACATACACACATACATATACACATATAAGGTATATATGGTACACACACACACACACACACACACCAAAATAGATTCTAGGTTTGAGTAGTACGGTGAAAAATGATCACACGATTAGAAGAAGATATGAGAAAATATTTGTGACCTGAGGTTAGGCAAAGCCTTCATCAATATGCTGCAAAGACTTGCATAGATGTGAGAAACAAAAAGATTCATTTTTCTGAAATGTCCAGAGCCGGCACATCTACAGGATGGAAAGGAGATTAGAAGCTGCCCCCGGCTGTGGAGAGGAGTTGAGGAGGAGGGAAGTGACTGCCAACGGGTCTGAGCTTTCATTTTCTGTAGATGAAGTGTTCTCGAGTTGATGATGGTGACGGTTGCATGAGTGGGTATAATAGAAGCCATGAATCATGCACGCTCAATGTGTGAACTGAATGGGATGTGAATTATGTTGCAATAAGACTTTTAAAGAAGGAAAGAGTTTGCTGTGTACATTTATACATATATTTCTGTGCTGCAAGAGGGTATTGCTGTGCACATATCTGACATAAAACAAGAATAACACAGAGTAATTTATTCTTGATTTTCTTTTATCTGCTATTATACTTAAGCTATTTTATAAGGGTCTTTATCTTTTTATATGGCAGTACTAAATTTTCTAAAGGATATGCCATAATTCGTTTAGCTATTTCCCTGTTTTTGGCTATTTAGATTGTTTTGATATTTTTCTCTATAACAAAGTACATTATTATAACCATCAATAGAAATAAATATATGAGCTCATGTGTGGGGCCTTCAGTAGGCTGAATTCTTACCAACAACTGCCCAGTAATCAGGGACTCTGCATGTTGCCTGTTAAGTAAATCTTGTCCATCTCCAAAACAGCTTTAAGGGTTCTCTAGTTCAGTGTCTCGTGGTTTCTTCTAGCAGCTGTTTGCAGGACCCCGAGCAAACACTGGTGAAGGAGGCCATCATCACCTTTCATTTCTACCCTAGGATACATCTTTGGTTTGATGTAGGCATGGACAGCTTTTGGCACTGTGTAGTGGTGCAGCTGAAGTGGTTGTATTTTTTTTTTTAATCCTATTTGAAATGTCTCACCTTGCCAGGATTTGATTGTGTCTTACTAGGAAGGGTTTGGCCTCGCTTCCTCCCCCACTTTCGATCTTTGCTTCCTCCTTCCTTTCTTTCCTCTCTCCCCTCTCCATCCCTGTCACCGCCTCCTACATTGGAGGACACAGGCAAACATCCTTCAGCAGATGCTGGTCCCCCATGCCAGACCAGTCAGCCTTCAGCTGTCTGAGAAGTTAACCTGTTGTGAGTGACCCAGTCTTGTGTGCTGTTACAGCAGCTCATGATCCACCAAGAGGTGACATTCTACTGTCGAGTTCAAGAGAGGGAAAAGTTACATTAGCCCAAAATATTACGTTTTTGCCAGTTTTATTGTGTACATCAGGAATGAGGACATCACACTGTGGAGTACACACAATGAATAGTTTTTATACTGACAGATATTGACCTGCCTATCATCTTAGACATTTACCCTTTCGTATGTGTGGTAAGAACAGCTAGAGGATACTAATTTAGCAAAATCCCCAGTACCATTTTAAACTCTAGTCCTCACGTCATACTCTGGAAATTAGGACTTACAGTTTCTCTTAGACATTTGAATATTGCAATCGTCGCTGTGGGAACTATGGCTAAGTTGGTTGAATGCTTGCCTGGAGTGTGGGAAGCCCTGAGCCCAAAGCCCTGGTGCTGCACAAACCAGACCCGGTGGCGTGCATCCACAGCACTCAAGAGGGAGAAGCATCAGGGCCTGGTGTTCAAGGTTCAAGGTCCTAAGTTTCCTTGGTGAGTTTGAGGCTAGCTTGAGCTACCTCAGACCCTGTCTTAAAACAACAACAGCAACAAAATAGGAGAAATTGCATGTGGTCCTACGCTCTTGGCTATCATCTCAGTTTTGATTCTCATGCTTGGAGCATGTAATTCTGTAGTCGGATACCCGATTTCCAGGTCGGATACCGATTTCCAGGTCGGATATCCAATTTCCTTCAGATAATGAGCTGTTTCCTTCAAAAGTAATGTATGCTAGGAAGAATATTGACATCAAGAATGTGGTGGGGATGCGGTGCTCCACGTCAGAGGTAGATGGGAATACTCTGGGAAATGTTTCCTCAGTGCTGTGTTGTGGGCTATAAGGCAAAAGTGTTTCTCATAACTTGCTAATTAATTTTTAGTTAATTTATAGTACCTGTGCAAATGATGAATTTCTTTTTGTTTTATTTTATTTTTTGTAATGAAGCAAGTGTACATGCTGGGCAAGTACTTTACCACTGAGCTACATTCCCAGCCCTAATACAATGAATGAAAAAATTTGACACTTAAGTTGTATGAATATTTGTCTCCCCCACTGCCTCTTTTGTTCCCACTCCTGTTGGCTGGTCCCCTTCATTACCAAAATTAGTGTACACACCACACACACACACACACAACACACACACACACACACACACACACACACTCGTATGTGCATGCACACAGAGGTATAAATCTATTTAACTCTATTAAAGACACTAACTAGAACGGACAGGAAAACAGTAAGTTTATGGAAGAGAGTTAAGGTTGAAAGAGTGGTTTGCACAAGAATGAGTTCTCCTCTGCCCCTGTTCACTTTCCTCTTGGCTTTGATCAGCCCATGAGTCCTGGTTGATCTGCTTCTGGGGAGTGTGGGCCAGTAACGCTGAGAAAGACCCTTCTTTGGTGATGATCAAAATATTCATCGATATGACTATGGGACAAAGCTAGTTCAGGCACCCTCTCCTCTGCTGCCCAAATACCTAGCTGGAGATATCCCTGTGGACACCTGGGATCCCCTCTAGAGCCAAGTATCTTGCCAAACCTAAAATCTTAACATAGATATCTTATT
>JAQHUG010000005.1:6254216-6298155 GCA_028555095.1 Dicrostonyx torquatus
GAGGAAGGAGGGGTAGTGGGGGAGCAGGAGGGGACTGGGAGAAGGGGAGAAAGTGTAAATTTTTGAATGAAAAAAATAAAAGAATAAAAAAAAAAGACCCTTCTTTACTGACCAGAGGAGCTGTTTTAGGGTTACTGTGATGAAACACAAAAGCAACCTGGGGAGGAAAGGGTTGATTGAACTTGTATTTCCATATCAAAATCCATCCCTGAAGAAAGTCAGGGCAGGAACTCAAGCAGGGAAGGATCCAGGAGGCGGGAGCAGATTCAGAGACCATGGAGGGGTGTTGCTTTACTGGCTTGCTCCCCTCGGCTTGCTTAGCCTGCTTTCTCATAGAACCCAGGAGCACCAGTGCAGAGATGGTAACACTCACAATGGGCTGAGTTCTCCTCCCTCAACCACTAATTAAGAAAATGCCCTACAGGCTTGCCTACAGCCAGATCTTATGGAGGCATTTGTTTAGTTGAGGTTCCCTCCTTTCATATGACTCCAGCTTATGGCAAGCTGACATAAAAACTAGTCCTCACAGGAATCAGGAAAAGGAGGCCTGCAGTTCCCAGTGCTAGCCAAGTCCACTGAAGAACGTTGTCTGTGGTGGCTCAAGCAGTGAAGACACCGAGAGAAACCCCATCTCTTTTTGGCTAGAGGGATGGGAAAGTGGTCTCTGTGGATTGAAGTGTTTTTCAGGGCATGTAGAAGTTCCGAGCTCACTTCTGAGCTGTATACTGGTAGGAAAAATGAGGAGCGTAGCCATCTGTTTGGGAAATGAGCCACAATCAAATGACAAGAATCTGAGAACTCAGAAAGGACGATTTAAAGCCCTGTCATGTTCCACAATGACCTGTGAGTAACTGTTAGGCAGGACAGAGCACAGTAGCAAAGTAAAGACTTTCAGGATCATTCACAGACTGGGAGACTCAAGATGAGATCATTTAACTCTAGAACTAATATCCTCTATCCTCTCAAGAAATGCAGCAGAAATCTGGATCCTCAGAACATACAATTCAATGTGTTCAGACAACAGTTTAAAGTTATATGAAATACAAGGAGCCTGAGATGCGTGATCAACTCCCAAGAGGACTGAGCACTCAACAGTTCCTCTCAGCACTTAGCTGCTTTAAGTCTCCTCAGTAACCAGGGCCCACAACACAAAGAGCTTCTCTGCTCATGGCTGAGAGCAGCAGTAATTTATGGGCACAACAACAAATTTTTAGAAAGCAGTTTTATGGGCACAGCATGTCTGTTTAACAAAACAGCAGCAGTGGTTTCCAGCTAGGGGCTATGACCTCCCTACCCACAAGCTTTTCATCAAGTTTACAGTAATAGACATGAATTCCCTCCTCGAGGAGTGGGTCTCAAACCCAACCAGAAAGGAATTGCTTCCTCCTGCTGTCTTCTGGATAGGCTACAAACATGGATATTGTGCACAAGAACTCACAGCAGCTGTGATTACATGCACAAGACCTGCTCAAAATTTGACTTGCCATTATTCTGTAAGTATTTGGGGACTCGTTGGGAAGGAGGACCTGCTTAGTGAATGGATGCTTGGGAAGGGAGAAGCGTTTTCATCAGTGATATAGACATTGGTAAGTTGTTCATGATCAGATAGATTTTGCCTGAAGTGCTCATATTAGCAACTCCAGTTCTGCGCACCAAGTTACAGCTGCTATGGATGTAGAAGATGGTCTAGTGGGGATGAGGAAGGGATTGATGGAATAGAAGAGAACCAGATGCAGGGTAAAAGGTCCAGACAAAGAAATCCACCTTGACCCTGAAAACAGAGCTAGTGAAAGAAACCCATCCTGGCCCTGAAAACAGAGCTAGTGAAAGAAAGACATCATGGATCTGAAACCCAAGCCAGTGAAAGAAACACTTTAGCCAAGAAATACATCCTGACTCTGACACTAGAGTCAAAGAAACACACTTTGGCCCTGATACCTAAGCCAGTGAAAGAAATATGCTCTGGCCTCAAAACTAGAGCCAAAAAGCTAAAAAAAAAAAAAAAAAAAAAAAAGCTAGTGAAAGAAACACACTTTGGCCCTGAAACCAGAGCCAACTCTGCCCCTGACCAACTAAATAAGGCAGTCCCTAAGCAGGAAAACTAACCAATCCCTGAGCAGAAAAATCTCCCTGGGGAAAACTCCACCCCTAAGAAACACCCTCCAAAAGCCCCTCTGATGGTTTAGTTGAGGGCTGTTGTTCACCACCCTGGCAGAGGTAGCCTCTCTCCTGAACTCCTTTCCAGATAAATCTATTTCTTAAAAGAGTTTTTGGTGAAGATCTTTTGCAGGTGTGGAGCAGAAGAACCTTTCCTGAGACATTCCCTTAGGGGGACTGAGCAGAAAAAAAAAAAGAAAGAAAGGAATGTTTACATCTGCTGGAAAACTCCCTTAGGAGCAGAGCAAAAAAAGTAGCATTTCAGCAGAGCTGGAGGAGACTGCTACATTTCTGCTGGGGTCGCCTTTAGCAGAGTGAAACAGAAGTACCATCTTGGGCTGGAGCTGAGCAGAGCAGAAGAGATGGATAGCCCTGCTAGGATGTTCCCTTTGGGCTACTGAGCAGAGCTCAGCTGTGCCAGCTCTTTCTTGGAAAGGAGCAGGATCGCTACATCCTGCAGGGATACCCTCCCCCCTGCACCCCAGCTTCAGGTATTGCCCTGACTACTGAATGAGTCAGGATAACTTTCCCTTCAAGGCTGTCCCTTCACAACTCCAGGGATAGCCTGACTTCTCACCAAGTTAGGATACCTTTCTCTCCAGAGCTGTACCATCACCAGAGAGGACAGTAGAAGGTAACTAGCTGAAAACACATTGTGTACATACATGAAGTGATCTAAAAAGAAAGAAGATGAACTTTTGAAAACTAAAAACAAATGAAATTATCAAAGAAAATGAGATGTATCCTTCAGCAATGCGTGCAAAGTGAACACCTTCTCCAACAAAGGAAAAGCCTTCACCCATGATGGGTGACCACAACTGTCAATCTGATGGACATGATGGGTGATGACAACTGTCAGCCTGATGAGTCTGGAGTCACCTGGGAGACACCACTGAACATGATTAGTTATATGACTTCTGGGAAGAAGAATTCTCAGTTGAGAAAACCCCTCTAGAAGACTGAAAAATAGGCAAGGCTGTCAGGCATCTTCCTGATTAATGATTGATGTGGGAGGGCCCAGCCCATGGGTCGTGCCAACCCTGGTGTTGGGGACTGTCGCCCCAACATAGAAACTGGTGTTTTTCCCCAAATGTGTTCCCGGAGGCACGAGGAAGAAACAGGCTTTCACACCATCACCATTCAAAGGCCGCTTGTCTCTAGCTCAAGCCATATGCTCTGAATGCTCTCCCAACTCTTGAGGAATTCCCTATTCATATTCCTTTTCCGGGGCACCTCCTCACAGCCCACACCTGCATTCCTTTACCAGCCTTGGAGTCAGCAGTCTCTTACTGGGCAATCTACAAGTGAAAAGGAATGCTGGAGCCAAGCCCTTATCTATTGTCTTTCTAAATTGTTAGCTTTCAGCTACCGAGTTGCATGGCATCCTCAGGCTGGCGGATACCAGAGCCCACACCCTGGGTAGGTGGTCTTGGGGTGTCTAAGAAAGCAATTTCATAGTAACAGAAACTCAAACTAAGACAGGAGATTGCCTTAATAGGGGTAATTGATCCCTAAATGAGTAGATCATTCCCTGGGGTAGAAAACCAGACAGAATAAAAAGGTGGTCTGAGCAGAAACATTCATCGTTTCTTCAAAAATGTCTTATTGTTGTTACTGTGTGCGCATGTGTTTGTGCATGTATGCATGGTTGTGTGTGTGCCTATATGTGTGGAGGTCAGAGGTTAACTTACAGAAATCGGTTCTCTCCTTTTAGCATGTGGGACATGATGGCTAAACTTAGATCATCGGGCTTAGTGGCAAGTACCTTCACCCACTGAACCTGTGCTGGCTTCGTTCTCTGCATCTGTCCCGGGCTCCATCAATAAGACCATAGCTTGTAATTATTCCTAAACAGTTCCACCAACAGGAGACAAAATATTGAAACACATGAGCCTATGGGTGGCATTCTTATTCAAAGCACCCAACGATGGCTGTCACTTAGGCTGCCATGTTGGACTTTAGAGACCAGGTCATAGATAGGCCATGTTGGGAAGTTAGTCTACCTCTGATTTTTGTGTTTGGAAATTGACCACTAGAATGTCAATTAGACACTCACAAATAGAAACATGTTAATGACTTGTTTCACTCCTGTAGAATATGGAGTTAATAAAGTTAGTCTAAAATGCTCCATTCTCAGGATGTTTCTGTCATGGAATTTGTTTGATAAGCCATGGTGAAGAATTCAAAACCTCTTCCGGGATCCTCTGTGGTTGCCTTGGCAAATGAATGTATTTCAAAGCAATCACAGGTTAGTAATAAAACCGTTGGGCAAATCTTCCTTAGATAGTGGACAAATCAATCCCAACTCATTTTATGTGTAAAACTTACAAAGACCCTGCCAGGATGCTGTGGGAGCTCTCTTGCCTTCAACCAATGGCTTTTGAGATACCAGCCCACTGGGGCATGGTTTCATTTTTAAAAAGCAGCGGCAGCGCTCTGCTTGCTCTCTTGCTTCCAGCTCCCGTTCTGACTACTAGACTCTGTTTCCTGTTTGCGACCAGAGGACTGTGGTTTGGGACATTGATCTGTAAGTTTTATCCCCTCCAATAAATGACCCCCTTTTTAATCAAGCTGGTGTAGAATTGTTTTGCATCTTTACCAGGAAACCTGGTGAAAGGTCATCTTTTTAGTATAAGAAGGTGTCAGGGAAGCATCTTGAATGAGTGCATGTCCACTGTGGGTGTGAACGGCAGGGATGAGAAGATTGACAACATGGTAATCCCACAGACAGATCAACTCAGGCTGCCAGGGGGATATGCCTTGTTTCTTCCCCTGTGCAAACAAGGGTGCAGTGACACCCCTACACTGGACTGCCTATAGGTGATAAATATGGAACTGCCATATGGCTATCTCTCAGGGGGTAGAGAGAATAGTCAGAGGCATCTGGGGGAGTCCAAAGCTGCCATATCCACCTCTCCAGGGCAGAGAGAGCATAGCAGACTGGGAATGGTCATGACTGTGTCTTGGGAGCAGAGAAGTGGAGTGTGCATGGTGGTGTGGGGAGAGCCTTGCTGGTTTGAAAGAGAAGAGTGTAGCTACAGAAGGGAGGGAGTAGACTCTGGAACAGCCTGAGTTTTGGGGGAGGGCAGGTTGTGAGCTAAAAGAGCACTGTGGCTTTGATATGCACCAAGGAGAGATGAAGGAGTGGCTCTTCCTGGCAGACAGAAACCCATTTCCCAGGTTTCTGAGGACTACTGATCAAAGCAGTCTTTGATCTATGACAACAATCCTTCGGTTTACCCTGTCAGCATTCAGCCGGAGCTGAGCCCAGACTGTCCTTTTGGGAAGTAGTCAGTGGCATTCTCTTTAATTTGTGTGTGTATTGGGGGGGGGGAATGAGACCTAACATTCAGCACCTTAACTTATGGTTTTCCTAAAGCATCGAGGTTCTGTTCCTGATGCAGAGTTTAATCCACAGCAGTGAGTTGAGCGATGAACTAACCACTGAGCAGCGGATGGTCAGGTCATGTATCAGGAACTGCCTTACACATTTTGAATTCAGAAAAATAAAATGCTATGTTACAGTGGCAGCTACTTCATGACTTCCTGGTGGTACAGGCCAAATATTTTATTATCCTAGCTTTTTACCTGATCCTGCCACTCTGAAAGTAAAGGCCATTGATTAAATGGCAGCCCAACATCCATACAGATCTCTCATGAGAGCCATTTTCCTAACCATGAGACCCAGGAAACTCTTTCCTGAGAGCACCCTTTGCTGCCTGAGGTGAGACCTGGGGATGGCCTCACCCATGTAGCACTTGGCTATCTTCCAAGCAGTTGACACCAGGGAAAACTGTTTGTTGTATGTTCTTCATGGACCAGGAAATTAAGGCAGTAGAAGGCTCCCTATTGCTGCCCAACCTCCAAGAGTACTTCATTTTTAACTAAGCATATGAAGGAAATACACTATCTTTATAACCTTTTTATTACCCAAACAGCATGTTTATTGTAGAAAAATTAGAAAAGCATAGATAAACAAAATGAACAAATTAAAAGTCAACCTCTGTGCCTGAAGATAATTATTATTAACAATTTTGGTGACATCCTTTCTGAATTTTTCTGTGTGTGTGTGTGTGTATTAAGTGTTCAGATTGAATCATACTGTTTGTATTTTATAACATGACTTAATAATGTATGAATAAAATCTTGGTCAATAAGAGCTTTATCATATTTTTAATGACTATATAGATAATGGAAATTCATGTATGTCTATTCATTTAATTGAATCAAGTATTGGTAAACATTTATAGTATTTTCTGTTTAAGTAGTATAAAATATGTTACAGTAAAATTAATGAAATATTCATAGGCACAATAATGATTACTTGCCAAGTAGAAATAACGAAGTTTAATAGTTTTATGAGAGTTAGAACATTTTATATATTTTATATATTATGAAATTGTCTCCCAGAAAAGTCATCCCAATTTGTACTCACAAGAATATAATATTTCATGACTCCTCGTCTTTCCTTACTCTTGGCAACCTTAGGGTATACGACTGGTTATTTTCCTTTCTGTCACAGAACACACGACAGAAGCAGCATAGAAAAGGAAGGATTTATTCACGTGCTGGCCCACAGATTTAGAGAATATCAGTTTACCATCGTGGTGAAGGCATAGCAAGTAGAGAGTCTTGGTCCCTGGGGGCAGGAGCTTATGTGTAGCTTGTTTACATTCAAAAATCAAGAAGTGGAGAGCTTGGGCCAGAACCAGAAGTGGTATCATCTTCCTTGTTACCCATGGGCTTCTCTTCTGCCAGCTGAGGCCCATGTCTCAGTAATTCTGCAATGTCTTAAATGGTACCAGCAGCTAAGGGACAGGAAAACAAACTCATGAGACCGTAGGTATCTCACACTCAGAATAAGAGATTCTGTTCTTGGTTCCCATAGGCTCATGACTGTCCATTGATATAAAGAACATTCATGATAATAACAGCCTTAACACTGTTCAGACTTCTCAAATGTCTCTGAGCAGACATCTGTGAGGCCCTATAAAACTGAGAAACAAGTTATGCCTTGTAATATTTAATGGTACCAAAAAAAGATCTGGTTCTAAAGGTGAGGGCTAGAATATAGTAAACAAACAAATAAAATGCCACCAGGCAAAACCAAATAAGACCGAAACCAAAACACTAACTGTAGCCACCTCCACATCGGGCATCTGGAGCCTGTGTGGCACTGGCTGAGCTCCAGCCTCCTGGGTTCTCTGGCAACTTAGGCTTCCCCTTCATAGCCCCATACACTGACCCACAGCGCCTGCCTGCATGGAGTCTAAAATCTCAAGCACAAAGTCTGGTCTCCTCAGCATGTTTGCTTGGTTGGTTGGCTTTTTTTTGTTTTTTGTTGTCTTGTTTGTTAAGCTACAGTTGCAAGTTTCCATGACCTTGTGCCTTGTGCATTTTGCAGGTCTGCAAAATCATAATCACAGGGAAGATGCCGGGTTCTGAGAGTAGCCTGAGCTGTCACTACTAGCCATTGCTGTTGGCTTTGAGCTCTGGTGCAGCCAGACTTGGGAAACCATTCCCTTCAGCATCACCGCATCACAGGTGGAGCTCTTTCCTCCAGCTCTGTGCTTGCAGCTAGACTTCCATTTTGTGTCCTGGAGGCTTCAGTAGCAAAGATTGCACCCTTAAGATACTCTTGCTGTTGTCTCTCCCCGAAGTCTAAGTTTTCTTTCTTTTTTATTTATTTATTTTTTTTATTGTTAAAAGCAAAATTTACATTTACTCCCCTTGCTAAGTTTTCTTTAATGGTGCTGATTTCTAACAGTCAAAGGCTTGTCCGTGACTTTAAATGTATGACTGTTCCTTTCCTCACCAAGCAGCATGTTTTCCACATCTTCCTCCCAGCTCTTTGTTTTCAGTTCTCACTCTACAACCTGAATAGAAACAGCCAGGAGCAACCATGCTCCAGACTTGTACTGTAGCATTGCACTGTCTCGGGACTTCTTCAGTTACAACTGATGTCATCCTCACAATTTTCAGCCCCTGGCAGAATTAGGACAAATTCTTTCCCAAGGTGTGGCAGTAATGACCTTGTCTAGTTCCCAGCAGAGTCTTGCTCCTTTCTGAAGCCTACCGTCCTCATAGTTTGCATCTCTACTAGTATCCTGTCCTTCCAACTCTCAGCAAAAGCACCCACTAAGCTCCGCTCTTAGCAGGCGAGGACTTCTCTGACCCACACTAAAAATTTCCTCCCCATTCCTCCTGCAAACCGCCCTCCATGCGTACTAGCCACCAAGCTTATCACCTGCGGTGACCCCACTTTTCAGTATGGTTCTTCTGTTGGTGTCTTTCCATAACCAAGGATCTGGCAGGAGCAGCTCAGAGGAAGAGGGTTATTTTGACTCTCTGCCTTATTTTGTATCCCTCCTTCCTGGAGAGGAAGGCTGCCAGCTGAAGTGGGTTTGTCTCCAGGAGTTTACAGCTGTGGCTTCTTGTATTTCATCAGCTCTCAGAGCTGGTATCAAGCTTCAAGGTCCGCTTCTAGTCACCCAGGGCTGCAAACTACACCCTAAAGCAAAGGACAACCTCCCGGATAGTGTAACATGAAGGCTGGCTCGTTAGGGTTTCTGTCCTGCCCAGTACCCCACAGCCGGCAAGCCCCAAAGAAAATCACACAGAGAGAGTCTACATTAAGTTATACACTGATTGGCCCATTAGCTCAGTCTTCCTACCAGCTCCCATAACTTATATTAACCCATTGTCAGCCACATGGCCAGTACCTTTTCTCAGCCGGGCAGCTTACATGTTGCCTCCTTGGAGATCTGCACAGGAATGCCAGGGAAGCTTCCTGCTTCCCAAATTCTCCTGTTCTCCTTGCGCCACCTCTACTTCCTGTCTGGTTTTCCCGCCTATACTTCCTGCCTGGTCAATCAGTGTTTATTTAAAACATGATTGACAGAATACAGACAATTCTCCCACACCAGGATAGCAGCATCATTAGCTGGGGGGTCAAGTGTTTCTTCATGTGAGCCTGTGTGGGAGATTTCATATTCAGAGTATGTAATATGACTTCAGAAATCTTGCCAGCTCTGATAAGTAAAATGGGCATTTAATAGTTTAATGCGATGCTTTGGTCACTGGTGGGCCTTAATAATTTTGTGACTATTTCCCATTTGACTTGTTTTTTGAAACTACATCTTCACATCCTTTGTCTATTTTCTGTTGATAGAGCTCTTTTTCTATTTTGCGAGGGACAAGTAGTTCTCCCAGCAAAATATCTGCACCTGTTCCCTTTTACTCAATGGGACCATGGTACCAAGTGAGTGAGGACCAAAACACTTTCTTCTTCCTCTTCCTCCAAGTATTCTTTCCTTAAGCTGAATGGGGACCAGCAGTAGATGCTCACAATGTCTTTTGTTTGTGCACAGTAGTTCCCAGCTCCCTTCCTCTCCTGGCAGCCAGTGCCCACATCTCTAAGTAAAGGCTGGCTTGTAGTACCATGGCCTTGTATCCCCTGGGGCATGCCTTAAACCACACTGTGACTGCACAGTCCACCTGCGCTGAGATGGGCTACCGTGGAGCCCCCCTTGTGGGACCGAGTCAGAGTCCTCCTCCATGGGACTGTCTGACATCACAACCTAACGTAGCTCCCTTCTTCACAGCTGCTGCCCTGAACGACTGCTCATGAATCTCTTTTCCCAAAGCCTAGTGTTGAATCTGTTCTTGGTGGCACATGTTAAGCACATATATCAATTTTTACAACTTGAACTTTTATATTAGGAAAGCTCCATCCATGCTATGGACTCTGAGGGCTAGTGATATTTGGGGTGCTTAACCTTTTAATTTTTTTTTTAAACTATAAATCTAGCTCTGTGGCAAGCAGGTTCTCTTTTGCTATCTTATCAAATCCATTGTCTCCTGATAAGGAAAGTAAGATCAATATGTTTATATTTGTACCGAGTCTCAGTGGCCAAAGTGTGTTCAGACCTTGGGCTCCAGACTCTGTACCCTACACTCTGAACCGTGGTGCCTTCAGAGGCTGAGGGATTCCTGAGGCAAGTTCAGAAACCATTCTGGAGCCCTCTCAGGGACTCTGAGCACTCTTCCCTACAGCTAAGGAAATCCGGGGCAGCTTCTTTTCCAATGAAACCTTCCCACCAAGAGCAGAGGGAGAGAGTCCGGAGACTCCAGAAGCAAACAGAAGGTCACATGTCTGGGACAGCAAAAACTTGACCATTCTCAAAGGCCCCTCCCCTGCTTTATTAGAGAAATAACTGCTGAGGGAGCGGGCTGCTGCCCTGCAGAGGAGAGCGCCAGGGCTGTAGCAGTCCTGTGTTGGGGTGATCTTTTCCATGATGAGGTGCCTTGAGTCATCACCTGCTCATCTTCCTCTTAGTAACCCCAATAAAAATGCATCGGTTCATCAGATTGGACATTGGCGAGGTCCTTATTTTGGTCTGTTGTGAGTTCCCTTTCTGGACTGAGCAGAATTGTGAAAATGTGTGGAAGTCTGTCACACTACAGTTGTGTGTAAGATAACACTCGTCCCCATGTTCTGATTGTTCTCACTTCTACACAAATTAACTAGAAAGGACTAGCTTTGTCTTTGGCTCATCCCAGCCCTTTAAGAAAAAAATAGAAATGCCTGTTGGACAAAAAGGATAGAGACAGATATTTGGATGGTATAGGGTACAGGTCATTGGACTTCTCTCTCTCTCTCTCTCTCTCTCTCTCTCTCTCTCTCTCTCTCTCCTCTCTTTTGACAGCTTCACACATAATATGCTCTATTGTTATTATAGTCACCCCCCATTGCTCTCTGTTATCGCCTCTTCCTTTCCATTTGGTTATATTCTTCCTGAATACAACACTGAAGAAAATAACACAGTTTGGCAACTGTTAACAGTCAATCATTCCTCAAGTAGGGGTGCAGCCCCATGGGCACCTCCTCTATTCGTGATAAAGTGTCAAAGGGCCTATCTTGTTCAGGGTTCTATGGCCACGTGGATTTGTGATTGCAGCAGCTGTGTCATGTCTAGATGGTATTGCTTCATCATGGCACCCTCCCCCATCTCCAGTTCTTACGTTCTGTATGTCCCATTTTCTGCACTGTTCCCTGGGTACTGGGGGTAGAGATACCACTGTCTCGTTTAGGGCTGAGCCCTCAGCTGTCAGCCTTTTCAGTTCCTTAACCATTTCCTTCTGCAGAAAGGAGAGGCTCTTTTTACAGGCCGAGAGTGGTACTAATCTACAGGTATAAACATAAATATGTCGAGGAAGTTTGTCTGCACGTCAGGGAAGCAGCAGTTGGGTTTCGTTCCCTTGGTCTTATGACCTCTCCAGTCACTGGCTTTTTACCATGCTTGTAGAACCATCGGGGCATGCCACATTTCCCACAGCTGGCCTTGGATCCAATCACACAGGCTTGTTTTCCCCCAGGTAGGGAAGTCACTCACCATTGCAGCAGTGACATCTCACCTGGTGGGTCAGCACGGCAGTGTGCACATCCTACAGCCAGAACAGGCTGACGATGGCCCTTCTCTCCCCTCAGGTGGCCTGCATAGCACCTTTGGGTACTGTGAATGTTTGCCAGCATGGAGGGAGCTTCCAGCTCAATGCCACTTCAGTCCCTTTGTGTCCTGTACCCATATGTGTGGGTCTTACCATCTAATTCTGGTAGTTAGCCAGGCAGTAACAATTGCCTATATTCTTTTGGAAACCTCTGGAAATTCTGATCAATTCATATGAATTCTGGAGCCACCTTATACATTCACATAGGATATCTCCATTTCCAGCTCTCTATTTATTTTAGTTAAAAATATTATTATTGTGTCTGTGTGGTGTGCATGTGGGGATGCACACACACCACAGCACACATGTGCAGGTCAAAAGACAAGTTCTTAGAGCACTTTTCTGCCTGTTTTCATGTGGGCTCCAGGAATAAGCTCAGGTCATCAGGCAGAGTGTCAACCCAGGGGCTAGCTCATGGGCTTTATATTTTAATTATATTTTTAGTTTGTAAAGCAGTAGGTTTGTAAATGACTTTTTCATGCATTTTTTTTTTAACCAACTGAAGAAAGTGGCCTGCCTCCATGTTAGGCTTAAAGGCCAACATTTGGTCCATTACTGTATGATTAAACCTCTGTTTCTCAAGGATTCAGCTATGCCCCCACTTTTAACCTTAACTACAAATGGTTCTGGACTGCCTCTTCCAGGAATAGCAATCATGTCTTTGTTTCAGAAAGTTAATATTCATTTTCCAACTCTACCTTTGATTCAGAAGGATTGCTATGGCCACCTTTTGTGCCCACCTTGCAGTCATGTGCCTTTGTTTCAGGAGATCTTTATGACTAACTTGCTATGCTTATCTTCTGCTCCCGTCACCCTACCTGCTTTGCCCACCAAACCCTCCATTTGGAAAGCCCCCACCCCTGAGCTATGAAAGCCTTGTCTTCCTCACATCCAATGCAGACCTCTTGAGTCTACCGTAGAGGGAGGTGGCCCGTGTACAGAAATAAGAAAGCTTGCTTTAATTAATTTGCCCATGAAGATTTGGGCCAGTCGTCTCTTCCCTCTCCTCTCTGGGATTAACTCACACCCCCCCATCCCCACATATCTTCTCCCCACTCCAACACCATTTACACCTTTCACACTGGGTTCCCTCACCTACTTGGATGTTACCTGTGCTTATTTTCTGCCCGCTTTTGAGCCTCCCCTGCCATGACTCCTTCACTGCATTCTGGCCTCTACAAACATTAACTTAAACACAGAAATCTAAAATTTCAAAGCTAGGATTTGTGTATGAGAGAGAACATATTGGGTTTGTCTTTCTGGATCTGGATTATTTTACTCAGGATAGGTTTCCAGTTCCATCTATTTTTCCCTGGGTTTTTTTTTTATGGCTGAATATGATTTCATTGTATGTATTGTTAGGTCTCAAACCAGGGACAAATGGCTAACTGAGGTGCCTATTCAACATATTAACGTAGACCTGGCCACTGTGTTCTCCCAGCATCCTTCGGTCCTTACATGTTACCTGCTATGACTGGCTCAGTCTCCGACCCTAAACTTCTCCAGCCTAGGGGCTTGGTTACCCTTCTCCCAGGCACCCTTTTCTGTATAATCCAACTATTTGAGTTACCCACCCTTTTTGTCTTCCCTTTTCTCTCTGGGCTCCCCCCTCTTCTCTTGCCCCTCTCCCTTCTCCTCTCACTGGCTCAGCTCAGGGTCATGTCTCCTCTGGACTCTCCCAGATGTCTGTGCCTCTGGCTCTGTCTCCCTTTCATCTCCAGTGAACATCTCCTCCACCACACCTCCGGGCAGTCATGTCCTCCCCTTTTTATTCCTGTCTTTCATTCAGGTATGAACTGTGGGGCACATCCTCAGGAGTGGTAGAGCAGGGTCAGATGGAGACACCAACTTTAGTTTCTTGAGAAACCTCCACACTGATTTCCACAGTGGCGGTGCTGGTTTAGACTCTTTCCAACAGGGATGAAGGCTCCCTTCCCCCATATCCTCAACAACATTGCTTGTCATTTTTTTTTGTTTTTTTTTTTGTTTCTTTGTCATTGTTTGTTGTTCTTGTTGTTGTTTTTTTAATTAGTCTTTCTGGGGTGACTTGGAACCTGAAAGCCACTTTTAGTTGCTCTTCCCTGGTGGGGAGTTTCATGAAACTTATTTTCAGTAGCTCTTAAATGTCTTCAAGAACTCTGTTCAGTAGTATGGCCCATTTTTTGACTAAGTCATGGGGAGTGACCATAAAAAAGGTGTACCCCATTACACATGAATTTCAAATAAACAATCATTTTATTTATTTTTAATTTACTGCGTGGGCAATGCCATTTTTGTCTATATAGTGTTCTTCTGCCAAAATTATTTATAGGGAATTCAAATTTAATGGACTATCCTATGGTCACCTGCCTCTTGCCTCACCCCAGTAGCCGCACTCTGTAACTGAGTCCACTGTTAACTCTCATGTGCTCCAAGAGTCTCTTCACAAAACTGCTGAGTTGGCTGCATCAGATGCCCTTCCTGGGACCTGTGGCTCCCAGGTTTGTTACTTACAGATTATTCCCCACTCAGCTGCTGTACTGGCTGTGCTAGAACAGAATTGTCACCATGCTGGTCCCCACCTAAAATTCTTCCCTGCAGCTCTCTCAACACCCAAGGCCTGTCTTCACCCCGTGGGTCTCATTTGCTCCTTCTCCCACAATTCACTGCGTCTTTAGAAATGCCCAGTTGCTCTGAGAGCTTGTGATCTTGTATCCTTTTATATCTGTTGCTCCTCTATCTGGAAGGCTCTTCAGACAAGTGGCTGTGTAGATGGGTCCTCTGGGTGCTGTGGCCCCCACTCAAGTGTCTCAGTAGAGATTGGCTTTGACAACCCAACCTAAGGGGAGCCTCATCCCTCATTGGTCACTTTCTGACAGACTAATTCATTTCTGCTCTAACAACTCAATGCCATTCAAATGATCCCCTCCACTCATGTGTTTGTTTGTCTAGTCAATGTGTCACCTCCCTGGGACAGCCACCCACCTTTGTGCTCAGTCATCAGTACCTCCAGCCTTCAGTGCAAGCTGGGAGCTCTAAAGGAAGTAGAGTGAGTTAACCCTTCTGTGTCCAGGTTCTGTGTCCAGGAAAGCATGTCAGTCCTGCAGAATTAGGTACTGTTTCCCCAAAAGCAAATATATGAGGTGGCAGTGCCTAAAGAAAAGATATGTGTGCATCTACCCTTCATGGAAAGTTTTCAAGATAAATGTATGAGAGAGGCAGAGTAAGAAACCAAGGAAGGTAACAAGTCCAGGCTAAGTCTTGGTCCAAGCCTGACCCCCAGGAGACTCAAGTCAGATTGTACCATCTTGTGTCAGCCAGGTACATCCTGGAAGCCTATTAATACCTGTGTGTTTAGGCTCCCAGTACTGGCTGATGCAGCAACAATAACCAATGGACAGTTATTTGATGAAGGTTTCTTGACTGTGTGACCCACCAGGAGTAAACAGTACAATGCTAAGGAGTAGGTACATGGAGCCAGTAAGAGCATTTGGGAGGACAGGGCTTCCCACAGCATCTTTGACAGCACCCACAGCCGGTCTCCACCACAGTACATTAGTGGGACAGTTTGCCATCTTCCCTACAAAGCTCTCTGCAGGTATTGCCAGAATCCTGGGGGATGCCTGAGACAAGTATCTGTGAGGGACTCTAGTGCACCCAGGGTCAAAGGAGGAGAAGCACCTGTTTTGTTCAGAGTGACATCACACTGCTGTCTGGCAGGGCTTCTTAGTAAGAACAAAAGCAGAAGCAACTGTCCCTTAGGGTGGGACTCTGAACGGGCAGTGGAAGATAAGCTGCACTTCTTTTAAAGAAAATATTTAAGCAAGATGGAATGGAAAGTCATACCCTCCAAGGTCTAAAAGTGGCACCTGAGGAAATTGAGAGTATCTATTATCTTGTAATGGGAAAGTCACAGGTCAGACTCCAAAAGAAATAGCTAAATGCTCCAACAAAATGGCACTACAAATTTAATATAGACCCGACCTTAAAAACTTCAAAGGAATGTGCATATCACCTCTTGGGATGCAATGGTCTCAAAGTGGAGTGGCATCGAAAAGCTGGCAAGCATTCATTTAAAATGCATGGCTGTTTGTGACCACTGCTATACATTGCTATAATTCATCAGTTTAGTATCATAATGAAAAAACTTCTAACACATTTTGACCAAGCCACGACTGATAAGATGTGAATAGCATCTACGGCTCTGTGCCAAGTCTCACTAATTTATTAGCCTATTTATTCAAAACAGATCGAGAGTGAAGCTTCTCTCTGCGTGTTAGCTAGGTGACTTTGGGAAGCTGGAGTCTGGTGAACTCATTCGGAAACTCTTGATTCCATCCCCACTGTGACATGTCCAGTAATGCCCCTATCGTACTGCTCATGTATTCGCCAAGACTTTAGAAAGAATGATTCTATTTATTGTTGTTGTGCACATCAGATCATGGCTTTTGGGAGTCTGTTCTCTTCTTCACCGTAGGTTCCAGGGGTGGAATCAGCCTTCTCTCCCTGCCCAGTGAACACCCTCTCCCACCAAGCCATCACACAGGTCCTGGCTATGTCATGTATTCTGAATCCCCAATTATACACAAAGGACTCTAACCCAGACACCCAACTCTAAATAATTCGAGCATTTTAAAGGCAGAAATTTTTAGGAATGCTATTTGCAGAATTTAATAGTTTCACTTTGATTAAAAACAAAACACATGCATGTAATATTTTTTTAAAAAAAATCACCCCCCAAAAAACCCCAAAAGCAAAGCAAAACAAAACAAAGAATTCAAATAGTCTGAAAAGGAACCACAGTGTGGGCCACCCCTTTAGAAATCAATTCCTTGAACAATCTCTTGTTGTATAAGTGCTGGTTCATTATTCTCATTACATAAGACCAAATGACTACAAAAGTCAATCTTCAAAGTGGTGCAGGAGACTTGTCTGTACCTCCGCCAATGAGGCTGGAATTGCACAAAGCTAAGGAATGGGCTGGATCGAGCCGTCAAAGCCATGGCTTTGGTCCTACTGATATTGCTTGGTAAATTAAAGACCCACGTGGTCAGAAAAAGAGAGATATATAGTAAGGAGAGATTCAAAGAAAAATAAAACCTCTAAATGGTTTACTATGTGTTAAAAATATATGCAGGCTAAAGGTTAAAGTCCTAAAAAAAAAAAAGAAAGAAAAAAAGAAAAGAAAGAGAGAGAGAGAGAAGCCGGGAGGTGGTGGCGCACGCCTTTAATCCCAGCACTCGGGAGGCAGAGGCAGGTGGATCTCTGTGAGTTCAAGGATAGCCTGGTCTACAGAGTGAGTTCCAGGACAAAGATACACAGAGAACCTGTCTCAAAAAGCCAAAAGTTAAAAGTAAAAATAAAAGAAAAAGAATAAAGCCACATAAGATGGAAAATACACAGAGAATCTTGATACTGTATGCTATTATGTTCTCTTTGAATTGTTTGACTGCTGAGGAAGGAACAACAGCTGCTAAAAGACTCTTGTTTGTAAATGCTGCTGAATTAACCCAAGGAATGTATTTTGAAAATACCTTGGCTTCAAAAGTGAAGTCAAAAGATATGTTACTTTGGAGAAGAGATTTTCCTTTTGTTTCCACAGGAGATGAGAGGCTGTGGATTCATTCTGAGTTGAGAAAACTCAGGTTTCATCAAGGAAGACCACCTGAGAAAACTCCGGTACGAACAGATGGCCCAGATGTCTTGAGTTCTACATCCAGAACAGATTCAAGATGCTGCCTGAGATGATCAAGCTTCACAGGATACTCCAGTCAGGACTTGATCCTACCTCTAAATTTTCTTTAGGTCCCCTTAAAGATTATCAGCGCCCCCAACCAGCCGGAAGTAGCCTGGAATACTACGCCCACATTCCCAAAAAATGGACTATGGACATTTTCCTTTGTTTTTTTTTTTTTAAAAAAAAGAGGGGGAAGTGGTGCAGGAGACTTGTCTGTTCAGTCAATCATGTTTTAAATAAATGCTGATTGGCCAGGTAGGAAGTGTGGGTGGGTCAACCAGACAGGAAGTAGAGGCAGGGCGAGGAGAAAGTCTGGGAAGCAGGAAGCTTCCCTGGCATTCCTGCACAGACCACCAAGGAAGCAGCATGTGTCCCTGTCCCAGCCGAGAAAAGGTACCGGCCATGTGCCTGGCATGGATGGGAACAATGGGTTAATATAAGTTATGGGAGCTGGTAGGAAGACTGAGCAAATGGGCCAATCAGTGTATAACTTAATGTAGACTCTCTGTGTGACTTTCTTTGGGGCTTGCCGGCTGTGGGGTACCAGGCAGGACACAAACTCCAATGAGCCAGCCCTCATGTTACATCAAAGGAATGTATATACATTTCTTCTTGTACAGCCAGGCCCATGCATCAGGCCCTCTGAGGATGGCTTCAAAGGGTGTGTTTAAAAGTGGAAGTGTTGTTTTAAAACAAATACAAGTAATTGGTAAGTACATAGGCCCATCCATGTTATTGGTGATTAGAGGAACACATGAATGACAGGAAGGGCCAGATGCCTTTAAAGGCATGGCTGGGCAGAAACATAGAGAGATGCACCTTCCTCCAGATGCTCATAAGGAGTCGTGGTGTAAGGTCAGAGCGTCAGCCTGTCCAAATGGAAGGGCAGCTCTGCCAGGCCATTCAAAGATGAGTCAAGGCTGTACCTTAGCTGCTTGCCCCTGAGGCTCTGTTTTCTAGAAGTTCTGCATCCTCATCAGGTGATGAAGAGGATGATCTAGAAGCTCTGCATCTTCACCAAAGGATTAAGAGAATGTTCTATAAATTCCACATCCTCACCAAGAGATGAAAAGGGAGAATCTCTCTTACATGCTATTTTATCTCCTCCTCCATGCAATTCTTTGAGACACAGTCTTATATATCCCAAGAGAGTTCAAGCTCACTATGGAACCAAGGTCTACCCCTTAACTTCTAGTCTTCATGCCTCTACCTCCTAAGTGCTGGAATTACAGATGTACACCACCATGTCCAGTATATACTGGACCAGTGATAGAACTCAGGGCCTTGTGTCCACCAGGCAAGGACTCTACCATCAGAGCTGCCTTCACAGCACCGATAGTTACATTCAATAAACTATTAGAAAGTGGCAAGACTTAAAATCACAGGACTCAGGTGGCTGACACAGGAGAATCACAAGCTCAAGGTCATCCTGGGCTATATTTGGAGGATCTTTCTTTAAAAACATATCACAGTGTATCTATGTCATCTATGCTCAGATGGGAAAAGAATAGTCATTGAATGATGTACAAAAGTGGGAAGTACCCACCTTTGGGAAAGGGGACAGATTAGTAAGAGTTTGGGCGAGTGAGTTTTCATCACATGCATTGTAATGTCTAATTTTTTAAAAAAAATATGCAAATTTACTTTCCAATTGGAAACTTTCCAGGAATGTAATTTATAGGGCACAAAATTCAGTCTTTTTGTGCATTCCCAAAGTTGTACAGCTATGGCTGTCACCTGTCATCTATGAGTGTCACCTATCATCTACAGCTGTCACGTGTCATCTACGACTGTCACCTGTTATCTACGGCTGTCACCTGTCATCTATGGCTGTCACCTGTCATCTATGGCTGTCACCTGTCATCTATGGCTGTCACTTATCATTTACAACTGTCACCTGTCATCTACAACTGTCACCTGTCATCTACAGCTGTCACGTGTCATCTACGGCTGTCACATGTCATCTATGGCTGTCACCTGTCATCTAAGGCTGTCACGTGTTATCTATAGCTGTCACCTGTCATCTATGACTGTCACCTGTCATCTACGGCTGTCACCTGACATCTCTGCTTAGGGTTTTTCATTCCTTTTCCCTGCAAAGAAACCTGTTAGTGGTAAACTCCATTTCTTCATCCTCAGAAACTGCCAACAATGAACATATCTTTTGTCATGATGGATTTACTTATTCTGGACATTTCATATGAATAGAATTATACAGTATGTCTAGAAATTCTCAGTGTAATGCAACTAAGATTTATTCATGCGATAGCCCTGTCAGTGATTCCTTTGTTCTTATCTCATACTATTCCACCTTAAGGTTTTCAGTTTGCCCATCAGCCAGATGATCACTTGGCTGAACCTTCATGGATGTTTTTGGGTGAATAGTCTTTTCCTTTCTCTTTGCTATGTTAGAGAAGTGGAACAGGCAGGTTGTGGGTTCTGTACATCTGAGGAATTGCCTGTTTTCTGCCCCGATTCCCTTCCTCACGAGCTGTGTGAGGAGGTAAATTTTTCCCAACTCTTTTTATATTTCTGATTATTTCAATTTAGGAGATGAAGTGATGTCTTTGATGCTGGTGAACATTTCCCAGAATGCACATGGTCCTGGGCATCATTTAACTATTGACAACTCAAATACCTTCTTTAGGGGATAGGTCTATTTGTGTTCTATGGTAACAAGTAACAAGTAGAGACCTTTGTCATCTTATTGTTGGTCAATAGAGTTCATTGTACGCCCCAACACAAGACTCCAGTTAGATACCTGATCTGATGATGGCCCTCTGCATTGACATTTACTCTTCTGGTGGCATCCTCTGGAGTCAAGTGTGTCCACTATTTACCTTGCTGCTGTTTCTTGCTGCACTATGAAGACAGTTCTGTCTCACCTGAGCTAGAGACAAGTCTACCCCCATGTCATCTTCTGCTTTGGCCTGGCTTCTGCCCTGTGTTACTCTTCTCACAGGGTGTGTGCCCCACTACATCCTTCTGCATGTGTGTATACAGTTGTCTCCACAGTTTGAGTGACATTCTCTGTGGGTGGAAATTTCTGTCCCACCCACCTGTTCCCAAATAATCAACACAGCGGTTTAATATTAACTATAAATTCTTGGTCAATAGTGCCTCGCACAACGCCTGTCTGTGCTCTGTGTGCTACCATTCAGTTACCGAGCTGCTTCGGGCTAGGGGCTGGAAGTTGAAACATACAAAGACACACAGAGACAGAGAGACAGAGAGGAAGACAGCACAGACAGAGACACGGACCTCTAGTCACTGATAAGAAGCCCTTTATTCGGTAGCACAATGGAGGCTTAAATACCCAGCAGTCAGGTGGGCCAACAGGTGAAAACCTTATCCTCTGATCCTCAAGGCAAGGCAACACATGCTCGTGAAGCACAGCTTTCTGTAACTTAAATCAGAGGTAAAGATCTTCAGCAGGGAAGAGCAGCTGGAGGCCATGACTCCAAATGGTCCCAACACAATAGCTCAGGCTTTTTGCTGACTAGTTTTTATGACTCATATGAACTCGTTTCTATTAGCCTGTATATTAGCATGTGGTTCGTGGCTTTACCTGTCCTTGAGCATGTCTTGCTCACTCTGTGTCTCCTGGCAACTCCCCTGATTCTGCCATTCTTCACCCCAGTATCCTTAGTTTGGTATTCCCACCTATACTTCCTGCCTGGCTACTGATCAATCAACTTTTTATTAAGCCAATCCAGGTAACAAATCTTCACAGTGTACAAAAGGATTATTCCACAGCAATTCTCTTCCCTGATCACAAATTATGGGAACCTTGTCAACATCAATTGACTGTAAAGATATAGGCTTATTTCTGGACATAGAAACTCAAACACTCTGACTCTTAAGTTTGCAAGCTCATTGCCTTGCATGTCTCTATGTTAGCTGAGCTTTGGGATACTGATGGCCATGGCAGTAGGTCTGATAGGTCACTGGGAGAGGAGCCAGTTTAACAATGTTTGTTTTCCAGTCCACAATTGCAAGACATTTTTGTATTTATTGGGGCTTCTTTTGCCAGCATTCTGTGGTATTCTATTGATGCTTCTGTGGGATTTAGCCCTAGACATTGTATTCTTAATGGTTTGATAGTTATTTTTCTCACAGTGCAGGTTTGAGATGTTTTTTGATAATGCCAAGAAATGAGTCTGAGTTCTGCATGGTGCTCATTGATGTGGGATTCCCCTCTGTATACTATGAATATGTTTTATTACAATTGGTTTTTAAAGAAGCTGTTTCAGCCCATGGCTTATAGAGTAAAGCCAGGCAGGAAATCCAAACAGAGATATAGAGAGAAAGAGGTGAAGTCAAGGAGATGCCATGTAGCTGCCAAAGGAGATAGCCACCAACCGTCAGCCAGAACCTTACCAGTAAGCCAGTCTTGTGGTGATACACAGATTGATAGAAATGGGATTATTTAATATGTAAAAGTTAGATGGAAATATGCCTAAGCTATTAGCCAAGCAGTTTTGTAATTATTATAGTTTCTGTTTATTATTTGGGTCTGGGCAGCCAGGAAATGAATGGGCAGTCTCCTCCTACAGCTAATGTTCTGCTATTCTTCTGAGTCCAGTTATTTGTTATAATTTATTTCTTTGGCTTCCTTAGGATTTATTTTAAACAGTACTGTGCATACTGCAGAGAGATAGTTTTATTTATTTTTCCCTTCATAGTTATTTGGAGCAGAATGCTAAAATTTTGTTGGACAGACAGACATCTCTGGACTGGTCTTGACCTTATGGAGAACATTTGGTCTTTTATAGTTAATAAAGATAAAATTTGTGATTAGCTTCAAATTTCCTTTGTCAGGTAGGGGATTTCCCTTTGCTGGCTAGTTTCTAGCATCCTTTTTATCCTAAAACTGCATTAGATTTTGCTAAATATATTTCTATATCTGATGATATCAATAACCACATGGTTTGTATCCCTCATGCTCTTAATATATTGTTACAGTGAATGACTAGGAGATGAAGTTAACCTTGTATTACTAGAGTATGTTTTCCTTAGCCATGGAATGCAGTCTTTTTCATATTACCATATTTGTTTTGCTAGCATTTTCTTGGTGAATTTCACATCCATATTCCTAAGGGATAATGGGTTATCATTTTATTTAAATTTTTCTTCCTTTTTAGATTATATTAATTAATACTAAAGTAATCAGCTCCACTAACCCCCTGTTGGTTGTTTTCTACTTTTGTGGGTTTGTTTTGTTTTTAGACTCCATGCATGAGTGGAAACATGAAATAGATATTTGTGAGGAAGGGAGGAAGCCCTGAGTCAATGAAGTCCTGCGAGAATGCATATTGTTTGACATGAGCATGGCTGTGTCAAAGACCATAGCCTTAGGCCCATGAGAAATGGCAAAGCTTCCCCCATAGAGGGTGGTTTGAATAGGAATGGCTCCATAGTCTCATATGTTTGAGTGCTTGACCCCAAGGGAGTGGCTCTATTAGGAGGTGTGGCCTTGTTAGAGAAAGTGTGTCACTATGAAGGTGGGCTTTGAGGTCTCCTATGCTCAAGGTATGCCCTGTGTGACACTCCCCTGCTTCTTTGAATCTAGATGAAGAACTCCAAGCTCCTCCAGCACCATGTCTGTCTGCATGCTGCCATGATGATAATAGACTAAACCTCTGAACTCTAAGCCAGTCCCAATTAAATGTTTTCCATTACAAGTGTTGCCATGGTGGTCATGGTGTCTCTGCACAGCAGTAGAAACCCTAACTAAAATGCTACCTTAGGTATTTGCCAAGTTTTCCTTATCCATTCATCTGCTGATAGGCACCTAGTCTGTGTCTATACCTTGGCTGTGGTGGACCCTGCCACAGTAAACATGAATGTGCAGGTATCTCTCTGATATTCTGTCTTTGACTTCTCTGGGTGTGGCAGGGCATGCAGAGTGGGACCATCCAGTAAGTAGTTCTACTTTCAGCTTTTGGGTGAACCTTCATTCTGATCTCCATGGTGGCTGGACTAATTTACATTTCCACAAACAGTGAAGGAGGATTTCTTCTGTCCTATCTATGTTCTTCCCAGAATCTAAAACAATGTGTTCCTTGAGGAATCCATCCCTTGCAGCAGTGTGAGCAACAGTTTTCTTTCAAAGTTGTTTAAATTAGTAGATACAGTATCAGCTTTCATTGTGGATTTTCAAACAAAACCTTTTTTTGTTGATTTCCTACCTCTCAACCCCCATCCCTGCTTGTACCCTTCTGCCTTTAACTGTTTGTTCCATTGATTCATTGTATTGTGATGTGGGATTCCCCTCTGTATGATAGGAATATGCTTTATTACCACTGGTTAATAAATAAGCTGCTTTGATCTATGGCAGGGCAGATTATGGCCAGGCTAGAAGAGATAGATAGCAAGAGTAGGCAGGGTCAAGGAAACACCATGTAGCTGTCAAAGGAAGAAGGTGCCCGGAATCTTTCTGGGAGGCCACAGCCTCGTGATGATACACCAACTAATATGAATGGGTTAATTTAAGACATAAGAGCTAGCTGGAAATATGCCTGAGTCATTGGCAAAATAGTGTTGTAATAAATATAGTTTGATATAGTTTATTAGGGTCTGGGTGGCCAGGAAATGAAGGTGTAGTCTCTGTCTACAGTGTTGTTTTTGTTGTTGTTGTTGTTGTTCTCCATTTTATTCATTTTTAGGGATTTATTATTATTGTTTTTTTCTTTATTATTTTCTTATTATTTATTTATTTATTTCCTCTAATCTTATATATATCTTATTCTTGTTTTCCCTAAGACCTTGAGATACATAAGTAGTCATTCATTTGAGAGCTCTCAGAGTTTTTAAACATAGACTCCTGTGGTTATTAAGGTCCTCCTTTAGAACTGCCTCTGCTATATCACAAAGATTTTGACAAATTGTGTTTCCATTTTCATTTAGGAAATTTTAATTCACATCTTCTGATTTCTTCAATTGCCCACTGTTCACTCAAATGTGTTGTTTTAGTTTCCTATGTACCTATAGTCTTTGCAGTTTCTCTTGACATCGATTTATTCCATTATAATCTGACATAATACATAAAATTAATTCACTTTTGGTATTTGTTAAGACTTGCTTTATGGCCTAATATGCTTTCTGGTCTAATAATTTTTTGAAGACATCTCCATGGGCTGCTGAGAGGAGTATGTACTGCAGCTGTTGCACAGCCTATTCTGTGGATATCTGTTAAGGCCTTTTGGTCTGAGTGGAATCTCATTGTGACAGCTGTCTATGGTTTTGCCTGTATGATCTTTCTCTGTTAATGAGAGTGAGATGTTGACGTTGCCCACTTATTTTTGGGTCTGGGTCATTTGGTTCCTTGTGTCCCATGGTGTTTATTTTACGAGACTGGGCATAGCAGCATCCAGTACAGGCATGTCTACAACCTGTCTATCTTCTTGACAGGTTGTTTCTCTGTGTGTATCTCACAATCTTCCCTATTCCAACTGTTGTCGGCTTGGAATTTGCCTTGTAAAATACAGGAGGACAGCCTCTGCTGCTCTCTGTTTCCACTTGCTGGTAATGTAATTTCTCCCTTTTTATCCTTCCCCTTTCAGCCCATGCTCTTTGTAAACAGGCAGCTATGGGCTCTGGCAGAATAGCAAGCTATCAGAGTATTGAAACTCTGCCTCAGTATAACCCAGAGCCGTGGCAAAGGTCGGGAGACACAAACGCAGCAAAGACAGCAACTTGTAACAAGTTCACAATTGATAATGTCTGCCTTATTCTTTTCTTTCTGTTTATACAGAGCTTCAAGGTCTCCCAGAGGTCAGATATTCAGACTTCCTGAGTATTTTTCTGTGCTTTTTCATATCCCTACATGCAGAGAGGAGCTTCTGAGACTCCTGGAATATATTGTGTCGTTTCCAAATGCCTGTGAACATCTTTCTTGTTCTCAGGTTATCTTTTACATTCTTTGGGCAGCCCTCTCCTGTGTGTGCAGATACTGCTGACTCAGGCAGAATCATTTTCCTGCTTGTTGTCAACAAACGCCTTGGGGAACTGGGCTCTTTCCATTGATCAGGCTCTGAGTCGGGTTAAATAAAGGCAAGCATTGTAAGCTGGGGGTTTCCTAAGAAGCTGCCACAGCAGTGACAGCCTGTGGGCAAGGAGCTTTGTGGAGAGCTCCTCGCCATCTCTGCCTCTCTGCTCACAGGCAATGTGCGCATTCAGCCAGCATCGGTGACTGTGATTCTCCTTGTTTTCAACTTTACTGTCAATCTCAGGAGAGGCAGAGGGAATAATGCAAGTTAAAATGCCACGAACCTTGCTGTTCTTGCACTTAATTTTTGGCTGATTTCTGGAGTGCTGGAGGTTTGTGTCTGCATCTCTTCCAGTGCTTTTGTGTTTTTCTGGCAGCATGGATTTTGAGTTCTTTACACTGCTGCACCATTAAAATGTCTCTATATGTGTCGGTCAACAGTGAAGAAGTGTTTCGTTTTTAAGTATTCATGCAAGATGAGTGAGGGTTATTTATGGCAGTGATTTACTATGAAGAATCCAAATTTTCAACAAATTGCTTTTCCTCTTTTGCAACAGAGTCTGTGTCACCCTGACTGGCCTGGAACTCATTCTGTAGAACAGGCTGCCCTTGAACCCACAGATACCTCTGCCTCCCAGGTGCTGGTACTAAGGTGTATTCTACCACACCTGGCAAGAAATGCACTTAAAAGAATGATGCATGTATATAGGTTGAGTATGACAGTGTATAGTACGGACCCGAAATGTATTGAGTGGTGATAAATAATGTCTGCTTGTCTACAAATTTGACAAATACATTCCTAAAGGTTTATGTTGGCTATTTGAGGAAGAACTGTGTTGTGGGTAATTTATTTTCAAAAATTAACTGTCTATATATTTTTAAAATATTTGATCTCTGTGTTAGCTTTCAGTGTATTTTTTTTCTCAACTGAAACATGTATGTAAGATAAGTTTTTTTTTTCCTGGTTAGAGGAATGTGCACGCCCACACCATTGTTGGTTCAGGATAGCATTAGTGGCTCAGTGGCAGAATCCCTACCCACTACAATTGGTTCAGAATCAATGTGGTATAAAATTGCTGGGCTGTGTAACTTTACATGGTCCCAGACCCCAGCTTGAAAGGAAATCTATCTGCATTGTTCACTGGAAACCACGGGTCAGACAGAGCAAGCAAATAAAGAGCCACCCCTCCACGCTCTAGGCTCGTGTGCTCCTGGCTTATTGAAGTGGATTCCAGAGACTAACACCCATCGTTGGAGCTACTTCTGCTGTTAGAATCTGCATGGGTCTCTGGGAATGTTTAATTTCCCCATTGCCTAGCAACAGTTCCATTATTTTCAGGAACTCGTTAAATGAATGAATGCATTTTGATGACAAGACAGCTTTATTCATGCCATGCTCTGGGCCACTGCGTAATAAGAAGAGATAACAAAATGAAATATTGCAGAGATCGTGTCCCCAGTCTGTTCTTCCCACAAAAACCCTCAGAGGCACTGGCTTGGTGGGGAAACTTTCTGTGCAAACAGATTCGAAAAGCTAATAGGAAAAGCATATTGATTCCGAGTAATTATATTGTATATGCACACATTCCCATTTTCTTTTTATCAGTTATTGCATGACCTTCTGGGCATAAAATATTAGTAGAAGTGCTCCGTGCATAAGAGTCTTTGACAGTTTCAAAATCCCCCCAAAGATCCCTGATCTTTGTGTGTGCCACATTTCCCAATTTTCTAACGAACACATTTGGCTAGAGAAGAATGCAGAACTTAACCTATGCAGACCCACGTGTACATGTACCCATGTGGTCCATGCTATGCACCTGCGCCCTCTTAAATAGAAAGGATTGTGAACAACTATGACTTAGCATGTTTATATTTTGATTCTCAGGAAACTTTTGGAAACATTTTGGTACCTAAATTCTAGTAACAGGTTTACTCTGGGGTCATGGAAGATAAAAATTTCCTTCTAAGAATATTGGAGAAAATACATACATTCATACATGTGCATGCACACACACAGAGTAACACTGTCAGTATATTTGAGACATGAAGGTTATGCCATCTGGATATATGAAATGCTGTCGTTTACCCACCCCAAACTGTAAGTTCAGGTTAAAACCCACTTTGAGTTTATAAATAGAACTTTGTGCGTGGGTGATGCATCAGTGTATACAGGAGCTTGTGCCTGAACCTGATGGCCTGAGTGCAATCCTTGGGACCCGTATGGTGGAAGGAGAGAACCAACTCCTGGACATGTGTGCTGTGGCGTGCACTGCCTACCCCCCCATATACACACAAACAGATAAAGACATTTGAAATTGCTATAAAATCAAAGTAATTCAGAAATACATAAAGTAAAATTTGTAATCCCTCTCTAATGTTCCATGTGTAGAATTTTTATATGTAGTACTACATTTGGTCATTTCGAAATGACACAAATGAACTGCAGTTGGCTAGCACAATTAATCCATTAATGAATTACTATGTGTCATGAAGCAGAACAAGGACTAGACAGACAGACATGTTTTCAATGGGCTCATGGGATGTCTGGTGAAAAAAGCAAGAATGGGTCACATAAAAACATGAGTCATAAAAGCAACATTAAACATGTACATTGAGGCGGGAGTATATAGCTTGGATAAGAGCAGATCATCCATGAAATCCTCCTAAGGAGACTGGAAGTTCTGATGGGCTTTGACAGGGGTGTAGGCTTTGCAGAAGCAAAGGGGGAAAAAGACAGCCCCAGAGATCGATTCTCCCCCAAAGAATTCTATCTGTGGTTTTCACAAAGATGAACCACTGAATTTCTGTGTGCTTCACTCGCTTCATTTTTCTTGATAAAAATAAGGCAGTAAAAACAGAATTACCTAGACTTATAGCAAAAGTGAGATGGATTGATGGCTATTCTAGGACAGTGGCGAGAGTGTGTACAGGTAGGGTGCCGCTCAGTTCTGTCCTTCTGCCCTTCTGTGCCTGGCACAGGCTAACATGCACAGAACCACAGCAGGCTCCACTGTGACTGCTGTATCTCTCCTTTCCAGTAGAAGCAGTGGAGCACAGCCCTGGAGAAGAGGCTTCACGGTTAAGAGCACGGACTGCTCTTTCAGAGGACCTAGGTTCAATTCCCAGCACCCACACGGCAGCTTCCAGCCATCAGCAGCTCCAGTTCCAGGGGATCATCCCCCCTCTTTGGACCTCTGTGGGTACCAGGCACACATGGCAGTTTATGCACCCAGGCAAAATGCCCATATGCTTAGAATAAAATAAATCTTAAAAACAAAGCCTCTCAACAGAGCATCAGAACTTTCCATGGTACCCACTCGAGCCCTCACGGCCAGCAGGCTCTGGGCTCCCATTCCCTCTGTTTGGACCTGGGATGACCACTTTTGGGGCTGAACCTAATCTCTCTGGTTCCTTCTCTACACTCATCACCAGCTCTCTCAAAGCACCTTGCCTGGCGTCTTGGCTGCCTGCTTCTACCTCTGGCAAGGTCTTGTGCAGATGTGCTTATTAAGGCGACAAACCTCACTGTTCCCATTTTCCAGTTGCAAAAAAAAAAAAAAAAAAAGATGTTCTCGAGTCAAGGATGACTAAAGATGCGGGTGATTGCTTCTAATGAGCAGACCAGAAAAATCAATCTGTTCCTTCTCAGAGAAAAAGCACTTGAGTGTGCTCACCTCTAATGTGAGCGAGGCAATGCTCCGTTAGTGAGAAAAACATTGATGATTAAAAGAAATAAGAGTGGGAGCTGGCATAATCTCAGACCAGAAAGAATTTGAAGAGGAGTAAATCCACAAGCAGGCACAGGCAAAATCTCACATAAAATGGGCTTTTCACCAAAACACATTGGCCTGAATTAAAGGAAGCACCCAATGCTGTCTTTGTCTCTTCCCTGTTTTCACAAGTGATTTGATTTAACGAATGCAAGAGCCCAAGAATTAGATGGCTCTGAGCATTGTGGATTATCTCCAGGCCTCTCCCCTCGGCCCACCTGTGGCAGAGTCCTCTGTGTTCATGTCCTGCAGCACCGTATCCACACCTGCTGGTGAACATGCAGGTCATGCTCTGTTCAGGGCCACTGTGGGGAGTCCCGTTCCGAATACCCCTGTGTATTCTTTCTAAAGTGCACGTGCACGTTTCTTTGGGGCATATAACCAGGATCACGGGATCCTATAACAGGCAGATCTTCAGCTTTTGTAAAGAATGCTGATGACTTGTCTAAATTACACTTGCGCCAACAGTATAGGACTTGTGTGAGAGAGAGAAGGCTTCTCATTGCGTTATAACATGAAGCTCGTCCATCTGGAATTTCGTGGACTACGGTCCACCAGTGTTCCGAGTGCTGTGTCCTTGGACACTGACAGAGTCAAGTTGAGCCCTGGCCTATTGTGTTAATCTAATATCACGATTAACATACCAAGTGCCTTGTGTGGCATATTGTCGGACTCCAAGATGATGGCTACTGCGTTACTATGATAATGATTTTTCCTCGTGGTCTCCATTCTAAGACCAACAGTGAGAAAGACCAGGAAACAGAATCTTAGAGTTGCCAGTCTGCATTCACAGGTGTTCCAGTAAGGCCAAACCCCAGGAAACAGTTCCAGAAAACGATCAGAGACAAGGGACATCTTATAAACTCAGACCCTGTGTACCAGTGCAGTCTCTGAAGACCATCAGACATATGTCACCCTGACAGGTCTATATTTCCTGGTCCCTCACAGTCAAGAGTTGCCCTGAGCCCTCCTCACACCACCAGGGACCACGAGTTCTCAGCTCTATTGTTCTAGAGATAGCCACATGGCAACCCCCTGAGTCCCAAGGCCACAGCTGCATGGCAGTGACATACAGTTGAGCCAGAGCTCTGGGCTACAGCTGGCAGCAACTGTTCCCAAAGGACCGCAGTGGCTGACAGCCAGCAACATGGAGAAACCGGAATCACAGGAGCCAGCATCAGCGTGGAAACTTCAGTGAGGGACCGGGAAGGCTGCCCATGCCCCCTCCATGCCCGGCTCGCTTAATCCCCCAGCAGCTCCTCTCAGGCATCTGTTCCTGTTGCCTGTCCTCCCAGCAAGATGCCTGGCAGGCATTAGAGACAGCAAGTCCTGGAAGTAGCACTTTGATAGAGCTCTGCCTGAGAAACTCATTATGGGTGCTCCTGAAGGGAGGAGGGGGCAGCTCCAAGGAGCATGGCAGAAGTGAGCCAAGGAGGTGTGCAGCCCTGCATCTGGTGAGAGGTGTGGGTGCCCAGTGGATTGCGGGGTCTGTTTGGGGCATTGACTTGGCAAGACCATCTGTTAGCTGACACCATTGTCCTTTTAAGATGGAGTGTCCTCTTTATGATGTCCTTGGCCTGGAGTGGAGGTGTTAGAAGAGACTCAAGAGTCAGTTGGGCTAGCCTGGGACTAGCTACACGTATCTCTCTGCATACCTGCTAACTCCAGGGGACACAGTGGGCTCTCTTATCAGAACCTGATCTAAGAGACTTTGCGTCACCCCAGACATCCAGGCTGTCCATGCTGCGCGCCACATTCGCATATTCCACTACTACTCTCTGAACTGTGTCCCGTTTCTCCCTCTCACTTTGTCTTTCATCTTTATTTCTTCATATGATGATTTGAATGAGATGTCCCCTCATGGTCTAAGACATTTGAATACTTGGTTCCCAGTCGGTGATGGTGTTTGGGTAGTGTAGGAGGGGTGGCCTTGCTGGAGGAAGTCTATCACTGGGGGCAGACTTAGAGAGTCAAGATCTTCACTGCCTATGTCTAGTTGCACTCTGCTGCAAGCTTACACTTTGGCTCTAGATGTGAGCTGTCAGCTTGCTGCTCCCGCTGCCATCTCAGCTGTCTCGGCTCCACATCATAGATTCTAACCCTGTGGAAACCTAAGCCCCAATAAACTCTTCAGTGAGTGCTTTGGTCATGCGCTTTATCATAGCAACCAAAAAAAGGAATAAGTATGCATCATTATTACAAAGATTAGTTATAGTAAGCTTGGCCAATATGTATTCGTCACACAAGGTGATGGACTTCATGTCATTTTAATGCAAATATATCATATACTTTGACAATATTCACCTCCTATGACCCTGTTCTGTCTCCCAGTAAGTCATGGTCACCTTTCTGGATCATTCTTCCTCTGTATTTATGTCTTTCCTTCCTCTGTGTGTGTGTGTGTGTGTGTGTGTGTGTGTGAGGTGTGTGTGTATGCATGAGTATATATGTATGTGTGTATGCACACGTGTGTGCGTGCATGCATGTGAAGGTGCTCTAAGTTCCATATATGAGAAAAATATGCATTCATGTTCCTGACTCTGTCTCATTTTGCTTAATATCAGGGTCTCTGCTTCCATTTGTTTTCCCACACATGGCTTCATTTTACTCATTAATTATCAAACTATTGTTCCTTCACACCATTCTGTCCTCAAAAAGGCTTCCAGTTCCCATGAAACAATACAAAAGTATGTCTGGAACTCAAGGTTTTTTCCCCTTCTCTGATTTAAGCATTTTAAATTTCCCACAGCTTTGCAGTGAGTCCTCTTTCCCTTCAGTTCGGGAACTCACCATTTCTGCAACTGCTTCTTCTGAGTGGCAAACAGCGGTCCATCCCTGGCACCTTGAACCTGCAGTGACCGGTGTCTCTGCCCACAGTTCTTTTCTCAGGAATGTGCAGACACACCTTGCACAAATACCATGGTCCATGTAGCATGTGAAATGGAATCAGATTGCAATTTAGCTTTTGCCATTTGTTTTTCTCATATTTGGGGCTATGCGAGATTTGTGCATGTTGACATGAGCCTGTGTTGGGTGTGTGAGCTCTGGAGACCTAACGGTGACACTGGAAGTTATTCATCAATATGGACAGTGTGCGCTGGCAAGCTGTGTGTGAAGGATGATGGCAGCCACAAACAGCCATGTTGACTCCGATGTCGAGACTTGTCACACAGAAAGTACTGGTTTATTACAGAAACAGAAAAGGACTGCACTTCATTATTACAAAGTTGTATCAGCTACATCAAGCTTAGCTAGTATATTTGGATCACATAAACTTATGAGTTTCATAATGGCATTTTCATTCACACTAACCTCCCATTACCCTCTCCTGTCTTCCAAGCAGTTACCTTCATTTTTTGCTTATTCTTCTCTATATTTATGTGTGTGTGTGTGTGTGTGTTAAATCCTTATGTGATAGAGAAATATGTAGTTATGTTAGTTCTGAGTCTGCCTCATGTTGCCTGATGTGATGGTTCAGGGGTTTTAGTGACATCATCATACTTGCCTAATGAGATTGTCTGTCCATGAGGTCAGATGCTAAATCAGGAATGGATTTATAGATTGGAATAACTTTTCTCACCCGAGCAGTTTAAGGTTATCCCTATGAAAGAAGTTTATATTGGGGCAGGGATAATGGTAATTCCTATGATGCCTGCATTCAGAGGCAGGGGGATTAACTAGTTTATATAGTGAGAACTGGGCCAGCCAGAGCCATGTAACAAGAGGCAGTCACAAAGAGACAGACGAGCATTTATGGCGCTTCAGATCCTGCTCTGGATATGTTTTCATCAACTGGATATAAGTTAGGGTCATCTGGGAAGAGGGAACCTCAACTGAGAAAATGTCGTCATCAGGCTGGCCTGTAGGACATTTTCTTGATTAGTGATTGATATGAGAGGGCCCAGCCTGATTGATATGAGCAGTGCCACCCCTGGGCAGGTGGTTCTGGGCTGCATAGAATGTTGAACTGAGTATGCCAGGGGAGCAAGCCAGTAGGCAGCACTTGCCTGTGTTTCCTGCCTCAACTCCTGTTGAGTTCCCACCTTGACTTCCTCAGCTATGGACTGTGACGGGAACCCTTCCTTTCCCATGCTGCTTTTGGTTGGGGTGTTTACCATAACAGAAAGTGAGCTAGGGCAGATACATAAGAAAGGAACACAGCAAACTAGAGCTGCAGAGTCCTGCTGGGGAAAGGACCTGGATTCCCATAGTGCACTATCCATGTCATCATTAGCACAACAGACACCCACTAATGTATTCTGAATATTACAGAAAGTACTTGGAAAACGTGGCAAAAGTTTTTCCAAATGTCTTTTCCAGGAGAGTAAAGAGATTGAAAAACACACACAAAAAACCATAAATCTGAATCAGGATTAGTAAAAACTCAGAGAGAGAAATTGGGGTTCAGCCTGAAGACCAGAAAAGCAAAAAAGCCAGCCACTGCCTCTTACCTCAACCTCAGTCTGAAAATGGTGATTCTACCTCCAGGAATCTCAGAATGAGAGTGTGACTGAGACCTGTCTCCTCCCATTTTATAATTCCCTCTAGGGCTGGGATTAAAGGTGTGCACCATTGGGATTAAAGGTATGCACTGCCCGGTTTCTATGGTAACTAGTGTGGCTCCTGAGATTAAAGATGCATGTCACCACTGCCTAGCTGTAAAGCTGACCAGTGTGGCTATTTTACTTTCCTGATCCCCAGGCAAGTTTTATTTATTGAAATACAATTGAAATGCCACTACATAAATCTTTTCCTAATTTAGAGTTTATTAGCACGTAATAATATGGGATAAGCATGGAATTTGCTGCAGCTGATATTTGATATTTTATATTTGCTCAATATATTTTATTTTATGGGTATGAGTATTTTACCTGCATGTCTGTCTGGGCCACTCATGTATGCAGTGCCCATGGAGACCAGAGGAGGGCCTCAGATCCCTTGGGACCGAAGTTACAGGTGGTTGTGAGACACCATGTGGGTGCTGGGAATTGAACTCCCGTCCTCTGGAAGAGCAGCCAGTGTTCTTAACTGCTGAGCTATCTCTGCAGCCCCTGCCTTTGAATGGCTAGACACTGATAATTCCTTTCTCCTGTTTCATCCTCCACACATTGGAATTCAGTTAGATCATGCCTATGCACTAAAGCTATCTCATTGGGAATGGATTTCTCTTCACCTAGTGCTGAGTGGCTCTGGTCCAGTTTGATAAGTAATAAGCTTTTCTCTCGAATGGTTCTGTTCTTCTGTTCTCAGAAGCTTACTTTAAAGCACATACCTCTATGAGATGATTGTGTGAAGCATCTGGTTTCCTACTTACTTCTTTTGATTTTAAATGTCGAACTCAGTAACTTTGTTTTTCTTTGCATGTGTTATTTTTTATCTAATTATGGTCATAATATGAAGTTTGATCCAGGCATGCACATTATGGAGAAAATTAGTTTGTTTAAAGAAAAACACAAGTAGATAATAATGATGTGGGATTCCCTTCTTGTGCTGTGATTACCATTAATGAATAAAGAAACTGCTTTGGCCTGTTGATAGGGCAGAACTTATGTAGGTGGAGCGGACTGGACCAAATGGTGGAAGAAAGAAGGGCAGAGTCAGGGAGACACCATAGATCCTCCACCAGAGATAGACGTGCTGAAGCTTTGCTGGTAGGCCATGACTTTGTGGTGATATACAGATTAATAAAAATGGGTTAAATTAAGATGTAAGAGTTAGCCAATAAGAAGCTAGAGCTAATGGGCCAAGCAGTAATTTAATTAATACAGTTTCTGTGTGATTATTTCAGTTCTGGGTGGCCAGGACAAACAGGCAGTTCCTTGCAACATAATAATGTGTGTTTTCAGCAGACTCTATTGTGTCATGTGGGTATCCAAGGCTTTGGAAGCCACACATCCTCCCTCTAGGATGTCCTTGTGGCCAGTCAACTCTATTGGAGTTTAAATCTGTGTTCATCTTTTTTCCTTGCCAGTCTCAAAAAGTTTCAGGTTTTATTCTTTCAGCTGATTGAGATGCACCCGCTTGGGCATAGACCCAAATGCCATTTGCACACCAAAGCCCAAGAATGGCGTGGTGAGTGCAGCCTGCTGTAGGCACAGGCAGGCAGGGGTGCCTTAACTGGAGTAAATTTAAAGCCAGTCAGACTAGCTGAAATGCCATATCCCCTTTGTTATCCTCTGTCAGCAATTCTAGGCATCAGTGATAAAACATCCCCTTCCAGAAAAAAATACTCTTGTTAGGCCAAGTCCTAAATAATTACTGCAGGGGCCGGTAGGTTTTAGTCATTATTCACGCATGTTTCAGAGGGCCATGTTTTTATCGCCCTCCTCCAGTCAGCATCGTGTTGTGCATGGAATAATTTATAGAGAACCCACAGTAGTACGGTCAGCCTCTGGCAGGTCAGCCACCCAGCCATCTCCAGAGCAACATATTCGAGTCTGTAGTCGCATGTTCAGGATGCTGCAGAGTTGCATCTAGTTTGTGTGTGCTGTCCTATGCTGGTGTTGTACTTACACTTTCGGTTTGAGAGGAGCGATTCTGGCTCAAGAAATATAGCTACTTAAAGTATTTGCTTTAAAATTGTCTAAACCACTGAAACAATGTACACTGGAGGAACGTGGCATTTCTGCTTAATTAGCCCAGATTTTAGTTCATATGAATATTCAACTGAATTTGAGTATTTTAAAATGAAAATGTATTTTAAAATTTTTGTCATATAACTAAATGACACATGAAGAAAATAATGATTATTCCCAATAATTCTTGAAAATAGTTTGTTGTATATAGAAAGAATATATTCCAAATGGTCTGATACGTTAATAGAAAAATCAATGCTGTGTACTAGAAAAGGAATAAATTTACCATATCTAAATTACAGCTCAATTTACTAAGCACACTATCAAGCATGCTATGTACCCACTAAAATGGGGAAAGAAATGGCTGTCTTACTCACAGCTGTGGGAGGGCTGGCATGAAAGAGGGACTGGTATGTTCCGGGAGCAGGGTGCAGAGAGACATCACACTGTCTGCTCTCAGTTGCTCTGTGATGAAGACTTCCCAGAAGAGGGAGTGAATCACTGTGGTCACCACACTGTCTGTAGCTTGGAGAGTTGTTGCATGGGGTGGAAGCACAAATGAGCCTTGCCCTTCCTCCTCCAAGTGGCTGTCATCTCTGGCCCCTGGAGCTGGCTCTCTGTCACACTGCCAGCAGCAGGAGCCCACCGAAGAGCCTTGTGCTGTAGCAATTCTGAACCCTCTGGCATGGATTCTGTGTATTTCTCCTGACCTGACAGTTTTTCCTTCTTTTGATTTGTGTCAGCTGTTTTCATATGGGCTTAATTAATAAGCATGGTAGCACCAGAACATCACATTAAATTTGTTTTTCACATGTGGGTTGACTTTGCTTTTTTTAATGGTCTGGAAATCAAAATACCTTATTAATTAAACCATGAATAGCGTGGAGTTCAGCTTTTTTCTTTACAGTTCTATTATTCCCAGGCTAAGGACTTGATTTAAAGCTTAAGGTCAATAAATATGTATAATTATTATGTGCCAATGAAACAAACTTTCCACTAAAGCTTTCACCTTCATTCCCATGCTCCTGTGGCAACTGATGAAAATAATGAGGTCCAGAGAGCACGGAAATCTCTCTGAGTTTGGGCTCGATCAGAACCAAGGCTGCCAATCATGTTCCCTTCATTCACCGTCCAGCACTTTTTCTCATAACTAATGATACATGTGTGCTTGGGTCAAGCCCTGAGCTGCATCTTTTTACACGCTGTTGGCCACAAGGAGGGAAAGGCATAGGTGAGCAAAATCTTCCGCCTCTTCTACTTGAGCAAACTATAGATGTAATTCACTCATGGATACGATCCCAAATAGCTGAGAATGAATGAGTTCAAAGAGCCTCTGGCAGAACAATTCACATACATAAGCATATGGGAGAAATGTGTGCAATTGCTGTTCGTCAATTTTAGAGTTGTTACTCTGGTTTCTTGGGCCACCCAGCAGTCTGCCTGGAACAGGCTGGATGCCATTGGGATTTGGGTTATTCAATATAAATGATGTTAGCTTCTATGACAGATAACTCCTAAGTTTTGATGACTTTGCACAGTATAATTTATTTTTGCATTGTGTCAAAGTCAGAGGTAAGTTGGGGAAAGTCAGGTGTTTGGGGACCCAGACTGCTTTGCCCTGGTCTTAGGAATTCTCTCCAGACTTCCAACTAATGTGGAAGATAGGAGGAAACAAAGCTGGTTGAGAGCTCCCCTCCCTTTCCCCATCACTTAGTTCTGTGATCAAATTCACTTTAAACAGGAATTTGAAATCGTGGAATTACTGAACACTGTCTTGCTCAACTCAGTTCCAGCTAAAGACTGTGCACTCTGGCAAGGCACTGTGCTGAAGGGGTCAGAGTTGCAGACCCTCTAGAAACCATACTACCCTATCTACACTTTGACAAGACCCACACCCACCAGGTCATAAGAAGGCTCCTTTGGAAGTACCAAAGCCTCAGATATGGCACAATTTAAGAACTTAATCACATTCCTTTTTTGTTTGTTTGTTTGTTTGTTTTTGAGACAGGGTTTCCCTGTATAGCTTTGGTGCCTGTCCTAGAACTCTCTCTGTAGAGCAGGCTGGCCTCAAACTCACAGAGATCCATTGCCTCTGCCTCCCAAGTGCTGGGATTAAAGGTGTGTGCCACAGCTGCCAGCTAAAACTTGGTCACTTTATAACAACAAGAGTCCTTAACTGTAAGGGAGAACATTGAAGTCCAGGCTGCCTGCAAAGTAAACTACCTTAAAAGTTGTAATCTCCCAAGATTTCCTGGAGACTTCCAAGGAGATAAGTTGTAGATAATCTGCATGTGCTCGGCTCAAAGCCTTCCTCAGTGAATATAGTTTAATTTCTAATTTGTTTTAATAATAAAAACCCAGGGTGTGGTAATCATATAGAGATAGCCTTTCTACAGAGTATAATTTCCCTCTTCAAGAAGTGGGTCTTGGGAAATTTCCATACCTTAAGCCCTACTTCATTGTTCAATGGTCTTAGCTTTATGTTCCCAGCAGGTCCTCCATTGTAATTGAGGATCAGGTTCCAAGACTGCTGTATCCAAGTCTCTCCAGTCTTGAGGGACAATTCTATTACAAACTGACTATGAGTTAATATGTGTTTCACAGAAGGTGAAAGCATGTCATATGAGACTATTGCTTCCTTGAATCTCCTTGAATCTAACATTGTCATTCAGTGCTTACACAGCCTTGATGATATCTGTCATTTGGCAACTCCTGTAAGGTCACTAGATAAATTAACTTCGGTTGTTTGCAAACCTTAGGCTGCTCCTCTCTAACCTTATAATGCAATGCTGAACTTGGTTCTCCTTTAAATTACTATGATTGAATCTAAATATCTTTATGATCTGTTTTAATAAGTGTTTCTAAAACTTGTATCTTAGCACTCATATTAACCAACTTTTTTAGAGATAAACCAAGAATTATCAAACTGACAGTAAGGATTATCAAAACAATAATTAACACTATGTCAATTTTGGTGAAATTCATTATCCCTTCATTTAATTGCTCCATTTCTAAATTGTGCATTGCATAATCATACAGAGACCCAACTCTCTCCATCATAATAGTGCTTCTCATTTTCTAACTTTGAAAAAACTTTCCTCTTTAACTAATTCCTCCCTTTAGGAATTTCCAGTTTTCTCACCAAATCTGCCAATGTGATGATGGGGATGTGAGGTTGGCTGCTGCTGCATAGAACAGCAGAAGCCTGAGTAGCAGCCCAAGAAGGGGGTCCAAGGAAAGCCCAGAACCCACCAGAAGAAAAGAAGGGGAAACCTAGCCAGTGTGGTAGTGACTCTGACCACCTGTAGTTCCAGCCTATGCCAGTGGCTGCAAAGCCACAGCAAGTGTCTTCTTCATTTTTTATGCACATAATTTGTGCCTTAAAGTTGGACACCAGATGTAGCACAATTTCTAATTGATCTTAATAATAAAAACCTGGAGTCAGATATTAAGGGATTAAAGCTGAAAAAGAAGCAGAGCAGCCAGCCACATAGTTCTCTATGAAATCTGCGGATTGAATGGGGAATCCTGTCTCTTCAAATCTTCAGACTAAATGCCTTAAACTCCTGTCTCCTCCCACCTTATATTTCTCTCTCCACCCAGCCATATCCCTTCCTGTCTCTACTTCCCTAGTGCTGGGATTAAAGGTGTGACCCACCATTGCCTGGCCTCTATAGCTAACTAGTGGCTCAGCTCTGCACTCTGATCTTCAGGCAACCTTTATTAATTAGATCACAACAAAATATCACCATAGTAAATTGTCCACCTTTTCTTTCCCAGTACTTCTCATGTCAAACCTGTTGCTTAACATAGATATCCAAAGAAGACAATGGCTTTGCGATGAAAGGATCAAGGCAGGCATTAACTGTTGTGAGGGATGAAAACTGTGATGGTGTAAGGATTTATTTTACCCCCCTCTATTCTGAGCAATCATTTACATATAACAACAAATGGGCAGTCCCCATAACATGTTATTGCACATGCTTACCTTTGTCTACTTAAACGTAATGGGGTGCTTTCCAGTAAGCTTTGGCAGGGCTAAGGGGCTGACTGGACTGGAGCACTCGGCTTTAAGGCCCCATAGATTCTTAAAAGATCTTATTCAGGCTGAAATCCCAGACACACAGAACAGAACACATGGGGAAGAGAGTAGCTATAAGCCCGTGTGTTTGAAGAAAAATTGATGAAGATGGCGGGTCTCTTCCTGTGAGTTTATACTTTACTAAGGTATAGAGAAGGGAAGCAGAAAGGACAGAAAGCATCCAGATGTCAACTCTAGCCCTACCCATTAGTGAACCAGCTGTCTCAGAGGCAAACCAACCTGGTTGCTATTCTCTTTTCTCATCGGCAGAAGAAGAGAATATGGAGGAGGGGCTGGCACTATTCCCCTCTTTAGAAGGCATATCTAGAACTTCTTTACTGAAATGAGCACCCAGAAGCTGAGTGGGTATGTGGGGTGTCTATAGAAGGCTTCTTCTTTAAGTGTTCACAATTCAATGGGTCAATTAAATAAATATTTTTAGAGAAGTGAGGTAAATAACTGAGTGCTCAGCTCTGCCCAGGGACTCTGGCATCTGGGCTGACCTAAGGGCTTTCTAAGAAGGGTCCATTATGAGCAGGCCCTTGAAGGCTACAGTGGCTCTGGGGACATGGGGAAAGGACAGTAGCTGGCACTCAGGTTCCAAGTACAGCGGATGTGGATTTATACCTTAGACCATAGCAAGTTCTCTCAAATATAGTCCCACTTGCCTTTGTGGGACCACCAGCTACCCAATAACAACATGGAGACTTAGTATTAATTATGAAACTTGGCCTTTAGCTTAGCGTTTTTGTAACATGAGGGTCCTGCTTGTTGGGGTTTCTGTCCTGCCCGGTACCCCAAAGCTGACAAGCTCCAAAGAAAATCACACAGAAGTCTCCATAAGATTATAAACTGATTGGCCCATTAGCTCAGGTTTCTTACTAGCTCTTATAACTTATATTAATCCATTGTTCTTATCTATGTTAGCCACATGGCCGGTACCTTTCTCAGCTGGGCAGCTCACATCCTGGTGGACTGGGCAGGAGTGCCAAGGGAACTTCCTGCTTCCCAGAACTCTCCTGTTCTCACCTCTACTTCCTGTTTGGTTTTCCCACCTATATTCCCTGCCTGGCCAATCAGCATTTATTTAAAACATGATTGACAGAATACAGAATTGTCCCACACCACGTTTTTCCCCACTAGCTCTTCTAACTTAACCTATTTTTTCCTTTTTTTTAATCTACATTTTGCCGTGTGATTTGGTACTGTATGTCTGACTTGCTCCAAGTTTCGTTGGTGTAAGTTGCACACTAAGATTCCTTCTCCTCTTACTCTCTCTCCTCAGAAATACTGCCTATCCTCTCCTGCCTAGCTATTGGCCTCCGGCTCTTGATTGAACCAATCAGAGGGCACCTTGGCAAAGACAGATCTTCACATTTTAAAAAAAGATTAGCCCACAATGCTAGACCCACATCTGATGAAGTTGATTGGGATCCTCAGTCTCTCTGAGCTCAGTATTCTTTTGTAAAATTTGGTAACACATTTCCTTTCTGATTATGATGGGGCTGCCTCCCAGGAAGCCCAATGCAAAATCAAGAGCTCCTAAATCAAATCTTACAGGTCAAGGGCCATCCACAATGATCTCACATGGTAGGTTGTTGTAGAGATTAAATGTGCTAAGCCACGAAGGTACCCTCCACTCTGAGTTATCAAGGAGCAGTGTATCTTGGCAGTACACTCTGCCAGCTGGTGGGGAACCTGCGAGGAGCAGCAGCAGCGAGTGTATATGAGGCTGAGACAACAGGGCAGAGAGAAAGCACTTGTGAGGTTGTGGGCAGTCAGGGTGGATAGGGTCAGAGGCCTGGGTACTAGGGACACTTAGGTTTACCATAGTGTCATCACTGGGGATGACAGATGGGGAGAAGGAAGGTAGTAAAAGGGTCAACTGGACTGCTCCTGTCAGAACGAGGTACCTTGTCCTCTCTAAATCGCTCCTGCCCCATCAAGAGCATGGAGGAGAAGGTTGTATTTCACTTCAGGTAACCAGGGATGCTGTGGAGGCTTGCAGAAGGCCAAGTGGAGGGTCTGTTGTGATATAGTTACCTGCAGAACTATGTTGCCGCTCCATGGCTATGACTGCATCTGTAAATAGGATGTGTAAGGGACTCAGATGAAAAGTGACATTGTGGAGTCTCATTGAGAAACCTAGGTCTCAAAACACTTATAATTTGCATTACAAAAAACGCCAACCAAAAGAATGCAGATAAAAGACATTTGGCCTCTAATTTGTATTCCAACCTGATTACAAAATGACTAATTTATTTACCGGGCTCTTTAATCTCTTTCCATAGTTTCATCATCCACCTGCATGATGATTCTAATATACATGCAAGGTGGCTTCACTCTTGGACCTACACAGATGTAGTTTTTGATGTCAGTTTTGCATAAAGCCAACTACCCTTGATTCCCCATAGCCTTTCTCTTCTATTGATTTACTCTTAATCTCATCCAAGCCTGAGCCTGTCTAGCTTGCCTTTTAGTGGATATTTTTAGTTTGTTCTTAGAAATAAAATAGATACGGAGTGTAGCTCACTGGAATGCTAATCATAACAATGATGACAGTAAGACAAACTCACAGCTTGATCTAAGTATTCCCAAAGATTCATTGTAGCTAAGGAACACAGGCAGCAAACCTGGACAGCACCACATTGCCCCAAGAACCTGTTTCCTGATAGTTGGGTTTAGTCATTTCAACTCCCATGACTTACCCTGGTTTTCAATATACTCTGAGTACAGTACACTTCTAGTCTGACTGTCTCTAGAAATCTCTGCCTAAACATGAGAGTCAGATTTGTTTCCTGCCTGTCCTAAATACCATTCCTTATCTGTACTAGAGATGCTTGTAATTCCATGGACACGTTGGTTCTAAATACTCATCAGTGGCATCACAGAGACACAAGGATTAACCTAGACTGTTTCATGAGTAGTTTGGGGTCAGTCCTCAAGTGCTGCATTGTGTGTAATGGAACTTTGTTACTGGCTTTTCGCTTTTCGTGTTATTCTTTTTGTGTGTATGTGTGTTAGTACAGGTATACGCATGCCACGGCATGTGTGTGCAAGTCAGAGGGTAACTCTCTGGGACCAGTTCTCTCCATACCATGTAGGATCCAAAGGTCATTCAGGTGGGCAGGCAAGCATCTCTCAGTGCTGAGTCATGTCATGGTTCTGTGGTTGCTTTAAGGTGACTGTTACCTTGTCTGATTACTAGGTTCAGGGTGCACTGTGGTTGCTTTGAGCACTCATGCAGGCACAGAGGGACTCTGTATTGCTTCAGAAGCCCCTGGCAGAGAAAATTCATGCTCAGGGGCAGTCATGCGCTTGGAGAGGGAACGACCACATGGCTGAAAAACAGCACAGGAAAAAAAGGGTTAAAAAGAAGGAAGAGGATCAAAAGAAGAAAGAAATTTAAGTCACAGAAAGTAGATGGATGAGGCAGTAAATGTGCTCCAAGGCTGCACCCTTAGCGAGTCTATCCCCCAACCCCCAGCTGGCTGCGGGGCTCTATGTCTTGGATTGTCCAAGAAGTGTTAAATTTCAAGTCACATTTGCTCTTGTTAAGTGATGGCTAAGTTTTGACTCAGAATAAGGAAAATGGTCACCAACAGGAAAGTCATAAAACTAAATGCCTTCCCTGTTAGGTAGACCGCACAGACTATTTAGCAATCACCTTCTGGTCCTGGGGAGAGTACTAAATGTAACCTATTATTGAGAGCAAGTGAGTTACACGCAGTACAATAGACAGCATTAGCTCGGCTGATTGCTTCTTTGAATTAATTATGGCCAGCGGGGACTTCTTGGAACTAACTGTTGCTGGACTCACATTTAGTTTTTCCAAGTGACTGTGTGAGTCTTTTTGGTTGGCACTTGGAAAATGTTTTGGCTGTTTGAGAAGTTCCTATTATTCTAGAATTACTATTGTTCAGATGTGGGTGCTTTTGATTTTAATTTTAATTCAATGTATGCCATGTAAGGAATAGCACCCTTTAAAAGAAAATATAGAATGAGTAAATGGCCAGTAGAGACAAAATGATATATAAGAAAGAACATAGTAAAGCATAAATATTAACAGAAATACATTCAAGAATAATAGCTACTTTTATTTGTGTTATTGCCTTTTGCTGTGTGTGTGTGTGTGTGTGT
>JAQHUG010000005.1:6312686-6329473 GCA_028555095.1 Dicrostonyx torquatus
AAGTTTTCTCGTCGCAGATGACTCTAGCTGGTATCAAGGTGACACAAACCATCCAGCACAGTTGACCCCTTGTCGGCTTGACACACAACACATCCCTGCTCAACCACAACCTTTCCTTCTTGTCCATCCCCCAGATCTCACATTAATAGCAACATCACAATATAAAACATTCTGACTTTTTAAAGTCCCCCAGTGATTAAAAATGCAAACACAGTAGTGCTCCAAGGTCTCTTTAAAACACCCAAACTCTCTTTTAACATCCAGAGTCTTTGTAAAACTCTTAACACCTTTTTAAAAAGTTTTAGGTCTCTCAACTGTGGGCTCCTGTAAAGTCAAAAATTCTTTCTTCCATCAAGAGGGAATTACCAGAGCACAGTCACAACCAGACTAAAGCACAACCAAACTTCAACAGTGTAATTAACTCAATGTCCAAAATCCGGGATCGGCTCACCAATGCTTCTCTGGCTCTGCGCTCTGCAGCCCACACAGACTGTCTTCGAACCTCACACTGCCTCTGCTCCACGGCTACTGCTGTTCTTGGTGGTCGTCCCATGGCACTGGCATCTCAAAAATGCTGGGGTCTTCTGCTGCAACTGGGTTGCACTTTCACCCATCGCCTCTCCTGGACTCTCTTCAGGGACTCCAGCCCTGCCGCACAGTACCAAGTCTCTGCTGCTCTCCACCACCCCTTCATGTCTTCAAAACCAGTACCTGTAAGATAAAAGGAACCCTTCCCTCTCCGAGTTGCTTTTGGACATGGTGTTTATCATGGCAACAGAAAGCAAACTAATCGATATTAAATAAGATTTGGATAAAACCCCAAATACTCTTTTTGGTTAAGAATAAGCCTTCAGCTATAAACTTGGGTATAAATATAATTTCCTCACTATAAATACTTTTCTGAATGTGGCCCAACACTTATCAGACTTCCTCTTAATCCTCCAGGCCTGCCCAGTTTCCAGGAATTGTATGTAGATCTCACCAATGTGGTTACAAACATATATTCAACTGACAACAAAACTTGAGAAAATACTGGGTAAAGAAAGCCAAGAGCAACTTTTTCAAGACACAGTGAGACCCTTCAGACAATCTGTCTTTCCTACAGAACATAGAATGAACCCTAAATTGGACAGAACCCATGAAGCTGCAAGAGAACCTGGTGACTCTTGGCAAATGACGATGTCCAAGAAAAGCCCAGAATTTACCAGTCATTGCACATTCCCACCATGATGCGTAGACCCTTGGGCACCTTGCCAAGCATCAGCACTGGAAGTCTGGAGAGGACCACCAGCAGACAGACACTCGTTTACACCATTATAATAGTTATGTAACTTGAAATTGCCAACAGCTCTGTGACAGGCTGTACTTATCCTGTTTTAAAGATGGGGAAATTGAGGCACAAGTCACTTATCCATCACAAACTGTGTCATAGTTAGCATCAGCTGTCAACTGGACAGAAACCTAAAGTTGGCTGGGAAAACAAAACAGAACATCACCAGTACCATCTCCCTGCCCCGCTGGCCTATGGCCCTGTGAGCTGGTCAGTTTCTGTCAGTTTGAGGCAATCTAGAATAAGGGCGAAATCTCAGTTGAGAAAATGCCTCCATCAGAATGACCTGTAGACATATCTGGGGATATTTTCTTGATTAATGACTGATGTGGGAGGTCCCAGTCCACTCTGGGCAGTGCCACCCCTGGGCAGGTGGTCTTGGGTTATATAAGAAGCCAGCCATGGGGAGTAATCCAGTAAGCAGCACTCCTCCATGGTTTCTGCTTCAGCTCCTGCCTCCAGGGTCCTGCCGTGGGTTCCTTCCGTGACGTCTGCGAGTGGTGTTTGTTTATTCCCTTTCATTCTCAGGTTGTCTTTAGTCATGGGTGTCTGTTACAGCAATAGAAAGTCGACTAGGACGTCATATCTGCCAGGCATTTTCTTGGTTGCTAATTGATACAGAAGGGGCTTGTACACAGTGTGATCCCTGACAGATGGGCCTGGATGGTGTCAGAAAGGAAGCTGAGCATGATCCTGGAGCAAGTCTTTAAGCAGCATTCCTCCACGATCTGCTTCAGTTCCTGCCTGCAGGTTCCTCTTTCAGTTCTTGCCTTGGTTCCTTTTCCAGTTCCTATCTTGGCTTCCACTGATGACAGACTGTGGCTTGTAAGATGACATAAACCTAAGCTGGTTTCTGCCAGTGCTTTATCAAACAGAAAAGCAAACTAGAATAAGCAGGGCCACAAAGCTGAGCTGACCCCACAGCCTGTGCCCTCACCAGTAGTGTGTTTGTCTGAGAGTACAGATGACTAGTTGATGCATTAAGTAAACACAGACACACATACATACACACGTGAATATACATGCACACACATGCACATACATACACATGAGCACACATGCTTGCACTCTCATATGGGCACATACACACACACACACACACACACACACACACACACACACACGTACATATGCACACAAAAGTGGGCACCTTTCCAGAGCTGCATTTCAGAATTATGTACAAGAGACTATTGATCTTAAGCACGAAAGTTCCATTGGCCATTGTGGCTTGCCCCCACCCCTACCCTTCTATCTGCATGCTAGAATGAATCCTCCTCATCTCTTCCAAGTCCCCCTCCACCTCATCTCTTTCCTCACTGGAATGAATCCCCTCATCTCTCTCCTCACTGAAGTGGACCTCCCCCCATCTTTCTCTGCTCTAGGATGAATCCCCCCAACTCTCTCCTCACTGGTGTGGATCTCCTCCTACACCCACAAAAACCCCCATCCCTGCATGTCTGGAGGAACAGCTTCCCTGTGCTGCCTACTGGCCTTCAGACTTGACACATGTCTTGCTGCCTTCAGTGGCTGCCAGGCTCCAGTCCTCTGGAAATATCCTGTCTTTGGCTCCTCAACACCCAGGTCTATTTGCTAGGGCTTTCTGCTCTCTAATCCCTCCCCAGATTTCCACATTTACTGGCAATGTCATCATTTCTGCTATCCTGGTGGGTCACCCAGCTTGGCTGTCTTCCATGTACTGCTAGACCATGTTGTCATCAGGGGTACTCAGATTGTACAGTACCCTACAAAAATTCTCTGGTGCTTTCAGAAGGTTGCTGTCTGTCCGGCCAGCACTTAACACCACTGAGCCTCCTCTCAACTTCTCCACCTGGCTTCGTGTCTTCCCACTCCCATATATGAGGATTTGCTGTCTAGCACAGGCCTCATGAACCTGCCAGTGTCCATGCCTTGTATGCTGCCTCGATTTCCTTTTATGTAGCTAGCGGTAACTCATCTTCTAAGGATGAGGGCAGATTGCTTTCCCTCTTGAAGAAGGCTTTGAATATTCTAGTACAAAGTGTCCCGGGAACTCCTGCCACTTTGCCACCAAGGCCTTTCCTTATTGTCTGCTCACACTCCAGCTCCTCATATCACATATCAGGACCATAAACCCACTCCTGTCTCTCACATTTCCTAATAACACACAGCCTCTCTGCAAGCCTCCATGTCCTCATCAATAAAATCAGGGGATGGGAATGACCTCTTCCATCGGGTTGTCTTTAGACAAGAAACCTTTGGCAGCACCAGCACCTGGATATGGAACATGTGACAAAGGTTTGAAGTCAGTGTCATGATTCCTAGTTCTGTGTCTTACCCCCTGGGGCGGGAACAGCTCGGCCATTGTTTAACCCCTTCAGGATCATGATGGCCTCTCATACACTGTGCAAAGGGTATTTGATAGATGAGGTTCTTACAATGTCACACTCTACCTCCAGGCTTAGTTGCTGCAAGACCTTTCTGAAGTAAAACTGTGAATAAAACAGCCAAATACAAATCTGGTTCATAGACATAATCTTTTTGGCAAACATACCCAGTCTTGAGCCAGTTTATCTGTTTATTTGAATAGCTAAACCCATATACAATCTTGAGAAGTCTGTGTCTGAGCTCCTGAGGAATAGCAGCATGAGGGATAAGGGGGAATGCATCAGTCTGGAGCAGAGAGAAGAGCCATCTGGCAGAGGCAATGGGAAGCTTCATTAAGGTCTGTTAAGCCCCAAATACTAGGTCATTAACAGAGGGATTTGTTTTGAGCTCTGTCAAGCTGTAAGTACGCATAATTGTACTATGTAACCCAACTGAACCATCGCCTCATCTGAGGTGCTTGGCTGCCTCTCCAGATGCTGTTCCAGATGTTGCCCTGTATCCCAAAGCCTCCGCCAGAGTCAGAGTTCACTACCTCAGCTGAAGGCATTCTTCCAGCCATGCGAGGGTGACCAGGTGTCCCTACAGGGTTCCTGGCCTGTCTTTCCTGGGCCACCCCAGACAAACTCAGGTATATGGTGTGTGATTGTTTTACCTCACAGGGCTAGCCGCTGACTGGGGAGAGTGACCCTCTCAGTGATTGTGAGCCACCTGATGAAGGTCCATCCTGTCCAGATGTCTGGGTACTTCACAGGACAAGGCAGGGAAATAAATGCCTTTTCTTTTCCAGGAATCTGATGGCTTTGTGGCAGATCTCTCTGTCAGCACCCTGCAGAGTTTGGCTGGAGCAGCTCTTGCAGTGAGGGAGAGAATGGCAGCTGAGCGCAGAAGTATGTCCGATCCCATGATCAGAATCGACAGGAAGTCACAGGGCTCCTGGGCATGCAGTCGAGTGAAGGTCGTCGGAAGAAGGTGGCTTTGGGTCATCATCACCAGTCTGGAGGTGGGTGGGCACTTCCAGGACGGCTCAGGGTCCCGGGCTGGATACAGTGAAGACCCAGATGTGCAGTCTGAAGTGGGTCTCTCCCAAGATATAATCCACTTCAGATAGGACCCCTGTTTCTTTGGGACTGGGACTTAGCACATCCTGCAGTGTGCAGTCACGTGGCCACATCCAGGGGCATGTGTCCCCAAACCTCACAGCATGGACTATGAGCACGCAAGCAATGGCATAGCCTTTCAGAAAAAGAACCTTTCTGCTGAAGCTTGCTAAGATGAGTTTATGGCCGTTAGCAGGAGAACCTCAAAGCAAATCCAGACCAACTCTTTGACTTTAGCTCTATTCCTTCTTGTCCTTCCCCAGAAAGCAGCCAGGCATTAAAAGACATCTCCCAGAGACTTAGAAAGAAGGGAAAGACTTCCATTAACAAGCCAGCCAGGGCACCGACTGCGGGCAGGTTGAGTCACATAGTCTATTGGCTGGTGGCTCCAGGGAGCTGCTCTGGCTGACTGAGGTCTCATGGGAAGGTGCAGGCTGAACTGACCAGACAGTGAACTAAATATCCCAAGCATTCACAGCCTGGGGCTGGAAACCCTTCCTGAAGTTTGCTGAAAAGCTGTATATTTCTATGTCAGAGCCACATGCACTGATTGATCCTTTTCTGACTCCTGTGGCTCTTCGGAGCTGCTGTGTGCTGAGTCCTGTCCAAGCCTTCTTCTTGGCTTTCCATAGTCACATTAGGACTCTTACCAGTCAACGTGCGTCTGCCTATGATGCTCACTTTCTAGTTTTTGAGTGACTCAGAACCAGGAACCAAGTGAGGAGGGCATTGCTTGTGGGCAGGTAGGGAATGGCCATAGTCTCTCCCTGTGCCACAGTGTGTCTTGTGTTCTGAAATGGTTTGCTGGTCAGCAATGGCCTCCAATCCTGGGGGACACTAATGTGCTAAGGATTGAAATTTACAACTCTCAATTTTCACTTCACCCCCTCGGTGGCTCCCCTAACTGCTAGGACTGACTCACAGACCAAATGACAATGTGGGAATTCTGAGCCTAGGTCGCAAGTGGTGACATCACCACAGCCTTGTCATTCAGGAACCATGGAGTTCCAGCCAGATTGGTGTCAGACAGGCTCAGAAGAGCCTGTTCTTGGGAGGGAGGAGGTGTAGAGAGCCTTACAGTTAGCTTGGTTACATAACGCATCATCAAGAGTTTAGATTTAAATAGCTTGTTTCTGTATGACTCACTGGGTTAGAAATTAGGGCCAGACTCAGTTGGGGTGGCTGATTTCTGTTCTACTTTTTGCCACCTGGGGACTTCGACTGGGGTGCCTGGAGAAGAAGGGAGGTTAGTTGTGTGTGTTCCCCATCTTTCCTCTCTCAGCAAGTCAGTGTAGGCTTCCCACAGGCAGGGCACCAGCTTCCAAGTTAGTGGAAGCTGCCTGACTGCTTGGTGCCTTTGTTCAGAATTCCCAAAAGGTAGCTCCTGCTGTGCCCTACCAATCAGAGCCAGTGACAGGACCAGGGCTGACCCTAGGAGCCAGGAGCAGGCAGCTGCAAAGAGCTGGGTCATACTCAATTGACCACAGCAGGAACCCCAAATCCATTACTTTCATAGAAGATTAATTAAGCACAGTCTTCTGTTTTGAGCACTTACCATTCTGATTGGTGAGTTGCTTGTGAATCACCAAGTGTGTTCACATTGTTTAATTTACCCAGAAGACAAACTTTGGAAGTATGTCACTTCCCATTTTCATTCAGATGAGAACCGGAAGCTCACTTACTCAGGATCCCAGTTACAAGGGGACCTTGAGTCCTATGCTTGTCCCCTAGGTTATGTTGGTAAAGAATTCCATTTCCCTCCAGTAAGGCTGCTTTGCTTAATTGAGAGATCAGAAGGGAAGTTTGTCTCCCCAGGCTGGCGCCTGCTAGCTTGAAGCTATCTGTTGTTCGGAAGGCACCCATGTCTAGCCATGCTTGCAAATTCCAGAAAACCATCCAGGGAGTCACTTTCATAACAGTGGCCAGGCAGGCTGTAATGCAAACTCAAGCATGCATACCTGTTACTCCTCAAGGAAGAGGACAATTAGACAAAATGTATCCACTAAGAGGCAAGCATTATGGCCTCCAAGTCTATGTTCTCAGATCTTTCCCTTCAGAAGTATCTTGCATCTCGTTGTCTTATCAAATGGGACATGTGTGCTGTCCCTCTGGAACCCAACTGGAGGTCTCATGTTTAGCTGGAAGCAAATTCAACTAAAAGACAAAATAGAAGAAGAGTGAAGAGGAAGAAGAAGAGGAAGAAGAAGAAGAAGAAGAAGAAGAAGAAGAAGAAGAAGAAGAAGAAGAAGAGGAAGAAGAGGGAGGTATATGAAAGGGGGAGAGCAAATTTTAGCTTGAGAATTTATTAAACTGCTTTAAAAATAAAATTTACATTCATTACATGGAGCTGAGCCTCCATTCAAGGAGAAAAAGGCTCAAGGATGTGAAGAGGAGATTGACCGTCACAGGAGGCCATCTTAATACAATGACATCGATAATATCACTTTCAATCCTCTATGTTGAAAACTGTCTTTGCTTTTTTATAGATGCCAGAGAATCAGCAGCTAGGGCTCTGGGAAAATTGCTAATCCGTGCACCATGTGCCCATATGGTGCTTAGTGGGATGCAGTCAGTGATGTGGTTCAGGGCTTTCCATTTCATCAGATGAAGGACTCTTAGGAATGATTTCTGTTCTTGTCCCCAGCTTTGTGCAACAGCCAAGGAAGATTCTCCAATATCTGAGTTAGGAAAGTGGATTGATTTGTTGATCTAAGCCACCATCTGGTCATCAAAGACTAGACTCGTATGTGTCTACTGCCCTATCACACTGTTGATTTGTAAAAATAACATGCTGATTTGCTGATTATTTTATAGATAGAAATATGCATATGAAGATAAATGGAAACAAAATATTTGTAAGTTCTTGCCGCCCAGAAACAGTCACTAGGAAATCTGCCTTCTTTTTCTAAGACTGATGTAGGTCTAAATGTGGACAGATTTTTACCTGGTGTCTTGGTTGTTGTATAAACAACAGACCAAGAGGATTTTTTCCACCTTATTCCAAAGTCTTGGAAAGCACAACTATAGTAGACCAAATGCATATTCTAGACTTCATCAGTCCCTACTGTGTGACACTTTCTGTAAAGTAGTTCCTGCTGTCTTAAGTAACAAGAGTGTAAAAAAAAAAAATACATTAAGTCTTTTCTATTCCTGCTTTCAAGGCAGAGTATGAGGTTAGAGGGTCAAAGGCCATTCTGATTGTTAAAGTATTTAACATAATAAATGTCCCCACTGAGTTCAAGTGAAACACAAACTGCAATAAAACATTTTTGTTGAACAACAGTTATTTTCATTTAGCTCAGACTGGCCTTGGAATCTCTGTGAACTTCTGTGCCTTCTTCCTCTCCTTCCTGAGTGTGAGAATATACAGGCGGGGCCGTCATGCCTGGTTTATACTGTGTTGGAAGACAAACCCAGGACCTTGTGTGTGGTAGCCCCCTACCGACTGAGCTCCAACACCAGCATGAATAGAGCATTCTGAGTGGCGCACCAGGAGCACGGACTCAGCTACTTCAGCTCTGTTTCAGGAACAGGCCCTCTGTGAGCTGCGGTGATAGCGGTGGAGCTGCCTCTGCCTTCTGCTTGTCTGTTCCAGAACTCTCTGCTGCTTTAGACTCCCCAGTTGTCACCTTTACCTTTGCTACCGCAAAAAGTCATTCATAGTTTACCCTGGGATTTTGAAATAGATGCTTTAGGTTTTTTGAAGGAGAGAAGATTTCTGTCTAGATGAAACAAGGCAAGAATCGGTGAGCACAGAGGAGACACAGCTCCCTGACAAGGGCTGCTCTGGAGTTTGTAACTCGGGTGCCAAGTCTCACTTTCCTTTCTCTCAATGCTTTTCATTCCAGGGTTATTTTTTATAATCTTTTTTTTTGAAACTGTCATGTAATTACATCATTTTGCCTTTCTTTTTCCTTCCTCCAATGCCTCCTTTGCAACCTCTTCCACACTCACTCTCTCTCAAATTCATGGCCTCTTTTTCTTTGATTGGTGTTACATATTGTGGTGATTTGAAAGAAAATGGCTCTCAAAGGGAGTGGTACTAGTAGGAGGTGTGGCCTTGTTGAAGTAGGTGTGTCCTTGTTGGAAAAAGTGTATCACTGTAGGGGTGGGCTTAGAGGTCTCTTTTGCTCAAGTTTCACTCAGTGTGACACTCAGATCACTTCCTGTTGATGGAGGACTCTCAGTTACTTCTCCAGCACCATGTCTGCCTGCACACTGACATGTCCCACCATGATGATAATGGACTGAACCTCTGAACTGTAAGTGAGCCACCCCAATTAAATGTTTTCCTTTGTAAGAGCTGCTGTGGTCATGGTGTCTCTTGCTAAGTACATAATGCAACCTGCTTAGTCCATAAAATGTTTCCCGTATGTAATCTACACTTGGCTATCCAATGGCAAGTGGTGAGCCCTGAGATCATACACATCCAGAGTTACTTTTTATGAAAGTTATAGAAGAGTAGCAATCTATTATCTAGACCTGGCAGAGTGTGAAGATAAACACAGCACTCATGTGCTGAAGACTTACAGACCACAGGGTTGATTAGCTTCCAATTACAGTGGCAAAAATGCCAGAGGGGGAAATCAAAATGACAGAATAGGTTTGCTCATGGTTTAAGTTTCAGGCCATGATTGGTTGTCTCCCTTGTTTTGCCTATGGCCCTTTATTGGTTTCCCTATGAAAGACAAATGATTTATGAATTAAAATTGCTCCCTCTATTTCTGGTTTCTGCTTTGGCCAAAATGTCCCATCATTTTTCTATTAATGTTTGGTAAATTTGTGAGTAAAATCATTGATCTCTGGAAGTTTTCTTTGCAAGAAGGTTATAAGTTACTAATTAAATGTCTTTAACAGTTATAAGATTATCCAACTTGCTATTTCTTCCTGGTTCTGGTTTTTTTTTTTTAAAAAAAAAAGATTAGGTAAAATTTTTCTAGGAAGAGTCCAATTCTTGTAAAATTTCAATTTCATTGGCATAAAGCTTCCATAACACTCTTTTTTTAAAAAATTTATTTATTTATTATGTATACAACATTCCTTCCATGTATGCTTGCTCGCCAGAAGAAGGCATCAGGTCTCATTACAGATGGTTATGAGCCACCATGTGGTTGCTGGGAATTGAACTCAGGACCTTTAGAAGAGCAGTCAGTGCTCTTAACCTCTGAGCCATCCATAACACTCTTTACCTTTAAATGTTTGCATAATACAAAGATCCACCTCTTTTTCTATTAAGACCTCAGTTAATCTCTGCTGGAGTTTTATCAGTTTTATTGGTCATTAAACAAATATTGACTCTATCCCGTGTACTGTGTATGCCACTGACTTTCTTTTTCTTCTTCGTTGCTCCTCCTCTGTCTGACTGGGCCTGAGAAGCTCACCCCACAATGATGAGGGCTTCCCCACTACACAGAAGGAGCCCCTGCTGACGTTTTCTCCAGGCACTTATATTCTATAGCATCTCCCCCTGGTCATGCTACCCAGGCAGAGCACAGGGCCTACTGTGAACCTCTATTCCCGGGTGTAAACTGTCAACCTTTGCATGGCAGAGGGCACAGTTGAACACCCCAAGATGGCAGTTGCTTGGACCAGGGACAGTCAGTCACTCATGACACATGGAAGGAGCATTTCAAGCAGGGAGGAATCTCAACTTTCCGTCATGATTGCAAAGAAACAACTCTTAGGAGACCTGAAGTATGGAGGAGGTCCTTAAGTGAGTCAGTATGCTACAACATGCTACAGTGCCTCATACTTGATGCTGAGATCTAGCCTTCTCCCTGATGTTGGCTCAAGGCTAGAATGCCTGCTGTTACCCCTTCTGTTCGGTATTGCATAGGGTACAGAAAGCAAGAAAAGGAGATTCAAAATCCTTAAGGATTAGAATGGGTGAGAAACTGTTACTATCTGAAGATGCAATGAGCGAAGACATCTCCCGGTAGCATTTGCCGCAGATACTGTGGCATCAGAAATTTCAAGCTCCCCATTGAAGTTCATGATACCAGGCATGATCACCCCCTGAAAAGCATAAAATGCAACTAGAAGAAACTTCAACGCATGCACGTGATGGTTGTATGCCCTCATCCATAGACCGCAAGAATGTTTCATGTCCTCCAACTGGCCCTGTGCACCAGTCATTCCAGCAGCCCTTCTCAGAAAGTCTGGGGTTTATTCTACATGTGAAAACCACAGGAAAATATCATCACACGTCCATCAGAGCACTAGAGCTGAGAAGACTGACAGTGCCAGGCACTTAACAGGGATGTGAAGGAGACAGAAGCCTCACACTCTGCTGGAGAGACTTTGTCACTGTTAAAAGGGAGCACGTGCAACCTGCACGAGCAATCCCACTGCTAGGTCTATTCTTCCCCCTCACACACGCACATACATACACACACATGGAGCATGCACATTCTTCACAAGCAATCCCACTCCCAGGTCTGTTTTTCATCCCCCATACACACATACTTACATAACAGAGCATGTGCGTTCTGCACGAGCAATCCCACTCCCAGGTCTATTCTCCCCCCTGCCACACACACATACACACACAATGGAGCATGTGCATTCGGCATGAACAATTCCACTCCCAGGTCTATTCTCCCCCCTGCCACACACACAGTTGATAACTGCATAAGTGTGCTAAAGGGCATGATTTCCTTTCAATAAAACCTCCAAATTACAAATGACCCAAACATCCATAAAGTATAGATGGATTCACATAACAAAATATGACCCAAGCTGAAAAGCAGTGAACTTAAACCTATAGACTGGAGCACAGATAAAACAGATAGAAAACTGAGCTGAAGAATAGACTCAAAATAATATGTATTACATAATTCTTGTTCAGAGCATTAAAGTGCGGCCTGTGGGAATGGGGACAGGGAGAGAAGCACCTGTGACAGACAGAACGATATTGTTATATTGTAAGTGAGAGGCATCAGTAGGCTTCAGGAGGGATCTCACTAGCCAGCCTCCGGGGAGTGACAGCCGTCTCAACCGAACATTAAATATGAACACATCAGAAACTTAAATGCATAATAAATAGTTACAGTTTGCAATGGAAGCCAAGTTTATACAGACTTGTAGCCATAAATACAACCTTTGGAAAGAAAATGGAGTAGCAGTGTGCAAACTGACTTCCTTTTAAAAAGAGGAAGGGATGGTGAGGAAAAAAATCATAAAAGTAGGACTAAAAATTAGGGAGATACATAGTAGAGGGGATAAAGTCAATATTTAGTTTAACAACTAATAAAACTGATAAAACTCCAGCAGAAATTAACTGGAATCTTAACAACAGAAAATGAGGTTTGTCTTCGTATTATGCAAATAGTTAAATGAAAAGGGTGTTATGGAAACTTTATGCTAATAAAATTGAAATTTTACAAGAATTAGACTCTTTCTAGCAAAATTTTTACCTATTTTTTTTTAAAAAAAAAAAAACCAGAAACAGAACCAGTAAGAAACAGCAAGTTGAATAATCTTATAATTGCTGTGGACATTTAATTAATCACAACCTTCTTGAAAATCTCCAGAGATCAATGTCGTAAATCACAAAGTCACCAAACATTAATAGGAAAACAGTGCGACATTTTTTGGCCAAATGAGAAATCTGAAAGAAAGGCAGCAGTTTTAATTCATTAATCAGTTGGCTTTCATAGCCAAGCCAATCAAGGAGCTGAAGTGAATCGGACGCTGTAAGCCCGGCCCGCAGTGAGCGAGCCTCGAAAGGTAGCCCAGCAATATAGAAAACAGGTTCACTCGACATGGGCAGTGGTGACTTCATTATCCAAATGCAACTCTAGTCAACATTTAAAAAATCAATGGGGTTGACTTCATTAAAGAAATAAATAAATTTATGTGAGCACCTCCAGGTACATTTTGAAAAACTAAAAGTCAAAGCCAATACTAATTTTCAAAACTCTTAGCAAACTTGACTTTGAAAGGAACACGGCATGTGGAAAATGAGCTTACTATGGGATGGGTAAAAGCTTCCTTTGAAGGACAAGAATGAGAGGCTCTGGAGAGCCCTTCTGTTTAACCTTGAAAGGCAGGGATTGCTAAGGCCGTCATACAGAACAGAGGACAGCAGAGACTTGTGAGGCCCAAGATACGTGATACACTAGCCAGGGAATTGCTGGGGTAAAGTCAATGCAGGTGAAATAAAATATATTTGTAGCAAGCAGGAACATTTAGGATCTATCACTTAAGATATGGATCTTTGGACTGAGCATCAGAAACACCAAACACCTAAAAAGGGTCTCTGCAGATAAACAGAACACTATTCAGAACAGACAGGGAACTCAATTAAAGGAGAACTATAGTGCGTGGTCACAAGACCTGTCACAAGGGAATCTTTTCATTAAGTGCACCTATAAATCCATATAGCTCCGTGTCAGTGTCCCAGCACGAGTTCTCATAGTGGACCCTAAGCTAATGCCACAGTGCGTATGAAAACCCACAGCATCACGAATAGCTGAGATGCTCTTGGAAGAAAAGAATAAAACTGGTCTTAAACTTCCTTCCAGATACCAAGACTTTAGGCCACTGAATCAAAGTCCAAATTTGTGGACAGAAATCTGGCCAATTGCTCTACCTAACAGTAGCAGTTCTAGGTGGAATGGATAGAATTATTGTAAAAATAATAGTAATTAAAGGTAAATTAAAGCTGAAAAAGAACCATGCTTTCAAACCTCCCTCCGTCCTCCTCTCTCTTCCCATTTCTGTTTTGAGAGACACAGTCTCAGGTGGCCCACGCTGGTCTCCCATTTGTTATGTAGCACGTAGCTGAAGATACCTTGAACTCTTGGCTTCCATCTTCCAAGTGTGAGCGTTATACATTGTGCTTTCTCCACAAGTGGATGCTGTGCGTGTCCTCTTTACCAAGGTAAGAGAAAATGTCAGCAGTAGCTGGGCTCTGTCACTACCAGGAGGGAAAATTTATTATAAAAATAACTTTAATGTAAAAGCTATTTGGGAACAGATAATATTGTGATTGTTTTCATATATGTATATGTATGTGATCTCTAATGACACTTGTACACACATCATATATATATATATATATATATATATATGATCTTTTGGTGTGGTTTTTATAGTATATGTGTGTGTATAAAAATCTCTGGATATGAACTATATATAATCTTCTTTAAAATCATTTTTTCCTCCTTAAATCTTTTGTATACTTGTAGGAGAATTGTGTGTAGGCTTGGTCAGTATCTAGGAAAGATATCCATCATATTTTTTTCCTGAGAGACAAAGATAATTTTTAGTTTTTATAACCTACATTGTGGAGAAAATATTGATTTGAATGTTTCTTACAGAGTTCTTTGAGTACTTATTTTGATTTCTCTCCAGACTCATCCCCCGCCTCCCCATGCCACCATTTTCATTTGTTATTATCGTTCCATAGAATTTTTGAGAGAAAATAACCCTGCAATTACATGTTGTGGCGGTTCAGTAATTGCAAGCATGGTGCTTGAATGCCTCACACAGTGAGCTGGGACAAAGACGACACTCTCTCAGGTCATCTCAGCAGCAGAGATTTGTCATCAGAAGGATGTAAATACAGTCATCTGGGGAAATGCTCTTTTGAAAAAAAATCAAATTCAAAGGATGTTAAATGAGACTGGCCAGACCCTCACAGTCTACAAGCGCACCTACAAAGGGGAATAACAGTACAAGAAGACATGAGGCAGCATCTGTTAAATGTTGAAATGAAGAGGCTTATGGGAAGGAAGCCAAAGCGAGCAGAGTGGCATCAAGCTGGAGATCTCATGACTGAGGTGTAAGAGCGAACGCACATCTTTTGATTCATGGGCTGGTGACAACCAGACAGCCAATCAGCCACCCTCTGTGCAATCTGCAGAGACGGTAAGGGACCCATTGAGCTATAAGGAGATGGACACTGGCCTTCTAGCAGGAAAAACTGACAAACACAGGGGTTCAATGCGCTAAGTGTTTTCCTGAAGATCTGTGGCGGGTCCGCTCTCTGGAACTAAGAAATAGTGTGCTGGGCTTTAGAAAGTTGAACTTTAGACAATGTTCACTTTCTTTATTTAACAAGGTGGCTTAGAAGACAGGACAAAAGCCAAGCTGCTGATAGGAAAAATATGTGGAAAACATGGGCGGAAGACCTTGGAAGTAAGCTGTTTCTGCTTGTCTTAAAAAGGATCAAGACCACAACATCACATACTTAGAATGAGCACCAGCCACCTCGTTGTCTAGTCAGAGAGGAAAGAAAGGGACCAGTGCCCACACAGCACCTGAGACGTAAGCCATGGAACAACCAGCCCTCTGTTGCCAGTGGAAACACACAAACAGGTAGAAAGTAAACAATACAAAGACGTAACTCAGAGAGAGAGAGAGAGAGAGAGAACAACATGAGCCAGATGTATTATTTACATAAGAAAATATGCTTCAAAACAAAACTTATTTTGTTTTGTTAGGGACATAAAGGATATTTTCTAGCGATATAGGAGTCTAGGAGGAAAGAAAATAAGCTACTAAGATTCCATAAGTACCTCCCAACAGAGACCCATAAAGCCAAATGGACAGAACTGAAGGGGATCAGCTGAACCAGCTGGCTGTTGGAAACTTCAGAGCTCCATTCTCAACAGTGGCTAGAACAACTGACAGACACCCCTGAGGAAATAGAAGGCACAAAATCTACTCGGAAAAACCTGGCAGAAAGATAGCACATTCTAACCAGCAACAGTAGAAAGGACATTGTTTTAATGGAAGCATATGTTTGCCTTTCTGGGTCTGGGTTATGTCACTCAGGATGATTTTTTTTTCTGGTTCCATGCGTGTCACTGTAAATTCCATGATGATATTTGTTTTTAACAGCTAAGCAACACTTCATTGTAAAAATGTACCACATTTCCTTTATCCATTTTTGGTTGAGAGATGTCTACGTTGTTTCTAGTCTCTGACTATTATGAATAAAGCTGCTATGAACATACTTGAGTTAGTGTCCTCGCTGTAGGCTGGAGCGTCCTTTGGGTATATGCCCAAGAGTGGTATAGCTGGGTCTTGGAATAGCTAGATTCCCAGGATTCTCAGGAACCGCCGTGTTGATTTTCACAGTGGCTGTACAAGTTTGCACCAGCAATGGAGGAGTGTTCCTCTTGCTCTACATCCTTGCTAACGTGAGCAATAACTTGCCATTCTGACAGGTGTAAGATGGAATCCCAGAGTCATTTTGATTTGCATTTCCCTGATGGCTAACGATGTTGAACAATTCTTTAAGCATATGTTAGCCCTATGAGATTCCTCTGATGAGAATTCTGTTTAGATCTGTACTCCATTTTTAAATTTGATTATTTAATTTTTGATGTCTACTTTCTTGTGTTCTTTATATATTTTGGATATTAACCCTCTGTCAGATGTGGAGTTGGTGAAAATCTTTTCCCATTCCGTAGGCTGCCATTTTGTCCTGTTGATAGTGTCCTTTGCCTTACAGAAGCCCTTCAGTTGCATGAGGTCCCATTTATTAGTTGTTGATCTAGTGCCTACATACTGGTGTTCTGTTCAGGAAGCTGTCTCATGTGCTAGTGTGTTTGAGGCTACTTCCCACTTTCTCTTCTAGCATGTTCAGTGTACCTGGTTTTATGTTGAGATATTTGATCTACTTGGACTTGAGTTTTGTGCAGGGTGATAAATGTGAATCTATTTGCCTTCTTCTAAATGCAGACATCCAGTTTGATCAGCACCATTTGTTGAAGATACTTTCTTTTTTCCATCGTGTTTTTCTGACTTCTTTGTCAAAAATCAAGTGTCTATAGGTATGTGGATTTATGTCGGGTTTATGATTTGATGCCTTTGATCAACCTGTCTGTTTTTATACTAATATCATGCTTTTTCTTTATTACTATAGCTTTGTAGTACAGCTTGAAGTCAGGGATGGTGATGCCATCAGATGTTATTTTATTGTACAGGATTGCTTTAGAGATTTTTATGAGGAATGTGTTGAATCTGCAGATTGCTTTTGGTAA
>JAQHUG010000005.1:6386727-6408496 GCA_028555095.1 Dicrostonyx torquatus
TCCGCCACCACCACCAGGCCTACAAGGCCTTTCTTACACTAATCCATGGACTAATCGATCATTCCCTTAGGAAGCATATGAAGTGCAAGTACTTGCCAAAATGTCATGGATACATAGATGAGCCAAACAAAACCCTTGCCCTGTGTAACCATGGGGTTACTTTTAAAGGTAATAATACTGGTGAAGAAATATTAGGAGTTTAGTACTAATTTTTAAGGGGGCAGAGGAAGTCTAGGTTTCTAGGGAGCCAGACTCTTAAGAGTGTTGGAAGTTTTATTTAGATTAGTTCATGTAGAGGGCAGATCTCACTATGACGCAAAGGTTGGACTTGAGTTGACCATCCTCCAGGTTTGGCCTTCTGGTTCTGACTCCAGGTGTGTTCCACTATGCCTGGCTTTGGCTGACATTTTTAAATATGTCTCTGTGCTAAGGTTACCAAGTCATATTTATTGGTGCTTCTTCCCACTGCTCCCATTCCTCCCACTTCAGCATCCTCTTCTTTCTCTTTCAATTCTCCCAAGGCGCTCTTCTCATTTTTCCTAGTGCTCAAACCTAGTGCTTAAACTCACTGGAAAAACACCCTTGGCCTAGATAGAATCAATCCGATATAATCTTATTTATTTTGTTTTAATGTTGTCAACTGAGCTTTGAATTGTATCTGGGACATGTTATAACTTTAATTGAATATTTAGTATTTCTCATAGTAATACTAAAATTATTAAAGTTAAATTTTAGTTAGCTCTTATTTATTTATTTATTTATTTATTTTTGTTTTTATTTTTCAAGACAGGGTTTCTCTGTAGCTTTGGAGCCTGTCCTGGAACTAGCTCTTGTAGACCAGGCTGGTCTCCAACTCACAGAGATCCACTTGTCTCTGCTTCCTGAGTGCTGGGATTAAAGGTGTACACCACTACCACCTGGCACTCTTTAGCTCTTCTTCACATTCACCTAATTAACTTTGAATCTAGTTATTTATTACATAAAAACAAGTAATATTTTGTAACTTAACTAATATGGCAGTCATGTTTTCTTACAACTTTCTTAATGTCTTCTTAAATATTTTATATTATTTTTCTTCCTTATTTTTTCAATATGGGTCTCCCTCCAAGTGCTTAGATTATTGGTGTATACCAAAAGGCTTGGCAGATGTTTTGACTGATAATCACAAATATATCATGGAGTTTACTTCTTCCTAATTCATTGTAGGCATATCTAAAACTTGAACATAATTTTTTTTGGGTCCTTAAATACTACTTTCAAAACTAATTAATCTCAACTTTTTCATGTAATTGGTTAATTATCAAACACTGTGTATATAAATGCTATCAGTCAGGTTTTCTATATATTTTAGATTAAAATAAAAAGCCTATTACCAGTTAAATGTCTAATCTGCAAATCTAGTGGGCTGGAGAAGCTTAACTGTAACTATATTTTCAGCTAACATTTCTCTGCCAGCCTGCCTCAGGCTCAAAGCTCTCAGCCTTTGGGGTAAGCAGAGGGGTTTGGGTTGGCCAGAGTGTGGGGCTGATCGTGTCTCACAGCAACAGCCTCCCATAGCTTCCCTATTCTACCCAGTTAAAGTGCCTTGGTTGAATACTGTGGCAAAGGTTGGGGCCAGAGCTGGAAAGGAAAAGACACACTCAAACTATTGCAACTACAGAGTCTTAGAAAGCCCTAGCTGAAAGCGCTAATGCCTTGGGTGTGCTGCGAGTACTTAAAAACTCTGGGCTTGTCTCCAAGTTCCCCAGGATATAAAGATACCTTCTGAAATGAGGAGAGCAGATTTTCTGTCTCTGGCCGGCTGAGATCACTGGCCTAAGACGTGAGATACTGATGGATTTGGCTACACGTTCAGAATAATTCTACTTGAGCCACAGATTTAAAAGTCAAGGCCTGTCTTAGAGTCAGGCTCTGCCTCCATTCCCCCTCCCCCCTGAACTCCAATCCTTTACAGTGTCACTGCCTTGTTTTGAATGGGGGTCTGCTGACCTACTAGACAGAAGTGAACCCCTCACCCAGGGCTTTCCAGTTTTTGCCAGTTCTTGCCCTCTTAGCAAATACTTTATTCTCTCTCGCCATCTTCGACCTTCCACCTTTTAAACATATGGCATCGCGGTAATCTGGCTTTATAGGTAAGTGCTGGTCCATCTGCCTTCATCATGTGACTGATTCCCATCAGGCTGCATCTGCTTGTTGCTGGCCACTGTATCTGTACTATGTGATGTAAAGCACCAAATAGATGTCCCAGTGAGTGAGCAAATAAAGGATTGTCCAGGGAAAGGGTGCTATGCCCTAAGATATGAGAACTTTACACAGTGAGCTGTTTTGTACAGTACATTCTTTGTTTTATAATGTTAAAAAAAATCCATGTATACTGGCTGGAGAGGTGGCTCGGTGGTTAAGAGCACTTGCTGCTTTTGCAGAGGATCAAGGTTTATTTCCTAACACCCACATGGCAGCTCACAACCATCTGTAATTTCAGTTCCAGGGACCCAGGCCCTTTTCTGACCTCTGCAGGCCCCAGACATACACATACATACATGGAAGCAAAATTCCCATACACATAAAATAAAACTAAAAACGTTTAAAATCCTGATATAAACAACATGCAGGTGTTTCATCATGGGCTTATATCCCCCCACAAAAACTTGGCTATAGCAAGTATTATAATTGCCTCTTCTGAATGAGGAAGACACCAAAGCAATGTCCAGAACATGTGTGCAGATCAAGTACACAGTACATCCTGGTGGGTCTGTCTAGTGGGTCTGTCCAGTGGGTCTGTCTAGCGGCTCTAGCAATCTCAAGCCAGTAAACACTGTGCTGACATTGCACATCCTAGCAAACCCGAGGAGATGGTACTGAGGATGCCTGACCTGCTCTCTGAGGAAACTGGCTCTACTGTAGAAACCGCATCTGGGGATGGACTGATGAGAAGGCACAATTTATGCCTTCAGGGAAACACAGCATGGACTGTGCACACAGCTGAGTTGGCTGAGTGCTTGCCTAGCATGTGTGTCTCAGGTTTGAAAGCCAGTGCTGCAGAAAACTGGGCACATGTCTGTAAACACAGCATTCAGGAAGTGGAGAAAAGAGGACCAGAAGCTCAAGGTCAGACTCACCTTCATAATAAGTTACAAGATGCTCTTGGATACAGGAGATCAGATCTCAAAAAAAGAAGGAAAACATTAAGTAGTAAAATCAGTGTTTGTCTGCTTTTGTAGCTGTTTCCTTCAAATTGAAACATTTCCTCCTGTGGGAATTGAGTCAGGCATTTAAGGCTCAGAAACATAGTTGCAAGAACCCTCCCCACTGCTCTATAAGCAGGAACAATGGCTGGGTGGGGAGATTTCCAGGCAAGCTTAGAAGCCTGAAATGCAAATTGGGTATTAAATTTGGGGCAGATGGCTGTGAGTCACATTCCAGGGTCTTCTTTCCAACCTCTTTCCTTTCCCTCCAGCCATCCTTCTGGTCTCCTCGCAGCCTCCAAGTTCATTCCAACTTCTCTTCATCCTGGCTACTCATGCCTCTGCGCTGAGCCCCCACGATGCTGTGCTTTCCTTGAAATTTCATAGTTAGCTCCCTGTTTTTATCTTTCCTACAGTGTGAGCAGCAGGGTGATGAGAGAGATGGCCAGCCTGAAAAGGAGAGATGGCTTCTATCCCCTGTGCCTCAGGTGGAGCCAGGCCCATAGACACTGCTCAGCAGTTAGTCAATGAGCACACTGTTTTGACCCCTTATGCAAGGGGACATTCATCACACTGGCCTTCACACAAAGAGATGGTGTTCGCAGATTTGGAGTGCAAGTCAGAAAGGGAATTCATGGCCCACCATGTTTCTGATTTTTTTACCAGAATGTAGTGAGCAGTATTCTACCTTGGGGTCCCTTTGGACACTTACAGTAAGCATGAGTCCATCCATGAAGGAGAAGCTGGGCTTAGCCAAACCCATCTGAAAGCAACTTCCTTGGGGTCTCAGCAGCTGCCCCTCAGGCTCCAGCTACTCTCTCTGCATCTCTCTCTCACTCCACGCTTTGTTTTTGAAATATTTATACGTGAGAGGAAAGAGGACTCACAATCGAACCCGAAGGCAATTCTGTGTGGAGACAAACGAGCAGGCATGCGATGAAAAGCAGCTCGCACAAAGGCTGCAGCCATTGGAGATGCCTTGTCCTTGGATTCTAATTCAATTTGGTGCCTGTGTAGCTATTTAGCCCGTGAATGTTATGATCTAAATTTATTCTACATTGAATCTGTGAAGAGTTTAACCTGCAATGAGGGAACGGCTTGTCTTACGGGTTTCATCCCAGGAATCTATTTTCACTTGAGATGAAATAGCAGTCAGAGCTTTATTTCCCTCTCTTTCCAGAAGCCTTGGGGTTTAGTGGGAATGAAAATTAAAGCAGACGTGGGAAAAATGTAGAAGGGGCTTCTCACTGAGGTCTGGGCAGGCTCATGCCCAAGGGAGGTGGTCATATTCTACTCAGGACCAAGCCCCGTTCCTCCCCACTTTATTCTGCATTCAGCATGCTTGCCAAACAGCTGGCAAGAAACAGCTGCATCAGGTCTCATTCGAAAAATTTTACACTGTCCTGATTTCAAGAAAGGACTGTGCTTGGAACTGTTTTAATTTTTAGTTGCAGCCTAAGTGGGTGCAGCTGTCTCTATAGGGGCCCCACATGCCCAACCCATGTCCTAAGCCTGGTTTTGCACAGAGCCCCTAAGATTGACACTTGCCATGCCATATTCTTCTAGAGCAAACAGAAGTCATGTGACTTGTCCAGAGCCACAAAGAGATAAGCTGTGTCAAGACTTGAACCCGCCACGTTTGATGTAAAACTTGATGCTCTTTAGTACCACAGAGGACAAGCTTCCACAAAAATAGGCTAAGAGGCATTTGGTAAGCTCAGTTTTGCCTGGGTAGATGGTGTCACCGGCCTGTCCCAGACTCCGGTCTGTTGTGGTTTCTGTGACTCTTTGAAGTTGCAGCCTTACTGGTCTGAGCTTACTAGTGAAAGCACAATGTGGTTAGCATAGGGCAGTGGTGGCCAAATATGCAAAGTATATATCAGAAATGTTCCCTGGTAAGCTAGAGGCAAGATCCACTCCAAATCACCTGAGGAGAACACAGTGTTTTCTGCCTTCAGTGTTAAGTGTTTTGAGCAGGTTAGAGGAAGAAGGCTTACGTCATGGAGTACACATACTACACCATCGTGTTAATGACATGGAGCAGTCAGTGACTTAGCACCAATAATTTGAGTCCAGCAAAAATCAAGCAAGTGGCATTTCATAAAAGGCTAAATTCAGTCAAGATAAATTCACTATATAAACAATCTAATATTTCATTCCAGAATTTTTTGTTGTTAATGTTGTCATTCAACAAATACTTGTGTGTTTCTTCTAGATAACCTCCCGAGAACCAGAAGTGTGCATGTGTGTGTGTTCCTATATCTTTTTTCTTACAGGCTTATGATCCCCATATAACATACATGAAGACCAAGAGGATGACCATGAGTAGGTAGGACATACCCAAATTGGCTTCCCCAGAGCCAGGCACAAAGGTTTTCTCTTAGAGATGGGGAACTGGGCACACACTATGGCCTTCCAATGTTTGACTTAAGGAGACTGGATCCACATTAGTTGAGGAGATGCATCCAGTGATTGACAGGGCACAATTCTACTCTCGGAATGAGGATTTGGGAGATGAAATAAATGGTTTCCAAGTAGCATGCGGCTCCTGAGCATTGAGCCAAGGTCTTTTCATGTGTTTTGAAGAAAGAACCTCTGGATGTCTGAGGAAGTGGGATGGTCTTAGCAGTCCATGCTTGGTCTTCGTGTTGATGGCTTTTATGTGAACTTGATGGGCTGAGAAATACCAGATAGTGGACAGAACACTAAGTCCGAGTGAGTCTGTCCCTCGGAGAGCTTCTGGGGCAGTCTGTCAGTGGGGCCAGTGACCAGAGGATGGTTCCCACAGGTGAGGCAGTTATCACCTGCCTGGGCCATGTAACTGCTCTCTGCTCTCTCCTTGATGTCACTGGTCTCCCCACCTTTGAGCTACAGCTGAATTATGTACCCGATTTTCTTCATTCTAGCAGAGTGTGGGACTCCTCCTTCACAGCCCTGTGTGCCAATTGCCCTGCTATACCAGCACGTGCTGTGTAAGTCTGTGTGACCATCTGTGGGTTCTGGATTGCTGGAGAACCCTATAGTGACCACCTGGGGCTCCACTCTGCTTTCTCCAGGCCTGTGATTGAGAATATTCAACATATGCCCTATGCCAGCATCCATTATGGCCCATCCTCCTTTAAAAGCATTCAAGAAGATATATATGTCCTCTCTTTCTCTCTCCCACATATATAATTTTACTGAGGACTAATTATGTGCCATCCCTGTGCTGAATACTTTGATGGACACAATTTTGAAGTCCTAATTTCTTGTATATGCCCATTGGAGGTAAAATTATTTTAATATCTTGTTCAAATAACCAGAAGATGTGTGGGCCCTGTCCAGGTCTGACTTTCATCATCTCTGGCTTTTCCTTAAACAAGTAATTAAAGATTACTTTAACTCACATTAAACAAGTAATTAAAGATTTCCTACTGTGTGCTGCTATGTTAAAGACTGACCACAGATAAGGAGAAAAGACATTGTTTCATTGCCTGTGCGGACTTCTCTGGGGACATGGAGGAGTCATGTCAGCCAAGAAGAGACTAGCATGTCCAGAGTTGGGCACCCAGTGTGATGCTGTAGGGACAAACACAAAGATATGTGTCTATTAGGTCTGTGCCCAGAAAGCAAATGGGGACAATCTAGACCCTAAGGAAGAGTCTTGTGGATGCTCCAAGTTTTATTTTCTTTGTTCAAAAAAAAAAATCAAATATTCTGTGGTAGCCATGTATTTCTGATCTAATCAGATGGCACATACATATTATTAAAAGAGACTTTAATTTTAGAAAAACCAGACTGGCTGCATATGGTTTCAGCACTCTCCTCTTCTGCTCTCTCAATTTCTGTTCTTTCTATGAGTAAAGAATACTTTTTACCTCACAACCATACAAAGTGTGAAGTACTCCACATTAGGAAGAGACTTGAACCCTTTATCCCCAGGCTGTCCCAGAGTTTCCACCTCTCAGTGTTGGCTGAGCACTCTCCTGGACAGCCAGAGCCACAATGCAACCCCCAACCTGCCCCTGCCCCAAACCCGGCCCCATCCTGCTCCCTCCCCCACCCTACCACACCCTACCCCCCACCCCTGTCTCTACCCATCTCTGGCCTCACACCCTGCCCTGCCCCTGCCCCCTCCACCCTACTCCCGCCTCATCTCTACCCCACCCAGCCCCATCTCTGGCCCCAACCCGCCCCCACCACAGACAGAACAGAGAAGCCTAGAGTGGTGCTCTCCCACCCTTATTCCTTGGAGCCCCAGCCAGTGTTTTCTGGTGAGTAGCCGGGGTGGGTGTTTTCAGCGTGCTCAGTCCCCACCTCCCCCTCTGTTTGTTGGTTCTTTGATAGCAGAGCAGGTGGCCAGAGCCGGGGAGAAAATGGCATCCAAGCCCTCAGCAACAGGCTCTTGGCCCCTCCCTGACGACCTACTTACTCTTGCTGGGCTCACGATGTGAGGGACTTGGGACTGGAGGACAGCAGTGAGGTCTAACAAGAGCAGAGTTCTGTACAGGTGGAAGGCCAAGGCCACACTTGGTCCCACTAGAACTCACACCATTTTGGAAGGGCACACACTGTCTCTGCTTTGGGCTTTTGTCCTGTAGGCCTGCTCAGCCTGAAGGGTCCTGTGATGTCAATTCTCCCCTTACTGGGGCCTGCATTCTCTTCCCTGAAGAGAAAGCCCCCCCCACCACCCATCCTGTTTCTTCACTAGGCAGGAGTAGGTCTACACCTTTCCTGCAGCTCTTAGCACATTTTATTGCTTGTTAAAGCTGTCTGCATCCCTGACCAGGCTGGGGAATCCTCAAAGGCGACACCGCGTCCTGATTTGTCCCACCAAATCCTCCGTGCCTCCCCTAGACAGCTGCCAAGTGGATGGCTTCTGGTACTTCCTTGTCTTGAGGCCAAGAGAGCTCAAGCTGGAATCTACATTTCGCAAGGTCGCCAGGTATTTGGAGACATTTTTTGAAAAGCTTCCATTTCTTTAACTTGCTCTGCTGTGTGACAAGAATAGTGATAGTTAATGCACTGTGTTTCTGTGAAGTCCACACTGTCAGCATTTCAGAGTCCTCTGAAGGACAGGCACATAGACGGGCAGTGGTGGCCCACGTCTTTAATCCTAGCACTCAGGAGGCAGAGACAGGTGGATCTCTGTGAGTTCAAGGCCAGACTGGTCTATTGAGTGAGTTCCAGGACAGCCAGGGCTACACTGAGAAACCCTGTCTCAGGAAAAACAAACAAACAAGAAAGTAATAATAATAATAATATAAATTTTTTTTAAAAAGGAACAGGCACATGCAAGATGTTTCTATTGCTTTTTGTGAGCTTCCATGTGGGTTCCGGGAACTGAACCTGGGTCTTTGACAAGAACAATAGGTGTTCTTAACCACTGAGCCATCTTTCCATCCCTTTTGTTCACAGATACTTAACTTTATACAAACGCATCCTCCAAAGTGGGAGCAGAGGAGTTTCGGTCACCTATGTAATGACTCGTGTTTCGTGGCCAGTTTTCATTGCAGAGTCTGAGGTGTTCTGACAGATGTGTCTGGTTTTGGTGGGAAATTGCCTTCCCTGAATGGCTGCCGAGGCCAGGCATCTCCTTCCTGGTCAGTACTCCGGAGAAGAACCTGTCGGAACGCTCATTCACTTATCATGGAGGCAAACCATCAGCAGCACTCTAGTGCTTACTAGCTCTCAAAAGCCTTTCCTCTCCTTCCTCTCAGTTCCAGCCTTCATGTTCTAAAGGCCTCCTGCGCTGAAGCTTAATCTCCATCCTGAGATATTTAAAAGGAGGAGCAGTCAGTCATCTGACTGGATTTAGAGGTGGAGCTATTAGCAAATGAAGAGAGGAAGAATAGTCATGGGGTTGAGTGCCTTCCTAATAAATTCTGAGACTATAAAAAGAAGCTCAGTGGTTAAGAGCATTGGTTACCTTAGCAGACAACCTCAATTTGATTCCCAGCACCCACATGACCAGGATTTAATCCCGGTACATGTAACTACAATTACAAGGGCTCTCATGCCCTTTTCTGGGCCTCTATGGACACTTGTACCCTCATGGAGCACAGATATATTCAGCCTAAAACATATACACATAAAAAGAAATAAATCTCTTAAAAAGGAAGGTTGTCACCATGACCACATATTTAGTTAGAATATTGAATGAGAATATTGAATGGGTATAGTATAGCAGGGCTCTTTCCAGCAAGAAGGCAGATTTTCTGTGTAGATTAGATGTCATAAAAGACTAGGTTCTCTGCCAGTTGCTATAAAGAACCCTCCATTTGGAGTGCTGTGTAGATGGAGTCTTCCTGTGCTGGCAGCTACTCCCAAATAATCACTCAGAGGTTTAATATTAATTGTAAATGCTCAGCCAATAGCTCAGGCTTATTACTAGCTAACTCTTACATTTAGATTAACTCACATTTCTTATCTATGCTTTGTCATGTGACTTGATACCTTTTCTCAGTAGGATGTGCCCATCTCACTTCTCTCTGCATCTGCAGGTGACTCCAGACTCTGCCCTTCTTCCCCTACAGCACTCTCAGTCTTGGAGGCAGTCAACTTCCTTATTAAACCAATCACAGTGACATATATTCACATAGTGTAAAGAAGTATTCCACAGTGCTTCAATCCAAGGGAGTTCAGATGGGTCTTTCAGAAGCAGCAACTTGTCAAGTTAGGCAGGAACAGATCACTGACTCCTAATCAGAGCCCCCTGGGGCAGCCCCTCACCCTGTCCCACTCTGTTCTGCAGGTCTCAGCTCCTGAGCTTCCTCCCATCCTGTCTTAGGATGGCAGTAGGGACCTGCTGCCAGTGTTGACCTCAGCCCTAAGCGACACAGAGGAGAACTAGTCACCTTAGTTTCCCAGTGCTGCCTCTTTACCTTTCTTCCTGTAATCTCACCAAGATGATTTAGAGCCCAGCTGGGCAGGACATGCCTGTAGTACTTGCACTACAGAACAGTACATGAGCTGGGAACTAAGCTGGAGACTTAAAAACACATGCACACACAGACAGACAGAGACACGAGGACACGGGTCATCCTTGATACAAGAAATTCAGAGTCTGGTGGTCTGCAGTCCCCAACATATCCTCCTTTTCTATATAATCAGACCAGAGTTTTGGACTGGCATGGATGTGGCACAAATATGATAGCAATAAATTGGAAAATGCCCTAGCAAAAATTCATTCCTGGTACCAGCTACCAGATAGTCACAGCAGCTTTCTGGCTGATGGCAATTCTAGCTGCCATGAAGGAGACCATGATGGTGACAAATAGCAGCCACCTGTGGTGATCCTGAATTTGTTGCAAATTAACTCAATATAGGAAATAACCAGGCTAGCTAGTGCCTCTCCATTTGTGGGGATACCAAAGCAGGCCTGCACTGGGAATCATGGAAGGGGCCCTGAGCTTGCCCTGCAGCCGCCTTCCCAGGCAGCCAAGCGAGGTCTGGGTAGTTCCAACTCACCTTGGCTCCTGCTTTTGTTGCCTTGGTTGCCGATGTTCCTGGCACTGCCACAGCATCCCCCAGGCCAGGTACCTACTGGGTTGGGGCAGCAGGCATATTCAGGAAGTGCAGAAGAGACCCTGAGTTCACCTTCTGCATGCCTGTGCGTCACTCATTGGGCCCACAATGTCAGACAGGCTCTTGAGCACCACTTAAACAATCATTTAGGAAATTTTAGCATCATTCTCTAAGCTACTTCCTGCTGATTGGGGCACTGTATATTTAGGGGTATTCACAATGACATTTCAGGGGGTCTTGACCATCAAACCACACCAATCTAGAAGGAATCCACAAGTCATCATCTTCTGTGGAAACAAAAGCAGAACCTCTTTTCCAAAGCAACATATCCTTAGACCCATATTTTAAAGTCAAAATACCTTTATAGCAGTTTCCAGAATAAAAATCTTTCTCCAGTCAAAAAAACTAAAAGAAACCGTAATATATATAATCTAAATTCTCTGTGCACATTCTATCGTTTCGTGGCTTATAATCTGACTGTCTATACTCTGTCTCTTTAAAGACTTACTCAAACACACATAACACACATATCCATCTTTAATCCACCTTACCATTCCTGAGGGCAATTTCATTGAGGGCTTCCACTTGCAAACCTACACCAGTTCTGTTCTGAGCTCTACTCACTACACATGAACTAGGCTGAAAATTTAAAAGTACACACACAGACAGAGACAGACAGACAGACAGACAAGGCAACAGGGATATCCTTGAGACAAAAAAGCCAAGAATTCCCCCTTTATTGTGCTCAAGGGAGCTTATATAGGGCTCTGGCCATGCCCCAGCTCTCAAGATCTTTCAGCTGCAGACCCACCAGCCTGCCATTAGGGTCTCATGCTCAGAGCAGCTGCAGGCTGCTCAGAGCAGAAGAAAACAAGTTGTTTACAAGAAATTCAGGGTCTGAGGGTCCACAGTCCCCAACACACACCCCCTGCCAGCTGTGTGTAATTGTGGCTGGTGACTCAGTCCAGGCTAGTGGAGTGATGCTTGTATATCAGCCTTTGGTTGAAGTGTGTTCCAGGCAGTATTGGAGATCTAATCAATAGCTATCTAAAATTTGAAGCCAACTAAGTATGTTCTTCTATCACCTGCTAACCCTTGTCCTAGATAACCGCTCAAGACCAAAGCTCCACCTTCTAGACTCAGAATTTAGAGTTCTGTAAAGGTTTAAGGGGTCTTGGGCTCTCTGGGCTTTATAATACCAGCTGCTATTTCTCAACTATGCCATTGTCTTGCATTGACAGACACGTAGAACATGCAACTCATGAACATGACTATGACATTTAAAAATCTGTTCATTCACAAGAACAAGCTGGATTTGACCACAGCCCATCAGGTCACTGGTTCAACCTCATGTGGAACTCAGTAGGAAAAGTGAATTTCAAAGCTCTGGCTAGATCCACTGCGACAGAAGGTCAAGAGTTAGGACCAGGTACAGAGCCCTGAGATTCTGACACCTACTTCCTCTTTGGACACCCCTTTCCGCTTTTGGAGTCTTTGCTGGCCAGTAGGATCACTCAGAGCATGTCTGATGCTTCCAGACCCTTGCCATTCAGACTGCCTGAGTCAGAAATGTAGTTGAAAATTCAAGGTAGGGTAGATGAGACAGAAGTGGTTGCTCCATCTGCGTGCTACGTGATGCTCAGCTAGCACAGAGAACTCTTACAGTGAGAGGCACACGTCCTTTCCTGAACCTTCTCTTGTTGAAGATTTCAGAAAGTGAATGAAAAGAGTCAATCCTACCCCCAAATAATGGATCCCTGCTGAGCCCACGTTACCACTTAATAAGGATATGCAAGATGGCAGCGGTAGGTCTGATTGGGAAACCACAACAGTCCTTTCCCCTTTAAAAACTACTGATGCCTTTTGTAGCCACCTGCATCAGTCTGGAGGTGCTGTTCCCCTAGAAAGGGCTGGTAGACTCAGGCCTGCCCCCACTTTCCCAAGGGGCAGGGCTGCTAGATTCAGGCCTGCCCCCTGCTTTCCCAGTAGGGGAGAAAACCAACAAAGCAATTTGTACAGGGTAATGCACTGTGGCTCTTTACTATAAAGGATATTATTCTACACAAAGAGAAATAATTAAACCAGCCAGCCACATTTCCTTTTGGCCAGTTCCCCCTTCTAAACACTTTCCAACCTGACAAGCAACAAATGTGTCAAAATGCTGCAAACATAGGGAAAAAAACTCATTAGACACTGGCTCTCTGTGAACCCTGCTCAATCAAGGCCTTAGAGTTATTGGTTCTCCTAATAGTCACTGACTTTTTTATTAAGAATAGTGATCAAAGAACTTCAGGCAGGGCTTTCGATCTTTTTTTTTTCCTAGAGAGTGTGTGTTGTTAATTATATTTGGAAAAAATGGAAAGTCTTTTCTCAATAAGTTGTTTCTTTGAGGTCAGTTACTGGGGTTCAGGAAGAAGCTTTTGTGTCTCCCTCCAAAAATTAAAACCTGGAAACCTTAGATAGACTTCAGTGAAAATGGCAGCCTTCTCCGTTTCTATCCCATGATGGGTCAATGACTAATTTAAATGAACAACTGAAAATCTAGTAACCTGGGTCCAGGTTACTTAAGCTGCTCTGGAGAGGCACACTCAGGCTGGGAACAGGAAGGGAAGGAGCTAAATATTCAGCCTCAGGAGTCACTGGTGGCTTCTGGATGGGAGGAGATGCAAGAACACCCCACAGCTGTTGGCCTCTTCCTCACGTCTCTTTTTAGAACTGTCTTTCCTGGATCATGTCTCTCTTGAAAACTCAAATGAAGGAAGTCGAAAACTGAACTATTTATATGTAGGTGGGAGGAGAACATGAAGCATGGCTCATTTTGTAGTTGAAGGTGGTCTGGGTAGACTTCTCTCAAGAGATATTTCTGAGCAGGCTCCTGCTGTGGTAACTGCCACATCTACCAGTTGGATGACCAGGGTTAGTACACCTGTCCTGAACAGCCGGGCAACTTCAAATAAACCTTACAGGGCCAGAAAGTTGGCTCGGTAGGTAAAATAACTTCTTCTATGCCAGAAAACCTGAGTTGAGTCCCTGGGACCGACACGGTAGAAGGAGAACTGAGGGTCCTTTCACTTCCACACACAGGCTGTATCACACATGTGAACACACACTAAATAAATGAATACATAAATAAGCATAATCCTAAAGACCTCCAGGATGTAAAGGATGGAATACTCCTGAATCAATGAGCAGAACTTTGAGTCTGGTTTCCCTGAGAGTCTGTTTGTGCTGTATATATTTGTTTCTGAGTGTTACATATATGTCAGAGGATTTATTCCTCATGAGAAGCCTTTGAGACAGACGTCATTTTCCTCAGCCAAGGCAGTGAAGAACAAGAAGTAAATAATTTTGTCATGGAATGACAAGCTTAAGAGTAACCCTGTGGGGATTTGAACTTGGGTCTTGAAAATCGTACCCACCATGATTTCTTGCCCTATTCAGATCTAGCAGTGATGGTTGAGGAGCTAGCAGTGATGACTGATCAGCCATGTTCTTTCCTGAGCCTTTGTTCATTGTGGCTCAGAAGAGAATCACCATGGGAACAGCTTCCAGAATGCTGAATCTGGAGAACGGTTGACATCAACACACATAGATGTTGTGTTCTTGGTACAGGCCTTTAACCAGAAATGCAAAGTATCTCCTACCCCATTTGTGTGTGACACACCATGGTCCGTGGTCAAACTGTGAACTCTGAGGTGGCACAGGAGCAAGCTTGGTCTTCTGTATTTGTAGATGTTTCTATATGTAATTTGCAGATATGCATATGTCTTGACTTGTATAATATTTCTTTAGCCTTATGTTATTGCCAACTTTTTCCTAATTTTTAATGATTCTTTGACAATTCCACACAATATATTTATTCAGGCCCTCTCCCAACTCCTCCCAGTTCCATCTAACAAAACTGTAAGTATTCTGTAAACTAAACACATAAGTATACACAAATGTATATCCTTATACTAACGATCATTCTTCAAAAATACTGAGATTAAAATAGAAAATAAGAAAAAGCAAAGAAAGGTAGATTCCCCTGATGAGAATTCCCATTTTCCTTGTTTGCAGAGTAGAGGATCGAACAGTGCTTACTTTCTGCAATTGCTGGATGGGGTATGGTATCTATTTTGTAAGATCCTTGGGAGATAATGCATCTCTTTTATGAGATTCTTGGTAGTCTTGGTGCAAGAATTCCTAGCCTATTGCTAGCACACCACCAACTTTCCCTGGTATTCATGGTGCAACAGCCCCTGACCTATTGCTGGCACACCACCAGCATTGAGGAAATTCTGTTGCCGCCTTCTGCTTCCTGCTGGTGTTCTTCACAACTACTTCTTAACCACTGTTTGAAGAACATGGCGGGAAAGCACTCTGCTCATTGCAAACCTTGCAATTACATTAGAGACCCCTGTTGTGTGTGAGGTAGTAACCTCTAGAACCAGCACATAGCTTCTTTCATGACACTTAGAATAAGATATTTTAGTTGGCCTTCAAGAGTTTTCAATTGAAATGCTACCAAGTTATATTTTTTCTATTTTTAAAATAGATACTGTATTTCCACAAATCTCCTCACCTAACATTTTAGTAAACAAGATAAGTCATTGAGGTGGACGGTGTGCATGTACGGGTCCTACTGGATAAGGTAGGACATATTACTCAAACCAGAAGGACCAGAGACCATGCCTGTCGTCTGGGAAGTAGGGATAGGAGGCTCAGAAACAGGGCATCTTCAGTTACATAGTGAGCTCAAGTCCAGCTTGAGCTACACGAGGGTAAGAAAGGAAGGGGGAGGCAAAAAGGAAAGGCAAAGAAAAGAAGAAAAGAGAAAGCACAAACTCACCTATCCAGGAACCTCTAAAATTATGCTTGAAGATTGCTTTGCAAAACAAAACAAAACAAAACAAAATGCCTTTTCTATTCAGCCTACAGGAGGGTTCCCCTCCCCCTCCCCCACAGTTTCACAGACCAGAGTGTGCTCAGGAGAATCCTGAGGATGCTGAGGAGACAGTGCTGATGAAGCCACACTGGAGGCTTTCTTCTCCTGTGTATATACCACCCACTCCCTAGCTCCACTGTGCCTCTACTGGGTCACAGAAACATGGGCACAGCTCAGCACATGTTTGGGGCTTTGCTAATGTCATTTTGTTGCTGCCTATCTGACTGCCTGAGTTATCATTTCATTTCTTAAAATTTTCCACCCAGGAAACAACATCGAAATATCCTCTGTGAAGTCACAATTCTGAAAATGTGGACTGCAGACCGAGGTAAAGCAAAGAGGCTGCAAAGGAGAGGGAAGCAGAGAGGACCAACTAGTGATGTGCTGGACACAGAGAGAACTTACTCCTAGATGACAGACACCATGGATGTCACAGTCCTGTTGCTTTCCAGAACAGCTGTAGAGGGTTTGGAGCCCCCACACAGGTCTGTGTGGGGATGCAGCCATCCTCCTGAGGAATACACACACAGCCCAGTGTGTGGAAGGAACTTGACTTTCCTGGACACATTCACAGAGTCTACACCTTTTCTATCCCCCGTGCTCAGGTGGGAAGACACCCAGCCCAACCAGATACAAGTGTAGTTCTGTATCCCACAAAGTCTGTCAAACATTAGGGAGCCAATACGCATCAGCTGTGGAATTGATTAAGTCTATCAGACGCCATATTATGGACTCACTTCCTGTCCCAGCCACCCAGACGTAATAAATCACCAGGGAATCCTCCATGCCTCTATTATTGACTGATAAGATTCATCTGGGAGAACCCACCGAGCTCTCTGCCTGCATCACCCTAAGCTACACATGGTTAATGAAGACTCAGGGCCCATAACCACAAAGACAGGTGCCTTTTCTAAAGTCACTATGCTTAGGTCCAATAGCACACACACTCTGTCCTCTGTGAGGTGTCTGTGATGCCTTGTTCCTCTCCCATCAGAGGGAGTCCCTGATGAATGTCGGGCACCATGTGTGATTTTAGTCTTGGTGTATGACTTGGTTCCTCTGTGGCAGAGAGGAAGTACTGCTTACTCCAGCAACAATTGTTTGGATGTGCCCATGTTCTCAGAGCCACCCCCAGGGGGTGTCTAACTTGGTGGCGAACCCTACGCTCTGTCTCCACCTCTGCTGAGTCCCTCTAAAAGAGGCTGTCACTCCTTTAATAAGAAATGAGAGGGGAATCATTCTTAGCCCGAGGAGCTTGTTCAGCCATTTGCTGAGTCTCAGGACCCCGAGGAGAGGGTCCCAGTTTGTGCAGAATTGTTGGTTAGCTTCTGTGGGTGACCTGTGCCTCCTGGCTTTGTAGAATCCCTGGGACCTTAGAGTGGATGGTGGTCAGAATGCTGGGTTAGGATTTGTTGAGGGCTGTAGGGCTTAGCTGTATGAGTGCTTGAGCGCACAGACACGTAAGTTAGAAAAAAAAATAGCTTTTGCTTTCTAAAGAAAAGAGTTTGAGATCAGGATAGGATATATGATACAGTTCTGAACACATGATGGGACCAGGCAGGAGTATGAAGGCTGCACATGGGAAATATACATGTGAGATTGTCATCCTGTAGCTCACAGCATACCTGTGACATCAAATGACTCGGAGTCTGGGAACAATTCAGAGTTGCCTGAAGGTGAAAATTGAAAAGTCAGTGTGGAAAGAGAAGTGAGATGTGTGCCCGAGAAGCTCTGTTTGGGCTTAAAGGAAGGGAGCTCAGACAACAGAGGGAAAGAAGGGCATGGGGCACTGTGACGGGAGAGGGAAGACCCACTCATGGGACGGGTCCTCGGGTGATGTGACTGTCCTCGGGTGATGTGACTGTCCTTAGGTAATGTGACTGTCTAGGGATCTGGGTTTCTCTGACTTGGGCCCCTGTCATAGGACCCTCTTTAGGATTCTAGAGATTGATCTGGAAGGAACCTTAAGAGCTTCAGTGTGATGCCCTGGTCTTAGATTCCAGTCTATAAAACCAAGGGCATTATACTGGCTATCCAAAGTAGAGTGTCAGGGATTCAATGAAGCCAACCGTGCATCTTCTGATAGAACAGCCAAGGCTTGGCGGACTCAAGCAGTCCCACAATCACACAAATGAGAGGCTATGTTAGGAGTAGAATCCAAGTCTTTCAAGAGCGGCCTCCACGGTAAATAGAATTTGGGATAAGAAGCAGAGCTTTGGGTATCTGTGAGGCATGCTTCAGTATCTGAGGGGTCCCCACTGAGTTCTCACACAGCCAGGCCCATTACTTGGCCTCCCTAGGACTGGCCCTCCTCAGGGACACAGTGAGGTACTCTCACTAACCACACAGCCTGAAGTTAAATGGGACAATGTGCTGGCTGTAAACATTGTTTTACTTACTGATGACCAAACAGACAGACATGCACTGACCTCAAGCACAGCATCTATGTGTGAACTTGGGAGGGCCTTGGATTTGCTGTACGACAGAAGGATGCTTCATATTCCAAAATGGATCCCAAAAGTAACAAGACACAGTGACTGGGTTCAGTGTCCCCACCCTGTCCCTTTCCCTCGAAGAGTCAGTTCAACATCTGTCTCCTGAGGAGAAAACTGTCTCTCAGCCTGGCCCAGCCTCATCAGCTAGAGCCCTGGACATTTCCATGGAGCAGGAGAGGCGGCTCCACTATGCTGAGGCTCCTTGCTGCTCTGGGTACACCGCAGACACGCCTATATCCTCCTCTATTCTGCTGATTCTGGGGAGAAGTCAAGTCAAAACAAACCTTTATTGAGTACCTACTACGTTCTGGATACTTCCTGTTTTTATCTGTCTTTCCACCCCCAGTTGAGGCTCCAGTCTCTTTAGATTCCCCAGTCTGGGCCAGAAGAGATACATCGTGTGTTTAATAACAACTGTTAAACAACTCCCCGCTGAGGACTATCTATACTTCATGCTTGCTTTGATAAAGGCTCTTGCTGCCTAGGTCAGTCTATCCTGTTACTATGTGAAAGCCAAGGAGTTGAAACGGCTAAGGGCCATGGGATGAGCAGACAGAGCTGGGTTGAACTCATGCCCAAAGCCCAGTCCACAGTGACTAGTTAGATGTGTGAGACGGGTGGGGAGTGAGGTGAGAAGGCGTGGGTCTCTGCATCAGGGAAGATGAGCAGACACAACATGGCTATCTGGGGTGAGGCCAAGGCTAGTAGGAGAAAAGAAAGGATACTGAGCTGTCAGCTTACTCCATGAACTCCCAAAAGGTTTCTGGGCTCTTCCCGAGTCCAGAAGGGCCAGCCACCCTGCTGGACTAGAATGTCCCAACCTGGGAGTTTAGAATCAGGAACCTCTACTGCTGCTCTCCAGACCAGTGACCCTAGTCTTGTCTCTTAGCTTGTCAGAGCCTCACTCTGGATCTTGCAGAAGGAGACACATTACCTAATGTCTGAGGTGCCATGAGGATCAAGAAGATTAACAGGTGTTAAAAGGCATCTGCTGCACAAAAGGGGCTCGAAAGAGGTGGGGCTCCCCAGGAAACTGCTCTCTTCCATCAAAGGCTGGGTCTCCCCATAAATGGAGCCTGTGCTTTTGTTTCTCGGCCGCCCAGACCCGAATAAGCACACAGAAACTGTATCAGTCACAACACTGTTTGGCCAATGGCTTAGGCATATTCCTACCTAGCTCTTACATATTAAATTAATTCATTTCTATTAATCTGCATATCACATGAGGCTGTGGGTTACTAGTAATGTTCTGGCATCTTTCTTCTTCAGCAGCTACATGGCATCTTCTTCAACTCTGCCTATTCTCTCTCTCTCTCTCTCTCTCTCTCTCTCTCTCTCTCTGTTCAGATTTCCTGGCTTTAATCTGCTAAGCCACTGGCCAAACAGCTTTATTCATTAACCAGTTAAAGCAATTCATATACAGAAGGACTTCCCACATCACCTCCCTCTTGGGGAAACCTGATCCACGGATGTAATATAATGCTGGCTCTGCATCTAGAACACCTGGGTTGGAATGCCCTTGCCACTGTATATTCTGTCTGCTCTTAGATCCGACTCTCCTTACACGCACACAGCCAAGACACTGCCTGTGTGCAGCATGGGCCAAATGCTTAGTGTGTGCTTCTCCCTTTGCCACCTGCTTTACATAGAACCAAAAAGCTGACATGGAAGCAGCTTTTATGACATCAGTGTCAGAGCTGTGTATGCTGGGGACACCCGGTGTGGGAGACTAGCCTTGTCCCAGCTTCCTGACCGTCGGGAGGAAGGTCCATGTCACCAAGAAGCAAGCCAGGTGTATGGAAGGGGGTTAGACAGACAGCACGGAGAGCATGGTGTGAAGGTCAAGGAAGGTCACAAATACTGGAAAAGCTCTCACCTTCCCATTCCCCCTTAGGCATCCGTAGTGTTCGTCACCATATTAAAGACTCCAGAAATGAAGCAAAGAAGACACCCAGCTATTTCATCTAACCTGAGTTTTCCCAAATTGTTCTGACTACAGACCATTTTTCCCTGCAGAAGACCTTTAAATCATCTTTTTAAAATTAATGTTCTGCCAAACGCATTTTGGAGACCTGAACTCTGCTAGCAATTTCTCTGCAATTAGCTGTCTTTGGCAGTCCCAGGCAAGCGTCTTTCATCTGGTTATTCCTTAGACCAGGGTGACAATAGGGCTGGTGGGTGCTGCATCTCCAGGTGGCCCATTCACTCATCCCTGCCATTCCTCCACGTTATTGATCCCTTCTCTTTCCTGAAAGTCTTCCCTGCTACAGCTCCTCCTGTCCCTGTCTTTTTCAGAGAGATGAAAGGGACCCTTTTCAGGAGGCAATGAATCCAGGTGAATTACACAGCAGGTGCAGCCGGCCTGACTATTTCCCCAAGGCAGCTCCAGGCATCTGAGCCTGTGCTGGGAAAGCAAGCAGAGTTCTCTTCAGAGGCAGGCGAAGCTGGTGCTGTGCCAGCTGGCAGAGGCATCCCAGGCATTCTTTAACCAGCCCTGGTCAGTACAAAGGCTGCAAATCTCAGTGTGACCCCAGAAGCCAAATGAGACCAATCCACTGTCACCAAATGACAAAAGGTAGAACTTGGGGAAGGTGCAGAAGGTGACCTTGAGCAGAAGGCAGAAGGCGGTCCTTACTTCTTACCTTCCGGTAGGAGGAAGTGGTAAACACACACACGCTTCCTGAAATGAATGGCAGGTGCTTCGTGAACTCGGGCGCGTAGTGAACTTGCACTTGGACTCACACTAGCTCCGTGACCCTATTTATTATGGTCTTTAAGCCTTTGCTTTCTCACCTACAGATCTCATATGAGGATCGTGTGGGGAGATGGCAGTGCCAGCCACTTCTGTCTCCCTTGTTCCCTGCAATCCACCCTGAGCAATTAACATCCTACTACAAACTACTCATAAGATGGTCTTATCAGAGAGAGAGGGCTAGGAGTGGGGAAATAGGAGTGACATACATGGAAAAGGAAAAAGGGCTGGGGAATTGTAGAGAAACTCAAAAATGTCCAGAGACAGGCCCCTAGGCATGCTAACCTCATGTATGAACATGGGAGGCTGGCGGATACACAAACTAGCCTCGGAGAACCAACTCCTGGCATCGTGCCTCAGGGTAAGGCGTGAACCTCTGGAGTACAATGTTAGCTGGGAACCACTCCTTTGACCCTGGCAATGATGTTTTCCTGTCCAGTGTAACTGAAACCCTTCTCCTGAGTGCCATGTCTTTGCTCTGCCCTCCCGCCATGCGCTGGGTCCCTGAATGTCAGCACCTGACAGAAAACCCACAGGATGCAGTGAGTTGAACCCCAAGCGAAGAATTTTTCCAAGAGTCTAATTTCACTCCAACTCCCCCCGCTCCCGCCTCCTTGAACTTCTTGTTGGTGCACCAAACTTCCTGTAATGTGGCAGTGAGACAGCCTGGAGGCTGGAACTGAGTTCTGAGAGGCAGAGCAGGGTTATCCAAGGCCTTAGAGAGCCACCACAGAGGTACAACTTGACTTACATGAGGAAGGTATCTTTATTGTATCTGGTGTGATTAATATAGACCGACAACAGGCATGTATTATCTATGCCAATGTCTGTTCCAAAATCTAGCTCTATACAGTGCTGCATAATTTGTTTATTTACATTTAATTTAAATTTATTTTTGAGACTT
>JAQHUG010000005.1:6408616-6431909 GCA_028555095.1 Dicrostonyx torquatus
ACACACACACTCACACACTCAGCACATATCCTGCTGAGTCCATCTAGCGTTGCTCATGTGTATATGTGTCTGGGACTTCCTTCTTGGGATTAAACAACCTGTCAGGGCCTCCTTGTCCTGGAGACAACAGTTTCTCCCTCTCTCAGCAGTCATGGATTCCCTCTAGCTCTTCACTGAGGGGTGGGACCTTGAGAGAGCTCCCCTGTTTCCAAAGGTATGCCAATGAGTTGTGTTACCAGCTGGTAGTGTAAGCAGGCACAGTTGTTTAGGCAGCCCCGTTGTCGATATTTCATGGATGTAGCTTCTCTTTCATAGAAGATGCTATCCAGCAGCCAGTGTCTGAATTGCAGACAAGGGTGTGGCAAGATTTGTATTAACCTTTTTCTAAATCTTCCTTCTTTGGAGACGTATGTAATTACTACGAATTACTCTATGCCAAGACTTACACTCTGTATTCTCCCCCTATTGTCCGATGTGTCACCACGGAAACTGAGGTGAAGATTAGCTACTTAACCTAGCAGAATTATATAGAGAATTATGCGACTTTGGATACCTGTTTTTGGGTCACAGCAAATTAGCTTGACCCAATAATGCATCAATTGACACACGGGAGACGTTCCTTAATTCTGAATATTTTGACCATATTAGATAATAGCTATCAGTAATTTATATAAGTAAATAATGTGTAAAACCCTGGAATTAGAAATAATACAACTTAAATTATGACATAGACATACTTCTCTACATAATTCTTAGATTTATTTTTGTCTGGTTTTGTTTGTTTCACTGGTCCTAACCCAACCCAGTGGGTAAAACTGATGATTCCTAAGACGTAAAGAAAGAATTAGGGGGCTAATCATGGAGAGCTGGGAAGTGGGCAATTACTCAATATGCACACGGCCTTGAGTTTGGGCCCCAGCACCGTGCAAACCAGCAATCAGCAGTTTTAAAAGAGGACTTGGGTGAGGGGATGTTTCAGTAGCCATTCCTCGCAGCAGCTCATTATTTGTGTGAGACCCACAGCTGATGTTTTCTGTTGTACTCATCCTCATAGGATGGTCCATGGACAAACAGGAGCTGGGGCATGTGTTACTCGATCCCTATGTGACTTGGGGCAAACAGGAGATGGTTGGGTAAGGTTTGCCCTGAGGACCTCTTCATTTGCTCTGCTGGAAACCCATATGGCATGGGCACAGATTCTTACATCAATGAAATCTCCACAGACAGTCAGTGCCAGACACTGGGAGTCCCTTCTCAAGACATATTAAATGTATATTACCCATTACTGATTCAAGGCCTGCGTTAATTTCAAGACGGCGACTCCTGAGAGGTTTGTGTCATCACTTCATCCTGGAATCGTTTCTCCTAAGGCATCCACTGCTGCTACTTTTAAAACTTCTGACTATCTTAGAATTAAAGAAGGCTTCAAGCTAAAACCAGAATGTCAGTAATCCTCAGATCTGATCTCCTTTCCATGCTTGCTCAGCCCGTTATTCAAAATGAGCTGACAGTGGCAGGAGGCAGCTCAGGCTCTCAGATGGACGGGAAGCACCACCGCCTGAACATTCTTAAGACTCTCTACAGTCACTTGGGTGTCCTGCCAGCTGTCTGAAAGATGGCTGCATTCTCTGCTCTTTGCCCATTATACCTATATCCCAAGGCTCCCGGTGGCCAGAAAACGGAATGACAGAAAGGGAGGTTTGGAGGCCACCTCAGAAAGAGGCACTCCCAGGAGAATTCCAGGAACTATTGGCAACTTCCCAGATCTTAACCCATGTGCTCATCCATACAGGGGCCCAGCAATCAGACCAACTTCCCAGAACACAGGGAAGGGTTCCCAAGTCACTGCAGACAGTGACCTTGTTACCATAAGAAGGTAGTTAGCATTGTGGTGCTGGGAGAATTAACTTTCCCTAGTGGCTAGACTTGGCTAGACTTGTCTCTCCTCTCTTCTCCCATCCCCTCTCCTCCCCTCCTCTCCTCTCCTCTCCTATTTTTTTGTGTTTCTGAATAAGACAACTGACATTTTCGTTCCCTTTCTTTCCTTTGCATGTTTTCGTCCTTCTACAACCAGTGTTAGGTAAGCTGTGCCTTTATTTGGATTTATTAATTTTTGAGGAACCACAGTGAACTTAGCTGTAGTCACCTTGGTTTGGGGTCCATGTTAGCTCCTTGATCTTTTATTGCTTGTATAATCTTGAGGAACACTGGCTAATTACTCTGAAGAATTTCCCCAGACTGGTTTTGTCTCACTGTTAGACAGGGGGCATGGGTGTTCTGGAAGATGACAGAGGCTCCACACACTGCCACTAATAAATGAACCTTCCTCATTTGGAGGGTGTAGTAGCTCTTCACTGCATGGTCACTCTGTTCCCTTTTACTGCTTCCCTTTAAATATGAGCCATTCTGCCTACCCTGAGTAGGCAGAGCATAAATTAAACTTGAAGAGTCATAAGTGGTATCTTTATTGTATATAAGGAATTGATGTGGGATTCCCCTCTGTATGCTGTGAATACCATTGGTTAGTAAAGAAACTACCTTGGCCTGATAGGGTAGAACTTAGGTAGGTGGGGAAAACTAAACCAAATGCTGGGAAAAAGAAGGAAGCCATGTAGCTGCAGCCAGAGAGAGACATGCCAGAACCTTGCCAGTAAGCCACAGCTATGTGGCGATACACAGATTACTAGAAATGGGTTAAATTAATATGTAAGAATAGGCCGATAAGAAGCTAGAGCTAATGGGCCAAGCAGTGATTTAAATAATACAGTTGTTGTGTGATTATTTCAGTTCTGGGTGGCTGGGTTGAACAAGCAACATCCTCCTACAAGGAGTCTCATGTGGGGCAGTGGTGGTGGGGCTCTTGTGTGAGTGTGTCATGTGTGGATAGGTGCCCAGGACAGCCAGAAGAGTGTTAGATTCCTCAGATCTGAAGTAGGTCTCTGTAAATTGTCACACATGGATGCTGGGAATCAAACTCAGGTCCTCTGCAAGAATGGCAAATGTTTTTAGCCACTGAGCCACCTCTCCAGTCCCAAATGGTTATCTATCTAAATTTAATTTTAAGTTTATTTTTGTGGTATTTAAATATATAACTGATTTTTTCATACCACCCTGACTTGTAAAGATTTGTTATGTAATTTACTTATTAAGCCATTCTGGATATTTTTTGAAATTTCTTTGTTCAAAACCACATCTGCTGTTATTTGATCTTTTCCTTTCTAGCTCTCACCATAAATTTTCCTGCCCTACTGTATAGACCAGCACTTGCAGTATATTGTGCAGCTAATGTAGCTTTACCATGTATTATTGCCTCATTGTCAAAGCTTTAAGTAGGCCATGGTGTCTCTTCACAGCAATAGAACATGGACTGAGACAGAAGTGGTACCAGAAGTAGGGTTTTTCTGTGACAGACCTGACCAGGCTGCTTGTTGGTGGGATGTGGGCTTTGGATTAGGAAAGCAATTGAACACTTTAAGTGGGTCTTAATGGGCCATGCTAGTGGGAACCTGGAAGACAGTGGTGCTAGGAGCAATGTAGATTATTGAAGTGAGAACCCACGAAGTCTATTTCACAATTTATTGAGGGTGCAATGGAAAAACAAACTCAGGTATACAGAACAGAGTAGACTCCTGCTGCTGATCCACCTGCTGCTGTCCTGTTGCTCTGCCCGAGGGCAATGAGGACCAACTGCAAGGTTTGCTCTGTCTCTGACCATCCAAGAGATAGAGCGTGAAACCCCCTCCTCAGTTTTATCTGCTCACATATTCAGAGAAAACCATGTCCATAGGGAAAGCAACCCCAAATGTCATTGGCTAAACAGATCGAGCTCCCACAACAGACCATGATGGCCTAGTTCAACAGTTTCAAAGAAGATGATTAGCAAGTGGCCTGGAGACTGTTCTTATGATATTTTGACAAAGAATGTGGAAGCTTTCTGCCCTTATCCAAAAAATATGCCTGAGGCCAAATTTATTAGCTAAATATTAATTTATTTGCTAAATTAGCAAATCTACTTTGCCAGAAGTTTTTTTGTTGTTGATTTCTTAGTTATTTTTTGTGTGTGTGCACCTATATCTTCTTCTTTCTGTGGTCAAGACATCTGACCTCAGAAAACGAAGTCAGAGCCACAATCTGTGACAGACTTAGGTACTAAAGAGATGAGCTGAAATAAAATGTCCCAGGTATGGAGATGAGACCTCAGATACCAGCACTGCCAATCAGAGAGTAGGAGTGCTTTTGTTTCTCTTTGGCCTCTGGCCTCCTGCTTGGGCTTGAGGTCAGATGTCTTGGTGACCACAGGGATGGGATGAATTTGAATGAAGCACTGGGTTTTGTGAGCACAGGTGAGGTGCTCTAAGGAGGCTCTGTCAGCACTGGCCTCCTGTGGTTGTTTAGAGAGAAAAATGAGGGTACTTAGTAATGATTTAATTATACAGATTGCAATGGCTTGCTTTGTTATCGATTTTATATGTTCAAAGAGTCTTTAAGGCGATTATTCTTAGTGGGCAACCCGCCGCAGCATTGATTTTTGTGAGGCTGAGGGTACCTGGAGAGATGCCAGTTCAGCTGGACAGAATACACTGGGAGTGGATGTGGATTCTTTCCAGGGTGGCTCTGGGAGGAGGATGTTTACTGTGGAGTAAGCAAGGGATCTGGTTCAAGGCAGACTGCTCAGGATAAAGCCAGTGTGGTCTGTTTGTGCTCCTCAAGCCCAGCACTGAGACAGGAAAGACATCCCTCACCTCTGCTCCCAATTGCCAGGCTAAGCAGGCATCAAAACATTATACAGGCTCAAATCACGTGGTCCTGATGCTGCTTATATTTACAAATATAAAAATACATGATTAATGCTAACAGTGACTGTCTTTTAGTAAATAGTATATTATAAAATTTTATATTCAGAAATGCATTGGTGTAGCCCTATGCAATATTTCCATTTTTAGGATCATACTTACTTTTCAAAAGCAACTGAAAACAACATATAAATGCTATATAATAAACTACAGCATTGAATGAGCTACACATTTAAAAATCAAGTGCCATGAAATGAGCATAATAAGGTTGAATAAGATAAAATGGTTGCTGGTATAGTTATAGCATGAAATTTCAGTTGGACTTTAAATTATAAGGATTTAGAGATGGAGAGAGGATTCAGTGGTTAAGAACACTTGCTATTTTTAAATTAATTAATTGATTTATTTTTAAATTAAAAATATTTTTGCAATATATTTTGGTGGTGGTTTTCTTCTTTTCCAGTGTCTCCTACAACCTTTTCACCTTCCGGTCTACCAACTTTATGTTCTCTCTTTCAACAAACAAAACAAGAAAATAAAAACACAAAAATGTAAATAAAAACAAACAAGAGACAAAAAATGCTAAAATAAAGCAAAATGAAACAAAGTTCAAAAGTTCACACACACACAAACACACATCCAAACAAATAGCAACCATGGAACTTGTCTTTTTGTTGGCCAGCTACTGAGAGTAGTTGGGCTATGCCCTGGAGTACACTTAATATGCCCAGTGACTCTCCATCGGAGATAACTGATTTTTTCTTTGGCAGTGGGTCAAATCCCTATCTCACTCAGTACTTGCTAGCTTACAGAGGACCTGAGTTCAGCTATCAGTGCTCACATGGTGGCTAACAACTGCAAACAACTCTACTTCTAGGGGATACTGCTTCCTCTTTTGGCCCCCATGAGGCCCAGGTATGAATGTGGCACCCAGATACTTTGTACGCAAAACACTCACACATATAAAATAAAAGTACATCTTCCAAGGTAAAGAGTTTGGATGTTTTCTGGTGACAGTGTGACACATGTTATAAAAAGAAAATACAAGCTTCAGATTCTATTGAGAATATACTTTTTAATATAATCTTCTGTAGAATGAGCATGAACAGCTGATGAGATGGCTCAGGGGTAAAGGCTCTTGCCACCAAGCCCGACAGTTTGAGCCCATTCCCTGGAACCACATGGTGAAAGGAAAGAACAAGTTCCCCTCCGGCTGTCCTCTGGCTTCCACATGCATGTTGGGGTACCCCCACCCTCCCCCACACAAAATAAACAAATATAAAAGATAAACATTAAAATGATCTCAGGTGTTAGCTTTGGACATCAGGATCCTGAGTGGCTACTTCCACACACTTTGGCTCTGTCCTGTTTGTTCTCTCGATGGTCATGGTTTCATATGTGCACTGAAAGTTTGTGTCGTAAGAACCTTCTGAGGTTAGAACTTTGGTTACCTAAAGTCTAAAGAGAGCAATTGAGCCTTAAATGGGAGTAATATTTTATATCCATCTAATTTTCACTCTAAGCTCCAAACTAATGCTTACACAGTCATCAAACCAATGGCTAAAACAATTTCACCCATTAATTGGAAACCATGTTAAATGTTCATGCAGAGGCAGAGTGAAATGAGCCCCACCGCCTGAGGCTACATGTCACCCCTTTCTGAAGGTAAAGTTCCAGTAGGCATGGCCAGCCGTCAGTCACAGGCACTTCCACTGGGCGGACACGGGGAGTTCACACTTGCTTACTCTACTGCAGAGCACGCCTTCCACTGGGCGGACATGGGAAGTTCACACTTGCTTACTCTACTGCAGAGCACGCCTTCCACTGGGTGGACACGGTGAGTTCACACTTGCTTACTCTACTGCAGAGCACGCCTTCCACTGGGCAGACACGGGGAGTTCACACTTGCCTGCTCTACTGCAGAGCACGCCTTCCACTAGGCGGACACGGGGAGTTCACACTTGCTTACTCTACTGCAGAGCACACCTTCCACCGGGCAAACATGGGGAGTTCACACTGCCTGCTCTACTGCAGAGACACTGTACTTCACCTCATCTGAGGGACCTGATGGGCCTGCTACAATAAATCCCTGTTGAATTTAGATTTCCATGCTTCTACACTTCTCACAGGGCCACTGTACTGTGCAATTCCCATCTCTATGTATGTGGTGTACCCTGGGTTCCTGGATGCTGGTCATACCAGGCAATTTTTCAGAACAGTCTGACCCCCAGTAGCCAGGGACCTGAATTTTATACAGATCGCCATTCTACCTTGCATGACTGCTCACCTCTCTCACCATTGAACTTCAAGATTCAGTTGAGTTTATTTATTTTAATGTATTTGTGTGAGAGAGAGAGAAAGAGGGAGGGAGGAAAGGAGGGAGGGAGGGAGGGAGGGAGAGAGAGAGAGAGAGAGAGAGAGAGAGAGAGAGAGAACTATGCACCTGCATGTTCATGAAGCGACCAGAAGTGTTGGATCCGCAGGAACGCAGGAACTAGTGTTATCATGTGGGCCACCATATGAGTGCTGGGAACTGAACCCAGGTCCTCTGCAAGAGCAGCAAGTGCTCCTAACGACTGAACAATCTTTCCATCCCCTGAATTATTTATAATTAACCAGAAACTGGAATAAACATCAGTGTAAACATCACAGGAAGAAGAGGCAGTTTAAAATGAAGGCGTTTGACAATTTGCCCAAATCAGACTCTGTAATCCTTAAAATATTAAGTGCTTAACACTTCAGTGCTTCACAATGGAGGCCCCGCTAACTCTACCGTGATGGGAAGTAGCGATCAAACCGACATTATACATTAGTAATATTATAGGGTTATGTGCCAAGTTTCAGCGGGAACCGTAGACAGTAAGTAGAGCCTTCAGTCTAGCATACTGAGCTGCCTAAGTGCTTGTCCATTATGATTACAGTGCTATAGTGTGTAGAGAGATTTCATCACGGCTGAACTTCCTCCCCTTCCCCACTCAATGCCAGAAAAAAACAAAAATGGATAAAGGTAGTTTTCATTTTGTCTTACTTTTTAAAAACTAGACCTTAGCCAAAAGCTGAGAAGTGATAGTTCTTTAAAGACTTGTTTTTATTATATGTGGACATGTATATGTCTATGTATAGGTGTGTACACTTGGCAGCAGGTGCCCGTGGAGTGTAGAAGAAGGTGTCTGATCCCCTGGGACTGGAGTCACCGGCAGGGAGAGCTGCTTGACTTGGTGGCTGTGAACCAAACTCAGGTCCTCTGCGAGAGCAGTAAGTGTTCCTAATCACTGAGCAGTCTCTGCAGCCCAGAGTGGCTGATGTAGTGTGAGCGTAGGCTTACACCAGGCCTCAGCTCTTATTTACGACTGGCTTACCTCTTACGCTTCCCATGGCGTAGATGGGGAGCTTTCTGAGGGCTTCCCTACAGGCTGTGACTCAGCCCCAGGACACATCCACACTGCTCTCCCACCAGCCTTCAGGGGCTTCTGACTGTGCAGATAGGAGACTGAAAAAAAGGGAGGAGCAGGGAGAGAGGTATTCAAGGGTTAGTGATAGTCATGGTCCCCACTTTTCTACCCCCCTGACAACACACACACACACACACACACACTTACAGAAAAAAAAATGAATTTTTGGTGAGGATTAAAAGCCAGTGCTCCAGACCCTAAATGAAATAGGACTAGCTAAAAGAATGTTCCTATTAGAGAGCTCATTACTTCCTATAGCAGTTTGGTGTGTGCTGGGCTGGCACCTGCATGGGCTCCTCAGAGAGAAGCCAGCAGTGCGTGTGGCTAGTGAGGTCTGTCTTAGATTCCTTTCAACCTTAGGCACCTTGGACTGTGCTTTTCTTAAACTAATTTAAATTACTAGATGTGTGAGTCAGGGTTCTTTAAAGGAGCAGAAGTGAGTGTGTGTGTGTGTGTGTGTATTAAATAGAGATTTATGAGACTGGATTTAGGATGCAGTCTACCCAGGCACTTTCTCATTCTGAAGATAGAGAACCCAGTAGTTCCTCAGATGCTGCAGCTGTGCTAGTGTGGAGCTGAGGCCTGGAGGATTCCTGGAGAGCTGCTGGTCTTTAATCTACAATAAAAGTCTTTAAAAAAAAAAAAAGCAAGAGTGGGGGCGAGCAGGCAAGAAGCAAAGTTTGCTTTCTCAGTGTCCTTCTGTCTGGGCGGCTACCAGGAGCTTCCTTTGACACATATTGTATCTACCAGGAGGTGCCATCCTCAATTAAGTGGGTTGTGGGGTAATGCTTTTGTACACTGTAAATATTAGCCACTTGCAATGGTTTAATAAAATACTGATTGACCAGTATCCAGGCAGGAAGTATAGGCAGGGTGACCAGAGTGGGAGAATTCTGGGAAGAGGAAAGGCAAAGATGCAGTTGTCAGCCAGACACAAAGAAAGCAAGATAAGAATGCCTCACAAAGAAAATGTACCAAGCCATGTGGCCAAACATAGATAAGAATTAGGATTAATTTAAATTGTAAGAGCTAGTTAATAAAAAGTCTGAGCTAATAGGCTAAACAGTGAATAATTAATATAAACTTCTGTGTATTTCTTTGGGACTAAATGGCTGTGGGACTGGGTGGAGCAGAAACTTCTGTCTGTAGTAGGTCTTCCTGCTTCAAATATTCAAACTGAAATAAAACCCTTCACAGAAGTGCCTAGACTTGCAGTGATTCTCAACCAGTCCCTTTATGAGTCAAACAACCCTTTCACGGGAGTCACATATCAGATACCCTGCATGTCAGATATTTACATTGCAATTCATAACAGTAGCGAGATTACAGTTATGAGGTAGCAATGAGATAATTTTATGGTGAGTGTCACCACAACATTAGGAACTGTAGTAATGCTATTAATGGGTTGCAGCCTTAGGGAGGTTGAGAACCACTTCCCTAGAGGCTTGTGTTTTAGTTGATTTCAGATGCTGTCGGGAGTACAACCAGTATTAGCTATCATATGGGACTTCAAAGACTGTGTCCTGTCATTCTAGTTTCCTTGAGAACAGAGGCACCCACCCATCCTGCCAAACAGAGTCCAACTCTAACCATGAACTCTAACCATGAACTCTAACCATTCTTTTTATTTTCTTAAACCATGTTTGAAATCAAGACAATTTTATGGCTTTTCTCTGGTCCTGTCAACACTCATTGATTGAGCCTTATGTCATCCATAGGTGACAGATCTAATTTCAATCCATGACAGTCATGATATGGTACATGTTGGCCAATCATGGTGAATGCTTTCTGATCTTGCAGATTTGCCTTCTAGTTGTGAAGCTGGGCCTTGTGGTAGTATTAGTTCTCTGAAGGAAAGACCAGCCAGAAAGTGAATGGCTCACCCTGCCCTGTCAGGTGTGAAGGCCAGAGTGAGGAATACTGCCTACCTCCACCCTATCAAACAACTTCTGTACACTTTGCAACCCAAGGTACTCCTCCTTGACTAGGCTCAATGTCAAAGCCATCAGCATGGGAGAAACTCAGCCTGGTCTACAACCCAAGCTTCTCCTCCTTGACTAGGCTCAGTGTCAAGGTCATCAGCATGGAAGAAACTCAGCCTGGTCTACAACTGTGAGGAAAAATTGTTTTTGAAGTACCCATTGTAGGAATGGTTGTGAGGATAGGGAGGTATGTTGGCAGAGGCTGCTTGTTCATTTCTGGCTGCTCAGACCCAGAATAATCACTCAGAAACTGTATTAATTAAATCACTGCTTGGCCTATTAGCTTATGCATTTTTCTAATTAACTCTTACATCTTAATTAAACCATTTCTATTCATCTGTGTATCACCACATGGCTGTGGTTTACCTGCAAGGTTCTGGTGCATCTGTTCCTGGTGGCAGTTACATGACTTCTTCTGATTCCACCTCCTATTTCTCTATATCTCTTTTAGCCTGGCTTTACTCTGTTAAGCCATTGACTGAAAGCAGCTTCTTTTTCTAAAACTTAATTTATTTATTAGAGTTTTTTTAGAAAAATTACCAATCCAAATTCCCATTCCCCCTCCTCCCATTCCCCCACACACCCTCCCATCCCACCCGCATCTAATCCTAAGTGAGGATAAGGCACTTTGCTTTGTGGAAGGTCCAAGGAACCTCTGTATTACATCTAGGCTGAGCAAGGTATACATTCAGAGATAGGATCCCAAAAAGCTAGTACATGCAGTAGAGATAAATTCCAGTGCCACTGCCAGTGGCCCCCCAGTGCTCCAGCCATACAACTGTCAACCACATTCAGAGGGACTAGTTTGGTCCTATACTTGTTCCTTCCCAGTCCAGCTGGAGTTGGTGAACTCCCTTTAGCTCAGGTAAACTGTTTCAGTGGATGAACTCTTCATGGTCTTGACCTCTTTGCTCATATTCTCATTCCTTCCATTCTTCAACTGGACCTTGGGTGCTCAGTCCAGTGCTCCGATGCTCTGCCTCTGTTTTCATCAGTTGCTGAATGAAGGTTCTATGGTGATATTTAAGATGTTCATCAGTGTGACTACAGGGCAAGGCCAGTTTAGGCACCCTCTCCTATATTGCTTAGGAACATAGCTCAGGTCCTCCTTTATTAGCTTCTTTATTAACCAATTAAAAAAAAAACACTTCCCAAACCAGGGTGGAATGCTTTAGTTTGTCAAAGGTCTTTGTGAGATGGTAACACATGGGCAGACATACGGACACTTGAATGTCTTCGTTCTTTCTTCTGGGCCCCCACATGTTGTACGTTTATAAATTCTCATCGCCTCCATGCCATTTATTTTGTTTTTCCCTTCTGAATCATTCTGTCAGTGTGAGCATTTGGAGGGAAAGAAATGTGTCTTGTATGTCTCTCACATCAAGGCACCGAGTAAATTTTTCCTTCTGACATCTTAGTAAGTAGCTAAATGTCTGTTTTGTTCCTGGGCCTTCATAGTTACCCAGTAAGTAAAAATCTTACATTATTGTACAGACAGACAGACAGGCACGCACGCAGGCACGCACACACACACACACACACACACACACACACACACACGGGGGTGGGGAGTGGGAGGTAGGTAGCCATTGCATTTAGCAGAATTGAACTGACAAGGTATCAGGAATAACTCACAGCTTTACACATAACCTCATGTCAAGCTTGACAGCAAGTCAGTTTCTCCATGGCATCTGTCACTTCAGGCTCCACACTGAATCATTGTCACGTCTTCCACACATCACTCTAAGTGCACAGCTAGCTGTAGGGTTTCCTTGGTACCCGAGCATGTTTCCTTTTGTAATATATTGGCTAGGGCTCATGCTTAGAAGAACAGGATAAAATACATCAACCTGCAAGCCATGGCTTCTTGTCCAAGACTGAACAGAGAGCAGGCAGAAATACTGTTGAGGCCGTTTGTGAACAGCTCTCTGCAGTCTGGGGCCTGGAGGGTAGAAAGTTCTTGCCAACTTAATATCCTTGTCATTACCAGGCCAAGCTTCAATGACATCATTCCTGTGTGAACACAGTCCTTGTGATGGCTGATCTTGGTTGACAGTGTGACACACCTGGGATGAAGATCCACAGTTACGGAGTTGCCTCCATCATATTGGCCTGTGAGCATGTCTGTGGGGCATTTTCTTGGTTGCTAATTAATGTAGGAGGGCCTGGTTTACCGTGGGCAGTACCAGTCCTAGGCAGAAAAGTAGCTGAACATGAACCTGGGAGCGAGCTAGTAAACTACATGATTCCATGGCTTCTGAGTTCAGTTCCTGGCTTCAGGTTCATGCTTTCAGCTTCTTCCCTGGCTTCCCTTAATGATGGATTGTGATCTATAAGCAGAAGGAAGATCTTCCTTCCCCAGTTGCTTTAGGCCAGTGTTTTATCCCAGCAACAGAGGAAGCAACCTGGACAGTCCTCAGCATGGGAGCTCCACTTAAGCCGCCTAGCAATTTTATGAGACAGATGCTTCCATTTCATCGGGCTTTATGAGTTAAGGCACTTGTCCTGTTTACAGAGCTGAGGAGGGATGGGGTACCCTTGGAATGTGCAGGCTGACTCCACAGTCTTTGTGTAATGGTACTGTTCTGAGTCAGACGGCCTTCTTTGGAATTTGTACACAGCTCAGCACAGTTCTTATAGCAAAGGATCCCATGCAGCCTTCTGTCTACCTAGTACTTTAGCACCTATGAGCTATTCTTACATAAAAATGCTCGTGGAATAGGGCAGAGCATATGAGGACTCTCCCCAAGGGACATTTGCCCTTCTAAAGCCTCTGTTCAGAGTTTTAGTGCCTGTATCTGTGTTTAGACTATGTGGATTCTCTCCTTTGGCCAGTCTTTGCTGATGAATCCGTGAGTCAGCATTTACTTTAAGCTTAGTCAGTTGGAATGTTTTCCCACCAGGAGTTCAGGAGAGGGGGAACAATCAGATGGTCACTGTTTTAAGACCTGTGAGGAGAAAACATGTGGATGTTTCTTCCCGAGGTTCTGTGATATCTCTTAATATTATACACACTAAGTTTAGCCATTTTCCTGTAAATTTTGTGATTTTCGTGTTTTAGAGTTGAATAGTAGAATCCTCATGTGCAGAGCCTAGCCATATATTTATATAAACAAATGTTGGAGAAGAGAGTTTGTTGGTTTCCGGCTGCCCAGCTAGCTTAGACCTGAAATAATCACACAGAAATTGTATTAATTAAATCACTGGTTGGCCCATTAGCTCTAGCTTCTTATTGCCTAACTTTATATTAATTTAACCCATTTCTATTCATCTGTATATTACCACATTGCTGTGGCTTACTGGGTAAAGTTCCCAGCATCTGTCACCGGTGACTCCATGGCTTCTCTCTGACTCTGTCCATCTTTTTCCCAACATTTAGCCTAGATTTCCCTGCCTACCTAAGTTCTGCCCTGCTATAGGTCCAAAGCAGTTTCTTTATTCATTAATGGTAATCACAGCACACAGAGGGGACTCCCACATCAAACAAATGTTTGTGTGGGTACAATATATCATATAAAAAGGAGAGCAAAAAGGGTAAATATTAGGGAATGAGGAAGAACTGGATGTAGGTGATGGACACAGGTCATGAAAGAATATAAAGCTAATTGTTTCTCTAACTTCAGCCCATTCATAGATGTTTTGGGCCTTGGTGGTGGACAATATAGAAGAATATGTTCAACAGTGAAGATATAACATCCAGTATAATATACAGCTTGAGAAGGGCTGTTCAAACTGAACAGAAGTTTATCGAAACATACATATTGGATATGGTGAATGTTGCTGCATGATGCTTTCAATTTTCAAGTTCTTTGTGATAAAGTTTGAATTAATAAAAAGAGACCCATCAGGTAATGGTGGTCCATGTGAGCGTTTCCTGCTGCATTCATGGAGGACAGGGAATGCTCAGTTCTAGAGATGGGAATAAGAAGACCTACAAGAGCTGAGTGTGGGAATACACACGTGTAATCCTAGCACTCAGGAAGTTGGACATTTGAGGTCAGTCTTAGCTATGTAGAGTTGGAAGTAAGCCTTGGCTACATGACAAGACCTTGTCTCAATAAATAAATAAATAAATAATCCCCCCTTGCCCACAATAAAACCAAATAACAACAACAGCAAACCCTGAGTAGCTCAGAATCAAAGTCTGAGTGACAGATTTTCCTCCCTCATAAGACGAGGTTGCTGCTCTAACCAGTTCTTGAGAGGTCTTTTGACAAACCCTAAACCCTGACCTTTGCAGGACAGCCTTATAACTCCCAATAACCATGCTTTCACTAGTCTTTGCTCAGGGAATTGACAGTAAGAGTATTAACTGTAACAATGTGCTTCACCCATGGCACAGGGTGGTCCCCCAGGTAAAGAACTGGGTGAGTGACTTCCTTCCGGTCCCCATGACACACTGGCTAGAATGGATTATTTACTGTGTGTTCAAAAGACTGGCAAGTCTCCTGACTGCAGAGCCGGCTACTGTTTCTTGCATGCCACACCACATGACCTATAACTGCTCATGTACAGGCAGTTACTATACTCTCTTAACTTCACACTGTGTCTCTTGTTTTGGGCAGGTGATGACACTTCCCAGATTCTCTTTCCCACATGTATCCAACTGATGGCTACAAGGTTTGAGACACAAAAATAAAGCAGAAGGTGGCCTATCATAGTCGAAGACAAGCAAGGCCATCTGGTCAACCTGAAGCAGCCTTTCCTCACTCCCTCTTTCCCATGTATTTTGCCAGGTCTGCCAGTCCACAGTAACTTTGGGCCCTCCACTGGGCACTGTGCCACAGGCTATACAGAAGCACATTACAAAGGGACAGCCAATTGTGTAGATGTAGATGTAGAAGTTTCCCAGGCCCCTGCTAGCCCTCTCCTGTTGTTCTTCCATATTGGCAGCCAGTTGTATACAGCTTCTATTTTTCCACAAACTCATACTTGGCCAGTCTCACCACTGCATCAGGCAGATGAAGCCAGTGACTCTTTCTTTGATTGTTCTGTGCCCATCTCAAGATCATCTCTTTCCAACATCAACAATTCTTGGAGTCCTGATTAATCTATTGAAGGATTTATTTTCTGTTTCCAGTGGTTCTGTTTTCATGGCTGACACATGTGAAGTAGAAGTAATAACAAATAATAAGATGAAGACTTACATGCTTCTTACTTACATGATGCTTACTATCGTGCTGCTGTAACAAACTACCTGAGGCTAGGTAGATGATAATAGAAAGAAACTTCTTGGCTTATAGTTCTAGAGGCCTGGAAGTCTAGGAACCAATATTTGGGTTTTCTTAGTATATGATTTTGTTCTACTTTAGAAGCTAAAGAGAAAACCAAAAGATCATATGAAGCTTTGTGTAGTCACAGGCATAGAAGGACCAGTGATTGTGGAAGCAGGCATCTCAGGCCTGCTCTTCAGGCTTGGTGAATGGAGAGCCGCTGCTGTCCCAAATGACTCTGGAAGGCCCCCTTCATCTTTCCCTCCTTCCTTCTTTAGTTTTGAGACAGGGTCTCACTAAGTAGTCTAGCTTGGCTCAAGACTCAAGACAACCCTCCTAGACAACATCCCCTGAAACCTCAGCAATATGGGTCCAGACAGTGGATTTTACCTCCATATTCTAACACTCTAAGAAGAACTCTGTGACCTTGGTGTTTTCTACAAATACACGGGTTGAGATGTAAAGTGGCAGTGATGGTGAAGGTGTGAGTGAGTGAGGAGGGCCCTGTATTCCAGCCTCCTCTGCTCCTTCACAGCAATACTAACTCCCAGTATGGGTCCTTGGGAGTGTGAGCACCTTGCTGAGGTGAACTAGGGTCTCTTTGTTTGGCTGGTCGGCCCTTTCCATTCTGAGGCACTCATTGCATTCTTCTTTCAATCTGAGGAGTGAAAAGCAATTCCATTAAAGTTGCAGAGAAAGCCTATCTCCAGTATCCATAGGAAAAATGGATTCAAGGTTCTTAATTCCATCCCAGCTCCCTCATCCTAATCCAGACCACTTTCTGGACCATGCCAGCGTATAGAAGAGCATAGATATCCCTACAGCTATGAAGATTAACAGAGTGTCACTTATCACATCAGCTACAGGGATGTGACACCACACCTCAGGTACTCATTCACACCCCCCAATCTAAACTGCATAAACAATATCATTAAGAAGAAAAACAAAGCATAAAATCAATGTGATTTTTGAAATGCCATAGATTTGAGGCAAGCCGCAGCTGGGTCAGCAGAGCCATTTCCTGACTTCTTTCTAAATGTTGTAGACTGGGAATTTTTCCCAGGGTGTTGAGGGATGGATGCAGACTGTTGTGCTCAGTCCTCATTCCAGTGCCAGCCTGTGGGAGCCAGCTCCATCTGCTCCACTGTGAGAGCTGGGAACTTCTGTCAGTGGCTCCGAGGAGCCTTTCCTTCCTGGAGGATCAGAGGGTGTGACAAGCCCAGCTCCTGACTGTGAGTTGATGTTTAGAGGACCGATCATAGGGAAAGTAGACTTTAGTATCAAAGGGGGCTTTCAGGGTCCCCACAGAATTTGGTCGGTAATATGATCATTTCTCCAGCATCCTCCTTTGTCCTTTACCCGATATGGTCCTCTGGGCTAGTCAGAAGGGTTGAGAAGCCTGGAAGCCTTCTTGAGTTCTTGCGGGTTGTTCTAGCACAAACTTAATACCATTAAGCAACTATACAGCTGCAGAGTGCGTGTTGGCAAATATCAAGGCTACTTTGTTCTTATTTCCAACAAGGTTCTGTAACCATTATAGCTTGTGACAATATATGTCAGAGGCAGCATCTTGCTTAGACTGGTGACAACCTGCTGAGAATAAGGATGCCCTGGGGCTGAGTCTACCTCCTGGGGGAGGACCAGAGACTAAGCTGACTTACATGAGGCAGAAGAATAGCATAGAGACTGTGATCTGGTCTGGAAAGTCCTGTGGGAAGACTGCAGAGTTGACAAAAGAACAAGTTGACAAAATGGGAGGCTGCACCACCCCATCCCACCCTAGCTGAGGTAGTCTAGATCCAGAAATCTATGCACATGTGGTGAGGGCCCAGAGATATGTCAGAGTGCATGGAGGTTACCTGTAGCTTGTAGATGAGGCCTTCAGAAGCTCATAATACATATGACACAGGAATTTGTAAATAGAACTGTATCTAACAGATAAAGCATGTTCCAGGAAGCCTGCACTAGCTACACAAATGGTCGCCAAACCCGTGATAGTTGACATCAACTCCCTTTCTCTTTGTAGAAGGGATCTTAATGCTCATAACTTTGTCTGGTTTGGATTCCCTTCCTCCATGGATGTAGTGAACTCCCCTGCCCTTGTGCTAACTGCTTGCCTTTCTCTAGTTCTTTGTTCTGGGACATAAGAACCGGGAATCCCCTTGGAGGTGAGCATTGAATCTATGTCCACTGACACCGTCACAGTAAAATCTTCATGTCTTCTTGCTCTCGTGGTTTTCTGTGAGTTGTATGACTGCTACAGAACACGTCACCAGTTTGTCTGAGCTATAAAGAAACCCATTTTCATTCACTGTGTGAAACAAAATCATCACTCTGTAGTAACAAAGACACGAGACTAGAGAAAGTGAGGCAGTTTTGAGTTTATGATTCTGCAGTCGCAGGCATTGGTCTAGAGAAAAGGCAAAATATTGACCCCTCTGATAATTTGGTACAAAATGATGTTTCTTAAATTCCTAATCATATTACTATATCACCCTGAATTCCTCATTGGCTGAATTCTTCAGGGAGGTACACTCTTCCTGGTGTCCAGCATTTCTTCCTTCCCCAATTCCCCATCCTATTGGCTCAGGACATAAAGACAAAGCCTTAATTAGTGAATATTCTGGGGATTGAGATTACCTCCCATTTCTAAGAAGTGGATTCAGTCACATTACAGACCGACTGTGTCTTTTCAAACCTAGGATGAAGTGGGAACACCCGACAGGCAGGTGTCAACTTCCAGCTATGGAGGACAGAACTCCTGCTTCTCTGTGACTCTCTTGTGTTTCTAACGACAACTCACACTGAAACGGAATCCTAATGAATTCTTTTTCACATTAGCTAGTTTATATTTTCAAATTTTCTTTGAACTACAGAGAAAGTAAAGCAGAAGGGAATGGACCCAAGTGGGCAGTGACAGTCCTAGAAGAAGAACAGAGTCATGAATGCTGAGGGACCTTCTGTGAGGATGAAGAGGATTTGAAATAGCTATAGGTAGAAGAGTCAAATGGTATCTCACTTGGTTTTGCAAAGCTGCTTCTGGGTCTGCTTCCTTTGTCCCCTTAGTGACCTGTGTTGGCTTTTTATAGTCTGACCCACTCAGACTATTACTGGACTTGTACAGAAAACTCCCTGTCTCTGATATCTCCAACATACTGGGCAGACCTTCATCCCAAATTGTCAGTTAAAGGAAAAAGCAAAGGATGGGGGATGTTGAGAAGAAGAAAAATAGAGGAATCCAGTTACTCCAAATTTGTCTTTAGGGTATTGAAATGAGTTTAAGGTTTCAATAAAGAAAGAAGCGGGGGAGGGGACAGGGAACAAGAGGAATGTGTAGTTTAGTCTCTCTGGTCTAGGTGGGACTGGTTGATCACTGTGTGGTCTAGGTGGGACTGGTTGATCACTGTGTGACTAGGTGGGACTGGTTGATCACTGTGTGGTCTAGGTGGGACTGGTTGGTCACTGTGTGGTCTAGGTGGGACTGGTTGATCACTGTGTGACTAGGTGGGACTGGTTGATCACTGTGTGGTCTAGGTGGAACTGGTTGATCACTGTGTGACTAGGTGGGACTGGTTGATCACTGTGTGGTCTAGGTGGGGCTGGTTGGTCACTGTCTAAACACTGGTTCTACAAAGAGTCAAAGATGTCTTTAATGTTTCAGAGCATAAACTGAACCCCATGAGATGAGCACTTCCACTCCAGGGCACAACCCCACTCTTGTGGTAGCTGTCCTTGTGGTGAGGGACCTTTCCTGTGACACTGTTGACCAGCCTAAGTCACATCTGCCCTGCCCAAATCAGCCTACGTGAGCATGTGTGGCAAGTACTTCCTCCCTGAGCTAACCTAAGGCCTGCCACTACACCCAGAGACTGCTGACACAGAGACACCTGACCAAAGATGCCAATGAGGGAAGAACAATGCAGCAGAGTCAGCGGTCTGAGCCAATGGGACCTTGGGAGGGGCTAAGAGGCCTGCCCATCCATACCCTCAATAATGAACTGGCTTTTGCTCCTTACCTGACTCCCAGATTCTATGTAGTTGGCTCTGCACCTTTTTGCCCTCTCCCCCAAGGGGTATCCATGCAGGGTTGCCACTGTGCCACTCTGCTCTTCCTGGGACCAGAGGTGACAACAGAGTTAGGACAATGACTAGCTGTTTTGTTCCGTTGTTAGAGGGGTGTGATACAATTGGCTATGAGACAGGCTTCTTTGACTGGCTACAAGGCTGCATCTGTGGAGAGCCACGCAGATAACAGAGCCAGGACAAAGGAGACAGGCGCAACAAAGGAGACAGGCGCAACAAAGGAGACAGGTGCAACAAAGGAGACAGGTGCAACAAAGGAGACAGGTGCAACAAAGGAGACAGGCACAACAAACTTCTAGTTAGCTGAGGGGCTCCAGTGACGAGGGTGATTTTCAGGAAGAGTAACTTCTAGCCTCTGTTGTGAGATCACTGTTGCATCTGTGTTCTTAACATCCTACACAAGGCAGGATGAAAGGCTCTGTGGCATACCTCCAGGGTCACTTGACCTGGTCACTGGGCAGTCTGACCAGCTTTTCTAGGTGTGTTGTGTTTAAATCATCTCAAAGATGTGTCTATACAGGTTGGTGTCCCTGCTTCTTCTGTTGAGTTAAACTTTGTATTTAGGAAACAATGGTTTTTGTGGTAATCTCTCCCCTGAGGTTCCCAAGACAATGTATGTGCCAATATTTTCTTTGCTCTAAGTTATGGGGAATAATGGTATTTTTGCAAAACACCTTCATTGGGCCTCTCTCCTATTTTTAAAACGTGTGTCTTCGTAAACACATACCCAAATAAATATTGGAAATTTCATTCCTTTCTTCTTGGCTTGCTTGGTATCAGTTTATCTGCCATAAGGTGCTCAGTTGGCTTTCTGTTGGTCAGCAAGAGGAAGAAACTGAGTCATGGGAGAGGAATAGAGTCAAAGGTCACAGAAATGCCTGGGAGGTGCCCTGCTCTGACTGCAGTGTGAGAACCATCCTGACAAGAATGAAGATGTTAAGAAGAGAGGCACCATGCTGTCCTTCCTTAATCTCTCAGACCATTCAGATAATGATCCCCAAAGAACTAGGATTTTCCCAGTCTCATGCTGGGGACCTTGAGGCAGCCAGAATGGAAATTTGTCCTGTAAAGAGATTCCACATAGTTCAGACAACTTTCCAGACCACATTTAGGAGACACAGGGGCAGAGACAAAGATGGTTTAGCGATGATGCATGATCTTTGCCCTCTATTTAAACCCAACTCTTATGTCAGGACCCCCACTATGGACTTGGGGGTCACTGAGCCTCTTCATTTACTCTTTGTGACAATGTGACCACAGTGATTATATTAATTTCTTTTCTCTGCTTCAGTGGCCCAGCCCAACCTGGTGGAGATACAGGTGACCAAACTACCCTCAAGGCTCTGATGTAGAGAGGGTCTTTGCCCAGAGCTGCGTTTCCCTCTGGCGCCCACTGCTCTGTGACCTACACAGCCCCAACGAGTCTTTCAAGCTTGAGGTATTTTATCAATAAAGGTATTGATTGTGCTAGGTCATATGGTTAGTGGGAAGATTCTATTAGTGTATATCAGAAAGTGCTTGGCACTAAACTCAAAGCATTTTAAGGACCTTACAATTAGCTTTTATGAATATGAGAGACTTTGGGCAGGCATGGGGCTGCCTGATCTCATTAGATGCTGACAACAGGACTCATGTGGGTTTGGTTTTGGATTTATAATTAGGTGTAACATGAGGGCTGGCTCATTGGGGTTTCTGTCCTGCCCAATTCCCAGAGCCAGTAACCCCCAAAGAAATTACAGAGATCTGTATTAATTATAAACTGATTGGCCCACTAGCTCAGGCTTCTTATTAATTCTTGTAACATATATTAACCCATTATTCTTATTTATATGTTAGCCTCATTGGCTTGGTACCTTTTTTGGAGGGGTAGGTCACATCCTGCTTCTTCAGTGTCTGGACAGGACTGTGGAGGGAACTTCCTTTTTCCCAGAATTCTCCTGTTCTCCTTGCCCCACCTCTACTTCCTGTCTGGGTGTCCTGCCTATAATTCCTGCCTGGCTACTGGCTAATCAGCATTTATTTAAAACATAATTGACAAAATATAGACAATTGTCCTGCACCAATTAGGAAACTACATATCAGCTTTCTGCAAGGCATTAATTAGCTCTCTGAAGTGAGAACACAATTGGATATTTTCACAAAGTCAATTGTACCGCAAAGCAATTGTTCTTGACTTTATACATTTCTTCTGCTAACCTTTAATCCACTTGCTATATCTCTCTGTGGAATGTGTCACAGGCAATAAAATCTGTTGATTTCCTGGCTCTTTCCTACCCCACTCTGCATACATGCAAACATACATATGTGGTAGGAGGCCACTTGTATGTTCCCAGCTGCTTCAACCTGAAATAATCATACAGAAACCGTATTAATTAAATCACTGCTTGACCTATTAGCTTATGCATATTTCTAACTCACTCTTATATCTTAAATTAACCCATTTCTATTATTTTATATTTTACCATGAGGCTCACGTCCTACTGGCAAGATTCCAGCTAGCAGCTTGCGTCTTTCTCCTCTGGCAGCTCCATGGCAGCTCCATGGTAGCTCCCTGACTCTGCCTTCTTTCTCCCAGCATTCAGCTTAGTATTCCCACCTAGCTCTACTCTCCTAAGCCACTGGCCAAAACAGATTCTTTATTAACCAATGGTATTCACAGCATACAGGGGGAATCCCACATCACCTCTCCTTTTCTATTTAAATAAAAAGGAAGGTTTTAACATTAACATAGTAAAATTACATATACCAAAACAGGTATCAGGCAAGAATTGCAGTTACCATATTTATATCTACTTTAACTTTTATCATAACTAAGGAAAACTATAATTATAACTATTCTTCAACTCTATCAAAGACTTCAAACAGATATAATATTACCTAAGTTAACAGGAAGTGCATTGTAAGCAACTTCCAAAATTCTAGAATTGAAAGAGACATCTTACTGTCTAGACAATCACCCAAAGTTCTTCTGTATTGTTGGGGCATCCAATCTCAGCCCATAGGCCCATAGTATCTGACAGACTTTTCCATGAAGCAGGAAATTGGAAGATCTGTTCTGACTTGTAATGACAATTTGTCAGTCACTTTTTTCTGTGTCCTGCAGAATATCTGGCAGACTCTTTTATGAAGCAGGAACCCCAAAGGACTGTCTCACCTTCTTTGGGCAACTCCAGTAGTCCTTTCTTCTCTGTAGGTCCTGCAAGTTCAGTTCATATAGCACAGTATCAAGCAGTCCAGGCAAGAGCAGTTTCTTAACCAAATAGCTAACCAGTGCCATAAGGAGCCTCTTTAGTGATTATCATCCTCTTGAATTAGCTTGGTTTTGCCAAGAGCAGATGTGTCTCGTATCTGAAAAGTCCTAAGTTTGTAAACATTTTAAATGTCATATTCTGTAGTCTTTGAAAGGTTTGAAGACTACCTATACGTCTGAAATACATCTCTATACATCTAGAAAACCTAACTAACATGACTACAAGCTTGACTGTTATAGATAATTATCTATTAACCTATATTCCTTAATTATACATTACATTTTAAAATGAGTTGCACAAAACAATACCTTGTTCAAGAGCAGAAATATACATATAACAAAATTGATATTAAATTTTGCATCAATAAACTAAGATCCATACCAATGCAAATCTCTTTAGCATATCCCCCTTTAAATGTAAATAAACATTTATAAACAATATTTGGGAATTTGGGCATAGCACTCTCCAAACTGCTTCCTGCTATTTATTTTGAGAAGTAATTTTTGGGGGTGTTCACAG
>JAQHUG010000005.1:6433098-6453064 GCA_028555095.1 Dicrostonyx torquatus
CATCTTTTTCCTCTGGTGTCTCCATGGCAGCTTCCTGACTCCATCTTCTTGTCTCAGAATTCAGTATAGCTTCTCTGCCTAGCTCTACTCTGCTAAGCCACTGGCCAAAACAAATTCTTTATTAACCAATGATATTCACAGCATACAGAAGGGAATCCCACATCTTATATACGTACATACATACAATATGTATACACATGCATAAGTGCGCACACACACACACATATATACACAAAAACTGAACTATATGTCAGTTGGGATAATAATATGTATACTATTTTGCAGCCCACTGTGGTACAGTGTCAATACATTTGTCCGTCAGGATTATTCCACCTGATGATTACATGGTGTGAAAGTTGACTTTATGAATTGTTTGAAATTTATTTCCAATTTTTACATTTTCTGAGTGACATTTTGAGAAAGATCTTGACATGTATATCTTTGTATACAGCCATCAGGTTCTTATAAAACTTTCTAGACACAGGAATTTTGTGTCAAAGGATATGTACATTTTTAATAACTTTTATTCCATGTTGCCAACTTTCCCATCAGAAATTCTAGATCAATTTATACTCCTGGAGAAGAACTCTGCCAACTGAGGTGTCTTCACTTTTAAACACATGCCAGCTGGAAAGATGAACACAGTTTCCCCGTCCTACTCTGATTTACATATCTTTGAACATTTTCACACCTTTGTTGCCTTCTCTTCTTGAGTGAAAATGGAGTCGTGGGATGAAACTGGGAACATAATTCTTCTTAATAAGTCTCGTTGGCCCCTGGGACTCGAATGGGAAGTAAGAAGAATCAGTGGCAGCAGATAATTACTATCTCATGGGAGAGACCACATCCAACAGAACACACTGAGTCCAAGAGACACCATGACTGCTGAGTTCTGGTAATAAGCAGTAATTGAGAGTCCAGGGCCAGGAGTAGCTACTACAAGGGGGTAAGAGAAAAGTCCTCCATCGTAAATATGAGGCTTAGTGGAATTTTGAGAACTCTTCAGGGCTCTTGGAAAGGCATTTCTGGCATAGAATAGCAAGGTGTAATATTCAGACATAGACACTTGAGAAGTCTACATAATCTCTGTCCCCGTATTCACCAAAAGCTGCAGTTCTGAGAGAAAGCATGCAAAATGTAAACCTTGGAAGGAAACCCTGCAAGGACACAATCACCCCTGGAGGTTGCCTATAGCTCACTCCAGTGTAGACCTCATTCAAGGTCATATGTTCATTCTGCCTTTGATAAAATGATTCAGGACACGAGTTGGCATGTCAGTGTGTGTGTGAGTATGTCTATATGTGTCTCTCTGTGTGTTCACTTATAAAAGTCCATGGGAAAACTTTGGATTGGAGAGTCCAGCCAAGGGTAAGTGGCACCATCCCTAGGCAGGTGGGCCCAGGCTGTAACTAAACACAGCAGGGAGCAAGTCAGGAAGCAGCCTTCCACTAGGTTTCTGCCTGAAGCTCCTGGCCGAGTTCCTTCCTTGGCTTGCCTTGATGAAGGACTGTTAGCTGTAAGATCAAATAAGCATTTTCCTGCCCAAGTTGCTTCTGGCCAGTGCGTTATGATCAGTACTGGTGGGAAAGTACACTGGCACACATAGGAAGCAGAGTTATGTATATTGGTTTACATTTTGGTTTTGACAGCCACTGTAGTGCATTGAGCTCGACAGAGATGGTGCCAGGGCAAGGGAGAGCCAGACAGGTACCAAGCAACCCTGCCATTCTGAGGAAAAAAAAACACTGACTACGAGCAGAAGAAATTCTAAAAAGGCAAGATGATCTGTAAGTTTTATCCCCTCCAATAAAATACCCCTTTTTTAATCAAATTGGTCTTGCTATTGCGACAATAGCAAGAGGCAATGCATTGTGATGGTTAGCATCGTGTTTAATGTTGAAACTTACTATGCTTGAGAGACCAAAGAGGAAAAGTACCTCTGGCATGTTGCCCCTAGCTTGTACAAACTGTACCCTGGCAGCACGCATCCCTTCCTTCCGGGCGTGGAAGTGTATTCTTAAATGGATTTACAGTTCTTATAAGATGGCAGATCACAAGGCTAACTGCTTTCCTGCTTTTGTAATCAAGCTCGCTTACTCTACTCAGAAAGATGAGTAGGACAACCGCAGACATATATGTTAAAATAAGCCCCTGCCTATATGTAGGCAGAACACATGGAATCTTCTGGGGTTTGCCTTTATAAGTCCTAGGCTGACATAGCTAAATGCTGCACCTTGGAAGTGCTCTTGGGTGCAGTCCTAATGCTAATCCGTTCGCCAATGTCTGAATCGGTGGTTCTCAACCTTCCTAATACTGTGACTCTTTAATATAGGTCCTCACGTAGTGGCGACTCCATCCATAAAATATTTTGTTGCTACTTCATAACTGTGATTTTGCTCCTATTGTGAATAGTACTGTAAATATTTTTGGAGATAGTTGTTTGCCAAAGTGGTCAAGACCTGCAGGTTGGGAACTGCTGATTTAAATAAAAAAGCCCCTTCTTATTAAAACCATTGTTGTTGTCAGACCATGAGTCTCTGAACAGCCCCAGATCCATACAGCATCATCACATGCATTCTTTGTGCAAACCTGCTGGGGGAGGAGCACATAGCACCCAGATGTATCAATCATCTTCTCAGCCTGCTCTCTGAAACACTGGGAGTAGCGGAAGACCATGTTGGCCTGCTGAAGACAAGGAAGCATCTGAAGACACGGTGAATGTGGGCAAGACTCATTATGAAAGAGAAGTGGAAGTCTGTCCCTCCCAAATTGGGAACAAAAGGTTCAAAGATCCTAGTAGGCCCAAGAGACCCTCAGTCTTCTTATTGTGTTCCGAGTGTCACCTGACCGGGAGGGCGGTGGGACAACATGGCTGCAGACGGCGGGCAACCCTAGGAAAAGAAGGCTGCTTGGCAGGAAAAGAATGGGAAAAGGCTATTTCTGCCTGCACAACTGAAGGAAGACCAGGCACAGCGAAGGGGAGTCACTAGGCTGGAAGGAGCCAGGAAGGGGAGGTAGAAGATGGCGAATGAGTTGATTCTTGCACAATTTTTCCCTGGTCTGTAAAGCATTTAACCTCCTGTACACACCTCAAACCTTTCAAATAAAATAATTGAAATGTGAGGCTGTGTAGGAATCAATAAAAATTAAAATGAAATTTATGCCCTGGCAATGCTGAAGCATGATGCATGGGCAGCCCTTATACGGCAGTTCTGTTGAACTTGTCCATGTTGGGTTTCATAGTCTAAGTTGATGAGGACAACTGGCCTGGTCTCTTCCTCAAGAGGGCACCAGATATCATTACAGATGGCTGTGAGCCACCATGTGGTTGCTGGGAATTGAACTCAGGACCTTTGGCAGAGCAGGCAGTGAGTGCTCTTAATTGCTGAGCCATCTCTCCAGCCCCACCAGTTGAACTTTAAACTGTACAGTGTATAGTTAACACACTGATGGATACATCTTTAAACAGCCCTGTCCTAGTAGGCTGGTAGGACTTTGAGTAGTCACTGACCTTGCCTGATACAGTTCGGGGTCTGCAAATTGGCATGGAAATTTAAGTCAGGTTCCTCTTCTTCTCTTCTTCTTTTCTCCCTCCCTTCCTTCCTCCCCCTCTTTTCTTCCCTACCACTCCCTTCCTCCCCACCTTTCTTTCTTTTGTTTTTTAAGACAGGGTTTCTCTGTTTAGTCCTGGCCAGCCTTGAACTCAGAGATCACTCTGCCTCCTGAGTGCTAGAATTAAAGGTGTATACCACCACTGCCTGACCTAAATCAGGTTCTTGATGCACAGTACAAATTAGCTATAACAAGTGGGGAAGGTGCTGGTTTTTCAAAGCTTCAGTCAAAGCTTATGACTGATGTGCCACGTATGAAATAATTCATTGTTTTATTAACTGAATACCATTCTGCAACTACGAAAAAATAAAAAATAAAATTGCAACTGTTTTGTTGATGTTCTGTATGCTTACAAATGCAATTATAGTCAAGTTGTTAAAAAGTAAAATTTCACTTTCTCAATTATAGTCAACCTGAAGTTTTTAAAGGTTTTGGTATGTGGCATGCACACATGTGTGGCTGAATTATGTGTGAAAGTGCATGTGTGTGTAGGTGTGTATGGCACTTAGATCTTCTTCACTGCTTTCCCCATTAGTTCTTTGGTCCAGAGTCTCTCAGTCATCCCCAGAGTTCTCTGATGCGGTCAGTTTCGGTAACTGGCTTATTCCGAGGAGCCCCAGTTCCCACCTCCCAAACCTAGAATCACAGGCAACCTGCCGCACCCACCTGGCATTTTCTGTGGGTTCAAGCACTGCTCTTCTGGCTCATGTGGCAAATGCTTTAAGCACCCAGCCATTTCCTAAGCCTCTGTTGAGATTTTTCTTTCTTTCTTTTTTTTTGTTTTTTTTTTTCAGTTTTTATGGTTTTGTTTTTAATTTGTTCACTGCGCTATTTCTTTTATGAGCTTCCTTTTATGGCAGTTGCCACTTTTCTATGGGGATATTGAGTTTATATCCACTTATGAAATATTGAGAACATTAGCCTATTGCACATGCTCTGTGCTGAAGTTTAACTGTTTCTTTGTTTAGCTCTCTTATTTTTGCTTATGTAGCATTCTTTCTCCTTCATTTCCTCATTTGCATTTCTGCTCTAAGTAGCCCTTCCCACAGGACACAGACACTTTTCTGTGTTTTCTTCTGCCTTCCTCACGGCTTTGCTTTCCACAGTCCCTAATGTGTTTTCCAGGGAATGGTATTAAATAAAGCTCTCATTTTAAAAATGGATAAATCCAAACACTGCTGAAAAGGGTGTTCCTTCCCCAGCCCATCTTCCTTCCTATATTAATTCCATATCTGGGCTTGGTTTTGGAGTTTCTAATTTAAAATTTTCTTTTTAAGTGACATATAAAATTAGTGTGTATTGAGAGACCACACGGCGTTTTGACATGTATGCACTGTGTAAGTTTAAGTGCATTAAGTGTATCCACTCAGACATTTGTCATTTGTGGTCATGTTAGGAGTCAAGAATCTGGGAATAATCCACCAAAAAAGACCAGGTTCAAACAAGCCACAACTGTATTTAGAAAACCTGATACATGAGAGAGGTGGTAAGTTTTGGCCTCCAGACCGTGTCCCTGAGGCAGGGGCAGCAGCCAGTTTTAAAGGGGGAACAAAACCTCAAAAAGACAGTTCCTGAGTCCCATCCAATCTTAATGTGATACGGAGAAGCGGTTGGGACTTTCCATAGTGGTACCCTTCCAGCCTATCATGGTGTTGACTGGGCTCTGGGCCAACCACTCAGAAGAGAGGTGAGCATTTGTTTGCTCTCATTCTAGACACCTGTGCTAGAGGGTGGGGGCTGCAGCCCAGCCTCAGGAAATTGTGGGCAATATCTCAGAGCAGAACAAACGGAACAACGTGGAATTCCTGCTGCAACTAGAATCTAACATGCCATCAGAGGTCCAGGTCCTGTAGGAGACCATACTGAGCCCGCAGGACTAGGAGCTTGATTGTATGAATCCTCTTTGAATGAAGCAGGAGATGGAGTTCAGCAGGCAAGGGGCACATAGCATGATCAATAGAATTATAACTAAGGCCCCAGTATTCCCATGATCAGGGTGGTAATCCATGGTGACCAATCCAAAGGGGGTTTGAACCAACTCTGTGTAGCTGACTGGATTTGTTCCCTTTCTCTTAATCTTTTTTCTAAGATCAGGCTGTCTTTGCTCCCACTTGTGGGGTTAGCGTAGAAGCAGCACTGTTCTTCTGGGGCTATATAAAGTCCTCCTTGTTGCAGAAAGAGAAGGTCCTGATCCTCCCCGTTTCTGTAGCACTACCTTCACCAAGGAATCAAGAGGAGGTCAGAATGGACTTTTCTAGGGTGGTAAGTCCGGGTCAGTTTGACTCTCCAGAGCCCGGTAATTTAGCTCTACCTTAAAGAGGGCCTCAGAATCTACACTGGCTACTCCTGCCATTCCAATGCCTACAAGCAAGGGGATTAGAATGGACATAGTCCTGGGCCCATGGTGAAGAGAGGTAGTGGTGGAGATGCTCCCACCTCACCCCCGGACCAGAATAATAATACCCTGGGGAAAGGGTGTGTTCGAAATGCAGAATGGGCAGATTCTGACACAGCACAAGGATTTAAACAGGGAATGAGCCCCCAAGAGCAAGTAAGCCAGGAATCTTGGGGTGGTACCTAGCAGAGTGTGTGGTTTTGGTATCCTGGGGCTGCAGTTAAAGGGTTCTGTTACCGTGTCTCTGGAACAGGGAGTGGTCCAAATGATAAGCAGGAGAGGGGAAGCAAGAGTTATTTTGACCTCTTTTACCCAGGAGCAGAGCTGACTCTGACTATCTTGTGTGATAGATGATTTCTGATAGGATGTTTCTCAACCCGCATCTTTGCTGTGTAGCCCATCCCAATGTAATAGGCAGTCCGGGGTCAAGACATAACCAACAGTCTTCCATGAGGTCTGGAGAAAGGACTTTAAAAGATTGTCTAGGTATTCTAAAGAGAGAAGGACTGCAGAGCTCTCTTGATGGGTCTAGCTGGGGACCAGAGATTGGGCCGTTTCTCTTCTTCATTGTGGGGCCTGAGCAGGTATGGCTATAAGTCCTAAAGCCTCTTTTCTCCATCCTGAATAGGGTTCAGTATTCAGTTAGAACCAACAGGTTCTGGGATCTGTTCTACTTATGGGGGAAGTTTTTGAATGGTGAAGTGTCCCACAATCCTTCCTGTACTTCCGAGGTCCCCATGTCTCCCCACTACGCAGGCCGTGGATAAACCATCATAAACAGTCATTTGTATCAGGTTTAACTCTTCCACCTGTTGGCCAGATTGGTGTCCCTCCCTTGTCATAAGAAGGTCTTTATCCCTATCCTTTCCCTTCATTCATGGCCCATGTGTCTCATATCCCCAGGAACAGCTATAATAATCCTCAGATCCCTGCATTTGGGCAGGCATAGAATGAATATTTAACCAGATTGATATCAGTACAGTGCCCTCTGCTATAATTGTTATATGATACACACACCTGTAACCCCCCTGAGACTTGAAGGAAGCCTTCCAACCTAGTAAAGCACAGAAATCCACGTGGAATGTGGGGGACCCACATGTGGTAACTTTGGCAATCACATGTTCTATGAGGAGGGGTCCCTTTGTTTGTCCCAACTGCCCGACTAACTCACACCTGAAATAATCACACAGAAACTGTATTCATTTAAACCCTGCCTGGCTCATTAACTCTAACTTCTTATTGGCTAACTCTTACATATTAGCTTAACCCATCTCCATTAATCTGTGTATCACCACGTGACTGTGACTTACTGGCAAGATTCTAACCAACGTCTGTCTCAGGCAGGAGAACCATGGCATCCTGCCACTCTGCCCTTCTTCCCAGCATTTAGTTCTGTGTACTCCGCCTACCTAAGTTTTGTCCTATCAAGTAGGCCAAGGCAGTTTCTTTATTGATTAACCAATGAAAGCAACTCATAAACAGAAGGACCTCCTACACCAACCACAGTCACATCTAGATCCATACCACTGGGGCTGGCATATGTGCGTTGTTGGCACTGAACAGTCCTATTGGGAAGAACAGGAAAGTCAAGTAGAAGTGAGTCTGAGCTGTGGATGGGAGTCCTGTGGATGGGAGTTGTACAGTCCATCTTTTATCTTTGCCATTTGTCTGGAACTGGCTTTTGGTGGGAGCTGCACACCCAGGATTTGATCCTGTATTCTTTCACTGCTGACTGGGCCATCAGGATAAACCTGTGGGGCCCCTTCCAGGGAGGCCGTGGAGATTCCTTCTGATGATGTTTGACCCAAATGAGGTCTCCTGGCTTTTAGGTATGAGGTATGTGGGGGAGGGGGCAGCTTATAGAAGTGCTGAAGCAGAAGGAACAGCCCTTCCTGGGTATGTTGCAGAGCCTGCACAGACTTAAGCAACACAAGATTAGACATTTTAGGTAAGGCCTCAGCATGATTTTAGGGCAGAGATGGGGAGTCCTCCCAGACATAATCTCACTGGGGTCAGTCCTTGAGTATAGGGAGCACTACTAACTCCAAGAAGGGTGAAGGGGAGGAGGGCCACTCAGTCCTCACCAATCTTAAGGTCAATTTAGTTAAGGTCTCCTTTAGAGTCTAATTCATCCTTTCTATCTATCTATTCAGAGTCCTGAACTCTGGGGATGGAATGCACAATGAAGCTTCCAGTTAATCCCCCAGGCCCTGAATCTCCTGAAATATAAAAACTGGCCCATTGTCTGCGCTAGTGCCTAGCGCAGGGATGATCTCAAGCAGCTTCTTTACCACTTTGGACACTGTCTCTCCTTTTGTTGTAAAGACTTCTGTCCAACCTGTAGGAGTGATGTAGGAGATCCTTCTCTATTTGTGTTGCTTTCATTGGTTGAATAAAGAAACTGTCTTGGCCTAGTTGATAGGGCAGAACTCAGGTAGGTGGGGAAGACAGAACAGAATTCTGGGAGGAAGAAGGCAGTGTGGCAGACGCCATGAAATTCCTGTCTGAGAATGACGCTGGTTAGGATCTTTCCCAGTAAGCCATGACCTCGTGGTGAACACAGATTAATGGAAATGGGTTAGATCAAGATGCGAGAGGTAGCTGGGCACCGGGAACGCGGCCCGCTCCACTTACTACAAGAAGCCTATGTCCATAGCACTCGGGCCTTACCTCAGCAAAGTCCATTTCCCGAAAGACTGCTGGCGCCATACCTCTTTCCCATTTTTCGGGCTCCTGATGGTGTCATGGGCTAGTGTTGGTGGCCTGGCAGGCCAGACATCTGGAAACAATGTCTTGAAACTTAAGATTTAGGAAAGGGATAAGATAACTTTTGGAAACCGAAGTGAATAATTTTGTTTTGCCAAGGTAAGTGCTTTCATGGAGCTGGATTAAATTCCTTCCCAGGCCCTGGGGTAGAACTGTGCATCCAGTCACAGAGTACTGCCCTCCCTGTTTAGTCTACCTGTTAGGCAGGCCTTGGAAAAAGTCATCATCCCCTGTCAAGTAAGTGACTGTTGCTGGGAGGGTGGCAGTGGTAGTAGGAATGCTGTGAAGTCAGAGGTCCCTGAGCTGCTCCTCTTGCAGCTTCATCTGCTTTGCAGTCTCTGAGCACCTCTGAGCAGTCCCCATGCTGGTGTCCAGGGAAGTGTGAGCCCCAATGGATTCCCCCTGCTGGTGTCCAAGGCAGTGTGAGTCTCAATGGATTCTCCCTGCTGGAATCAGGGCAGAGTGAGTCCCAATGGATTCCCCCTGCTGGTGTCCAGGGCAGTGTGAGCCTCAGTGGATTCCCCATACTGGTGTCTAGGTCAATGCATTGTTTTTACCTGTCTTGGATCCCAAATGGCTTCCAGGAGATCAAAACTCTCTTGTTTGTGTTTGATCTACTTACCTTCAGCAGTAAGAAGGCCTCTTTCCCTGTAAAGAGCTCCCTGCACGTGGAGTATGACAAAGGCTTAGCGACTGTCAGTGAATATGTTGATTCTCTTTCCTTTACCCAACCTGCCCGGCAGAAGGATTGCCACCCATAGTGTTTCCTTCAGAGCAATCACCACAGCCCCTGCCAGCCTCTGGCCCCCTTTTATAAATTTGCTGTCATCAGTACACACTTTCAAATCTGGGGAGGCCAATGGGACAGCAGTCAGATCAGGCCAGATGTTCCGGAATCTGGAAACTGTGTCCATCCAGTTATGGAGCACCCCCGACCACACATACACTATCAGGCAGTATGGGAGCTAGATTAAACAGGGAAGGTTGGGCAAAGGTTACTGTACGTTGATTTACAGTAAAGCCTGTTAGGGGTCAGCTGAACACTTGTTATCCATCTGTCAGGGGGCAGGGGTGTCCTCAAGAGTTTCTCTGTCACATGTGAGGCTGTGATGGTCAGGTTCTGCCCCAGTGTTAAATTGTCAGAGTCCTTAACAAGCAGGGCCAGTGCTGCTATTATTCCCAGGCAGGCTGGCCATCCAGTCACTAAAGAATCTGGTTCCTTTTTAGATAAAGATGCTATTGGTCGATGCCATGGCCCAAATTTTTGAGTGAGCACCCCTTTGGCAACTCCTGCCTTTTTGTCCACAAAGAGACGGCAAGGCTTGGCTGTGTCTGACAGTGCAAGAGCCAGGACCGAGACTAAGGCCAATTTGATGTCCCCGAGAGCTTTAGCCTCAGCCTCAGGCTGAGGTTTTGCCCTCTGGGACTTTGGTAGCCTCATGGAGAGATTTGGCCACTTTAGCAAATTCAAGGACCCCTCATTGGCAATACCCCACACTTCCCAGAAATTCTCACACTTGTCTCTTGCTGAGGGGGCTTGGGATCCCCAAAATGTCTTGTTTGTGGGAAGCAGACAGGACCCCTTTACTTTTATGGAGGTCAAATCTCAGGTAGGTGGCTGTCCTGGTGCAAAGTTGAGCCTTTTTAGCCGACACTTGATATTTCAGAATGTGACAGTTCTACAGAAGTCCTTCATTGGCTTCTCAGCAGGAAGTTTTGTCTTCAGTCACTATCAGCCAGTCATTCACATCCTGCAGGAGCATGACCTGGGGAAAGCTGAGATGGCACTCACTTAGGTCAGTATGGAGGGCCTCATCAAAGAGGGCTGACAAGATCTTAAATCCTTATGATGGTTGAGTCCAAGTCAACTGGTCATTGGGACCCAGTATCCAAATTGATCCACTCGAAGGCAAACAGGGTCTGACTCTGTTTGGCCAAAGGGATGCTGAAAAAGGCATCCTCCTCAGGTCCAAGACTGTGTAGACCTGCTTCTCTGGGACCAATAGGCTAAGCAAACTGTAAAAGCTAGGCACTGTCAAGTGAATGTCCTCTACGTGCTTGTTTGCCTCCCTCAAATTCTGCACAGGCCTGAAACTGTGTTTGAGGGTGATTGACAAGGGACCAGGATCCCCTCTTCCTGAAGACTGTTGATGTGAGTCTTGATGCCTCTTTGTGCCTCAGATGACATCAGGTACTGTTTAACCTGGGAAGATGCTACCCTTGGCTTCAGCTACTATGATTGGGACTAGGTGCTGTACTAATCCAAGTGAACTGTGTCCACACTAGTGGGAACTTTAACTGGAGCTCTTATAATAGGGGCTTCTCTTGGTGTTTGGGGACTCCCCCCCTAAAGAATTAAAAAGGTATTGTTTTTCCAGTAACAAAGATTCCTGAGTTTAGGACCTCACTCTGAGGAAAGGTTATGCTTATAGTATCATCTTTGAAGATTATCTGTGCTCTCTGTGCAGCAGGCCTTATCCCAGGAGGGGGTAGGGGCATTTGGGGATCACTAGGAAGGGATGAGTCACCATGTGTCTCCCTAGATCAACCTTTCATGCAAGTGTTCCTGGGTAAGGCTTGGTACCAGTGGCCTTTGGATTTAAGTCCATTGGGTGGTTATAGTGGCCCCCTGTCTCCTTTAGGATGGGTAATTGAGCATCTTATGTGGGAGGTCCTTCTATCTATGTGTTGCCTTTATTGGTTAATGAATAAAGAAACTGGCTTGGCCTGATAGGGCAGAGTAGAGCTAGGTGGATAAAACTAAGCTGAATGCTGGGAGAAGAACAGAACGGCAGAGTCAAGAGAGAAGCCATGGAGCCCTGCTCCATGGAGACAGACACCTGAACTTTACTGGTAAGCCACAGCCTCATGGCAATACACAGATTAATAGAAATGGGTTAAATTAAGATGTAAGAAGTTAGCTAATAAGAAGCTAAAGCTAATGGGCCAACCAGTGATTTAATTAATACAGTTTCTGTGTGGTTATTTTGGGTCTGAGCTGCTGGGCGGCCAAGAAACAAACAATCAGCTCCCTACTACATGTATCTATTAAGAAGTCCACAGACTTTTCCTCTTTGAGAGTTACCCTGCGCTCAGGGAAGGAGATCAAGCCCCAACTTCCTCAATATTCCTCAAGGTCAAGGACTTTGGTGGGGATTTTTTTCCTGACCAATTGGGGCACTCCCTGTGCAATGTCCGAAACAACTACAGAGGGCCTATTGATCTCTTTGTAGTGAAGGTGTCTGTCTCCAGTGGTTCTCAGATCTTGTGGGGTCTGTCTCCTTGGTCACACTGGGTCCTGCAGGTCTTTCATCTGGGGTCCTCATTTAATGTGACCAACATTACTCTAGCAGTCTTCCTAGCCTGCCTGTCCTCCTGGTCCTCCCAATTGTACTCTGGTGGCTATTTTTACCAGCTTCAAGAAATTTTCTCCCTCAAATCCCTCCAACTTCTGAAGCTTTGTTTCTAATGCCAGGTGCAGACTGGGTCACAAAAGCTGCGTTGATAGCCCTCCTGCTTTCCTCCATTTCTGGGTCTATGGGAGAATAAGTATGATACCCTCCCATCAATTGGTTCAGGAAAGCAGTTGGCAATTCCTTGGTTTCCTGTACTTCTTGACTGATTTTAGACAAATTTGTGGGGTGCTTTGTAGCCTACTGGAAAACAACCAATATCATTTTTTTATAGGACTTTCAGGGACTCCTTACTTTCATCTGAATTGGGGTTCCAGTGGGGCCAAAGACTACTTCAATGACAGCAGGTACTGCAGCTGACCAGACAGAACTAGCTTCCTACCTCACTCAAAATTCTTTCCCTCTCCTCATAAGTGAAGAGGGTTAGTAACACCTGATGACAGTCATCCAGGTGGGCAGGTGAGCGTGGAAAGTGGTTTTTAATGGGGAAATCATAGCCTGTGGCTTCTCAGAGAATGGGGGAGTCTGACTTTTCCAATTATAGCTATCACTACTAGTAAAGAGAATATAGACCCAATAGGGTTCCCAGTTCTGGTTCTGGTTTACCCCTTGTTGGACACCCTGTATGGGAAGGGCCTGCTGCAAGGGCAGGACCATAGATGCTGGGCCTCCAGAGAAAGGGCAGTAAAATGTCCCAGAGTGGGTGTAAGAGCAGCAGGGAGAAGATGCCAACTTGTCCTCACCTGTAGCAGCTTTTGAGTAGATGGAAGGTGAGGTAGTGTTTGCCATTTTGTGTAGCAGTGCATAAGTTGGGTAGAGGGTTCCTCCTTAGAAGAAGGCAAGATAGAAGCCATAGGTTTAACAGAGAAGAAAGTGCGGATTCCCTCTGCTTGGCTCCATAGGTGGAATGTAAAGCCATTTTGGGAGTCCTCCAAGAGGAGCACCCAGGACACTATATAAGGCATTTTTGTCAGGGTGTTTCTGGGTGGCCAAAATCCTTGTGTGGACTGCAAGAGAAATAGATTAAAAGTGCCCTCTGGAGACCAGTTGACTCCAAAAGTTGACCACTCAAGCTGAGAGAGTGAGGAGCTCCTGGAGAAAATGGAATACCCGGATTCCTGCACGCTCTTCTTGATGTCTTTATAGCTGTAAAACAAGCTCTGGGGGAGAACTCGGGCCTGAAGATGGACCTGCCCCATGAACTGGAAGCCAGAGGGATGGCTAAAAGTGAGGACAAAGTTGACAAGACTGGCCATGCACCACTCAAATGACTACAGTGATGCAGATGGAGGCAAGAGAGATGAGGGTGACAATAAAACACGCTCCCTTTTAGAACCAGGTGCTCAGCCACTTCTTCGACTGATTCCCAGAAAACAGATGCCTTAGACACTCCCAATGGGGGAGTCTGGGGGCCAAATGACTCAGCCACCACTTTGGTTGAGCCCCCGAAAACCCTAGTCACTACCCCTGCAGGAGCCTGATGGCCAGTCTCCACCTCAGCCACAGCTTAGGCCAAGCTCCCAAGTGACTAAGCCATCCCTTCTGCTGAGTCCCCTGCCCCCAAGAGGGTTCAAGTGACTCAGACACTCCCAGCCATCCCTTCTGCTGAGTCCCCTGCCCCAAAGAGAGCTCAAGACATATCTCATCTCCCTCTAACCTGAAAAGTCCAGTTTCTCTTCTCTTGGCTCCCAGAAAAATGCGCCACAACTCAAAGACCTTAGTGTTTGAGTGTAGAGATTGCCACAAGCGCTGGGGAAGTCAGTCTGGCCAAAACTTGAACCAGTGGATCCCCAGATCCTGGACAAACTCCCAAATGTTAGAGTCTGAGAATCTGGGATTAATCTACCACAAAATACCAGGTTCAAGCAAGCTAAAAATTTATTTAGAAGAACTGATACATGAGGGAGGCAGCGGGTTTCAGGTACTAGCAGGAAAAAAAATACAGAGAGACAGTTCCAAAGTCCCATCCAATCACAGTGTAATATGGGAGAAGTGGTTGGGGACTTTCCATAGTGGTACACTTCCAGTCTATCAGGGAGTTTTGTGGTTTGGGGGCCCAGACTCAGCCCCGGGTCATCCACTCAGGAGAGAATTGAGCATTTGTGGTTTGGCCTCATTCTAGACATCTGTGCAAGGTGGTTAGGAGTTACAGCCCAGTCTCAGGAAATTGTGAGTAACAGCTCAGAGTAGAACAAACTGAAACAAAATGGAATTCTTGTTGCCCACTAGAATCTAACAGTGGAATACTGCAGAGCATCCCCTATGACTTTGAAATGTACCTGTGCTTTTGTTGTTGCACACAGGAGGCTCTGATGATAACTTAATCTCCATTGAGCAGTCTTACTGTGTTTCCCTCCCCAACTCTCGTCAGCCTCTGTGAGTCACCATCCTACCCCCCACTGTTGAGAGTTCAATATTTTTATATTGTAGCTATGAGCAAGGTCATGTGACAATCATCTTTCCATGCCCATCACACTTCACTTTACAAAATTATTTCATTTATATTTTATTTTCTTCTTTGAAAGCTTCCTGTAAAATAAATGTTGAAAATATTCATCCATAGCTACTTCCTCCCAACTGTACCTGGCGTCCCAAATTACATCTCCCTCCCAATTTCATATCCATTTTTTACTTGCTTGTTATCATTAATAGCTCCCTGAGCCTCATTAGTGCTCCCTGTATGTGCACCTCCTCTGGGGTATGATCAATCTACCAGTGACCACATTCCCAAAGGAGAGTGAGTCTCCCTCCCTCGGCAGCCATCAATTGCAGTGACTACTGTGGCAGACAGCCCCTTTCCCATCCATGCTGGCATTTTGACTAGCTCGATCTTGTACAAGTAACCACAGATGCTGTGAATTGATAACTATAACAACCATGCCACATCTGAAGTCCACAGCTCTCCTCCTCATCTGCCGACTTTTACACTCTACCCACAGCCTCTCCACAAAGTCTCTGAGCCTTAGAAGGCAGTAGGTTGGTAAAGATGCCCTGTCCACAGCTGAGCACTGGGACATCTTTATCCTCAGAGCTTTGACTAATAGCAAAGTCTCTGCATTAAACACTACCCACTGAAAAAAGAAATTTCTTTGACAAAAGTGGAGAACAACACAAATCATAGGTATAAACCTAAGTATTTAAAGTGAAGTCTGGCTGCAATGGCCATTAGCAAGATAACAATAGTAAATTCTTCTCAGCACCTACAATCTTGCCTACTCACGGTCTTCGACTAGGTTTGTAGTCACAAATTTTGTCCTGTGAAGCAGAGTTCATCTCCAGTGAGAAATTGGTTGGTTACGCATATAGTAATCATGCCTTTATTGCACCAGTGAGCACATCTTACTAGCAGGTCAGTAGATGTGACATTGGGTAAGACTTTGATGTCTTTTCTCCCCCAGCAGCCTGCATGGCACATCCTGGCACTATGGAAGCTAGCCAGTTGGGACAGAGTTTCCTAGTCAGTTCCTAGTCAGTTTGAGGTTGATTTCTCTATGTCCTGAATCTAGAGTAAGTGATATTCTCAGCAATAGTGTCTTACCATCTAGTTATGTAGACAGCCAAGAGCAATGGCCACAGCCTGTAGTGTTCTGTACACTTCTAGGGCCTCCCTGACTGACAACTCATGTGAAAGTATCCTGATATGATACTGAGATTCTCAATTAATAACCTGTGTCTTCTGGGAGTAACATTGTGCATTCCTGCAAGTGCAAGGTATTTCTGTTCAAACTCACCTTTTGTGTGTATGTACATGTTTAATTAGATTACAAATCACAATGGACCCCCGAATGGCTTCTTTATGCATTCTTAGTTTTGCTTAGCTATCCATCCATTCTCCTCTCCCCAATTCCTCTATCCCCACTTAAACCTTTAACCCTGCACACACACACACACACACACACACACACACACACTATACATCTCTATATATATTCTGTTATCTCCTCTAATTTATTTTTTTCTTGGGTTGGAAGATTGTGGGTTTCCATTTGGCTAAGGCTTCTGCTGTTCCCTTATCTCACATCTCCCACTCCCACCCCACATGCTTGACTTTCTGTTCCTGATACTTCCATTTTATGGTCCTTCCTCCCTTATGATGGCCACCCCCAGTGGCCTGTTTCCACATGTACTTCAGGTGGCCCATTCAAACATTCAAGAATGGGATGCACATATATGAGAGATCGTGCAGCTTCTGTCTTTTAGGGCTTGGGTGCTCTTGCCCACTAGACTTCTTCCCAGTTCCATCCATTTATCTGCAACTCTCACATAATTTTTCTTTGCAGCTGAGTGATAGTCATCATTATCTCTTGTTCTGTCCCCATTATTACAAATGAAAGCCCTTCAATTTTTCATGCTTTCATATTATTCCATGGTGTACCTCTCTACTTTAAAACAAATCCACTTGTCAAATTGATGGATACATAGACCATTGCTGTGTCTTGGCTGTTATGAATAGCGCAGCCATGAACATCAACAGCTAAGTGTCTCTTCAGCATACAGATTCCATTTCCTGGAACCGTGTGACACCCACACCAGTCCATTTCTGAGCTTTCAGAGAGGTCTGTATACTGCATGTATAGCTGTTGTCTACTTTCCACCTCCACCCATGAGGGTCAGTGTCCCACTCCACTTCCTCCTCCCTGGGCCTGCTCTCATTTGGACAGAAGAGACACCTCACAGGGTTTCCACCTGCCCCTCCCTGGTTGCTTGTTTAGTTCATGACTGTTTATCTGTTTTCCTCACATAGATGTCATTCTGTTTCAGTAATTATAACCTTTTGTATACCTATGATTCAGCAGTATGACCTAGGCTTCCTGTTTTCTTGTAGATTTCTTGTGTGTGTGTGTGTGTGTTTGTAAGTGTGTGTGTGTGTATGTGTGCATGTGTGTGTGTTCAGCTTGATAAACTGGTTTTCAAGGTAGCACCATGAAATGTGTGTGTGTGTGTGTGTGTGTGTGTGTGTATGTGTGTGTGCGCATGCAGGCACATGCTTGCCATGGTATGTGTGTTAAAGGTTGAAGCAGAACCTTGGATGGCCACTTTCACCTTCCACTTTTTCTGAGACAGGATCTTTCTTTTTTTATCATCTGCAGAAGCCAGGATGGCTAGCCTAGAAGCATCCTGGGGTCCTGATCTCCACCTCCCATCTTACCTTAGGAGCACCAGACTTGCAGATTTTAACTACTGTGGGTTCTGGGTTCTAGTCCACCTCTTCATGCTTAGGTGCCATGTGCTCTAGCCACTGAGCAATCCATCCCCAGCTCTGACTTTCTTATATGTGGATTTTTAAATTCATTTGAAATATCCCATAAAGTCCTAAGAAGATTTTGGAATTATATTAAGTTTGTAAATTGATGTACTAGTTTGCTTCATTTTTCCTCAGCATTTTGTTTTAACTTTCTACACATCTCTCCTCTATATTACTTTTAAGTTTTCTTTAACTTATTAGACATTTTTAAAGCTAATACATTTTGTCTCGGTAGTTATGGGAGAAACGACCATTACTGTTAAACGCGGGATGACACTGAAGTCGGCAGCACCTCTTCAGCACTAAATATAGCCAGCTAATTATGCTCTTCTATCTTTCAAGAAAAGCCAAGTGACATTCCACAGGCAAGTCTTCGCTTTTCTTATAATTCTCAGTGTCATGACCTTTCTGTGACCCCCAGGGTGGGGAGCAACCTTATTTTAGAGGGAAAGAAAGCTCTTATTTCAAAAGAAAGCAAATGAAGTTTCTTCTGGAACCCAGTATGAGTGACCATCACCCGGGAACACAGACACGGGTCACCCAACTGTCGTGTCCCAACAACTGATAACACAAGGCCAAGAATCTGCATGTATCTATTATATCAAGATCTACTTCACTGGCCCTAAATGAACTCTTCCTAATAAGTCACCAAGCACCTGGCTTGACACAGCAAGGATTTGATCACTGCCAACTGTTCAGGAAACTTCTTTACCATGAACTATACCCTTCCTTTACCACAATTTCTGCAGGCAGTGTCATCTCCCATGGGAACAGGAGCGATCTGAAGTTCATTCCTTCTAAGGCTGGATTCCTATAGAGCAGTGATTCTCAATATATGGGTCATGATGCCCTTGGGGGTGGTCACATATCAGATATCTTACATAGCAGATATTTATAATACAATTCATAACAGTAATAAAATTACAGTTATAAAGCAAAAATGAAATACTTTTACGCTTGGGATCACCAGAGCATGAGGAACTGTGTTAAAGGGTCACAGCATTAAGAGGGTTGAGAACCACTGCTATAGACAGAGGCTGAGATAAGACATAGGGAAAGAGGGACGACGGGGAAGGACACGCAGAGAGAAATAGGCTTGAATTCTTATTCCACATACAAGTGCCCTCACCTCTCTGTGCCTTGATCCCCTCATCTAACTCAAATGAAATGATGAGTGTTGACTTCCTGCCCCTCTCATACAGACCAAGGAAGGAACAGATCCAAATTCAGTCCAACTTCGATGAGAAATCTATGGGAAAGAGTATTTGTGTTTTATTGAACATCTGGTGACAGACACCGGACCGAGTTGTTTAACAAATATCTTCTTGTTCTAACCTGCAGTCGCCCTGAGAAGTGTTCCCTTCTGAAGGCTCTAAAGATGAGAAGCGCAGGCTCACTAGGGCTGGGTCGAGGTCACATAGATAAGCCCGCGCTCTGTGTCTCTTTCTCTGCATTCGGCTCCTCAGTCAGCTTTGCCCTTTGAGTCTGGTGAATCTGGAAATGTCCTGAGACAAGTGGAGCAGAGCTGCTCCCACCTGCCACTCTCAGCCAGCTCCAGCCTCCGTAGGCCTGCCTTCAGTGACAGGGGCATCCCCTCCTTCCTCTGGCTCTTTCATGAAAGTCACTTCACATTCATGTCACAGTAGAAAGTTGACCAGGTACGGGGACTGCCCTGGAACAGCCAGCATTACTGCCAGGGCATGGCAGCAGGCCTCAGGAGTGTTTGTGGAGCAGGAATGAAAGGAGAGCTCACTGGCTCACTGACTCACTGTGGACCCTGTCCTTAGCCCGTGATTGGCCGGCTCTGTGTCAGTGTTCTAGTTGTGAAGGGAGCAGATTGGTAGGCTCTTGGGATTCAGAAAGGAGCTTAAAATGAGATGAGTCTCAGAATCTGGATTTAATATTATTTATAGTATAATAAAAGACAACTCCAAGTGGCAGTGAAGGGAGCCTTTTGTGTACAGATTGCACAAAAATCAGATGCATTTCTGAATGGAGCCTGATTTCATGACATCATGAGTTTTCTTAATCCTGCATCTGAGCTGCTCAGACATTTTGTGTTGACTTGGGGGATCAGGGGTGATGTGGGATTCTCTTCTGTATGCTGTGATTACCATTAATGAATAAAGAAACTGCTTTGAACTTATAGCAGGGCAAAACTTAGCCAGGTGGTGGTGGGGGTACTAAACTGAATGCTGGGAGGAAAAAGGTATAGTCAGGGAGAAGCCATGGAGCTACTGCCAGAGACAGACATATCGGAACCTTGCCAGTTGACCATGAGTCTTATGGTAAAATATAAAATATGGAAACGGGTTAAATTAAGATATAAAAGCTAGTCAATAAGAAGTTAGAGCTAATAGGCCAAACAGTAATTTAATTAACCATTTCTGTGTGTTTATTTTAGAAGTCTGGGTGGCCAGGAAAGGAACAAGCAGCCTTCTACAACACGGGGGCAGGGTGGGGTGGGAATGGTGATGATCTAGTCAAGGCTCACCACTCTGATTTCTCAGCAGTTCCCATTAGGATACTTGTGCT
>JAQHUG010000005.1:6454066-6472950 GCA_028555095.1 Dicrostonyx torquatus
CCAGAAGATCGTTCCCAGACCCTTTTCTCGGTGCACCCTGTGAACAGACACAGGGTTGTTTAGGGGAGCACTCCCTCGGAGTGAAGCAATAGTGAATTAGGGGGTATAATAGATTGTCAGAGTCAGAGCTGGCAGTGCCTGGTGTCAGATTAGGTGTTTTTTACACATACCTCCCCATTACTACCTCCCATGGCCAGGGTCAACCATCTACTCCACCCTGCCCTCCTTCTACCTATGAACCTCCCTGACAGGGAGGTTTTGGTGTGTGTTTGGAGTCATGAAATGCCAGTTCAGGATATACCTCTGAATCCTACAACCTTTACACTGGTCCCTAAAACCTGGCCATGTGTTCCCCTGGGAAACTGTGAAGACTAATATTATCTAGCCCCATCCCAACACACACCCACAAAGATTCTGAGGAACTGACGAGGTGTGGCATGCATATTGGAAAATCATTGTGAAGATATGTGCAGGCCACGGCTCTGACACACCTAACATTATCTAGTTCACCTCACAGGTAAGGGTAGGCTTGTCTGACTAGGCAGACTATATTTCTAGTGTTGGAGATACAATTTTAAAAAAAGCAGATGTGGATACATGCCCAAAGTGGAAACCCCCTTATGTTACAGCTCCACATAATAGCATCAGAATATATCAGAATATGCATGTGCGCGCGCGCACACACACACACACACACACACACACACACACACACACGAGAGAGAGAGAGAGAGAGAGAGAGAGAGAGAGAGAGAGCTTTCAGTCGCGATAATCCCCATGTTATACACCCTTCCCTGCTGCACCCTTGAAATACATGTACAGGTGCCATAGGCTGATGTTATGGCTCAGACAGTTTAAACCAATCCCTTCTGCTCTCAAAAAGCTGTCACTTCAAAATGCTGTTGTCAGAGAAAAGGGCCTTCTAAGAATAGAGCGCTGTTATCTTCCAAAGTCGGCTAACTAGAACTGTGGTGCCCGTACAGCTCCCGTGATGCTACAGTAGAGATAAACCCCTACTCACTTATCTCTGGGTTCCACCTGCCAGTGTTTCTGGGTTCCACCTGTTCGTTCTGCCCATCGGGGCAAGGAGGGTGTTTTGTATGTCCACAGTTAACAACCACAGTGGAGGATGAGAAAGCTCAGCCACTCCCAGCAGGCAAGATCACCATCTTCTACACCCCAGTAAGACTACCCCATCCCTCCCGTTGTAGTCCTGCCTTTCTGCTTCCAATCCAAGGAGGAGATGGACTGACAGATGGTCAGACCTCTGCAACTCCAGACTTAGGTTATCAGGAAAGTCAGGAGCTCTTTAAATCAGATGGACAGGAAGATCAGGGTCCACAGGCGAAGGGATGATCCAGGTGTGGCTAAAATGGAGGGAGACAGGCATTCTAGGTTCCCACCTAAGTGGGGAGAGATCAGTCATTGTGCCTCAGTGATCCTGGGTAAGAATGAGAAGGGGAGGTCCAGGCTGGACCACTCAGGGCCTTGGAAGTCAGGGGATGGTTTGGTGTTCAGTTCTGTGTAATAGTCCCTCATCTGTGGTTGCCTGATCTGCCTCTCCATCTGAGTTAGAGATTCCCTGGCTTCCCTCATAACTAAGTATGGAGTTGCCTGGTGTTTAGTGTCAAGTGTTGGTGGTCTACCTTCAAACTCATGCATGCTTGCCTTTGCAAGAGGGGACTAAAGAGGCACAAAGCCCAGGAGAGTTCCAGAGAGAAGAGTGTCCCCAGCCAAGCATTCAGAAGAGCAGCCTTCCCTTGCTCTCACTCTGAGCGGGGAAGCAGGGTTTTGTGCTGTGTGTCCAGCAGCACAGGAGGTATGGGGCAGTTAGGACGAGGGCCAACTGTGGCGTTTGCTCAGCCACTCTCATTGTGTGGGATCTTTCGGGTTGGGTTGCAGAAGCTTACTTTGGTGCCAACTTCAGAAATTCCTGCTCTTGGGCAGATGCCATCTCTGCTCTTGGTGCAGAGTAAGTCCTGGGTACGTTTTACTCTTAAGCTCCTGGGACCTTGTCTGCAATTTCTCACTGACTTCTCTACTGGGGTTTGAACCTCCTCTCTCTTTTGCTAATCTGTTAATGTGACTACTTAAATCTGATCCTTGTTCTGGGTAGCTCTTCTTTGGTTCCCCCTGGGTTCATGCAGAGTGAATTCAACTGAAGTTCTCCCACTGGTGGCCAGGTCTCTAAAGTGTCTTGTATTGTACCAGCAGGACCACTGTCCTCTGGACCTGTGGCCTCTCATCTCCTGTCTTTATTACTGGCCCTGCCTAGCATACACATTCCTTAATGTTCCCACACTCCCTGCCCTCGCTGCCTTTGCCATCCATCTGTCCCCTACAGGGTGTAAGGGCAGACCTGGGCAGTTCTTCACTGACCCTGTCCATCTGAGTCCTCCTGGAAACACTGAGCACGGACATGCGACTTGGATTTCTCCGTTTGCTCCATTCTCTGGGATGTCAGTTTAGCAAAGGGTCACGCTCTCTGCTTCTGGCCATTATTCTTCCTGGGAAGTAGGCTTTTATTTCAGAGACCTACTTCCTATCTCATTTTGATTTTTTTTTTTTTTGGCAGGGTCTCACTGTGTAGCCCTGGCAGGCCTGAAACTCACAGAGATCCTGCCTGCCTCTGTCCGCAAGTGTGCCACCCCACCCATCTTGTTTTCTCACTTTTAGCTAGTGTCTGTTGGATTCTGGTATTTCCTTTCCATGGTTGCAAGGGTGACATAGCAGTGTTTGCAGTAGTATAGTCCTCCCTGTCCCCGACCCTCTCTTCTCACTTCCAGAAGTCCCTTTCCTCAGTGATGGAAGGGAAAGGGGGGTAGTTCCATTTTCACTTCTTCTTGCAAATGGCTGTCCACTGACAGCTGGAGCCAGCTGTTGGCTCACTTGGTCCCAGAGAGGGCAGCTGTGAACATGCTTATGGACCACGATCTCCTGATGGGTTCACAGGCTAGCAAACTTAAGTGCACTGTTAGTGGCCATGTCACAAACCATCAGCTGGTCACTGGCTGATGGAGAAAGCATCTTCCACTAAGTGCCATTTGGCACGGCTGTGTCCTCGAGTGACAGGACTTCTAACACTAGCTGCTGGTTGCTAATCTCTCAAGCACATTTGCCAGCAGTCAAGGATGCCATAGTTCTAGAATGTCAAAGAAGACAAGATTGATGCCACTGTGACTTTAGCTTGAAAGATGATGACAAGTTGACAGCCACAGAGTGAGGCCTCTGCTGTGATGTCTTCAACATGCGTGTATTTAACGTCCCACTTAATTTAAACAGTGCGAAAACACGCGGGCGGCAGCAGCCGTTGTTGGAGAGGATCTAGCAACACGAACTCACTCGCCATTGATGGAAGTATAAGCTACCACAGCATTTTGAAAAAAAAAAAAAAAGCCCTGGCAGTTTTCTATTTAATGAGGCAGAGCCATTCTTTGGCTTTTATCACACCCCTTACACACCACACACATGTCCGTGCTCACTCGCGCGCGTGCGCACACACACACACACACACACACACAAAAGCAACTCTGTGAAAGACTTTCAGTTAGGAGCTGGTGAGGTGGCTCATTGCTTAAGAGCACTGGTTGCTGTTGCAGAGGACTTAGATTTGGTTCCCAGCAACCACACACAGCTCACAACCATCTTTAAGTCCAGTTCCAGAAAAATCTAATGCCCTCTTCTGGCCTCAGTGGGCATTGCACACTCATGGAACACATATACATAGAGGCAAAACTCACACACAAAATAAACGAGGGAAGCCTTTCATTTAAATATGCACACAGCCTAAATGCCCATTACTAGAAGACTATCTGAGTATGAACTATCATGTAGCAATAAAGAGCACATCAGCAAGATGGCTCTGTGGGCAAAGGAGTCTCTGCCCTGCAACCCATGTAAACGTGGGAGGTGAGACCTGACTCCAGAAAGTTGTTCATGTGCATGCATGGCATGTGTTCCTTCCCCCCATGCATGGACACATAATAATAAGAATAGTTTTAAAGAGAATCCCGTTGCTGGTACATGCAGCAGTGTAGACGTGTCTGGAGAACACACCGACTGGAAGGAGCCTCCATTTGTCATCTAGGGAAGCTGGGAGTGGGGGCTCGAATACCCTCATTGCAAGTCTGTTACACAGAAGCAGATGCTCTAGGCAAACAAAGCTCCTTGCCCAGGAGACTACACCTTGGCTCCTGCTGATCCCAGCCAGCCCACAGAACCACTCAGCCAGGTTATTCATGTCCCCCTGTGAAAAGCAGGAGGCACCTCACCCTTTGGTTCCCATCCACTCTGCCTCCCATCCTCTGGCCCATCATTTTGTTCCCACACGCATTTAAAACATGCTATGAGAGTCCCCACACTCAGTCAGTACCCTCCCTTTCCAGATTGTCAGTGACCTGTGGTCTATCCCCTGAGGGCTGAAAATATTAAGTGGAGTTCTAGAGAAATAATTCATTGGTTTTAAATTGCAAGCTCTTTTTAAGTGGAAAGTTCTAGAATGAAATAATTCATTGGTTTTAAATTGCATGCTATTTTGAGTAGCATAAGAAAACTGTGTCTTCATGTCTTCATCAAGAGTACCCATGCTGCATACACTATCTGCCTGTTAGTCACTTAGGAGCAATCCTGGTTTTCAAAGCTGTTGTCATGGTATCACAGTACTTGTGCAAAAGTTTACATTTACTTTTCTTAACAGTGGCTCCAAGGTTCAAGAGATGGCTTGGATATGCCAGGGGAATCTATAGAATGCTTCCCAAAAGCAACGAGGTAAAAGTTCTCGGTAAGGAAATCCAGAATTGTATGCTCAGGGTGCTACGATCCAGGGCCGAGGGTGCCTCCTATTCAGGATGCTCTCAAGAAGAAAAATGCTCCTGCGATTTTGTCATGCTTTTCAAAAACTGCACATAGGGTTGGCACTGTATGGACAGGGTCCAGCACTGTCTGTGGTTTCAGGTGTCCTCTGGGGAGTTTGGAACACACCCTCTGCTGTGGGACTGCTGTGTGTTTGAAATTTTCATACAAAACCCTAACGCCTTTTCTGTGCCCGGCGGAAGCTGCTGCTGGGACAGAGACTGCCGACTTCATTGATCTTTTAGTCTATCAAGGGAAATTTCAGGTAGTATCAGGTCACACAACCATCCTTAAATATAGTGCCCAGGGTCTCACAGAACCCAAGCATCAGAAACGGTGGCCGGTTGCAGCTCCAGATGGAGAGCCCTTAAACAATAACTAGTTCTGTGACCTTTAAGCAAATCGCTTCCCCTCTAGGGCTTCATCCCTCATACATAACAATGAGGGATTGCTGGAGCTCACCCTCCCAGTTGTCTGAGCACAAAGAAAAGATAGGTGATTTTAAAATTAGCATGAATTACTGCACCTATAATTGCTTTACAAAGGGGCATGTTATTTCTGGGCCTTAATTCCCCAGTTGTCACTTATTTGGAAAATGGCATTTCCATTGACCGCTCTCCCCATATTCTGCCTAACCACAAGCACCTGAAGAGCAGGGATGGAGATAGGGGCTTAACTCACTCACTCGATACTGAGAATTTGCATATCAGTCCGCATTTGTCCTTGTTGTTACAGTAAAACTTCTCATTATGAATCAAATACAAGAATGATCCCTTCCAAGCATCCTTCTGGGCATTGTCTCTCTGGAGGGTATGGCTTCCTATAACCTACAGAAGGTGTGCAACATCCTCGCTACAAGCTGAGGGTGTTGGGAGCAATGGGGAGTGTGGATAAAATAGCACAAGTGGTAGATCTGACCTCCAGCATGCCTGCAGAGATGAAGATCCTTTATTTTTCTCAGGCTTCAGTGCTTTAAGTTCTGCAGAGGAGGCCTGCTGAGCTGGGGCATATTCACTGAGGATAAAGTCAGACCTGACAGTGCTTGGGAGACCCACTTTTCAGGGTGCACTAAAATCTGACTTGAAAGATTAGAAAGAGCAAAACCTACCAGTTATCGGCCGGTTCTCTGCCTGGGAAACTGCATGGGTTAGCCATGCAGTTATGCTGGCTTTCCTGGTGCAATGGACGGGCTTACTCCTCTTTCTGTGATAGAACACCATGGCCAGAAGCAACTTAAGGAGGGAAGTTTACTTTGGCTTAGGGTCCCAGGGGGCTAGAGTCATAGTGGAGGGGACACATGGCAATAGGTGACTGGAGCAGGAAGCTGACCGATCTCATTTCACAGACATCAGAGAGAACTGGAAGTGGCAGGAAGCTATACACCCCCAAATCCAGCTTATGTCTTATCCTAAGAGTTCCATAACCTCCCTAGACAGAGCCACAGGTTGGGACCAAGTCTTCAAATCCCAGAGCTTAGAGGACTTTTTCATTCAAACCAGCACACTATGGTTTCCCAGCCTTGGCACTCTTTGCACTTGGACAGCATAGTTCTTCCCTGCTGGGGTAGTCCTGTGTGTGTGTTATATGATGTCCAGTAGTGCAGCCCTAGGTGACGCAGACACTGCTACCTCACCTGGTCAGAAGATATTTCAGTAAGTGTGGTGCCAGGGAGGTGTTTCAAAAATCTGGGAAGACGGGGGAACCGACAGACACCAGCCTGACTTCAGAAGGCAGCAAGAAAATCAGCCGTGGTTCCCACACAGGAGAGCTCAGCCCTGTCAGTGTGTTCATGCTGCTGCCCAATGTCCAGAGTGTCTTAATCTTGCAAAGCCTAAACTACACCCAATATTCAACCCCTCTTCCTCCGCTCCCCAAGCCCTGCACCCCCATCCTACTTTCTGTGAATCTGATGACTCCAGCTCTCCCAAAGAAGCAGGATTCATGGTGGACTTCTTCTCGGTGAGCTGCTTCCTTCTGCACAGGGTCTTTGAGTCAATCTGTGCTGGAACATGGGCCAGACACGTCTTCTTCCGTCAGGCAGGACATTGCTGAGTTGTCTGTGCAGGCACAGTGTGTTTACTCATCCATCTGTCAGCAGACGCTTTGCCAGTCTCACCCTGTAGCCTTTGGAATGACGCTGCTCTACACGCGGACAGGAGATTCTTTCCCTGAGACCTTGATTTCTGTTGGGTTGTTGATTTTTAAGATTTATTTACGTTTGCTTTAGATATCCAGGTGTTTCACCTGCACGTGTGTCTGTCACCACATATTGAACACTGTGTTCAACAGGAACAGACAGTTCACGAAGAACCAGAGTTACAGATGGTTGTGAGCTGCCATGTGGATGCTGGGAATCAAAGCAAGGCCCCTCTGCAGAAGCAGCAAGTGCTTCAACCACTGAGCCATTTTTCTGGATGCGTATCAGACAGCTGTGTTCCTGAATCAAATGTGTTGTCTTTAGTGTTACTATTGCTGCAATGAAACACCCGCTGTGACCACAAGCAACGTGGGGAGGGAAGGCTTTATCTGGCTTCCACTTCCACATCGCTGTTCATCACTGAAGACAGTCAGGGCAGGAACTCAAACTGAGCAGGAACCGGAAGGTAGGAACTGATGCAGAGGCCATGGGGGAATGCTGCCTACCCGCTGGCTACAACCCAGGACCACCATCCCAGGGGTGCCCCCGCACAATGGGCTGAGCCCTCCCTCATCAATTATTAAGAAAATCACTAATTAAGAAAATGCCCTACAGGCTTGCCTACAGCGTGGCCTTACGGAGGTATTTTCTAAATTAAGGTCCCCTTCTCACAAACGACTCTAGCCTCTATCAAGGTGCTATAATTTTATCCACCAGCACAAAAGGTCAGTTTTAGTTCACTCCTTCTTAGGAACTGCCTTGCTACTTTTCACAGTAAAAATGCCCAGCATCAGTGCGACAGAGTTCCCATTTCTACACATCTTCAATATATTATACTCGGTAGAGGTTTTTTGTTTGGGTTGGGTTTTGTTTTTGTGTAGTCATCCTGATGGGTCTGAGGTGATGTCTCTCCTTGGGTCTTCATGTACATTTTAGAACCTCCCTGAACTATAATGGATACACAAGCAAGTACATACATTTAACATTTGCAATTTAAAGAATTTGATCATGTATATGCATTCATAACAGTTCAACTTAGAGTGTCTTTTTTGACATTTTGTTGATGACAGTGTTTTATATAAGATAAACTTCTTGATAATTTTTAAAGATTTGTTTTTATGTTTGTGTGTGTGTGTGTGTGTGTGTGCCTATGTATGTACACCACCTGCATGCAGTGCCTACCAAGACCAGAAGGGGGTGTCAGCTCCCCTGGAGCTGGAGTTACAGGCAATTGTGAGTTCTGGGAACTGAGCCTGATCCTATGCAGAAGCAGTAAGCATTTTGAACCACTGAGCCATCTCTCCAGCACCTTTTCAATAAAATTTTAAGAGCACAATGCCGTGTTATTAATTATAGGTTCTGTTTTGTAGGATATATTTCTTTACTAGTCACACACTCTAAATAATTCCCATCTCTTCCTTCTCTGGTCTGTGTTTTCCTGATGAGAGTGACCTTGGTCATCTTTGCATATGCTGGTTGATTGTGTATCTTCACAAGGGGAAATGCCTTTTCAGAAGTTTTGTTTATCTTTTAACTGCACTAGTTTCTTTGTTGCTGCTGTGTGGTTGGTTGTTGCTTTTGCCTAGTTAGCATATGTGCGATTGACAAGCATTGTCTCCCACTGTGGGAACCATCTCCTCACTCGATTGTTTGGGGATGCATAGGAGCCCTTAGTTTTTATGTAATTCAATTCAATTTCTACTTCGGTTGCTTGTATTTTGGGGGGTCATTTTCCTCCTCCCCTAAAATGGAGTCATGGTTCAGAGAAATAAAGTTTCCCAGGCTTACTCTTTATGGCCATAACCCCCCACTAAAAAGTTTCCAGGAGTATCAAGAAATATCAAGTAATCATGTCCTGAGGTAAATTCTACCAGTCCCTGAATATTAACTAGAACACACTACACTATCAACCTTTTGGGATGAGCATCACCAAGTCCAGTGACCTGTTTGTCATCTGTTGGTCATAACTCTACTTATTCAAATCTCAGTTTCCCATAATCCACTGCCACTTCGAGCAACCTGCAGGAGAACCGAGACCTCCATTCCACTGGGGCTACCCAGGTTCTGGAGCTGTTATGTAGTCTGGGTTCACATGGGGCACAGGTATCCACCTCTTCATGATGGCACATTGTCCTCAAGGGGGTATGTATTCGGGGGTGGGTGTGTTTCATCCCATCAGGTAAGGCACTTAAGTGTTTGCTTACTGCAGTCTTCTCTCCCTAAAACCCAGAGTCACGGATCTGAGGCTGAGCTTCCTTCTGATGAGGCTGTTGGTAGACTCCACTGTGCTATGCCTAACACCTGTTCAAACAATACAGTTTTGTCATAGGGCAGAGTTCATGGCACTTGAATCCACTTTCTCTCTGCACGAATGTTGCCACATGAGTCCCAAGTCGCTCTGGAGACTCACCTCTTCCTCTTCTCTCCATGAGAGCCAACCTGCAGGAGACTAGGAACATGATGAGCTCAGAAGTCAGCTCTGGGTCAGCCATGAGTCAGTTATGTACCAGCTGGAGCTCCAGTGTAGGATGTTCTAAGTAGATCCACAGATCTTATCTCTTTGGCACTCATGAATAATCTTTATTCCTTTTTTTAGAAGAGATATTTGTCATATATCATCCAATATTTATGAGTTAATTTGTATCTCACAGTAAAACAAAATACAGACTCTAAGAGAAAACTCATTCCCCTTCGGCTCTGTATCCCTGACAGCTGCTAATTTTAATCTTCTTGCCACTGAGGCGCAGGCATCTGTGTGGCTATCACTCAAAGTGCTCTGAGTTGAAGAGACCTGGAAAACTCACCAACGGAGCTGACAATGAATCCAGAGGCATGGGAAGAGTAAGGAACGCTGGTACCTGTTACAGATGAGGAAAGGCCACGTGGGGCCCACAGCACCTAGGAATGTCTCCTGCTGAAAAAGAAGGGGTTCTCCTTTGTCACTGGAGTTCCTGTTAGTGATGGGGGAATTCTCTAATGTGTATGTGCAACTAATAATCTGTGTTAGCAGAGAGGTATGTGAGGTGACACGGGGAAGCAGGCAGTGGTCCCCTAGATCTGTTCAGTATATGACTGTTTAAAAATGATTTCTGGGGGAAGTGATGTAAATAATAAAACATAATACATTTTCTTGTATTTTTGTCAAAGTGTAGGGAGGGCTGAATAGCAAAGTGGCCTCCTTGGGTTATGCTGCAAAATTCATCTTCCTCTGTAAAGCAGGGACACCATCATCTCCAAAGAATTTTGAAGGATGCAATGGTGGCTTCTCCTCCTCATCATCTCCACCACCACCATCACCACAACCACCACCATCACCACCACCACCACCACTACCACCACCACCTCCACCACCACCATCACCACCATCACCACCACCACCACTACTACCACCACGACCTCCTCCTCCTTCACCACCTCTATTGCTATCACTACCATCACCACCACCATCATCACCACATCACTACCACCATCACCATCACCACCACCATCACCACCACCACCATCACCACCATCACCACCACTATCATCACCACCTCCTCCACCACCATCAGTAGCAGTACTGACAGCTGCTGCTTGCTGACTCCTTACTAGATCCTGGCACATCACTTGGTGAGGATTCCAGCCTAGGTTTGTGTAGATCTTCAGTTTTCCCAACATATTCGGCATATATTGGGAGCACTAGGGCTGACAATATAAAGATTGTGGGCTAAAGGGAAGTCTGAATTCATACCCTGACACCATTGGCCAGGATACTGTCATCTGATAATGAGGGCACCATCTAGGATGCTATCCTCAAACCACTATATGATGACAGTCAAGATCTGTTTTCTCTTGTATGTGAGCCATCAAGTTGGGATGGAGAGAAGAGGTACATATTCAAAGTTACAAAAGGAATTTGTTCTGGGTGTGGTCAGAACCTGTCCTGCCTTACTGCCCTGGACTTTGGTCTACACTGTGTGTCTGCTAACCTCACTTTGAGAGCCTACTCCTTTTTTTTTTTTGAGACATAAGACTTGGAAAATATCTTCAGCAAGTTAGCAGAATATAGACAGCTATTGAAGGTGACCAAGAGGTGAGAGAGGTATAAAGAGTTATACTCAGCATCTTTTCTAATAATCCCTCTATCCTATAGTTCATCTAAATCTAAATATAATGTATATATAAATATATATGTCCTCTGTAACATATATAGTATACAAGTGCTATTGCTTGGCTATACATCATGCAGTAGCCATGTCTGAAATAGATGACTGTATTAACGGTTCAACTTTGTGAACGGAGTTCGGTGCCTTGCTCCTCTCTCCTGTTTCATGGAGGAGAAGCATTTTTACTGGTTTTCCATACTCCCTCTCAGCCAGGCTCCACTCCTCAGATGTCAGAGGCAGAAACTCATACATTATGAGTGCTGGAAACTGCACTTGGAAGATAGCTTACATTTCAGAACAGACCAATCTAATTGACATCAGAACATAGCAAATCCATCTGGACCTGAGTGGAATGGAGACACCTAAGGCACACTAATATATTAAAGTGCTTTGCTGAAACCCCAGGAATAAGTGAATGATGGCAAGACAGTATCTCTGTCCCTGGTGGCACCTGTGGATGCTCCCATGCCACTGATGCTGACTCCAGGACACCCCTGGGGTGTGCTCACAGACCCACCAATGGCCCCTGCTGTTTCCCTCTAGGTTTTCCTTCTCAGACTCATGCAGGTTCTATGTCACAACTTATTTTTACCTTTTTCCTAATCTTCATCTATTCTTCTTTCACACCCTGAAACACTAAATTAAAAGATTTTTATATCCCAGGTTAAGGTCAATGATCATACAGTGCAAATGAAAATCCACTGAGACCCTTGGTAGTTGATTCCTTTTGCAATCCTGAGTGGATCCCCTACCTTTGCCACAGGGACATCAACATAAAATCATTCTCCTTCCCCTGGGTCTCCAGAGCTCAACATACCAGCAGACGGAGCTGATGAGGTTTATGCTCAGAAACTGTTGACTGTTTGAAGCCTACATGTTGTGTCTGGATCCAAAAGGCTCTGTCTTAGTTTCTTTTCCATTTTCTATAAAAAAAAATCCCAACAAAGATGAGGTACAGGTGAGAGGGTCTTCTTGGTTCACAGTTTCAGGTTGCTGCCCATAGTTGTGATGAAGCCAGCAGTGATTTGAGCCAGCTACTTTCGTTGTGTCCACAGCCAAGAGCAGGGAGTGATGAATAAATGGATGCTTAGCCCAACTTGCTTTCTCAGCTCTTAAACAGTTCCAGACCCCCTGCCTAGGGAATGGTGCCACCCACAATGGGCAGGTCTTTCCCTCAGTGTGGTCAAGACTGTCTGAGATATCTTCCAGACAGGTCCACAGAGCAGCCTAATCTAGACAGTCCCTTACTGAGAGTCCCATCCCAGAGAATTCTAGATCATCAAGATGACAATTGAACATCACAACCTCTACTTGTTAATTGGAACATCTCGTTTTTATGCTGCTTTCTACCCAAGACCTTTCTACTGACAAATCTCAGTGTCTCTTCTCATCTTTGGCTGCCCTCAATTCCTCTTAGCTCTTTCCAGTGAGTGATAATCTCTTATGTCTGCCTAACAACAAAGATGGATTTTCGTGGGTCTTGTAACTCACTTCAGTAAAATCCAATGTGTGATCTTGGATGTTGGGACAGCAGGGAAATGTATTCTGAACTTGGTGTCAGCAAGTAGCAGGTGATCCTTGGTTATTTTCCTATCCTGTTGCCATTGGTAAGCACTAGACACCAGCTCATGGGGACAATAAACCTGTCCCCTGGAGCTGTGGGTGTGTAGAAGATGAACATACTAATATCTGTTAAGCACTTAATGCTCTCAAAATGTCTCTGTTGCTCTACAGACTAAGACTGGGCTCAGATTTTTACTAGAACAGGCTTCCTGTAGGCAGTGGTAAGCACTGACTCCATTTTCAGGTACCGTCTCGACCTCTTCGATAGTTACAAACATCTACTTCTTCCTGTCTTCGCTGTGCTATCTTAGAGCCCAACCCCTGGCCACACCGGTAGTGTATCTCTCTGCCCCCCACTCCTGCCAGCTGCCAGCCTTCCAGAGAGCTGTACACATGAAATCAGAAGAGTGTGACTTCTGCCTAAGGGCTTCCTGTGCCGTGTAGAAGTCTCCGAGGTCCTTACCTTGTCCTTTAAGGCCATTGTGATTTGTGACCCATGTACATTTATTCCATAGTGCTTTTCTTCTTTTCCTGAATTTCTTCTCATATTTCATGTCTGGCCTGCTTCAAGAAACACAGAAGGTGGCTTGAAGACTTGAAAACACGAGATACTGCTATTGCAAATGGCTTATAAGTGGTGGGGTAATAAAGGAGGGTTCCCAAGTTAAACACACTGAATTCAGATATTGATTCCTTTTGTCATGAGATGTTCAGCCTGCCAGCTTACCTTTGGGGAGCTTCTGTTCTCTCCTGAATTGGGAGGACTAGGAGAAACAACAGATATAAGATGCCTGGTGTAACGTGGTCTACGCAGCAAACATTTGACTAACATTCATGCACAGAGGGAGGAGGAAGTGCTGGCTTATTATTACCCAATGGTGGAATTCCTGTTGGCCAAAGCTTCGTATTTAGCAAATAATGGTCAGCTTTGGAGGGGTAGGCAAACGGGATGGAGATGTGCTAGGAGCTAGCTGAAACGTCTTCTATAGGAAAGCGATGGGCGCTGAAGGTAGGTGGGAGCAGAGGATGAGCAGTGGGGGATCCACACGTAGGCGGGGGTTAGATGATAAGGGGGAAAGCTGATGGTCTATGCGGAGGGATGGCGCATATTAGGGGAGTAAAGATGACAGGTTTTATTATCTGTGTGACTGATTGATTGTGTGGTTGACAGATGTACTGCCTCATGAGGATTGTGAGTTATCCAAGTGAAGCATTTAATCTTGCTTTTTTCTCTTATCCCCTCTATTAATTTTACTTAACTGATACATAAAACATAAAGCTCTCACACATGGGGTGTGATGTGATATTTTAACACAAATGGTACAAGTTCCATTCCCTAGTCATTGTGAATGCTGTAATTATTGGACATGGGAGCATATACTTATTTCAATTCTTCTGTAGCAGGATTGTGGATCATGTGTCAGATAGTCTAACTTTTTGAAAGCCCTCCATAACTTCTTCACTGCAACAGCTTACATTCCTACCAGCAGGTGAGGTGGTTTGTGTTTCTACAGTGAGTAGCAATATTGAGAAACTTTTATACACGTAACAGTCATTTGTATATCTTTTTTTTTTTTTAGAATTTCTGTGTTGCCCTATTCATTTCTAATACTTATTATTTAGGTATTTTATTTTGAGAGAGGGTCTCACTGTGTAGCCCAGGTTCCCCTCAAACTAGACAGTCTTCTGTCTCAGCCCCCCAAATACTGGGGTTATAGGTGAAGACCACCATGCCAGGTTATTGTCAGTTGTCTGGTTTTAAATCTTGGTGGGGGGAAAAAATCTTGGTGGGGGAGTTATTCAGGGCTTTTCAATTCCTTTTATATTCTCGGTTAAAGTCCCTATCTCAGATAGATAGTGTGAAAATAACGTTCCCCCACTCTGAGGATTGTTTCTTCATTTCCTTGAGTGTTTTCCAAGAGAAAGATTCTGTCTCCTGGAATCTCATTTATCTACTCTTCCTTGTTTCTTGTGCCTTTGAGGCCTTGGCAAATAATTGTTTATTTCAATATCCCGAAGTATTGCATCCGTGTTTTCCAAGTAATTTCATAGTTTTGTGTCTCTAATCTATTTTGAGTTGACTTCTTTAACGGTCATATAGTTAATGAAAATCCATTTCCACTCTTCTGTGTGTGAAACTTTCTGAGCATCCCTTGATGAAGACGTGTGTTCTGGACACTCTAGTGGAAACTGAGCCTTACTATTCCAATTCAAGGCTCTCTCGTCTGTTTCACTGATCTGTGGGACAGCTTTTATGTCGATACTGTGTCAACTTTTTCACTATGGTTTGTAGTATATTTTGAAGTCAGGTGTGATATTTTAACTCCTGCTTTGTTCTTTTTGCTCAAACTTACTTCAGTTATTTAAGGTGTGTGTGTGTGTGTGTGTGTGTGTGTGTGTGTGTGCACGCACGCACGCGTGCATGTGTGCATGCTTTTGACTCTTTTGTGTGGGCAGAATTATTTCTTATTATTATGTAAATGATGTCACCTATATTTTAATGGGGATTGCACTGAACTTGGCAATCACTCAAGGTAATAGAAATTCTAGCAATGTAGATTCCAATCCATGGACACTGGCGATTCCATTCTGTCTGCTTTCCCTTGCAGTTATCTTTGATAATCCTTTACTGCTTTGAACAAATATTTTTGGACTTTTATTTCGTTTTATTTCCTTATGTCTACTTTAAAAAGTATTCTATCTTCTTTTTCCAGCAATTTTCTGAGTGTAAGCAATGCTTCTGATTTCTGTGCTTAGTTTATTAGCTCGGATAACATTTCAATAGTGTCTTTAGGGTGGTCTGTGTAGAAGGTGGTGCCATTTTCTGGCAGTGACACAGTGACTATACTCATTTTCACTTTGGGTCTTTTGTTTCTTTTTCTTACCTGGGTGGTTCAGTTTTAATTTAAGTTCTATTTCTAGTAAAACAGTAAAGAGAGTGTCAACTCCTATAATGTTACAGACTAGGCATCAGAGAAGGTTACTCAGACACAGGTTTAAGTCAATAGAAAGTCAACAAAGTCTCTATTAGCCAGCTGGTGACAGCACTGGCACTAGGTATTAGGGATCCCAGTGTCACACTGAGTCTTTCTCAGGGTGATCTTTAAGTACAAAAACCATGTTCTGGGTTGGCACACTTTAGTTAACAAGAAGGGTTCCCCAGAAGTAGAACTACAGAAGCCAAAAAGCAAGGTTAGTACATTAGAGACTTCCCCAGAACTGTGGACTTTGATGGATGAGGTCCTTGTTTTCGCTTTGGCAGGTGTGCTGAGTTTTATGGCTGGGATTGCACTTTCATCATGGAGTCAGTTGTGCAGCAGTCTGGGGCTTATTACAATTAAACGCTCTTTCTGCATTGTCAGTAGGATTCTATGGGTTTTGTCCATCTTTCTCTGATGTGGAATATTGCCTTTATTGATTTTCAAATGTTAAACCCCTTTGCATTACTTGATCAAGGAGAATAATTTTGTTAATATGCAGTTCTACTTGTTTTAATAGTATTTTGTTGAGAATTTTAGTGTTTACACTCATCATTGAGATCAATGTACAGCTTTGTCTTTGTCTGGATTTGGTATCACGGTAATACTTGCCTCACAGAGTGTAAGCAGAAGCAGTTTACTGCCTGTCCCTACCTCTTCAGGGTTGGATTCACAGTTGTTCCCATGCCCACTTTGCATTTATTTGGGTGCTGGGGTCCTTATACTTGTGTGGCGAGCTGCTTACACACTGAGCCTCTTTGCCAAGACCTTGAATATCTGTTTAAGATTTTAGATGGCAGGGCTGTAATGTGGCCATTGAGCACTTTGGTCTGTGGTTCTGCTGAAACCCATTTCCTTTTTTCCATCTCACACTCCTGCTGTGCTTAAGTAAATTTTTCTGGTAATAGTTTTTAGTCTTCATTTGTTGTTTTTGGTCTTTATGTTATGGATTTTTGCTTTGCGGTTGCCATATGTTTAGATAATTATGAGCTATTTTGAAATGATAACTGAGCGTGATCATGAACATAAGAAGAGGAAATGGAGGGAGACAGATTAGTAGACTCTATTCTTGCAATAAATTACCTGCCATTCTTTGAATTTTTAATTTCTCATCTTCATTAGGCTTTTGTGATGGCTACTCTTGGTTGTCAATTTGACTACATCTGGGATTAACTTAAAACCCAAGTGGCTGGGTACACCTGTGAGGGATTTTTTTCTTAATTAAACCATTTGAAGTGGGAAGATTTACCTTTAATCCAGATCTTTTGAGGTGGGAAAATTCACCTTTAATCTGGACCACACCTTCTGCTGGCAGCCTATGTAAAGAACATAGGAGAAGGTAGATTTCTCTCTTGCATTCACTCTCACTGGCAAGCCCATCATTCACTGGCATTACGGACTTCTTTGGGAATCCAGAGTATATTGAAGAGCAGTTAGGACATCCAGAAGGGCCCCATGGGCATCCAGCCTCATGAACTGAACAGCTACTGGATGATTGAACCTTCTGTTGGTAGGCAACCATTGGTGGACCAACTGGACCACAGTCTGTAAACCATTCTAATAAATGATGCTGCTGGTTGCTGCTCCAAGCATCTCTAGATAACTGATAAAGGAAAAGAATATTCTCCATGATAAAACTAACCAATTTCCAGCATCTCAGAATGCGGTGAAGGCCAACAGTGAACTCGGTGCTAACATCAACTTGGTCTGGAGGGATGGCTTCAGGTGAAGGACCTGCAAAGGACCCGATTTTGTAGCCTAGCAACCATACAGAGCAGCTCACAGTCACAGTTGGTAACTCCAGCTCCAGAGGACACCACGCCCTTTTCTGACTTCTGCAAGCCATCTGCATAGAGATGGTAGACAGATGCAAACACATGAGCAAATAAAATAAAGTCCTTAAAAAACGAGCAAAATAATTGACAAGCTCCAAGTGGGAATAAATAGACTAAAGGCTTCTAAGTATGTCCTGGGGGAGAATCTTCTCTCCAGCAGCCACAGAGCTCAAGTTTAGGGAAATCAAACCAAAGCCATCATTATAAGGTTGGCTGAACTACAAAGGGAATTCTAGTCCCAGCCTTGGGAGGGTGTCAGCGGTTAAAGTAAGAACATTAATTGGTAAGGAATGGGATCCTGTACCTTGGGATAGAGATGTGTGGGAGTATGGTATTGAGTCAGAGAATTCTCAGGGGTTTATCTCACCTAAGAAATTAGTCTCCAAGCAGAAGATGTATTCATACTCCGCCCCCTGAAATACTGCCTTTTCTTCCTTAGACCAAGGAAATGAATAATCCTCCAGCATCCACTACATCAGAAGTGACTTTTTCTGAAGGAGATGCCAAGCAAGACAATACTAATGTCTCCCAGAGCCCACCAATGGTTGCCTCTAGACATATAACCAGACTTAAAGCAACGCAGGCTCCTAAAGAGGAAATAGAAAGTGAAGTCCATGAGGAGCTGTGCAACACTCCTAAAGAACTTAATGGGTTTGTTAATTCATTCAGGCAGAAGTCTGGGGAGCATGTATGGGAATGGATATTAATGCGTGAGGTATGGTTGATGAAACATAAAACTAGATCAAACTGAGTTTATTGATATGGAACTGCTGGGTGGAGCTTCTAGATTTAATATGGAAGCTTTCACTGTTTTTTAAAAAAAGGTATCAAGCATTGGTTTAAATGAATAGCTGAAGCCTTTGTCAGAAGACAACCTGCTGCAAAGGAGTTGGAGATGCTTGGTATCTTTGGCTTGGTGCTGATGAAGGGATTTTAATGCTCAAGAAAATTGCAAAGCTAAAGTGGGCACACTGGGTAAACCCTAATCCCCCACGATGGAAAGGCCCAGAAGACATGCCCTTCACTAATCCTATAAAATGCAAAATGGTGAGAGGGCATTTGAAGAGCTATGTTGTCACCCTCTTTGTGCCAGTCCTTAGGGCTGGAGACATTGCCACTCAGCTAGACGCATTAAATGTAATGGGTTTAATTGGGCCCCAAGTAGCAAGTGCCAAGTGACAGTACTGAGTTGTCCAATGTAGTCAGACTTTTCTGTCCCACCAGCCAGTTCCCAATTAACCACACAGAGGCTTATTGTTACTTAAAAAATGCTTGGCCAATAGCTCAGACTTATTTTTATCTAGCTCCTATAACTTAAATTAACCCATTCTTGTCTGCACTCTGTTACATGGCTTGGTATCTTTTCTCAGTACAA
>JAQHUG010000005.1:6486866-6509405 GCA_028555095.1 Dicrostonyx torquatus
GGATTATTTCTGACAGTCCTTTTCACTGCACTTCAGACTCCCAGGGGTGACTGTTTACTTTCAGAGCACCAGGGAGTCCCCAAAGGACTCTAGCAGCTCAGGTAATTGACTGAGTTCTGTCTTTCTCTCCAGCTGTACCATGTGTCACTGATTCCTCAGGGCACCCAAGCTGGCTTCTGTAACACATGCCTCTGGGCTTCTGCCTGGGCAGAGCCAGTGCAGCCCTGGGGAGTATTCTGGCCAGACTGTGTACCTTTGAAGAGGGTTAATTGAAGATTTGTGTTTCTAAATTCAGTGTTGATGTAAGAAAAGAAGGAGCAGGAAGGTTTTTTTTTTCTTGTTATCTAAATAAAACAGACATCTAAAACCCAGTCCTTACAGGTTACAGCCAATTTTTCTTTCTTTCACCTGAAAACATCCTCCGGTACAGAGCAGCTCCGGTGCTAATCCATATGTAAAATTGCATACACTGCTCTTTGCCCCTGTGTCCATGACCCAGAGTTCGTTGTTGTCATGCGTGATAGCCAAAGGATGAAGAAGAACTCTGAAGCAAATTCAAATGACAGGATGGGGTGGCACACAGGGCTGTAATATCCACACTCCAGAGGCTGAAGCAAGAGAATAGCGAGTAGATCCAGGCCACATAGAAGATCTTAGTCTGGACTACAGGGTTGACATCTTGGCTCAAAATAAAATAAAAAAATAATAACAATAGTTAGGTATATTCTTAAGATGAGCCTCTCTGCCAACACAAATAATTCCAGCCAGACCAAATTAGACCAAATAAAAGATGCCCATGTTTAATGCAGGGCTCCCGGGTGGCCGGGAGCATGGTGAGGGAAAGAGGGAGCCAGGGAGACCATGCAAAACCCGGAGACAACCTGTTCCTTTTCTGGGTGGCAGCCTAAATAGCCTGTGGGAGTGGTCCACTGTTTGGCAGGTCTTTTTAGACCCTCCCTGGGTTCTAAAAAGGTTGGCAGATTTTCCTGGAGGTGGAGTCCGGATCAAGGCAACTCCCAGAGGGAGGGATGCCGGGTATATAAAAATATAAAATAAAAATAATAATGCAAAGACCAGGCTAAAGGTGAACTCAATAATGAAGCAGCACTTGCCTGGCATGCAGGAGGTCCTGGGTTCAACCCTCAGGACAGAGAAACAGTCATCTGTGATGACTGGTGGCATGGCCTTCCCCGTAAGGGGTGAGCCGTGGACTACGGCCCTCAGGAGCCATCACAGTAAGTGCTAAGCACCTGGCCATTGTGAGAGTGCACTGGCTCCATACAGCAGGGGAAACTAGGCATCCACTTGAGCCCAGACAGGAAAAGAGCCAGTTTGCTTGGTTAAACCGTGCTGAAGACCTCTTCCAAGTACAGCTGTGCCCAGGAAGACCCTGACATGTTTAGCTGTGCTCTCTTTGGCATCCCTGGGTTGCGAAATAATGGTTTGGGACGTGCTACATTTGTTTATGCTGTGGAATATTTGCTTAATGATGCAAAGATGGGTTGCATTCTTTTATGTTGCATTGTGTTTAACTCTATAAAGCTGTGTTACTTTGCTTGTCTAAAACACCTGATCAGTCTAATAAAGAGCTAAACAGCCAACAGCTAAGCAGGAGAGAGGGTTAGGCAGGGCTGTCAGGCAGAGAGAATAAGGAGGAGAAATCTAGGCTCAAGAAGAGGGAGAGAGGAAGGAGCAAGAAAAGGACAGAGAACACCAGGGGCCAGTCACACACCCAGCCATGGAGAAAGAAGGAAAGAAATGTATATAGAATAAAGAAAGGTAAGTGCCCAGAGGTAAAGGTGGGGATAATTTAAGTTAAGGAAGGCTGACTAGAAACAAGCCAAGCTAGGCCAAGCATTCATAAGTAAGAATAAGTCTCCATGTGTTTATTTGGGAGCTGGGTGGTGGGCCCCCTAAAGAACAGGAGTAAACAAAAAACCCAACAACATCTCTGATCTCGCTGTCCCTCATGAGGCCAGCAGCCAGATGGTCATGAAGGTGAGAGAGAAGTGTTCAGCTTTCCAGCCAAGGGTCGGATAATACCCTGGAAAGTCCTCTTTGTCCATGTGGGTCTTTGTTATGAAGGTCCAAAGCGGCTGAGGGAGCAAATCGGAAACCGCAGAACACAGGCTACAGGACCGACAGAGGAGGAGAACAGGGTGGGGGCAGGGACCGACTTCCTTTGCCCTGTGTCAGCTGTGCTCTGAAACCCAGCCTTGGCTTCCTTTCTGTGGGCTCTTGGATGTTCATAGTATCTGGTTTATGAAATCTCTAGCATCACAGACAGGGAGCTGTGTTGTTTTTATGAAGACAAATAATGATCTAAGTCTTTTGTTAGAGTCTCCTTGGGAGGCTTAGATTTTATGCTTTATCATCTTCACTTGGGTTATGGGCTGATTCTGGGTGACTTCAACCACTTTGAAGCAGAAGGTCCCTAGGACATTGTCGGTGAGTCTTATTTTTCCTTGCTGTGTTACTAAGGATCTCATAGAATTATTCCTGAGGCACGCCGTCCAGCTGCACGCTGTTCTCTGAATAAGCTTTGAAACTCTAGGAGGCAGACAGATAAAAATAAACAAGAAGAGACTAGAAGCCGCTGATTGGCTCTTTCACACTTCTAATTCAATTTAATCCTCTCTACAATTCTGGGAGGAACGGTTGCTTATCTGTTTCTCCTGCTGAGGAAACTGACATGCAAAGGAAAGTAACTGAGCCGGTGGAGGGGTGGTGGCTGGGGTTCTAAGACAGACCCCAGGCCTTCTGTCTGTCTCTTCCTTCCTGGCTGTGTGTGGGGAGAGCTTCCCTGAGGGTAGAATAAGCAGCAATTTCATATCTGGGTCATGTTACACAGCCCATGAGTTGTTCAGGTATCATTAATAGTATTCCCTGGTTGCCTGAGCTCACCAAAAGGGACGCTGTCCAGATGGAATTGTCCCACTACAGGAGCCCCTCATCTACAGAGTGAGAAACCCGCCCTAGAGAGGTTAGAACACTGTTGTCTTGGGAGAGAGGGACTCATGTGGGATGCAGGTGACCTTAGGACTGCAGAGGTGTTCTGAGGTGAAAGCCAGTGACATAATGAAGCCTCAGTCCTATGGCCCCAAGAACCGACTGTGGCCGACATCATCTTCGCTCGGAAGCCCACGCTCTGGTGGAGAAATCAGCTTAGCAGACTCTTGGGCTGCAGCCTTGTGAAATGGAGCAGACAGCTAAGCTCAGCTCAGTTGGAGTTCTGGCCTGAAGAAACCACGAGGAAATAAATGATTCTTGTTTCAAAATGGGTTTGTGTGAATCGGTTATATAGCCATAGGGAGTGTGTGTGTGATGACGCAAAGCCAGACTGGGTTTACAGCCATGCTGCTCCCCATGCAGTAGCAGCTTCCCTCTTCCACTCCATCCGGGAAGAAAGGGATCAGTGGACAAGTAGAGTGTTTAGCGAGAGCCATTCCGGGCATAGCTGTGGACTGGGCAGTGGACCTGCAACACTACGGAGACAGGATGGAATCCCCAAAGGGGCTTCAGAATAGCGTGAAAGACTAGTGTGGCAAAACCACGGCGGACACAAGAACAGTGTGCTGGGAGAATGGGCGAAGACCAGGCTCAGGCAAGAGGGGACCTTGACCTTTGCCCTGAACCTGGGCATGAGCAAGGAGATGTGTGGACCAGGCACGTGAAGGAGTGGAAAGAGCCAAAATAAAATGCACAGTATGCTTCGGCTCTAATGAGGAGCCTGTGGGTCCTGCACTACCTGGTACCTATGAGTCAGGTGGGAGATGGGCTAAAAACATGGGAGGAGAGAGGGGTGCAGAGAGCAGTTCATGCCATGATGTGGAAGTTGGGCCGCCTCCTCCATGTGTGCATTCACACCTCAGCTCTTTCTGCTGGTGCTGTTCAGAGACCTCAGAAAAACAGACAGGCCACTCACTAAACCACATTCTAGGCTGAGCTCGTATACCCTGAGTTGTAAACTATGCAGCTGCAGGTGGCTTCGGTTCCTTTTCAGTTCATTTAATCCATGAGTCATTCAACAAACACTCCTTAGACAGCCTCTCTTGCTGACACTGTCAGGGTTAAGGGGGGGCATAAATGCTCACTCTTTGCTGGCAGGATTGTGAAACTACCTTGATTGTGGGTGGCAGGAGGGGTGTGTGTATGTAGGCAGGGAAGCAGAGGCAGGGAGGCATTAGGAGGTTTTTCCTAGAGAAGGGAATCTGGCTCCTGGGAAGAGAGAGGAAGGAACAGTCCAGAAACATCAAAGCCTGTCTTTCTACAGCATACAGGGACTCCCTGTGCCCAGAGGACCTCCTGCTTTGATGAGTAGCTGTCAGGCTCCAGCAGGAAAAATGCCCACGTTTACCGGAACTGGCCCCAGCTGGAGCCTGCGGCCTACTTAACTGGATGCTCAGGGGGGAATCACCACATGTCCTGCAACCTTGATTGCACAATGGCATCTTTTTGTGAAAATTGGTATGATAACGTCGTAGGCAACCAAGCATTTCAGGGGCATCTTGGTGAACAGGCTTTTCTCCACCACAGCTCTGGCCTCCCTGCTCTGAGGGTCAGGGTTTCTTGGTCTGACTGTAAAATAGGAACAAGAACTATGAGGTGGAGTTCGTTAGTGGGCCAATAGGGGAGCTGGTTTCTTTGGGCATTTGCTCAGCTGTCTGATATCCAAGGAGAGGCTTCAGGCTGTGTCTCTGGGCTCAGTGACAAGGCCTTCAAGATAATTAAGTGGGGTTAAGTTGCAGGGGCTGACCCTGAACCTGGGCAGGAGGCAGGGAGACAGGAAGTGGCACAGTCGCTACAGCACAGTAGAACAGGCTGGGAGGGCTGTGCACAGCAGATGCCTACTTATTCCCTGCAGTTCTGGAGGAGCCCATGGGGCAGGGTTCCTGTGAGGGCTTCACTTCCAGGTTGCACACTGACAGATCCTGTCAAGGTCAGGTGTGGAGGCCCAAAAATGTGAGCCTATTTCCATGTTGACCAAAGGTCAGAGAGTTGGAACTTACTTCTAGTTCCTTCAAGGTTACCATGCTTCTTCCTCAAACAAAGGTCCCACCTAGAGGTATGCCAGAAAACTCTGCTCTCAAGGTTAGTGTCAACAGGTATGGCTAATAGAATAACAGGAATAGAGAAGTAGATTGTTCCTATCTCCAACAAAAGTCTGAGGCTTCAGTTTCCTTATGAAGATAACTTTGGATTCTACCCAGGGAGGGGTTTGCCTACAGAATGTTTTGGTGTAGAGTGTGAACTTGACTTGTTTTGTTCTAGCAAGAGATTATTTAACTGTGAATGTAGCCCGCAATCTTCAATTGGCCTGTTCATTTCTTTGTATCATGTTAATATAGTTTTTAATCTTACTCCTACCTTTTGGGGTCAGGGATATTTTAAGCAATTGGAAATTAAACACGAGTGAATTTTAGTACTCACTGGAATTCCCTCCTGACACTATCCTATATGTTTCTCGATTTTATTGTTTTCATTCACGTCTTCATATTCTTTACTAATATTTTCTAAATCCTCTACCCTGGCAAAAGGTATTTTTGTCAAGGCTGGTCCCTGGACAGTCAGAACCCTATCAATGCAAACATCAAAAACAAAACAAATTAACTAACCCACAGCTCTAACCTCAAAAAGCATAAGAGATATTTTATTCTGGAGCCAAATATGAGGGACCATGCCTAGGGAGGACAAATTCAAGTTACCCCAAATTCCCTGTTACAAATTGATGGCAGTTTTAGCAAGTTATTATGGTAACAGAACAAAAAAATCAAAAATCAGGACCTGTTTCAGATACATTGATGGGAGCATCAGGGGTCACTGTGACTATGAGACAGGACAATCTCTGTTCAAGGCCCAGAGGTTATCTAATGATAACCTTAGCTTTGGGACTGATGGACGCTAAGATTTACTTAATAGTCAGAAGGTCAGACACAGATGTTGCCAATGAATGATTATTTAAGACACTAAGATAAGCCGGGCGGTGGTGGCACACGCCTTTAATCCCAGCACTCGGGAGGCAGAGGCAGGCAGATCTTTGTGAGTTCGAGACCAGCCTTGTCTACAAGAGCTAGTTCCAGTGCAGGCTCCAAAGCCACAGAAAATCCCTGTCTCAAAAAACCAAAAAAAAAAAAAGAAAAGACACTAAGAGAATCTAAATTAATTAGACTCTGGGTCTGCACTCTTCCAATTCTCCATAGCCATTGAAGCTCCAAACAATTAATCAGCCTTGTAAAGTGTTAAGTTTGGTGCAGCTTTTCTCCTGGAAGCGATAGGTTAGCAACCTTATTTAGCCTTAGCTGCATTCTTGAAGACATTGCCACCCAAAGCAGGCATAATGGAAGTTAAATACTTAACGTACAGACTTGGAGTGGACACAGCTTTTTCCGTAGAAATGACTATTAAAAAATATATCCTAAAAGTATATTTAGGATATTTAAAGTAGTGCAGCAGATTATAGATAAAAGTTTATCAACAACCTGTATAGTGGTCCATACTGTCCCTTTAAGAGACACGTCCCACCCCCTCCCCCTCCCCTTCCACCGAGGCAAGTGGGTCTTCCTTCTGCTTCTAGCCTGAGCCCCTTCTTTTCCATCTCTCTCCTGAAGAGGCAGCTTCTGCCTCTCTCCCTTCTCCCCCTTTCTCTCCTCTTCTCTCTCTCTCTCTCTCTCTCTCTCTCTCTCTCTCTCTCTCTCTCTGCCTCCCTCTGCTCTTCCCTCTTCTCCCCTTTCCCCTTTCCCTTCCATAATCCACTAAATAAATACCCACTTTCTCTGCATGGTGTGCCTATCCATCTCTGTCCCTCACCTGCCACAGCTCCTCCTGGGACCAGCTGCCCTGTCGATGCCTACCATGGTCTCCCATCTACCACTGCCCTAAACCACCCTTAGTGGCCCACTGCTGCCACTAGGGGACCTGCAGTATTTTATTTTTACAATTACATTTGTACTCGTGACTTGGCCACGTTCTCTTCACGTTCCCTCTGGCCTGTGGGCAGACGGGCTGAGGACATGTGGAACCCTGGGCTCGGGAACTGGGTTTCTTTACAACAGCCCTGCATTCTATCTGCCTGAATGCTGACCCTATGCACACCAGTGGCTTCAGTGGTGAGTTTCTCCCTTTCAGCCCCCAATCACAGCCTTCATGGCTATAGTTGCCCAGACTGAAGCCACTCAGGCTTCATCAACAACCAGCCTGTAGAGAGAAGATATCCTCCTACAGGCCCTGTGATGTAGCTGTTTTTGTGGATTTTCACATTTTCAACTATGAAATATAAACCCTCAAACTATCAGCCACCATCCTATGAATGCTTTGCCAGTGTCCTGCTGGCTCCATTTTTTTCTCAAACTATTCCTGCCACTGCTACCTCTAGTCCTATGGAAACAACAAGATTAGTTGGATCCATGAGGCAGCTGTTTTTCAATTCTAGTTTTTGCTCTCCACTGTGACTTGTGGCATGGCCACAGGATGGATCATGCCTCTAGGTCTCTCTTATTATTATATTTAAAACTCCTGTGGCTCAAAACCTGGCTTTTCCATACAACATGTGACTGCTGTCATTTTGACTGAGGTCAGGTGACCTTACTGCCATCATAATTGATAGTCAGGTCAGAAGACCAAGTCCGGCCATCTTCACTGAGTTATATACCCTGCCTTGTCCCCCAGTTTACCTATTGTAATGGATTAATTAAAAAAGGTGTGGATCCCTGGCAGCTACAGTGGCAGGAATGCTGCAGATCCCTGAGCAGTAGCAGTGGGCCATGCCATGTGGCAGCAGACAGCAAACAGCGGGTCCTGAGAGCAGCCAGTCCCAGGAAAGGATGGCTTAGTTTCCCAAGTGGCTGCAGCAGGCCACAAGGAGAGGCAGACAGATGGGCACACCATAAGACCACACCGTGGGTCTGCAAAGGTGGCTGGTTCCGGGCAGGGAGACACATGGCAGTGGGTGAGAGACAGAAACATGGATAGGCATGCCATTCAGAGTAAGGGTGGATATTTATTTAGTGGGTTATGGAAGGGAAAAGAGAAGAGCAGAGAGGCAGAGAGAGAAAAAGAGGAGAGAAGGGAGAGACAAAAGCTGTCTCTTTGAGAGGGAGACAGAAAAGGAATGAACTTAGGTTGCAAGCAGGAAAGAAGATCAGTTTGCCTCAGTGGATAGGAGAGGGAGTGGGTGGGGGGGCTTTTCTCTTAAAGGGACAGGACAGATTATTACACCTATGTTTTTGTCTGTAAATTCCTCTTACTGACTCTGTTACATGTGTGTTTTGTGCAGTGGCATGCCTTTGGTAGGGCCCACCAAAAGCATCCACTTCACCCAATTCCTGTTCACTGTGTGTGTGTATATGCATACATGTAACTTAATGCACCTATGTTTATTGTTAAATGTTATAATTGTCTGTTCATTATATCTCATTTCAGACTACAAAAACAATTAAGCCTCATGTTTTAAATTGTATGTACTTTTAAGTCTCTTACAAAACTACAGTATAAAATATACTAAGCTGTTTTAGATTCTAAGTGACTATTGTCACTTCTGCTGTTAACATTATATTGCAAGCAGTTTTTTCTTTTTTCTGTCTTTTTACGAGTGTAAATCTTACCTGTAAAGTTGAGAGCCAGTACAGTCAAGCTCAGACCCAGCTCTCCAGGCAGATTCTATAATTTATCTGTACCCAGTAAATAGCCCTCAACTTCTCAGAGATCTGGGGAATATGACATTTAAATATTTATTCATTAAAAAAACTTTTCATAACAAAAAGAGACAGGTTGGCTCCTAGCAGCAGTACTCTATTGCCTCCAAAGAAGAAAGAAGACAGATAGGCACAAAACAACGTCCACCCACAATTTGCTTCAACTGCCAAGCGCTGACCAGTGAGCAAAACTGCCTTTCATCTAAACTGAAGATTTCCAGACATGGACAGAATCACTGGAACTGACAGCCTAGATGCTCAGGTCAAGGTAGGCTTGTCTTCCTATAGAGTTCTTAGCCCACAGGATCTTCTGGAGCCTGGTAGGACCTGTGCTAAACAGCAAAAGAAAAACACAACCCTCAGCAACTACGGAGGACCCTGAGGAGTAGTTCTAGGTGCCAACCAAATAAGTTCTCTGTCATTTTTTAATCAATAACTCGAGTAAAATTTTATCCTTCTCAAAGTTCTCTGATCCAGTTTGATAGCGAGAGGGTTTGTCAGTTTAAAAGGACAAGCTCACCAAACAAACTTCAGTAAAATTCAAATACAAGTTATTAAGGTGTGTACCTGCAAGTTATAAAATTGTGAGGACAAATATAAGTTATCAAATTTCTCTCTTGTGCTGCCTTTCATAGTCTTAAAAATACTTTTTATTGTGTAAAAACATCTGTCATAATAATTTGGACATAAATATGCTAAAATTTCTGTTTTCACAAACCCAAAGAATTCTTGTGAGTTCCAGGGAGCCAAATTGAAGGATCCACCTTAAACAAGTCAGATATACCCCTCTCAATTCCCTGGTCCTAAAATTTGTTTTTCCTAAACTTTGTCCTCTGTTCTGCCAATACCTTAAACAGGTGTAAGAGACACCAGACATTTCAATACCACAAACACCGGACAGGAGCAAAGAGACCAGCTACCCCAGGATGTGATCAGCACCTAGCTTTCTCAAGCTCCCCAACCCCCAGATGATGCCCACAAATAAACAGGAAGCAGTCTTGAGAATCTGCTGCCCAATTCGTTTAACCTGTTATACCAAACCTCCTGCCTTTTTATTATAAAAAAGAGATGGAAATGTAATAGTCTGTCTTCTCCCTTTAAGAGACAAGCCCTGCCCATTCCCCCTCTCCTTCCACCAAGGCAAGTGAATCTTCCTTCCACTTCCAGACTGAGCCCCTTCTTTTTCCATCTCTCTTCCAAAGAGGCAGCTTCTGCCTCTTCTCCTCTTCTCCCTCTCTGTTTCTTGTTCTTTCTCTCTGCCCCTCTCTGCTTTTCTCCGTTCTCCTTCCCTCTCCACTTTTCTCTTTCTTTCCATAACTCACTAAATAAATATCCAACCTCACACTTCATGGCCTGCCTATCCATCTTTATCTGTCACCCACTGTGGCTCCTTGTGGTACTGGCTGTCCCGCCAATGGTCCACCATGGTCTCCCATCCAGCACTGCCTTAAACCACCCACAGTGGCCCACTGCCACCACTCGGGGACCTGCAGCATTTTATTTTACCATTACAACCTGTATATTAATATATTAGTTTACAAACAAAAAGCCAAAACAGCAATATTAAAACCATGCTCTGGATATGGTGGTGCATACCTACAATCCCAGCACTCAGGAGGCTGAGGCACCATAAGGAACCTGTACCAAATTAATTAATTAAAGTAACAAAACTAAAATTGTAAAGCCTATTAACCACCATAGTCCTGTATGTTGTCTGTGGATTTTAAAAAGTCAGATCAGTTCTTACTTCACAGTGAGATTACTAAGTCCCCTGTCACCAGATGAAGCATGGCAGCCGAAGTGCCCCTGAATCCTCTCATCCATCTGTCCCTCAGTGACCAGGGCCCAGAGGACAGAACTTGGTACTGTGTGCTCTAACACCTGAACAAAAGATGGACTGTCTCTGCATTTGAGGAGCAGGCCTATTTACTACCTACTCGTGAGGACAAGGTATTCCTGAAGGACAAACAAAAGGTAGCTATGCTGTGGACACAGTGTTTCAGATTCCCTGTTGCCTCACAGTCTTCCTGCAGACCAGCCCCTAGGTCCAGACACCCATCAAGGCTCATTGTGCCCCCTTGGAGTTCCAAATTTCTTCTACATGGAATGTGCTGTCTTAGGCTCTACAAATGACTTTCAGATAGCAGGCTGTTGGATGGGAATGACTAACGCTACCTACAGTAGGTTCTAAATGTAGCAAGCTGTCTTCTGGGGCCAGCATCTGAATCCCAGGCAATCCTGACCATAGTTCACCATACTTCCCACTGAACTCTAATTTGTTTTTCCTTCTATGTCCAAGTGAGCTGCGTCATTTCACTTAGGAGGGTTCCTCAGTATCTCTTCAGATGGGGTCAAATTTCTACTGCTCTCAGCAGCAGGCCCATGGAATGAAAAAGTCAGATCCTAGTCTGTGGGACATGACCCTCCCACAGAGGCAAACAGACTCTATCTTCTAGGAGGAGTTAAATGTCACAGGGCAGTCAATATCTGGATAGAAGTGGTGGGACTTAGATCTCAAGGGAAAAAGGTGACACTTCTTCCTTGATTCTCAGAGGATGTCCAGGAATGCTTCAAAGAGACACTGGCCCTTGGACATGGCATAGACTATAGGATAGTCTTGGAAGGAGCTACATTGCATAGGACAAGCTTGTTAACAAAGTTTCCCAGGTTGCATTCCTCCTTTGCTAAGAACTACCATGCGACAGATATTTTTCTAGGGACCGGGAATGCATCAGGGAATACATTCGCGTCTAAGTACACAATGCTTCAATACTGCAGCACCTTTGTAGTAGGAGGCTGCTTGTTTGTTTCCCGGCCACCCAGACTCCTGAAATAGTCACACAGAAACTGTATTGATTACAATACTGTTTGGCCAATAGTTTAAATGTATTGCTAGCTAGTTCTTACATCTAGAATGAACCCATTTCCATTATTTTATATTTTACCATGGGGCCTGTGGTTTACCGGCAAGGTTCCAGCTGGCAGCTCGTGTCTTTCCCCTCTAGTGGCTACCTGGCATCACCTTGACTCCTCCTTCTTTCTCCCAGAATTCAGTTTAGTTTTCTCCACCTAGCTCTGTTCTGCCCTGCTATAGGTCCAAAGCAGTTTCTTTATTATTCAGTGGCAATCATAGCATACACAGGGGAATCCCACATCACACCTTATTTCTTTTCTTCTGTGTGAATGAGTGGGTATGTGCATGCTCATGCGTGGGTGAGCACCCATGAAGGCTCACATCAAGGCCAAAGGTCAACCTCAGTTGCCAGCCCACAGGGCTGTCTACCTTGGAGTTTTACAGGCAGGGTCTCTTACTAGGACTAGGCTGGCTACCCCAAAAAAGTCTCATGGATCTGCCTGTCTCTTCCTTTTCCAGTGCTGAGATTAGGTGCATCAATGCTTGTGTAGGTGCTGGGGATCGAACGCAGATGCTCATGATTGCCCAGCCAGGACTTCTCTCACCTGAACCATCTCCATAACTCTTCAACACCATCTTCCCACTTTAACCATGTGAACATGTTTATCATTCATGAGACATTTGGAGGAATGCAGGAACGACTTGTATAATGCTGGCCTCAAACTGCTTGCCACAGAGGGAAGGAGATCACAGTTAAGCACACATAACTCTGTGACCTCTCGCCTTTGCAGTGTTAGCCCTTAAATTATATGTAGCTGTTTTATTTTGTCAGTTCATTTTACATTCTTGGTGATGAAGTATAAACATTACAACAAAACCAAAATCTTATTGATCTGGTTCTTAGACACTGATCAAAGTTTTGGTTTATATGTTCTTATAAACAAAATAAAATAAACTCTGGCCCAACGGGGGCTATTCTGTTTCTGCTCAAATCTAGGCCAGGAAGTACTGAGTGCTACTTGCAGAGAGACCTCTCAGCTTGCACACAGGCTTCTTGTGTCATCTGGAGAGGGACACAGAGTCTACACTTGCTTGGCTGTTATGTCAAGAACCTTTGTCACATGGATGTGTGAAGCTCTGGACGTCAGGGGAAAGCAGTGATGTGACACTTTCTATGAAGGAGAATCTTGTCACTTTGATGAAGTCACCAGCTCTCTGGAGCACAAGGCTGGAGGCTGAAAGTGATGGCCCAAGCTCATACAGATAACCCACCCCATGGCCCTCCACAAATAACACTACCTGCCTGGCTCTGTAAGAGAAAGTCTTATTTATGACCCAAATTCCAAAAGCTAGTGAGATATAAAATTTGAACAACTGATATCAGATTATTTAATTTTTTTTCATGGCAGTAGAATCTAAAAACATATTCAAATCACAATATATCACTTTGTTCATGATTTCACAAGAGAAATAGCATGTGGGACATACGTTAAAGATAGTCACACAGTCTTTGGACCTTTGACCTAAATCCCCATTCCAAAAATACTGTTGGGCTTGTCTAGGCCACAAGCAGTGCTCTTTCCTTCTACACTAATTGAGCTCCCTGCCTCCCTCTCCCCCCCACCCCGCCCAAACTCTGTGCATCAGACATCACCAATCAATTGCAACACACTCCCATCGATCCCAGAGAAAGCCTTAGACTCTTTTTCAATACAAGATCCACAGAAACCATCCCTCCTAAGTGAAAGATCAGTGTAAAGATTTGGACCCTTTGCAGTTTTCAGACCCAGAGGATGAGGGACTGCTGGCTTTCTGTGTCCTTGTGCTGTGACTTGACACCGGCTTCTCCTGCTGTTCTGGGTTTGGCTACATAGCCTCGGATTTCAAGCTTTGGATCACTAAAGCTCTGCCAAAGATTTCCTCTTTCCTCACTAACCAAGGGATGAGGGGTGTGCTAAACTCTAGGCTCCTTCTCTTCCCTCACTCCTATTTGACCACACCCTTCTAACTGGGATGTCGTCTGTTCCTCTTGTTCTTAGCCAGTTTATGCTCCTTAATGACTTTTTAAATTTAATTGTTTTTCAGGTCTGTGAGTGTTTGCCTGTATGTATGTGTGTGCAAGCATATATATATATATATATATATACATATATGTATATATATATATGCATGTATACCTAGATGTGTAGGTGTCTCTAGAGTTCAGAGGAGCATATCAGACCCTCTGGAACTGTAGTTATGAGTGGCAGTGAAGCCACCCTGTGACTGCTGGATTCTGAACCTATGTCCTCTGCAACAGCATCAAGTGCTCTTAACCACCCAACATCTCTGCAGTCCCCAAGATCTTGATTTAAAAGTTCATTAGAAGGGCTTGAGAGGTGGCTCCGTGGATAAGGTACTGGCTGCTTCTGCAGAGGACCTGGGTTCAGTTTCCAGTGCCAACATGGATGCTCATCGCCTTCTGTAACCCCAGCTCTGGGGTAACTTGCTTCTCTCCTTTGTCCTCCATGGGTGCTGCATGCATAGGGTGCATGGGCATGCAGACAGACAAAACACCCATACGCATAGCATAAAAAGAGATCAATCTTTTAAAAAAAAGAAGAATCAAGATTTTTGGAATTTTTAAAAAGCAACTAGAATTTCTTTTGTTAACAGGACAGAATAGTAGATGCCAAATTTGCTGATGCTTCTGGGTCCCCTGCCTCTTAACTCAGAGTGGAAAGCCCTGTCATACTGTCTCGGGTTATTTTATGTTCCACTATCTCACAGTGGCCACAAGGTACTTGTTAAATAATATTCCTGTCAGTGAAGTTTCAGCTTTTCCCCTCACACAGCCCTATATCTGCCCTCAGGCCCCAGGTGTGACCTTTACTGTCCTTGTGCAAAATCAGGGCGAAGCCAAGGAAAGAACAGGAATGGCCTCATTTATTCCTAAACTCAAAGACTCTTGGGGATAGAGGGATAATTCCTGCTGCGTTTAGAAGAAAGAATTCAAATCAGTGTTTCCCTCTGCTATTGTGAGTTTCACTTGAGGAGTGTATTAATCAGATCAGTTGGGTTTCCAAGGCCTCATTTTCCAGACTATGAGAGGCCTTCAGGGAATGAAGAGCCCAGCAGATAGGCAGTGTCCCTCCTGCTGTGCAGCCAATCAGCTGGCTGTGGTCCCTGCTGTGGAGAGGAGGGGATGCTTTTGAGCAACAAAGACAGAGAAGTGGGAGGCAGCAGCAGGTGGTGCCCTCTAGGGTCCTAGTCTCTTGTAGGCCTCAGGGACTGGGTCCTTCAGCCCTGTAGGGATGAAGGTTGTGGTTCTTTTGCAGTCTTAGGTATCAGGAATGGGACTGAGTGTCTTAGGCCTGGGCCTCAGCCAAGCTCTTTGCAGCCTCTTAGCCTTCTTTGGCCCCAGTTCCCGCTCATCTCTTTCTTTCCATTGTTCCTAGGCCATGGCTCCTCCAGGACTTCTCACCTTCTCCCATGGCTCCTGCGGTTGCTGTTGGGGTGATGCCAGCAATAACAGCTTTTGTCCACTGCTGGCGTTTCCATCTCTGCCATCGCCATTGCCAGGGCCACAGCTACCACAGCCTCTGCGGTCACTTAGCTGTCATACCTCCTGCCTCTGCTTTCGCTCCCACCTTTGGCATGGAAGAGCCCAGAGTATAAAATTGCAAACCCTAAACACATTTGGGCGGTGGGCCGGGGAATAAAGCTGACAGTCACTCTTAACCTTCAACAATCGCTTTTTGCCTTAAGAGCAGGCATCTTGGTAGCTACTGTGTGCAGAGGTAAACTTTTAACAATTGTCTCCGGCCTCCCAGCTAGGCAGTTTCCAGCTAGGCACAGCCGACAAAGGTTAGCTTCTAACTGTTGCCTCTGTGGGACCCTCTGCGTGTTATTTCCTTCATTTTTAACTGTCCTACGTGACTCTACTCTTTGCCATACATGCTTCCAGGGACAATGAAAAGCACAAACATCCTAAGTAAACATAACTTCCTATAATCAAAAGTTGCAAAACTTAAAATGTAACAAGACTTTGAGCCTGATCTCGAGGTTGTAAGAGGTCTTTCACCCACAGCTGGTGCATAAGTTTAGTATAAGCAAAGGCTCAAAACCTGCTTCTGTTGTCACAGTGTCAGACGCCCAAACTGTGACCTGTGGCCCCAGTGCACTGGAAGTTTTTGTGCCCCATGGTGATTGGAATGAAGTTTGCTTCTAGTTCCTAGACTTTGGGGGTCTGCTCCCCATTATTTTGCATACCCCTGGGACTCAATAGCCATGGCTTCTTTATGTTACCAGCTCAGCCCACTTGATTCATGATGAAGATCAAACTAGGTAAGAAAAAGAAGCAACCTAAATTTGCAGCCCCAGAGGCAGTGGCAGGAAGGTAAGGGAGACTGACTCCCAGAGTGGGCCCAGTGGCCTGCTTATGCATTTCGTCATGGTGACAAGATGTTCATGTCCTCTCATAGGCATAGAGAGAGGGTAGAGTTACCAGGCCCCCACCTAGGATTGTACCTATCGCTACTTTCTTCCTCAAGTTATGTGTGATATTGGAGGCGGTAGAGTAGGTAGGAAGGAGAGCAAGTGGCCCCCAGCCTTCCCAGTGCTGTGGCTCCCAGCCATAAAATATTTTCACTGCTACTTCATAACTGTAATTTTGCTACTGTTATTAATTATAATGTAAATGTCTGATATGCAGGCTTTGTGATACGTGACCCCCAAAGGGGCCTCACAGGTTGAGAACTGCTGAAGGATCACTGAGAGCGGGTCTTCACGGTGCTCTTTCCAGTGCAGTCTCTGAAAGAAGCAAGAAAAGAGCAACAGGCTTATAGAAATTACCATTTGAGGGGGCGTGGGTAAGGAGAGAGCCTTATGACCAGTACCATCTGTCTTCTTGGTCAGTTGATCATGCCTTTGCAGCAGCAGAGTGTTAGAAGAGATCTGGCTCCATGCCGTCAGCAGCGTGGTGGGACCTTAACAGGTGAGCCTTTGATGCCAGAGAACAAATGGGGTTTCTGTCTCTTGAAGGTTTTCTTCTGGGGATGAGAGAAGCTCCATGCTATGTGATCTAGCTTGGCGCAACTGATGTGCTGAAGTCAAGAAGGCAGTGGTGGAGTCCAAAGGTTCTCTTTGGTCTAGGAATTGAGGTAGGGGGTTGGGCTTGCTCATGTCTGCAGGTAAGAGAACTGCAAGGCCATAGCATAGTCTGATTCTTATCAACTCTGTCACAGAGAGAGAGAGAGAGAGAGAGAGAGACAGAGAGAGAGAAAGACAGAGAGAGAGAGAGACAGAGAGAGAGACAGAGAGACACAGAGAGACAGAAAGAGAGAGGCACAGACAGAGAGACAGAGACAGAGCTACTGCTGAGGTAAGATTTTCCTGTGGATGGGCATTGTTATAATAGAGGCCTTCATGGCCACAGGCAGCTGTCCATGATCAGGCCTTGAAATGGGAGAGAATTAGAATAAAGGTAACACCATACCAAAGGCAGTGTGGTGTTGGCCTTTAAGCGAGGGCCTTCAATTCTGAAGAACAAAGGGGTTTTCTGAGTAAAGGTAACTAAAGATTCTGGGATCTAATGGCATATTCATGATGGGGCGGGACATTTTCATGAGGCACCTTTTTGTTTTGTTTGTTTGGTTGGTTTTGTTTGTTTGTTTCAGTTAGCCCCACTATAAGTAAGCCTTCATCCATGCTTCTGTAAGTAAGTCCAGTAAATTCACTGGTCCACAGGTGGGACCTGGATGCATCATTCCTTCAGTCTGTGGATGGTGCTGTATTGGGGCTGAATCGGTGTTTGCTCATAGCTCCCTGGGAAGGCCGTGCTTCAGCTCCACCTCCAGGAGCCAGAGTTGTGCTTCTGCACCAAGGAGCTGAGGTTCTAGTGCGGCTTCCCCCCAACTCTCTAAGGCTATTCAGAAGGACTAGAGATGGCATAAGACTCAACCAAGAAGCTGTTTGATGGGCAGTCCTTTGTTCAAGGAAACCAAAACACCAGGGAAGAGTCTAAGGACTGTTCTCTGAAGTCTTTGTTTATTTCCGGGGAAAATGCACATCAGAAGGGCTCACAATATTAACACCGATTTTTAATGGTGTTTCACGGCTCTTTAACAATGTTCAGCACCTACTCAGAACTTGATAACAGTGGATCCGCAGTCTGTCCTAGCTGGTAGAGGCCTTGTGTGATGAGGCTGGAGACTTAAGTTGGATGCAAGCAAGCAAGAGTGGTGACCTCTTTTGTCTAAAATGTTCATTCTCAACCTGTGAATTGTGACCCTTTGAAAAATAGATATTTACATCACGATTCATAACAACAGCAAATTTACTATTATGAATTAGCAACAAAAATAATTTTATATTTGGGGGTCACCACACACGAGGACCTGTACTGAAGGATCACAGCATTACGAAGGTTGGGAACCACTGGTCTAAAACCAATTAAACTCAGCTAAGAAATCCTCAGTGACTAGGGACTCCAGATATCTTCAGCATTCATACAGTGGCACTTAGGTTCTATTTCTCCAGCCTTGCCTTCATTTAATGTGTCCCGAGCATTCGTGATTGTGTGAAATGTGAGGAGCAGATCTTATCTCTGCTCTTGGAAAAAATATTCATATATACAGGCAGAGATCTGGGACATGATCAGAGCAGTGATTTGTGCTGAGAAGAATGAGCCTGCACACCCGTGCATATACACAGGACTTGCTGGGAGTTGGGGGCTGTGACAGCAAGCAGAAAAATGAAAAGGACCTAGAAAACAAATAGATAAAAATCCAAAGGTGGGCACCACCGTCTTACAGACTGCCTTGTTCCATACCAATCAGGAGATGCAAAAGAGATCCTCTTCCAAGCTGAGAATCCTGGTCTGCTGTTGGATAAGACCCTGAGCCATTAGATGGACAGTTTTCAATTCTGGGTGTTCCATCTCTCTTTGCTGAGGAAAGAAGGTTGGCTTCAGAACCACCTCCTGTACAGGTGGGCGGAACTGCTGCGGCTTCCGGTTTCCCCTGGAAAGAGTCATGGCCAGCTGTCAATACCAAGGCAGGAGGAGCCAAAAGCAGGGGGAGGCCAGGGCAAGTCTGGGGGCAAAGTCAGACCTGGGGATGTCACATAGGGCTGTGTTGGGAGGGATGACAAAGGAGCCTGGAGTCTGAAGCAGGGTCAGCTCTGCAGGAGTCATCTGATCTAAGCACTGGGAAAACTGGGGCTTCGGGTCAGATTCAAGGGCAGGCAGAGCTTGTTAGGATTCACCGCCAGCTTTCAGGACAGATCCTTGGCTAACAGGGAAAAATAAATCTCTTCATGGGATGGAAGGCCAGAACGCCACCAGAAGCCAAGTCTACCCCCATCTGTCACCTTCTAGAAGTGTCTACTGCATCTGGTCTTAAAGGCCCAGTCATCTAGTGTCTGCTGTAGGACTATGGATGTCACAGGGAGGGAGCCCACAGGGGCCCACCTTTCAGCATGGCAGGGGCCTGGATTTGCTGCCTTGCTGTGTACCTGCAGAGTAGGGCTAGGAAGCCAGCCACCTCTAGCCATTCGTACCTCAACTTTTACATTAACAAAAGCCTTTTTATTTTCAGGAAATTTCATATTTCCTGTTATGGAATTTGTAATAATCATTCATGTTGAGCTATCACAAAACCAAACTGGAAAACTGCGTGTAACCTCTAGTTGAGGGTGATGTTAGGGCTTCCTGATAACTCTGTGCTAAAGTGATCCCCCTTCATGGTATAGATGTTTCTAGACAGGTTCTCAAGATACTCACTCTCTTTCCAGTATCTGGGCTCGCAGAGATGCAAGACTGATGTGGGATATCTCTCTGTATGCTGTGAATATGTTTATTACCATTGGTTAATAAAGAAGCTAATTTGGCCAATAGCCAGGCAGAATAGAGCCAGTTGGGAAATCCAAAAAGAGATAGAGGGAGAAAAGGGGCAGAATCAGAGATGCCAGCAGCCATCAGGAAAGCAAGATGTGAGGTAACAAGACACGAACCTCATGGTAAAATATAGAATAATTGAAATGAGTTAATTTGTTACAAGCGCTAGTTAATAATAAACCTGAGATAATATTCAAACAGTTTGTAATTAATATTAAGCCTCAGAGTAGTTATTCGGGAATAAGAATAACTTATTATTAATTGGGCAGGAGAGAAACCTCCAGTTACACAGTGTTGGAGAAGGGCCACTTGTTGTTTTCTGGCCGTCCGGCTAAGCTTAGACCCAAAATAATCACAGAAAACTGTATTAATCAAATCACTGCTTGGTCCATTAGCAATAGTTTGTTATTGGCTAGGTCTTATATTAATTTAACTCATTACTATTAATCTGTATATTGTCACGTGGCTGTGGCTTACTGGGTAAAGTTCCCAGCATCTGTCTCAGGTGGAAGATCCATGGCTTCTCTCTGACCCTGCCCTTCTTTCTCTCAGCATTTCGTTTAGTTTTCCCTGCCTAGGTAAGTTCTGGCCTGCTATTGGCTCAAAGCAGTTCTTTATTCATTAACCAATAAAAGCAGCACATAGACAGAAGGACCTCTCACACCATGACAGGAATGGCTGGCCTTTCATATTCCATTTTACATTAAGAGTGAAAGCCATAAGTGGGGTTTTTCTTTTGTTGTTTTGATTTTTATTTATTTTTGAGATGAAAATAGCCACCAAAAATATAAAACAATCTGATATTTGATCCCAAAAGCCAGATTATTAAGCAGTGTTCATATGCGTGTTATCTCCGTGCTATCCCTTTTCTTCCTTTGCCCAGAGGCATGCTTTCAGACAGTCCCTCACCTTGAGAACATGTGATTCCACTAGGAAAGGGGGTGGACAATCTAACTAGTACTGCAATGTGCTTCACCGTTGTCCTTTAAATGCTGTTGGATTGTAGTGCCCTATCCTGACCTTGTATGTTCGTAGAAGGGATTATCTTACCAGTCAGATGTTTGCAGTCTCAGTCCAGAACCTAAGAAGGCCATTTAAGAATCAGGCCTTGGTTGCTGGGAATGGCCAGGGTGCTTGCTAAAGAATAAATCTACCTTCATTTGGGACAAGCATTTGTCCTCACTGAAGTAACTTATTCTAGCCTATGCTAGTCATCACTCCCAAGAAGCCTCCTGAGATCGAGATCTGGGTGCCACCCGCCCTGGTTTGCTCCCAATTTTCACAAACTATCCCTGGTTGCTTGAGGATATAACTCTCCCTGGGAAGCTTTCTGAAGCCCCAGTCTAAAGGTCATATGCCAGAAACAGTTGGTACACCAAAATAAGAAGCCGCAGGCCACAGAAGACCATTTGGAAAGGTACATGCTTGTAAGCACAGCAGCCAATGTCACTGGGTCTCAGCTTTGTTAGACAGGTGGGATGATGCTGGGGAGAAGGACTGATTGGAAAATGCCGTCTGAAAACGGTGCATGGAAGGACAGTGTTGAGGGCAGAGAGAAGAGGGGTAGTGTCAGGAACAGCCTCCACCTTCTTCCCTTTTCCAGTCCTTTCAGGCATCTCTGGAATGCCACAAGAAGGCCAGAGTGAGAATTTAATGCTCAACAACACCAACAAAAGGTGCTCTTTGTCTCTTGGAGCTCACAGCTGTAAGCGACTCTTCCCTTAAAACCTTAAAGGGTGCCTTCCTTAGCTCTCCTAGGCCCTGAGCGCATTCCGCCTTATTTCGGTTTGTGTCACTCTTTTTAAACTATCCAAGCTTTTATTTGCTGTTTAAAACAATCTTTAACTATTTTAGAATTTCATGTCTGCATGCATATAATGTGTTTGAAGCAAGTCTACCCCATCCCTTCCATTCCAATTCTTCCCCTCTGCCTCTCCCTCCCAATCTCATGTGTTCTTTCTTTAACCCGTACAGGCCACTTGGGCTCACAGTGTGTGTATGGGATGGGGCCATCTCCTAGATTGTAAGTAGCCTTGAAGAACTGTCTCTCCCCTCTCCCAGTAGCTGTCAACTATCTATGGCTACTCATAGATAGGGGACAGGGTGACTGCCTCACCCCCCATGTGGGATTTTAGCTGCCTTGACCTTGTGCATGCTCCCACAACTGATATGTAGTCATAACTGTGGCCACCCTAATGTGTACTGAACATACAGTCTGGCCATAATCACTCACTGTGTCTGACTCTTACAGTCTTCCTGCCCCCTTTTTGGCAATGATCTTGAGCCTTAGGAGAAGATGGTGTGATAGAGACCGTCTATTCAGGGCTTAATACTCCATAGACCTTTATTCTCAGCACGTTAACCCATTTATGGGTCTCTGTTAAGTGCTATTACTGCAACTAGAAGTTTCTAGAGAGTTGGAGATCTATGGGTAAAAAGATAAATCCTTAGAGGTATGTTTTATACTATATCCATTTAATACAGTGGTTCTCAACTGTGACTTGCAATCCCTTTGGAGGTCAGACTGGGGTCACCTGAGGCCATCAGAAAACATAGTTACTTGCATTATGATTCATAACAGTAGCAAGATTACAACTGTGAGGTAGCAATGAAAACAATACTATGGTTGGAGGTTACCACAACACGAGGGATTGTATTAATGGGCCACAGTATTAGGAAGACTAAGAATCACTGAGTTCATTCAGTACTAGCAGGAGGTTCTCCCCTAGGGAGTGTGACCTTCCTGGTCATGGTTTCCTGGCACCGTTAATGGTACTAGGTATGCATTCTGTTTTGTAGAGCAGGCCTTAAATCCACTTAGAAAGTGGTTGGTTACTCCCATAAGAGAAATGTCACCATCGCACTGGTGAGTGTATCTTGCCAGGTATTATTGAAGCCTGCAGGGTTCACAGTGGGTGTGACTAGTGATTATTTCCCCCAGTAGTATTCACTGCACCTTTCAGTACCATGGTGGTGTTCACAGCACCTTCCAGTACCATGGTGGTGTTCATAGAACCTTTCAGTACCATGGTGGCGTTCACAGCACCTCCCAGGACCATGGTGGCGTTCACAGCACCTCCCAGGACCATGGTGGCGTTCACAGCACCTCCCAGGACCAT
>JAQHUG010000005.1:6509535-6548461 GCA_028555095.1 Dicrostonyx torquatus
GTTCACAGCACCTCCCAGGACCATGGTGGCGTTCACAGCACCTCCCAGGACCATGGTGGCGTTCACAGCACCTCCCAGGACCATGGTGGTGTTCACAGCACCTCCCAGGACCATGGTGGCGTTCACAGCACCTCCCAGTACCATGGTGGTGTTCACAGCACCTTCCAGTACCATGGTGATGATCACAGCACCTCCCAGTACCATGATGGTGTTCACAGCACCTTCCAGTACCATGGTGGTGTTCACAGCACCTCCCAGTACCATGGTGCTGTGAGAAATGTAGTTTGTTAGGTGTCACCAAAACCACTCTCTCTGCTTTCCCCGTTTGCTCAGAGCATGTGTCTGGAAGTCAAAATGAGCCATGAAATGTGTTTGTTACATGGCGTGGCATAGTGAGGTTGGTTTTGACAGCAGGTAAAGATAAGCTCCGTCCATAAATTAATTCAATTGTAGTGATGAAGCATTCAGACACCAGGAGGTTGTGGCTGGCAAGCCTGAAGCCCAACTGTGTGTGATTAAACCAAGGGAGTCCTTTCCAGGGATATGAGCCAAAAAGGCAAATAAAATGAATGCTCAAAATGGGTTTTCTTTCTCAATTAGTTCAAGAAAATGCTATTTAGATGAGTATATTAATGAATCATGTTTCTAAAACAATAAAGCTGGGTGCTTCGTGCCCTCCTGTTACAGGCGCTCCAGGGGCTGCCTCGTGCCCCTCCTGTTTCAGGTGCTCCGAGAGCTGCCTTGTGCCCTCCTGTTACAGGCGCTCTCGGGGCTGCCTCATGCCCTCCTGTTACAGGCACTTGGAGTCTCTGAGGCCCAGTACAGTTTCTTCATCACAAAGCAAGCAGTAAAGCCAAGCTGACTTCTCTTCTGACTCTGCAACTGACTCTAAGGGAAATCTAGACACCCAAACAGGAGAGGCTTCAGCTGGGTCCGGCATAAGGTGATTCTATTTGTGATCTGCCGACCAATGTACACACACACACACACACACACACACACACACACACACACACACACACCATACACACACACAGCACAAACACATAGAGCTCACAGCATACATCACACACACACACACACACTCTACACAAACAAAATCACGTGTACACAAAATCCACACATACACACACAACTACACACAAAATTCACCTTAGTTTTGTCACAAGTGCTAAAGAGTGGTGGGCTCAGTGAGAGGGACTGTCTGGGGACACGAGACCCTGGAGAGGTAGACACTGAATTTGAATTAGGAAAGCTAGAACGTTTCAAATATTGTGAGGTCGCACACACTCACCTTTTCTGGTTTCTGTTTCTTCTGTGGTTAGAAGGGAACATGCCCCAAATTCCTTATAGTAATAAAACAGTGTTATTTTAAGAAAAGAGCAATATGACATAGCTAAAAGCAATATGCTTATATATTAAATATATAGTTATTGGATAAATTTATGACTTAAAATATTATTGTTAAAATCATGAAATACTGCTACAGAAATCATGATTAATGTAATTCTTATTCAACATGAGGTATAATAAAGTCTATGAGTATTTCTGAAAACCCACAGAAACATTTCTGGGTCTTCCTCCTAACCTTGGGTAGTAAAGATGTGTTTATTTCCCAGGGTTCTCTGTGTGACTGGAAGGAACCCTCTCTCTACTGTCGCTAAGGGCAGTTTGCATATTCAAATTCCATAACTTAAAGCTGTTGTGGGAGGAGATACTTTAGTTTGTCCTGACTCATCCTGGCCACTAAGGCTGAGTTTCACGGTGGTGAAAATTATGGTTTCCTTCTCTATTCAAAAATAATTCTCCAGGCAAACAACATCCACGTGACGGTGTTTACCAGGAAACAATGGGAGGATTCTCACCCCGGTTCAGCCTAGAATCAAAAGCTTGAATGTTTCAGAACAAGGTAATAGGTTAATGAGAGTCTAAAACATTCTTGGTTTGCTGTCACTTCCGGTTGCTCTGCCTTGGTATATCTGGCATAAAATGGAAAGATCTATAGCTGTGTGCTCTGAGACACCTGGCCCACCCACGGGGCTGGAAACAGAGCCAGGAATCAATCTTGTGGTTGAGGGAAATGGCTCAAAAGACTCAGGAAGAAACTGTACAGAAGGTAGGATTTTGGGGACCATCTCAGACCTCGCAGTTCTAAGTGCTTCCTGTGTGGCAGACCTCTGACCGGGGGCTGCGAAGGGGACACCAAATGTGTTAGCTCTGCACCCTCTTCAAGGATCAGGCCAGGGAAGTCTGTCTTTCCCTAGAAACCAGACAATGTCCCCAGGGCTTAAAGAATAGAATTCCAAAGACAGTGTTGTCTTAGTTTTCCTCATTGCTGTTATAAAATGCCTTGATTTTAGTGTTTTTAAGGTTTTTTTTTTTCACTTAAGGGAGACAGTATTTATTTGGGGTATAGATGATAACCCACCATGGTAGAGTCAGAACAGTGAAAGGTTAAGCTTGCAGTGGAGCCAGGTGCATTACAATCAAAGAGCAGAGTGGCCCCCGAAGCCATAGCACCCAAACATTATCATCAAGGCACTCCTAAAGGGACACTTGGGCTTCTGTACCCACACGCAATAAATCCAGAGTGTTTGTGCTATTTTTCTAGAAAGCGTCCTGGACCTTTTGGGCAAAGGACACCCAGTCTGTTAATAATAGCTTGCCGTGGGCTGGAGAGATGGCTCAGAGGTTAAAAGCACTGACTGCTCTTCCAGAGGTCCTGAGTTCAATTCCCAGCAACCACATGGTGGCTCACAGCCATCTGTAATGAGATCTGGTGCCCTCTTCTGGCCAGCAAGCAGACAGACAGAACACTGTATACATAATAAATAAGTCTTTAAAAAAAAATAATAGCTTGCCGTGATTCTGGCAAAAGCCCCAGGGTAACAGTTAATTGTAACTGTTGAGAAGGAGGGGTGTTTTTGTCTGTGTGTCCTTTGGGTCATAGGGGGCGACAGCCAACAGCCACAACCTGAGGAAATGGGAAATGGGGAATGCCAACCTAGGTGAGCAGCGGGATTTGTTAATGGTAATGGCTGTTTCTTATTTCTCCTCATAGCAAAGATGTCAACTGTAGTAGGGGGCCGCTTGCTCATTTCCCGACCACCCAGAAGCTCAGACCCAAAATAGCCACAGAGGAAGTATACTGTTTGCAATACTGTTTGATCAATAGCTTAAGCATATTTCTGGCTAACTCATATCTTAAATTAACCCATTTCTATTAATTTGTGTATCGCTGCCTGGCTGTGCTTACCTGGTAAAGTTCTAGCGCGTCTGCTCCTGGCTGCGGCTACTTGGTGTCTAACTCCGCCTTTTTTCTCCCAGCATTCCCTTTAGTTTTCCTTGCCTAGGTCTACTCTACCCTATCACAGGCCAGTGCAGATTCTTTATTCATTAACCAGCAAAAGCAGCACATATACAGAAGGACTTCCCACACCACTCAACCTAGGAGGTTTTTATATAGCATCACAGCCTGATGTAAACTTGGCACATCTGGATGCAGGACTTCCACTCAAACACAAACCTGAGAAGGTAGACGACAGCTTGGAAGTATTCTTCCATGAAAACGATGATGTGAAACTCAACATTTGTTTTTAATGAAGGAACAGACTGACCAAATGTGGAATGAAGGCATTCAGGCCAAAACAGAAAAGAAAAAAAAAAGTTAAGTACTTGTTTCCTAAGTCTACACTGCCCTGGATAGCAAGCATGGACATGAAAGTCCATGTGGAACAATTGAATACATTGAAGTCAACTAAGGTAAGACCTGGCGAATTCCTGAAGGACATGGAATGCAAGAGCCCCTATCCCAGGAATGTGTAGCCTCACGGGATATGCCCTATTTTTGAGTGGGATGAGGGCATCCAATTATATTACTGAGAATATAAGATAAAGTAGGACATTTCACACAAAAAGGAGGTGGGTAGCCATTTTTTTTTTTGTTTTTTTGTTTTTCGAGACAGGGTTTCTCTGTGGCTTTGGAGCCTGCGCTGGAACTAGCTCTTATAGACCATGCTGGTCTCGAACTCACAAAGATCTGCCTGCCTCTGCCTCCCGAGTGCTGGGATTAAAGGCGTGCGCCACCACCGCCCAGCGGTGGGTAGCCATTTAAAGAGCTGCTGCCTTTTTGTCTGACAAGTCTGAAGACACGGGGGAGGGGAAAGGAAGTAAGGAACAGGGAAAGCAGAGAATGGTGAGTTTTTGTGCTCAGCTCCTTCTCCTTAAGACCAGGATCCTGCAGTGGACGGCTCTTCTCAACTCAGTTGACCTAAGCAAGCAGTGGGTCACAGGCATGCCCCCCATGCTGCCGAGAGCATTCCATCAGTGTGGACAAGGAAAAAGCAGGGGCTGCCTCTGCCTGGAAGACCTGTGGAGGAGAAATGAAGCCACACACCAACCACACTGTCCTTCCTATAGCCTTTGCCACGAGGACCTCAGTGGTGTATGTTTCTTGCAGATGCAACCTTTGCCCTTAGTGTTGGTGACAGCTAATTTGGTCCTGAGCACCACAGGCCTTGTTTATTCAGCGGTCATTACGGAGGCCTTTCGTCTCTCGGAAACATGGCTGCACAGATTCCCAGCCTCCCTTTCAACCAAGTGCAGCTCTGTGGCTGCATTCTACCCTGTGGTGTGTCTGCAGACCTTAAGTTGCCAGGCCTGACCAGGAAATCACTCACCCATCCCTCCACCTATTCCCCCACCTACCTGCAAGTGGAATGCCGATGTCCAGAGTGTCTGTGGAGGAAAATGCAAGAGGAAGATGGCAAGGACCACAGCCTGGACTTCTAGACGAATCCTTCCAAGGCGATTCTGAGAGTGAGACATGAAGTTCCGCTGCTGAGTCACAGCGCTAGTTCATCACAGCTGCTAGCAGCTGTGCCTGTGTCTGCCTGGGCACCACCAAAAGTCGTGCGTGCAGCGCTGACGTTCACGGTAGCTCTTGATGTTTCCTCTAATTAAGTGAAACCGTCCACTGTGGCTCTGAAACCAGTTTCTACAGTTTTAGCCAATGAACACATCCTGAAGGGCAGTGTGGAGCAAGATGACAGAATTGCTTCTCCTTGGGCTCCTTCCCATTTCTGTGAAGCAGCATGAAGCAGCCATTGAGTTATCCTCAGGAAGTAAGGCCCCACTCTTAGAGGTAGTTAACAAGAGCCTCAGAAAGAGAGTGGCCAGCTCATCTCTACTGTTCAGTGGCTGAGCAGAGAGGAAGGAAACAGAGGAGTGACATGCCAGTAATTAATTTAGGACCAGGGCAGCGCACACCCTGCAACTGGATAACTGGAAACATATTGGGGGGGGGCACCACCATCTCCATCTTTCCAGGAAACTTGTATCTAGTTGCAATTTTTGAACAATAAGTATCATGGGTCATATAACTTAGGATGACTGTGTGCCAAAGATCATTAACTAAATAATGAGAGACCCAAGAAGATGGTGAAGGAGCATAAGAATTTATTTTGAGAAAACAGGAGTTCTACAGTTGGCCACAGAGAACATTATGAAATAAACTCACTGTTAGATAGAAAATTGGAAGAGCCTGAAAACAATAAACTATGGCCTTTATGTATTTATTCTTAACCAGAGAGAGAGAGAGATGTCATGTTGCATGTAACTCAGTGTCTAAGCATGTGCTGGGGAGCTAGACACAGATCCACTCTCTGTGTCACCCATGGGTCCCCACAGGCACCTGTCAAATGTAATGTGGGAGAACATGATGCCCCTTTGGAGCCTTATTTCTAAGTTTTAAAAGATTTTTTTCTAACAGTCTCCCTGTTTTGGATCATAGATCATCTTCATAGACTGGTCTCACTCTGCATTAGTCTGATCATTTTCAAAAGCAGTCTGAAGCCACCATAAAATTCCACTTCAGCATATGGACCGCGAAACTGCCAAGGCCAGGGACTGGACTCTGTCTGGAAATTTTGTTAATGCATCTGAGGCTGGGCTTTACCCAGTTCGTTATTTGAAAATCTAATCCTGAAACTAGAGGTCTAGTCCATGAGTTTCCACCTAATGTCCCAGGCAGTGCCTGTTGATTGAAACTGCACTGTCACAGAGGAGGCCCCAAGTTAGATAGAGAGCAATGAAATAATTTTATGGTTGGGGGTCACGACGTGAGGAACTGTATTAAAGGGTCACAGCATTAGGAAGGTTGATAAACACTGTCTAGACTAAAGCACGCTGGGAGTTCTGACCAGTCCCTCCGTGGCACAGTCTAAATGAAGGCAGCCTTACTCTCTCCCGCTAGCTTCAGGCAGTGGGTGGTAGGAATGGTTCACGGGGTCATCCTATACTGTCAAACCTGTGCTTCCTCTGTGAAGCTGCTGGTAGCCTTAGTGAAAGCTCCTTCCATTTCTTCCAAGGGAGCTGGGGCCTGACCATATGCCACTTACTCCACCTGACCCAGTCATCACCACAGAAGAGAGTTCTCTCTCTCTCTCTCTCTCTCTCTCTCTCTCTCTCTCTCTCTCCTCTTCGGTGGTCATGGCCACTCTATGACTGATACCCCAAGGCTATTGGCGGAATGAGTTCCCACAACATGACCCCCCCAACCATAAAATTATTTTAGTTGCTACCTCATAATTGCAATTTTGCTATTGTTATAAATTGTAATATAAATACCTGATACACAGGATATCAGATATGTGACTCTCCCAAAGGGGTCTTGACTCACAGGTTGAGAACCCCCTGCTGTGTCAAAATGACAAAAGTCTAACCAGGAGAATTATTTACTATAAAATCGTGACCCACCGTCACACACGGCCTTCTCTAGATATCTCCCAATATCTTCTGTGAAGTTTATTTCTCCTAAAACATTGGTGATATTTTACCCACATACACTTATTCTTTTATTTGATAAATCAGTTTTCGATATTCAACAACCACATCAAGTCAACTTACAAATACCCAAGGCAGACCTAATTCTCCCGAAGTTTGCTTTCTTTCTAAGATTACGACATAAATATTTGTGAATTCCTATGGTAACTTTGAGACATCAGAAGATTCTTAGATGTGAAAGGCACCCTAATTTTTTCCCCCTTATAGACAGAGTGTGATTTCGGGAAGGCTAAGTGATCAATCAGAGATCCGCATACTCATGACTATAGCAAAAGCTTGCCTGCCAATGAGACTGACTGTGCCATATTGGTGACTCCTGAAGAAGGTGGCAGAGGTTCCTGGAACCTTAGCTCCTTAGTAATCAAGGGCATGGTGAAGTCACAAACACAGAAAACCATTCCAGTGAGAACCAGAACCCTTGCCATCCAGTAGATAAACACAGGCACAAACAGCCTTTGTCTTTCTCCACTAACAGTCCCAAATGCCTGCAGATCCAGTTACCACATGACTGATACATAAGTATATATGTGGTCTCTCTCTTAGCCTAGGTTGTCTGGAACTTACTATGTAGTCCAGGCTAGCCATGAACTTTTGGTGCTCCTCCTGCCTTGGTGTTCTGAGTGCTGGGGTTTCAGATATGAACCACCACATCTGAATCCATTTATCATTTTAACAGGAAAAGACCAAAGTCTTATTTTCATAACATCAGATCCTAAAGTACAGATTCTCCTGTTCTTCTGTTTCTTAAACTCAGGGATGTTTGCTGTTATGCTGCATTGTAACCCATCTTCCTTAAAACCTGAGGATGAATTCCACCTTAAAGACCGAGCAGCAAGGAAGGGAGGAGGGAGGGAGGAAGGGAGGAAGAAAGAGAGGGAAGGAGGTTGGGAGGGAGGGAGGAAAGAAGGAAGGGAGAGAGGGAGGGAAGAAGGAAGAAAGGGAGGGAGGAAGGTGAGGATGGAGGGAGGGAGGGATGAAGGAAGAAAGGGAGGAAGAGAGGGAGGGAAGGAATAATGGAAACAAGTAGGGTTAGAGGAAGGAATAAGGGAGGGAAGGAGGGAGGAAGAAAGGGAGGGAGGGAAGGAGGGAAGGAAGGAAGACAGGAGGGAATTGAAAACTACCCATCAAATGCTGGCGTCCATGTAGACCCCAAAGCTCAGGGGGTTATAGACTATGACTGTCGACAGTCACTAGTGTGTTTTCAACACCTTATCCATGTAGCCAAAAGGAACATCTGTTTCCTAAGACCCAAAGGTGTGGCCACTGTGTAACACAACAGGACACATTATCACGGTTACTTAGATACCCAGACCAGGATCAGCAGTCAAGATTTTTATATTCAGTTTTACGTAGAAATTACCCAGGTAACAAAAGATTGTTCATCAATTAATTTGATTTTAAATTAACATATGGTTTTATACTGAACTGTGGCTGTTGGAAGCTGCATTCAGGCAGGTGTTCAGGAAACATAATTGATGTAAAAGGTTGTCAGTATTATGCAGCTCAATTTATTTTATAATAATTTAATTTAGTTGAAAATTTTGCATTCCTCAATCCTAAATATTACATAGGAACAATATTAGCTAATCTGGTAATTATTTAAAAATTTAAGAAATTCAGATTAGTCTCTTCAAGAAAAAGAAATCAAACCTTACTTTAAAAATTTTTGTATTATATCCCTCATTGAGAGCTCCCAAATTACATATAACTCTCATTCCATCAAAAGCTGCCAGACCTACCTGATGAGGTTCCCTTGGTTCGTATTTACTGCAATTCCTTAACAAATGCCAGGATTGTCTGACTGCCAAAACCTGGCACATTTCATATATTAGAAGTGTAGTTTCTTTGATTTGAGGGGAATTCAGGGAAAATTAGATTAATGTAGGTACTTAAAATCTCTATGAGCCAATTAATTAAGAGATTTAATATTCTAATTTATTAGTACCTTCCAGAAGAAAAACCCTTCTCACACACACGCTCACACATACACATACATACACATGAACACACATTCACAGACACATGCACACACACATTCACACACGTACTCATACATATATGCACACGTACATACATAGTCAGACACAAAACACACTTATAATACACACATTCACAAACACATGCACACACATACACTCATCCATACATGCACACATAGTCTCTCTCTTACACACACACACACACACAGAAATAAAGTTTACCTCAATCACATGCATTTAGGTATACAAAGACCTTGCAGCTCCCCTTCCTAGAGACTCAGCTACAGGCGAAGGACAGGAGCTGTGCACACTCACTGCCCACATCTGGAAGGGCTACTCTTTGTGTCACAGATGAGCACACAGTCCTGGAGGTCAGAAGTCAAGCAGACCAACTGAAACAACCAACAGACTAGACTCTTTGCTCTTTCTCATCCCATCTGGGACTGCCAGATGAGCAGTGACACCTGAGTTGCAGTCACTGCAGCCCTACAGAAAGTAAGTTGTTGATCGTCCACAAGCAAAGACCAGAACTGAACCTGGATCCGAATAAGAACAGAGGTAGGAGGTGGAAGTGAGAGGAAGATGAGGGAGAAAGCAGAGACTGGAGAGAGTCTGGTTTGGGATCCACGCCAGGAGCCAAAGTAGCTGTGTCAGCTACAGCAGTCTGACAATGCCCTTCACCGAGCACATTTTAATTGGTGCAGACAGGTTCCCCTGAAGCTGACAACTGTGATGACTTCAGTCCTCTAAAAGTTAAAAACATACAGATATAGAGTGAGTATGTGCCGAGGACTAACTGAGTCATCAATCTGGGAGTAGTCAGATTGTCAAGCTACTGAGAGAAGCGTTCCCAGGAAGGGTCACCTTATCCTGACTTAGAAAAGCATTCCCAGGAGAAATCACCTTATCCTGATGCCCCTTACTTTATTTTTTGTCAGTTTCCATTTCTGGGAAATGGGGGTATTTAGTTTACCAAGACATGCATTCTGAAATATAGTGGTTATTATATACCATGGATGACTGAAAAGTGCCCTACCGAAGATGTCAGCATCCTTATCCCTGGATCTGGGTACCTGGCAGGTTCATGGCAAAATTATTTTGCAGATTCCCTTGGCTAAGGATTCTGAAATAAATAGAGGGTCTTAAAGCATTTGGGCATGATCAGATGAACCATATGAGTCTCCTTAAGTGGGAAAGGCAGGGGTTGATCAGGACCATGTTGACCTGCTGGTGCCTGCTGTGAAGATGGGGGGAACCCATGTGACCTGCTGGTGCTTGCTGTAAAGATGAGGGAACATGCTGACCTGTTGGTGCCTGCTGTGAAGATAGGGGGACCATGCTCACCTATTGGTGCCTACTGTGAAGATGGGGGGACCCATGTGACCTAAGATGGAGGAGGAACCATGCTGACCTACTGGCGTCTACTGTGACAGTAGAGGAAGGTGACCAGCAGCCAAGAATTATGGTAGCCATCAACCTTCACCAAGCCAGGACACAGGAGCATGGTCATATAACCTCAAGGAATCAAATTCTTTCAATTAGAATGACGGGGTAGATTCTCTCCTGGAACTTCCAGAAAGGCACAAGGCACCTTAATTTTAGCCTGTTTGGATCTGCACCAGATTTCCAGAACTGTACGATGGCTGTTGGCTTCAGCCATTGAAGTGGTGATAATTTACTATGGCGACAATAGGAAATAGACACAGTAGATAGAATTTGCTAGCTTTCTGCAGGATGGCAAAGCTAATTACTGATGTTATCTTTCTAACTAGCATCCCTCTGATTTCATAACTACTGTGGAGGGCAAAGCCAAATACAGGTATGTTTTTCGAGACAAACGTGAGGGATTCTGTTAGACAATGTTCAGTGTGATGCTGAAAGAGTGTCAGTCATCCTTTGCCTTCACCAAATAGGTAAGATTGGGAGGCATCTTTTCATGTCATAGAATATGAAGATCCATGAGGGCAAAGGTTGTATTTGTATCAATTCACATAGACGTACCAGGGTTTAAAATAAAGCCTAATGTGATGTAGGTCCAAGCATATTTATTGAATAGGAATGACCCTACAAAACGTGATCTTCATTTCTGAGTATAAAATTGGTGATCAGTCACACTGAATCCCTCCAATTCCTTGGGCATGAAACTGCCAACCTCTCTCCCACAGAGAGGCTTCTGCACTTATTTGCTTCTGCTTGGAACCCACACCCCACTGGGTGATCTAACATATAAATGGGTCAACTCTGACGTGCACCCTCTGGTGGCTGGCTGTTCTCATCCTCCCATGCCTTCTAGTTCTTACAGCCCTGTAACATGAGGGTCCTGCTCGTTGGGGTTTCTGTCCCGCCCAGAACCCCACAGCCGGTGAGTCCCAAAGAAAGTCACACAGAGAGTCTATATTAGGTTATACACTGATTGGCCCATTAGCTCAGTCTTCCTACCAGCTCCCATAACTTATATTAACCCATTGTTCCCATCCATGCAAGCCACATGGCCGGTACCTTTTCTCAGCGAGCAGCTTACATCCTGCTTCGTAGATGGACTGCGCAGGAATGCCAGGGAAACTTCCTGCTTCCCAATTTCTCCTGTTCTCCTTGCTCCACCTCTACTTCCTGTCTGGTTTTCCCGCCTATACTTCCTGCCTGGCCAATCAGCGTTTATTTAAACCATGATTGACAGAATTGTCCCGCACCACAGCCCCTTTGCCCTCTCTTCAAGGTACCTAAATATGATGTTATCTGCCCGGGCGTACCTTCCTCCATGGTCTAAAGCAATAAAGTAGTCATTTGAGCATCATGGTTAGAATGCCTGGCTCTGTAATTTGTAGCTGTGTTATTTTAAATAAGCTGACCAATCTCTGACTTATTTTCTTACCTGCAAAACAGAGGCGATATTAAGCCTGCCAAGGATTGGTGTGAGGATTCAGTATCCAGGGCTTAGGACAGAGCTGGGTGCATAGCTAGCACACAGGAAGTTCATGCCATGTTATGTGTTCCATGCTGCTAATCTATCCTTAGTGTCTGACGCAGAACATCTGATATGGTGCTTGGTGTGCATGGAGTCCTTTGTAATGTTTGCAGAGTGCTGTGACCTAAGATAAACTCTGTGAACAGAACCGTGGACAAAGCAGCATTGTCTGTATAATGAGAAAAGCTGTCTAAAGAGAGTGCTCCAAGGCCAGGAGAGATAGCATCCTCTACTTCCAAAAGATGCCCGGAAGCCAACAGACTGATGCCAGTGAACAGTGCTAGAGACTCCAGCATGGCACATATGCCTTGCTTTGGCAGAAGGACAAGCATCTTGTTCTCCAAAAGAACCACGGACTCTCAACAATGGCAAACCAGCACCACCTCATGCCCACCCTGACACTGCCTCTGTCTCTGCTTCACTTTCTCTTCTTCTCCCAAGGCCACCACTGTGTCCTAGATCAGGAACTTCTCTAGAACTCTTGAAAGCCATTAGAATGACACTGGAAATCAGTCTTTGAAATTCCCAGGAGCCTAGTCAGGCCTAGGATGTGTCTTCTAGGACTATAGAAGCCTGTTCTGGCTGTATTTCATCCCTTCTTTGGTAAGTGAGATGGTAGCTAGTTGAGCCAACACCCCTTTGGATGTGCAGGCTGAGAACTGCCCTCCTTCAGCCCTTATGCCTAAGCTAGGAAAATACCAGGCTATTTGGTAACATCATGGAACTCTGCCAGCAGCTCATGGTGGCTTTATCAAACTCCTGCCCCTTCAATCATCTTCTTGAAGATCCCTCAGAGTGAAAAGGGATTATCTATAAGTTATGAGAGAAGAATAGTCACCTTGCAGATATCCCGGGAGCCTGTAATGGATTTTGTACATGGAGAGAAGCTATAACCATCTACATAATTTTTAGGGTCCTGATATTGTTACTGGTGTGGGCTGTAAACAGAAGCAGAGCTTTTGTCCTGACCACCTGGACCCAAATAAACACACAAAAGCTTATATAAATTACAAAATGTTTAGCCTATAGCTCAGGTTTATTATCAAATAATAAACTTAAATTCACCCATTTCTATTAATCTACATTTTGCCACATGGCTTGGTGACTTTACCTGTTCTCTAGTACATCTTGTTCCTCTAGTGGCTGGTTTGCATCTGTCCCTGACTCCACCCTTCTTTCTCCCTGTATCTCCATTTGGTTTTCCCTCCTGGCTTATTTCTGCCTTGCTATAGGCCAAAGCAGTTTCTTTATTAACCAATGAGAGCAATACATATTCACAGCATACAGAAGGATTATTCCACAGCAGTGGGCTACATCCATGGAGTTGGAAAGAACCTTAGTTGATAGCCAGCTAAGCCTTCCTATTTTCTATCTCTTATTAGATAAGATTTTATAATCATTATTTTTGTGGTTCATATTTGGATGCTTTTATTCCCCTACCATGAGAGAGCCAAAAATGCTACATAAATTTAAGCATGAAAAGCTAAATGGAGCCCCTGAATCATGACTTTGCCTCTGAGAAAAGTGATTTGGGAAAGGTTATTCAGCCCATGAGAGGTTGTGTTTGCAATGGACACAGAGTCCAGGTCCTGGGTTCCAGAGTTCTTGAACATTACATCATCCAATCTGCACTGCACCCTGTGTATTTGGACAGGCTAAGATGGGGTTGTGGGGCAGACACCTAACAAAAAGGCAGGGTTCCTGGTTTATATACCTGAGATGAGGCTGCTGACATGCTTAGCAGGGGAAAGGGACATCCCAGAGCCATGCCTCGGCTTGATTCCTTCCATCTATGTAGCATGACATTTGAAGTGTTGCTGTCCTGGAAAGTAGCCTGCTTGAGCTTAGGATCCTGCCAGAAACCGCAGTACCTCCCGGCACTGCTGTGCAATTTCAAAAACTAGCTCTGGGCCTTCCTTTGGGAAATGCCTTGGGTTGACCTTAGGAACAGATAAGGTCTACAGAGGTAACCCCTTCCTTCTGACTTCCCTCCAGCTCTCTCTCAGGTGGCTACAGAGGAGAAACAGTGATACCCAGGAGAGGCCAAGGTCACACTTTGACAAGAACTAGTAGAATGGAATGTGTCAAGTTTCTTTTCCTGGTCTCTAAACTGTAGTCTTCATTATTCCTTCCCAGCTCTCAGATGCGCCTGGCTGAGCCAGCCCTGTCTTCTGGATCCTTGTGTCCCCCGCCCCCAGCTTCTTCCTGTGAGATTCAGCCCACATGTGGAATTCCTCAGCATTCCATACACTGGGGTAGCATAGCCTGGCTGTGACATAGTAACCAGAGGGAGAATTCTGAGAGGGTTGGGAACGAGTCCCACACAGCCAGTTTCCAGTGATAACTTTTTCTGGTATTTGTCAAGTTGCTAGCCACTCACCCCCCCCCACACACACACACATCCCCCATCTGATGCCCATCCTGTCCTGAGGCCTCTGGATTACTCCCATCTTGACCCCAGCATCAGTCTTGGTATTTAGGATCCAGAAAGAGGAGGATTCAGACTGGTTCTAGCAGTGGATCAAGCAGTCAGACAAGAATTTAATTAGGTGGGGCAGGGTGGGGAGAGTGGGGGAGGGAGGAGGACACAGCCCGACAGGTGAAGGTGCTTGCTGAACAAGCCTGACCACCTGAGTTCTACTCCAGGAGAGAACTGACTCTTGCAAGTTGTTCTCAGCCTCCACCCACGTACATGCCACAATTCATGCACACATGCACATACACAAATAAATAAATGCTTGTTTTATAAGGTTGTTTAATTAGAATAAGCGAGGAAGCAGGAGTACACTCTTCAGGAAACACAGTGAACCAGAAAAAGCAATGCCTTGCTCTGAGCAGCTTAGGTTTTCCCTGCTCTGAGCTTCCTCTGGGCAGATGCTTCTAGCAAAGGGGAGAGACTTTCTCAGAAGCCCGTTTTTACCCACAATTAAATCTGTATAAGGAGATATATAATTTATAACAATATACATAGGAGTTTAAGTACTCCAAATTTGGGAAGTTTACTAGGTAACTAACGGTGGCCAGCTAATGCTCCCCTGAGAGGGAATCACTGGTTAGCTTCTGACCACTGACACCCATTTTCCCTTACATCTCTCTTTGGAGCCCTGAACGGGCCCAAACCAGTCAGTCACCTCTACAATCTTATATCCTGACTATTAATTGATACCACCATTATCTTTATGATCTGATTCATGGCCTTGGCTGGCCCACCCATTGTTCTTTACCTCCTACTTTGGAGGCCTGTTAGTTGGTCCTTCCTGGAGCTAACCTCCTGCCGAGTGTTCCTGCTCTCCGTCACTTGGTTAGATCTTCTAGTGGGAATGGGGGCAGAGTCGAGTGTGTATGAGGGTGTGTACAGAGAGTACGATCTTTGTGACACTCTGCTGTCACATTACGATGACTTGAGAAAAGAAAGATTGGTTTTGCTCCATGGTTTCAATGGCTTCAGTCATGGTAACATGTGACTATGGACTGTGGCCCTGTGGTGAGGTCGAATACCATGGCATGGAATACGTGGTGCAGAAGCATGCTTTCCCATGTGTCTTAGTCAGCACTTTATCTCTGGAAAGAGACACAATGACCATGGCAGTACTTATTTAAATGGGGTCTTGTTGTAATTTCAGATGGCTAGTGCACTATCATCTTAGTGGGGAGCATGGAGGCATGCAGGTAGGTATGGCCCTGGAGCTAATCCACAGGCACCAAGGGGAGAGAGAGAGAGAGAGAGAGAGAGAGAGAGAGAGAGAGAGATAGAGAGAGAGAGAGAGAGAGAGAGAGAGACCAGGAGGCCTGGTCTAGTTTCTGAAACCTCAAAGCCCACTCCCAGTGACACGCCCACTCCCAGTGACACGCCTCCTCCAACAAGGCCACACCTCCTAATCTTTGCAATCCTCTCACTTTTACTCCACAGTGACCAAGCATTCAAATATAGGAGACTATGGGACGATTCTTATTCAAACCAGCACACCATTGTCTCTGGGCTCGCTTTCCTAGAGCAGTAGTTCTCAACCTTACTAATGCTTTAATAAAGAACTCCTAACATTGTGGAGACCCCCCCAACCATAAAATTATTTTTGTTGCTACTCCATAACTGTAATTTTGCCACTGTTATGAATCGCAATGAAAATATCTGATGTGCAGAATCTCTGACATGTGACCCCTGTGAAAAGGTTCTTCAACATTCCCCACCCCAATGGGGTAGCAACCCACAGGTTGGGGACCACTGCCCTAGAACATCCCAGACAAGAGCAGGTCAAACACACACACATCATGACTCTTGACAGCAGTGGAATCAGGATGGTCAGAACTCTGACGGTGAAGAAGAATGAAGCTGTGAACCATGAACTCGCAAAACCTTTATAGTGAGAGCAGCACAAAAACTGATGATGGAAGGTGCAACAGCTGGATGTAGTGTGAATAGCCTTGGTGCTCAGCTGACTGCAGTTTGAAGAACCTCAGAGTTCGGCTGGCTGCAATATGAAGAGCCTTGGCACTCAGCTGGATGCAATGTTAAGAGCCTCAGTGCTCAGCTGGATGCAGTATGAAGAGCCTCAGTGCTCAGCTGGGTGCAGTGTGAAGAGCCTTGGCGCTCAGCTGGATGCAGTGTGAAGAACCTCGGCGCTCAGCTGGATGCAGTGTGAAGAGCCTCAGTGCTCAGCTGGATGCAGTGTGAAGAGCCTCAGTGCTCAGCTGGATGCAGTGTGAAGAGCCTTGGCACTCAGCTGGGTGCAATGTTAAGAGCCTCAGTGCTCAGCTGGATGCAGTGTGAAGAACCTCGGCGCTCAGCTGGATGCAGTGTGAAGAGCCTCAGTGCTCACTCAGCTGGATGCAGTGTGAAGAGCCTCAGTGCTCAGATGGATGCAGTGTGAAGAGCCCTGGGACTCTCAGCTGGATGCAGTGTGAGGAACCTTGGGACTCTCAGCTGGGTGCAGTGTGAAGATCCTTGGGACTGCTAGCTGGATGCAGTGTAAAGAAACTTTGCGCTCGGTCACATGGTGAAACACCACAGGAAACGGGCACTGTTCCTCTATCAACACTGTTAGCAGACTTAAAGCTCATCCTAATGTGTGTTATGGCCACCTGACCAGCTCTGGCTTCATTGTTACTTCTAAAGTTTATGCCAGGTGATGGTGTTCAGTGTTTCTTGAGGGAAGATGGATCTCAATCCTGAGGTCACTGAGGAGAATGGGTTGAGCTATACTGTCCCTCCACTCCTCTGTTGTAATCATAACATGGCCCTGAAGGACACTCAAAGAAAGCAATAGGAGAGTTACTGGAGGGTGTGCTGAGAGCCGCCAAAGCTCCCCTGGAATAAGTCCTCAGCCTTTCAACCACAACCTACAAGTGGGTCACACTCATGTGGATGGATAATGGGCCTGGGCAAGGTTCACTGAAACAATGCAAAGTTTTTCTCTCAGAGCCATGCTCAGAAACAAGTAGCATATTGCATGGATGTTATTTCTGAAAATTTGAAAAGCAAATAAGCTTGTGAAAATCCAGAACTTTCTAGAAAGTTCTCTTTCATTATCTTCTACCACACATGGGACACAGCAAGTGAACGAGGGCAAACCTGGGATTATGTGCACATGGAGATGATAAACAGGAAAGATTCTAGCTCTTTAGATCAAGATGTAAACTCTACTGGTGATCAGAGTGTTCATTTAAATCAAATACAGTTATAAGAATAAAACAAATGAGCAAAGCAACTCATAAAGCAGATGTGACAGAGACATCTGTAGAAAAATAAAACGGGGAGCTTGGGAGGTGGCTGACTGGGTTAAATGCTTGCTGGATTTGAGGGCCTGTGTTTGGAACCTCAGCACCCATGTCAAAGCCTGCTGTGGTCCACATCTGTAACCTCAACACTGTGGAGTGGAGATAGGAGGATCCTGGGAACTCACTGGCCATACAGCCTAGGTGAAACAGAAAGCTCCAGGCTCGATGGGAAACCCTGCTCAAATTATCTTAAAAAGGTGGAGCAACAGAGAAAGACAGCTGTGGTTGTTTGGATGAGGTTGCTCCCCATGGGCTCAGATGTTGTAGTTTGAATGAGGAGTCTCCCTATTGGTCCCCAGTTGGAACTGTCTGGGAAGGATTAGGAGGTGTGGCCTTGTTGGGGAAAGTGTGCCACTGGGGGCAGGCTTTGAGGTTTCAAAAGACAGCTACCGTTCCTAGTGTGCTCTCTGCCTCCTGTTTTCAGAACAATATGGGAATTCCCAGTTGTTCCTGTTACCCTGTCTTTTCTCTGCCATTTTAGACTCTAGCCCTCAGAAACCGTACGCCCAATTAAATGCCTTCTTAAACAAATTGCCTTGGTCATGGAATTTTGTCATAGCACTAGAAAAGTAACTAAGATAAGGCTCAACATCAGCACTGGCCTCCACCCATGTACATATGAGCAAATTCACCTGGGCATGCATGTGCACACAAATGCATACATACCACACACATCAAAATAGAAAAAGTAAGTCTTAATGCTTTGGATTTTAAAACTTCTCAAAAACAATTTAGAAGCCAAGTGCTGAGAGAACAAAAATGTTGGACATTGTAACCCCAGCACCTAGACAACAGTAGTAATTATGTGAATCATTTGGTTAAATTCTATTGCATAAGTAATAAGACACCACCAGTTCCTAGAGACCTCTCCCATCACCAAAGTGCCTCCTGGTCTGGAGGTCAGAGGCAGTTGATTGGCATTTGGTTCAGTTAGAAAGCCCTCCTTCTGAATTTAAACTCTCCCCATACAACAGAAAAAAGGCTGAGGTGTACTGGCCTTGGGCTGTGCCAAGGAGATATGGTGTGAGAGAAGTTAGAAACACCCACTCCTCTGTAGTCTTCCCCTATGGCCTGCAGTGTGTCCCATCCATCATGAAGACAAGACTCACAGGAAACTCTGGAGGAGAAAATGAAGGGTGGATATGTGCCCAGAGTCCCCCAAAAATTGTGCCACCCACAGCTGGTACTGGTGCCCTCAGGTCCCCTATGTGGAATCCCAGGTGGACAGCAGCTCTGGCCTTCCCAGTGTCTCTCCAGTCTGCTACATGGTGTTTTAGATACTGTCTGTCACTGCTATAACAAGTGCACGAGATGGGAGAAGCATTTGCTTTCTCACAGTTCCTGGGGCTTGGAAGTGCAGGATCTAGGCATGTCCAATTGGGTTTCGTTGAAGAGGACTGTTCTCTGCCTTCAGGATTGCACCTTCATCCTGCATCCTCCGACATGGAAGAATACTGGGTGCCGACACAATGACCCAAGGATCAAGACCTGATTGCTGCTGAGAAGTCCCAAGGGCAAGGGCCAACATCAAGGCGATTTTGTCACTACCTGCCTCTGTCCCTATCTCCAGGATGCCCTTGGTGGACCTTGAACAATTTTCCATGTTGCCTAGCACACCATTCTCTCTTAGAGTTTTTGGCATTTGAGAACCAAAAACAGCGGGCACAGATAGGGTAGGATGGCACTAGCAGAGCAGCCGGGACCAGGAAGCTCCTGAGTCTTCCACCACCCACGCAGAGACAAGCAATGGTGGTGGTGGCAATGATGGCAGAGTTCTGAAAACCAATACCAAGTGCCAGCCATTTTACAGGTATCAGTGTGCTGACATCATCAGAAAGCACACACGAGGCCAGAAGAAAACGTCACCTTGAACTGTAGCTGTCCCCTGACACAGCCCTCATCCTCCTTGCCTGCAGTTCATCCAGGGTGGGTGTAGCTACTCCGTCACCTCCCACCCTTCCCAGACCGAACACCTCCTATAGACCAGCTCTATCTTAGATGCTACAGTGGACAGACAGGTGTGGCTCCCATCTCTAGTTGGGCTCGGTAGTTTATGTGTCTCAATTCCCTTCCCTTTCTTACCTGGTGTAGCTCTCCAGGTGCTTCCTTCCTTGTGTTTGGGATGCAGCCAAACTCTCTGCACATGAAGGTCATGGTGGCAGTCCCTGCTTATTCCCAGTCTTAGCTGCAGTGAGGGCAGCAGAGGCACAAAGGGGAAAGGGTAGAGAGAAGCTTGACTGTCACTTGGTTCACTCTTCAAGAGTTCCTGCTCTGTCAGTTTCCCTTGGGGCATGGAATTTTTCACTCAGTTATATGTCCACTGTCCTGTTAGCCTCCCCAGACACGATCTAGCGATCTAGTACCTCAGGCGGAAGGACCTTCTGTTTCACTACACTGCACGCAAGTTCCCAGAGCTAGCTGAAGCAGACACTGGGACTGAGCACTTCTTGGCACGAGGAAGGAACTACACACACTACTCAACAGTTGCCTCCTCTGACCTGTGAGAAGAGCATCATCACAGATGGGGAGAGCCAAGCTCTCACAAGTCACATAGGCTTCTCAGTGCCAAATAAAGGTTGAACTCCGGGACTTGCTAGATACATAGAAGGTCTGTACTGTATTTACCAGGCTTCCTGGAGCCAAGAAGACAGAGTAGGCAATTTGCTGAAATGTCCAAACCTAGAGTCTTGCTAAAGTCTCACCAAAGCTCTGGTTTCTTCTGAGGTCTGAAGTGTCCTTTGTATGCTCTTGTTTGAAAGACCAGTGTCTAGCTGGTGTTGCTGGCTTGGAAATTTGTGGAACTTTGAGGAGGTGGAGCTTGCTGGAGGAAGTGGGTGACTGACTGGCAGTAGGCTTTGGGGTTTTATGCCCAGCCTCACTTCCTTTTCACAGTCTTCTTCCTGACTACCTGACCATTGCACTCTGACCACCTGGCCTCCTGCTGTGGCCTCTCCAACACAAGGGACTGTATCCCTTAAAACTGCAAGCCAGAGGAAGCCGTTCTCCCTTGAATGCTTCCTGTGCTGCATTTGATTGCAGTGGCAAGAAAAGCAACAGTATTATTTTGTTCTTGGGAGTTTCGGAGGAAGAACCCCAAATCTTCATAGGTGCAGGAGAAGGACAAGGAGAAACTCAGGCGGGTGTGCCAAGCTGGCACTGGCTAGCCACCAAACCAGGGAGCTCTGACAAATGCTTCAACCCCACATGCAAGCCCACAATCAGTAATCCAGCTCAGAAATTCCAGGAAAAGGGGCTGAGATCAAGGGAAGTTGGTACTTGCTCCAGAGGGTGTGATGAGTGGGCTCTCAGGTTGACATGGAGACCCTGGTATGTTAGGGTGGGCTTCATCTTTGCATTCATGTAGTGAATGCCAGCTCAGGTCTATGCCTGAGTTTTCAGCCATAAAACCAGCATCGCTCATAGACTGGTGGTCATGGTCAGATAAATTAGCTTCCTTTAAGTGCTAAAATTGTGAAAATACCTCTGCAGGTGTGAGTAGCAAACCCTACCTCAGATGCTCACAGCTACCTTTGCCCATGAGCAACAGAGGCATAGATAGGGTGTTCAGCCATCCCCAAACACCTGCTGGCCAACAGGCACAAGTACAGGACTCAGGAAGCTTGTTTCTTCCCATGGGACTTTGGCTTGTGGCCAAAATAAGGTGGGTACCAGTCAGGATGGCCACAAAGCTCATCTCCCCAACACAAGAGATACTGGCATGGCTGTGAGGTTGTCTGGCCAGTGTCTCACATGCAGGTTCACTGAAGATCTTCTCTGCAGCTTGCAGGGATGCTGCCATCCGAGGCCAGGAGTATGTTTAGACAAGATGGCTCCCAGACCTACGAGGAGCAGGAAGTCCCTGGGAGTCAGATCTTGGGAAATTCCTCCAAAGAAAGCATTTGCCCCTGGCAAATGAGTGAAGGCTTTTTGCAAAGACATTTGGTCCCCTGCCTTTGGCTGTCTGACAACTGAGACAATAGTTCCCAAGGAATTGGAATTCCCTCACACTGGTAAAAAGAAAAGGCTGGTGCCATCCCCAGGAGGACTGGCCTCCAGAAAGAGATTTCACACAGTTCTGATAACTTGCCAGATAAGTATGCGGGAGAGCCTTGAGCCAAGACAATGCTGGCCAGTGATGGGCAGAGCCTTACTTTAGAAGAAATGCTTGGTTGTGCATGCCTCTTGCCTTTAATTTAAAACTAAACCTCACAGCCTGAGGGACTGTGCAGTCTCTGGACTTCCCTGTTTCTTTCCCCAAAGTGGCCATAGACAATAAATCTTCCTGGTTTTTTGTTTTGTTTTGTTTTTGATCTGAGTCTGACATACTTACTGAGGACTGATAGGCAGCCTAATCTAGATGCTGGGGTTACCAAGGCCCAGGCATTGACCAGTATTTCTAATGACAACATCCAGCCATTGGTGTACTTCTCTGGGACTGGTCTTAGCTGGAGAGAGCCACTAGCCTATCTCCACCTTTGTCAGTGCAGCAGTTTGAATGAAAGTGACCCCTATAGCCCCATAGGGAGCTGCTGGAGCAGAGGTGGCCTTGTGGGAGGAACTGTGTCATTTGAGGTGACTGGGCTTTGAGGTTTTAGAAACTCAAGCCAGGCCCAGTGTCCCCCCTCTCCTCCTACTCCTGTAGATCTGGAGATGGAATTCCCTGCTACTCCACCATTGTAGTTCAGTTCCTCCTCCCGTAGCCTTGCTTCTGCCCCACTTCCCATCACAGGAATTCCTTATTGGTAGAAACTTTCCGCTCCATGCCTGGTCTCAGCATCCCTTCTAGAGAGTCCATCCTGCCTCAGCACTAGCCCCCTGGAGAGTGTGTGAGTGTGAGGGGCGGGGCTGACCAACAGCAGTGCATTGCAGCTCTAATTCTTCCCACAGGGTAGAATATGGGTAGCTCATTTCAGATTTTCATTTTCAATAGTAAGTGAGTACTGCCCTCCTCCTGCCTCTGCTCAAGAGTCAGCACAGTGGTTCCTTCTCAGAACTCAGCTGGTCTGAGTGTCAGTCATAAGGGTTGAGCCACACATAGAGTCCTCTGGCCCTGGTCACCAGCTTCTGCCTGGATGAGTCACTTGAAGACATTAGCAGCCTGCACTGTTTTCCTTCCAGCTGTGGCCCCTGGGCTCCCACCATCCTCTGCATCACATCCATCCTGGACACAAACCATGAAGCAGATCTCAGCTCATCCCTAGAAGCTTTCAGTGGCTCTTCTGCTTCTGGACTACTAACACTCTGGACTACTTAATTCAAGCTGTGATCTTCTTAGTAGCCTGGCCCCCACTCCAGGCACCACAGAGCCAGGTGCTGGTGACAGAGCAGCAAACAGAACAGAGTAGGTGGTGACAAATACCTGTCACATGGCTATGGAGAGAAATAGGAAGTGTCCTATGTAGATAAGGAGAGGAGCGGGAACTGGGTGACAAGGGGTCTTGTTGACTGATGTTTTCTATCCCATCCGGTCCTGCAGCCCTTAAGTCCCAAAGAATCACACAGAGGTCTACATGAGTTATAAACTGATTGGCCCATTAGCTCAGGCTTCTTATTAGCTAATTCTTATAACTTAAATTAGCCCATAATTCTTGTCTATGTTAGCCCCATGGCTCAGTATCTTTTTCGCCAAAGCAGTCACATCTTGTTTGCTCTGTGCCTGGATCACGACTGCAGACTGCTGAATCCTCTTCCCAGAATTCTCCTGTTCTCATTGTCCTGCCTATACTTCCTGCCTGGCTACTTGCCAGTCAGCATTTTATTAAACAAGTATAAGAGACAAATGTTTACAGGGTAAAACCATTGTCCCACAGCAGGGTCTCTTATCAACATGGCTTTCCGTAGACAGAAGGGATTTTATGACAGGAGGACAAACGGAGTGTGTGTGCCAGGGAAGGTGGCAGGAGAGGATCAAGGGCAAAGGCCTGGAGGTGAGAGTGTACTCAACACACAGCAGGGTAAGGGAAGGGTGTGCAGGAGAGTCCAAGCAGGTGAGGACGTCAGGGTCACAGGATGCACTTGAGCTGTCCTCGGAAGAAGGTAGGGACCATCTGAGTTTGACCACAACGGCCGCATGAGTTGGCATGTCTTCACAGGTGAAGAGGGTAGAGTGGGGTTTGGGCTAGAACGGCCACCATGTAGGAGGAAAAAGTAGTCTGACCCCAGAGGACAGTGGAGCTGACTGGATTTGCCAAAGGCTGGCTAAGGAGCATAGGAGAGGGCCAGTGCTAACAGCAAGGCTGGGGCCCTGAGTGGTGGGAGAATAGAGTCTTTGGGTAGAGACAGCAGTGTAGCGGGTTTCGTGGAGACTTGGATATGTCAAGTTCAAAATTTCATCTCCTGCCACACTCTTGTACTCAAACTGGTTATCCATTAGTGGCCTGAAAAGTGACCATGTTTTACCCCAGGGCCTTTGCACTTGCTATTTCTGCTCACACATAGAAGCAGGGTTCTGAGGGATGAGAGGCCCTCAGGGCTCTGACTACCAGGCGCCTTCTTCTCTCAGGTTCCAGGGTGACTGTCAATTCCTGCTTATTCTGAGAACAGTTTGGAACTGCATCTTCCCTTTTTTTTGTTTCTAATAATGTTTTTCACCATCCATCACTGCTAGATTGTCAGCTGTAAGAGTTAGAATCCTGTCTCTTGGGCTGCCTGACAGCAGCTCGGAGCCTGGCATGTACTGGATGCTCTGTAAACATTTGTTAAGGTAACTTAACGATGAATAGGAATAATTTCTCTGTGCCCCAGTGGCTCCCTGCCACGGAGAGATGTCACTACTGATTAGTCTGGTGGAAAGGAGCCAAGCTCAGGTAAGGCCCAGGAAGCATCTTTGGGATGGCTGGGGTTGGGGGTAGGAGCAGAGACAGGATGTGACAGGAAGAGCCATGCAAAGTCAATAGAACTGGGCAGAAGGGAGAACTCTGCTTAGCAAGGTCAGAGAAGAGTTGGGGGGCCCTGGAGGAAGGAGCAGAGGTAGGGGGGTGAGGCCCAGGCCAGGGTGGCTTCCTTTCCTGACATGGAGGTTAGCCACACAGTTTGCCAGGTCCAGGGCGGGGGCCCCGACATTCCAGCAACTCTTGCTGGGGTGCCAGTAGAGGCACTGCAGCTTGTCAGGACGCTCTGAAGTTGCCCAGCAAATACTGTCAAAGCCTGTGATGCTGACCAGTCAGGTGACTTTGAGCACATGGGAAGATTGGCTCTTCCCCACCTCTAGTCAAGTTTAGGCCTCAGGAACCAAAAGAAGACCAATGAGCTCTCCCTCCATCAACATTTATCCACCCAGGACAACTCTCTGATCAAACCCAGACGTTTCTCTGAGGTTGGGAATAGTGACCTCACTGGAGTGACGTTTCCATATACTGTTTAGCTTTTCTTGGGGAGACATCAACAAAGGGAGGGAGGCAAGCATAGGATTCTACTTGGTATGGGCTGTGCACACACCCCTCTCTGAACAGTGCACCTAGCAATTGGTTAGCAACCTAGGACCACTGCTTGCGTTGAGTCACGTGCATGCTACACTGGGCAACAGAGTAGAGCTCTCTTCCCCTTAACAACCACCCAACCTAGATGAGTCTGTGTGTTTGCCTTCAGATAATGCCAGACTCAAGAGTAAAAAGGCCAATCAAGCTTGAACTAGTTTGGGGTACATATGCAGCCAGGCAAACTTACCATCCCCTATTTACCATGCCTATCGTATAATTGTTCATGCATATGACTAACAGATGCATTATGGGACGAGACACACACAGTGGAAAATGGTTATATAATAATCTGTCAATCAAAATAGAAAAACACCCAAACCTTAACCTTAAACTATGACCTTAGTATAGTTAATATAGCATAGTGTAGCCCCTCCCCCCCTTTAGTTCCTGTTGAAAAAAGCTCCAAACACTATCCTGGACCCTTGAGTACCTTCAGTAGCGCGGTTGCTGTCAATCTTGATAACGTATCCTTCTCTAATTCATATTATTGTTTTCCTTTGAATAGAACATTCTAGCTCTTTTGTAATCCCTGCAGCCCATCCATTCTTGAAGGAGACAGGAAGGACCTTGGAACACCAGGCTTAGAACTGAAGGCGGGTAACTAGGGCTGGTCTCTAATGCTAAATCATCTAAAGATTATAGCGACCAGAGGAAGGATCGCACCCAAGTCTGGATTGGTGGACCGGTTGGTTTGTTTGGGTTGCTCATAGCTTTGTCCCCCAAAAGCCCACGGGAGAACGGTTGATGACTCAGGAAAGCCGAATCATTGCAGTGCATCACTGGAGACCCCGCGGCACCTTGCTGGTGACCTCACTGCCTTCTCCCCTAACCAGCATTTGTGGGCTGTTTGTATAAGCTCAGTGGGAGGCCCGCTCACCTTCCGTCTTCTGGTGAGACTCTGGAGATGCCTCCGCCCCTGTAGAAATAGCTGTAGCACTCTGTATCACCAAAGGAAGCAGAGAGCCCGCAGCTCCAAGCAGGGCTAGACAAGAATGGGACAGGAGGCAGAATGGAGGCAGGGCCTGTCTGTCGGGCTTCCTTGAAGCCCTGGGGAGGGTTGGGCTTTGTTTAGCATTAGAGGCTAGTGGAGCCAAGCTTGATTGGGCCCATGGGTGCCTTGCTATGGGGTGATTTTCTGAAACTTCCAAGCCCCTACAGAGTGTGCTATTCCTTCTCCACGGTACCAGCTGCGGTGTGTGCCAGGGTTATTGTATGTAGGGCAGATCCTTGCTTCAGCAGCAGCCTTCAAGGAAAGGTCCCAGATCTCTCCGAGATGACTGGAGGCATATTCACAAGCGTGAGGGTTTGGAGAGGACTGACTCTGGGCAGCTTTCTCTCCTGTTTTCTCAGCCTTTGGAACCTGGAGGAGATCTTTTTCCTGGGTCACTCGCCCTGGCTGATGTGAATTTCTGCCTTCCTAGTCCAGAGGCCTGGCCACAGTTCCAGTTTGGTCCTTTATTGCCCCCTGGTGGCCATCTAGGCTCACTGCCTGCAGAATTGACTGCTTCCCTGTTTCCTGTGACAGTCACTCCTTAAGCCTGGCTGGCTACACAGCGGCCCCGGTGAGAGTAAAGCATAGTTCACCCACAGCGGACACATTTCAGTCTCAGTGGGCATCTGGAAGTGTGGCAGTTCTGTACCCTTGCTTTTTCCCCTGCATGCATTCCTCTGATAGTGATGCAGTCTGGGGTCTCCATCAGGTTTGCTCTCGCTGCCAGGAAAGTCAGGAAAATTCACAACGGGCAGTAGAGGGGAAATCTCAGACACTGCAGATAGAATCCGCACTTGAAGAAAAGTGTCATGAGTGATAAACACACATGTAGCAGACACACAGAGAAAAAGACCCTCTGCAAAGCAGATGGGGGGCGCTCAGAAAACCAGCAATTTCAGCTCCTTCTTGGGGGCTGGGGGCTTAAATGTCTCTGGAGAATTTCCCTCCTATAATTCAAGTTGGGCAGCTTGAAGGCAGGATGATTGATTGGCCAGCAATTGTTGTGTGACATGTCCTTGAACTTTTTGAGCCAGGGAACCTGGCTAGGGACAAAAGCCCACAAGGCCTTTGCTTTAAGATGCCAATCTTTTGTCTCAAGTCAGGAGGGCAAGGAAGAAGTCAGCCATCTTGGAAATTCTCCCCTTTTATTATCTGCTCATGGCCCCTCTCCTTATCTGTTTGCCAATCAGGTGGTGTAACTCCTCTCAGTAATTTACATATTAGGCTCAGTGGCCTGCTGTTCCAAAGGTCCTGAGTTCAATTCCCAGCAAACACATGGTGGCTCACAACCATCTCTAATGAGATCCAGTGCCCTCTTGAGGAAGAGACCTGGTCAGTCATCCTCATCAGCTTAGACCAGGAAACCCAACATGGACAAGTTCAACAGAACCACCATATATGGGCTGCCCATGTGTGCTTCAGCATTGCCAGGGCATAAATTTCAATTTCATTCAAGAGAGTAATACCACCCATCCCTGATAAAACCAGATTAATTTTAACAGCATATCAATAGCATGAAAGCATGGGAGTGGACCTGACAGACAAGACAGCTCTCACCCCATCTTCCCGCAGATGGGGGCTTCTCTGTGTAACACGTAACAGTCCTGGATGCTCTGGAACTCACTCTGTAGACCAGGCTGGCGTCGAATTTAGAGATTCACCTGCCTCTGCCTCTCAAGTGGTGGGATTAAAGCTGCCCCCCCTCAATTCCCCCTCCAGCAAGACAGCTTTTTAAGAGACTGGCAGCAGACAGAACCTAAGTCTTCCTTCTTCCTGGGGCCCTAGCTGCGGCATGCTTTGCTGGATGTAAGGTGTGCCTTCACCTTGTTCTTAGCTGGAACCCAGTGCTGAGCACAGAGAAGTTGTACATAGACTGCAGAGTTAGTTGTACGCATAGCCTGTTGTCTTTCGCTTTCTCTTTCATATACACTTTTTGTGTTCTTTGTGTTTGTCGTGCACTTGGTTTAGAATCTGCTGACTGGGACTGGAGAGATGGCTCAGGGGTTAAGAGTGCAGATTGTTCTTGTAGAGCCCTGGAGTTTGTTTCCCAGCACCCGTGTAGGTCTCTACACACCTGTAAGTTCTGCTCCAGAGGCCCTGACATCTCTCCTGGGCTCTGCAGGCATTGTTCTCAGGTGCATAAGACCTCACAGATGCATGCACATGTGCACATAACTCAAAATAAAATTCATCTTTGAAAAGAAAGTCTGGGACTACGGAGATGTCTCCATGAGTAAGAGCACTGGTTGCTCTTCCACAGGACCTGGGTTTCATCCCCAACACCCACATAATAGCTCACAACCATCTGTAACTCCAGTTTCAAGAGATCCGACACCCTTTTCTGGTCTCCACAGGCACCAGGCATACACATGGTATACAGACATACATGTAGGCAAAATACACATATACTTAAAATAAAAATAATTTGAAATAAATTTAATACATAAAAGAAAGTCTTTTGACTCTCCTAGTCAACATAAAATAAATGTACTTTTTCTTTTCCATCTATATAGCTGGTTCCTTATTTTATACACCAAAACATTCTTAGAAAACTGTTTCTATTTTTCTTTTGGTTATTGTCCTGTAATCTGCTGAAGACTCCTGGCCACTATGCTTCTGTTTGGCATCCATCCTCAAAACAGCTAGCTGAAGACCTACAAAACTGGTAAACAATGGATTCCCAGCAAGGCTTTGGGACAGAGTGTCTACAGATCACTTGCCCCGTTAACAAAGACCCAAAATGTGACATTGGTCAGAGGCACCTCTGCCAGGTGGGCAATGCCCCATGTAAACACACACTTGGATTGTCCTCACAGCAAGACAAGAGCCCAGGCATAGCCTGATCTGATGCAAGGAAGTGGGGCAGCCACTCAGGAAAACATGTTCTTTCCCTAGGAATTTAAATACTGTGAATATTCTGCCTACAACCTGCATTTTAAGCTATGCCGTGTCTTAGCTGACAAGAACCTTGACCCAAACTAGTAACAGGAAACAACCCAAGGATGAAGTACTACAGAGTAGTGCCAAGGTCCCCATTATTCAGATAATATCACTTGAGTCTTGGGGTTACCCAAGGACTGACCTAAATGTAGCATTCAAAAGTAGCTTGAAGATGGTCAATCCCACTGAGGTTGTCATGTTTTTGGGAAGGGCAGCCAATGATGGAAGCACAAATGAGGTTCTTCCTGGTCTCTAAACTTCTTTGAGCTTCAGTTTTCTCATTCACAAAAGGGAGCAGTTGTATGATTCTCTTCTAAGACAGTACACAGCGGATTATCAGAGGCCCGAAGGGCAGCACACTGGAGGCTTAGCCAGTGAGGGAGTCTTCCTGGTACTTCAAGTCACTCTGGGGAGGGGCTAACCTGCACAGCCAATTCTCTCTCTCTCTCTCTCTCTCTCTCTCTCTCTCTCTCTCTCTCTGTCTCTCTCTCTCTCTCTCTCTCTCTGTATGTACATATATGTGTGTGAGACCTCTGGGTCCCACTCTATACAAGATGCCAGGTGTAGATGGTAGGCCGTGTTCATATCCAACATATGTTTGCAGAATAAATTCCAGTTTTTTAAACTATAGTCAAACCAGGAGTTTCCTCTCACAGTTTTCTTAACCACTTCCTTGGCTTTCTCTTGTCCTAAAAGAAAACAAACAAAAATTAATTATAAAGGCTCTTCCATCATCTACCCCTTCAAGTAACTTTTTAAATTTCTGATACATGTGATAGTGTGAGAATTCTGATTCCTTTACTAAGAAAAAAACAGCTGGCAGACTGTCTGAGTCTGTCCCCACTTCATCATGTTCTCCTCCTGGCTTTCTGAAGAGGCTCCTTCAGAAGTACCTCTTCCAATCAAAGGATGGCCATTTGTTTTGAGAGCTATTAACAGCCTTGGTTCTTTAAGGACGGTACTTCTAGAAGATTCTATTCCTCTCTACAGTGTTGATTTCCTCTGTTTCTTTATTCCTACACAGTCTCAAAAAATGTTCCTCCGTGTGGCAGGCTGTGACAGATGTGTCAGAACAAAGGGAACCGCTGTGTGTACGCAGAGAGGTGCTAACTGCTTATTCAGACAGGGACAGAGCCTTTGCAGCTCGGGTACAGACTAAGCAGATGGCTAATGGCAGATTCCCAGGTAAGTGTACTTCACAGTCTGGCCTACCTAGTGTAATAAACAGTAGGAAGACCAGGCTTCCAGGAGCTGAGCCTGTGGTCACCCAGCAGGGCTCTCCCCCTGCTCTGGTTCAGTGCTGCACTGTGGGGACCCACCTGTTTGGATTTGGGCCCAAATTAACAAGCAAACAAAGAGCAGGATCTCCTGGTGACTCAGGGAATTAACTCATAGGTACCTGAAACAATTCAGTTTCCCTTTTCTCTCCATTTGTTTTATTTCTGTATAAGTGTTTTATTTGGGTCCTGCCTCCTAGATCAGGTATATATCAGCACAAGGTGCTTCGACACGGTTTACATCAACTAGTCAATATTTAGGAAGAGTTCATGTGATTATGATTTTTAATATTTAAACATATGTGTATGCATGTTTTGTCTGTGTGTCCGTAAACGTATTATATGTGTACAGTGTCCCCAGAGGCGGGAAGAGGCTTTGAACCCGTGAAGTTGGAGTTACGGACAGCTATGAGCGTCCATGTGAGTTCCGAGAACCAAATCTGGATCCTCTGCAAGAGCAGCCTGAACCCTTAGCTGCTGAGCCACCTCCTCTTCCCTGAGATGAGGATTTTCAGGACTGAATAACAGAAGAAGCACAGGAGGTATCATCGTCCCTGACCTCAAACTGTACCACAGAGCTACAGTAATAAAAATAACACGGTGTCGGCACAAAAACAGACATGTTGACCATGGGATTTCACAGACGACTCAGACATAAATCCACACACATATGGACACCTGATTTTTGATAAAGAAGTCAGGAACATGAATTAGAAAAAAGAAGCCATCCTCAACAAATGGTTCTGGTCAAACTGGGTGGCTGGCAGCATTGTAGGAGAATCCAAATAGATCCATATCTATCATGCTGCACAGAACTCAACTCCAAATTGATCAAAGACCTTGGTATAAAACCAGATACACTTAACCTGAAAAAAAAAAGAGAGTGGGAAACAGCCTTGAATTCATTGACACAGGAAAAGACTTTCTGAAATGAACACCATTCACAAAGTCACTAAGATCAGCAATTAATAAATGGGACCTCATGAAACTGGAAAGTTTCTGTATGGTGAAGGACACTGTCATGTGGACAAAGTGCACCCTACAGAATAAAAAATAATTTTACCAACATCCAATAGAAGACTAATATCAAGAAAACAAATAATCCAATTAAAACACGAGGTAAATAGAAGATTCTCAAAAGAGGAATCTCAGATGGCTGAGAATCACAAAGAAATGGTCAACATCCTTAGCCATCAGGAAAATGCAAATTAAATCTACTTTGTTAGATGACATCCTTACACCTGTCTGGATGGCTAAGATCAATGAAACAAGTGACGGCTCATGCTGGCAGGGATGTGGAGTAAGGAGAACATTCATCCATTGCTGGTAGGAGTGCAAACTTGCACAGCCACTATGGAAATCAGTGTGACAGTTCGTCAGGAAGATGGGAATGGGTCAACGTCAAGATCCAGCTATACCACTCTCGGGCATCCACCCAAACAAAGCTTTATCCTGCCCCTGAGACACTTGCTCAGTCGTTTTTTTTGTTTTTTTTTTATCACTACTCTACCCAGAATAGGAAGAAATCAAAAGCAACCTAGATGTCCCTTAACAGAAGAATGAATACAGAAAATGTGGCATATTTATACTATAGAGTCTCTAAAAATATGAAATCGTGAAATTAGCATGGAAACAGACAGAACTAGAAAAAAATCATCCTGAGTGAGGATATTCAGATGACAAATGTGTTATGTATTCACTTATATGTGGGTATTAGTTATTCAGCCAATGACAACCAACCTACAATACATAGTACCACAGAGGTTCAGTATAGAGTAAGGGACTGGGAGTGGGCAGATAGATCTCCCTAGGAAAGGGAGATACAATAGATAGCTATATATGGATGGTGGGGGGTGGAGGCTGAATGGGAGAATTAAGTGGGGAAAATGGAAGAAAGGAGCAAGGGAAAGAATATGGAGAGAGACAGCTAGAATTGAGGACCATTTGCAGGGCGGCATGGAAACCTAATGTAGAAGCTTCCTAAAATATATACATAGATGGAGGCAATCTAAATGAAATCTCCAAATAATGGGGGAGACAGAGCCCTAACTGGACATCTCTTATCACCAAATAAAGCTTCCAGTACCAGGATTGGGTTACATATAATCAAGTTGTTGGCCAAAGCAGTGCCTTTGATGGCAAGTCCCCATTGCTGAAGACAACACCCCCGGAACTCACTGAACATGGAGAAGAGGAACTGGTGTCTACGTAGAGTCCTCACTCTGTCTGTGTTAGCATCTTGTTATCAAATGCACACTACTAAGTGAGAAACATGAGCCCATCTATAGATTCTTGGATCCACAATGGTGTCCTATCTGCAAGATATGCTTGTGCAATGGTAATACAAAGTCTTTGGGAGTAACCAGCCTATATCCCATTTAACTTTAGATCCACAACGTAACATGGAACCCATACCTGACACTGCTTAGGTGATCAAGATCCTGAGACTAGATAGTCCGGGGACCTAGGTTAAAACCAAAAACCAAATGATGCTTTTTTTTTTAAAGTAGCAATAAGATGAGTCCTAATGACATTCTGGGTATAATTGTAGAGTAACGACTTGCTCAGCCATCACCAGAGAACTTTCCTGCTGTAGCAGAGGGAAACAAATACAGAGACCCACAGCAGAGAGTGGAACTCTCAATGCTAAAAGGATGTATCCATCAAATCCCCCCTCTCAAATCTCAGAGAAGCCTATGGAAGAGGAGGGAGGAAGAGTGTAAGAGCCAGAAGGGATGGAGGACAGCATGAACACAAGACCTTCTAAATCATCAAGACCGGTGCACATATGAACTCATGGGGACAAGGCAGCATGCACAGTGTCCGCACGTGTTGGGGTCTTAGATCTGAAAGGAGAAGTGGACACATGCTCCTGTTCCTAACCCAGAAACAATCTCCGATTGATAACCTCTTGCAAATGGAAGTTTAGTTTCCTCAAAGGGAGTCTCACTGGAGAAACAAACAGGGTGGGCTGCATGACCAGCAGTAGATGGCCAACAGCGAATTACTCAATGGCCTCTTTAGAGGTTCCTTGTCTCATGATGCTCTGTTAGGGCTCTTCTTTTTTAAATTAATTTTATTATCTATTATTTTTTATTTTATTATATGTTTCTGCTTTTTATCCTACAGATTCTTTGCATATATATAATGCCTTCCAGTTTAGTGTTCTTATGGGATTCCTGAGTTTTCAAATGGGTGGGTCTCTGATTCTCATGCCTTCTCTTGGGCTCTCTCCTTCTGCTGGTTTGTTTAGTCCAATTCCAATATGTTAGTTTTTGTTTTATCTTCTATCTTATATTATCCCATAGAAGCCTGATTGTTTTCTAATGAGAGACAGAAAGAAGATAGGGAGGAAAAGAGGGAGGAGAAACTATAACCAGGATATATTATATGAGGAAAAAATGTATTTTCAATAAGAGGAAAGAAAGGCATTTTTTTCTTCTCCAATATTTAAATTGGGGAATAACTAAATAAAATGCCCAAGAGAGAGCTAACCTTCAGAAATTATGCCTATCTTTAGCTGGTCTGTTGTACACTTAGCTCACATGTGGGATTTAATGGTCTCCTGAAGCTCAAGTCTTTGCCATGCATGCTCTTTCTATAGGAGAAGAATGCAGGGAGGCTCGGGGCACAAGGAAGCTTGCTTGTGGATGGGGAAGTGGGCTGGTGGGCTCTTTGACGGTGTTCGTGTTGACCTGCCTCAGTTTCCCCACAATGATCCATTTTAGAGAGACTATAATCAATTTAGAATAAACATGGAACACCAGGCACAAAGTCCATCAGCCAGTTAGTTCCCAAAGTGTATCAGGAAACCAGCTTCTTGTCTACAGGAGGCTACTGTCTGTTATTTGTCAAGAAATAGAGTTTTTACAGTTCCAGATAGTGAGATAAATCAGCCTAGAAATCAGGAAAAATGGGAACAAGTATTACAAATCGCTTTGAGAAGTCAAGGAAACAAAGCATTCCTGGCTTCAAGGAACCCATGGTTTCAAGTTGAGAGCAGGAGTGAGTGGGGAAGGCCTGACTGGGTAGGGCTGTTAGGGTTGGTCTGTGCAGGGACCAGACATCATCCCCGAGACAGCAGAAGTTCGCCAGGCAGTTCCTTGTTGTTAGCAGTGTGTGTGTCTGGTCTTGGCTGCCACTAAAAGGGAATTGTTTTTGCAAACAAAATGAATATCAGTAGATTTATGCACACAATATTGTCTTTGCAAGACCAGGAACAACTTCTGCATATGACACTGGCTGTTTCTGCATGACTCTGTCTGTTGTCATTCACCTGCCCAGGTGATTGAAAGCTGCATTACTGGAATCTTGCCAATACTGTCTGCTGAGATCTCCAGGCTCATTATAGGCTACCCTGGTTTGTAAACATTACACTTACATTCTCATATTCTTCTTACTTTTTATTAGGCAAAAATATCAAATATCTTTATAACCAAGGGCTATAAAGAATGTTGATTGCTTACTAGGTAAAACAAGATTTTAGAGATTCCCAGGTATTCTCACTTCTCATTCCAGGCATGGAACCGGTAGGAACTGGAAGGCACTCTTCTCTGTCTCCTGGAGGTTTCCTAGTCTGGTGCCCACATGTCTGCCTCTTACTGGTGCTGTCTCCTCTGGAGAATGCTGCTCAGCCTGGTGCCAATGATTTCTGCTCAGGTTATTCTCCAGGCCAGAGTGGGAAGGAGTGGGCACAGACAGAGACACATTCATTTCCTCTCCCTCTTAAGACATGTTCACGAGTAGTTGCCTTTAGAGATGTTGGGCTTCACTAGTAATCTGGAAAATAAAAGTGGAAACAGTTACACTTCTATGGATACATATCACATTGGCAAAACAAGTACAGCCCTAACCCTGGTGGCCAGGGACAGGATCTGGGTTCACTCGACCTTTCAGATGTGAGCTTGTCATGACGACAAGGGTGGATGCCCGAAGGTCATCAGCAGCTTGTGTGAATGACAGCCACGAAGTGACAGTTCTTATCTGAGCGTCACTCAAGTACCTGCTGGAATGGAGTGCCCCCTGAGCGCCCTGAGCACCGCCCAACGCGCTATCTTTCCCCGATTTGATTCAGAGCGAGGCTCCTTTCACTGGGTGCTTCAAACTCATGGGAGTTTTCCTATCATGAATGTGGGGAAACGGTGTTCCAGGATTTCCATTTCCATACTCCCTTTCCTCTGGCAAATGGCCAAGCTACACACACGTCCATACAGGCACAGCCCAACATCTGTCAGGCCACATTTCCTATTTTCTTGGGCATCTGAGAGGAAATGAAGGAAATAAACCAGGTAAACTGCGCTATAAAGCATGGTGTCACGCAACATTAGGATCCAACATTATTAAACCAGCATGCCTCTAGTTTATGAACGAAACCCGACTTCCGGAATTCACGTGATGGAGGCCAGCTCAGCCTGCCCATCCTGAAGACATGCTGTCTGGCCTCTCTGCCTTGATGGGGCTATTCTGTAATTTGATACCTTGCTTCCATGATCAAGGTCTCCATTGTGCTTGAAGAAAAGTAGATGTTAAAATCAAACGCATCTGCTTTGAGATTCTGGGCACCAAAGCTTGACATTCTTTGTTCCTAACCCCAAGTTTCTCCACCTCTGTAATTAGAGTGATCATCCTCCCATAGCTAGGATGCCTTTTGAGAACTGAGCAAAGGCTTATGTGCAAGGCAGTGCCTTCACCATCTGACGTGTGGAGAATGTGAGCCATCTACCGCTTCCTTTGTATTTCCCTGTTGATCTCAGCTCGTGGAAAAGCTGAAAACAAGATCCCCCTGCATGAGGCAGAAGGGAGGGCGATGTTGCCTTGGCTATGATGCTAGTGGGCACATGGGAAAGGAACAAAGAAATGGGTTGCTAGAATCAAAAAGCCCTTGTCCTGGAAGTGTGACAACCATGGCCATGCTGAACTTGAAGCCGACTGGATGGGAGCAGATTGCTTAGCCACGTTAGAGGAACAAAGCTAGCAAAGCTAACTGGAAGCCAGTTGGTCTTAAATCGCTTTCCATCAAACCTGGAGTCTTTGTTTAAAAAGTTAGACCAAGACTTGCAGTGGGGGAAAAGCCTCAGCATAGGCTTGCTATGAGACATACATTTATTTATTTAAAAAAGATTTACTTTCTTTTTAATAATGCATATGTGTTCATGTATACTTGTATGCAGACTTCCTTGGGGTCAGAAGAAGACATTGGATCCCCTGGAGCTGGAGTTACAGATGGTTTTGTGCCCCCTGACAAGGATGTTGGGAGCCCAAGTTGATCCTCGGTAAGAGCAGGAAGTGCTCTTAAGTGCTTAGCCTTCTCTCCAGCTCCTGCCATGAGACTTTAATAAGCCCTATCTGACTTCCATCTGTATCTATGTATCCACTAAGAAGCCAAAGGCTTACATGAAGTCCAAAGGTCCTGTCATCAGTAGTAAGTCTCCATCCATATCAGCTCTTACCCAAGGATCTTACATACCAATCAGAATAAATCATTCCTCCTGTATTTGAAGTCTACTCTGCATTATCTCCTTTTCAGTGGTGAGGGAACTCACTGTTGTAGGCTTCCAGAATCTTCCTGCTTGTAGCTGCACTGAGGTTTCTAGTTTCAGAGGCTCTGTAAGCACCAGGGGGTTAGCTGTCAGTACAAGGGATGTCAAGCCATCCTGGCATCAACAAAGGATGCTTTAGTCTGTTCCTTTTTTTAGTCAGCTCCACAAAAAGTAAACACCTGGTGCGCAGAGTGAACGTTTGCTTGTTTGCTCTCTGCCTTGGTACATGAATCGATTCAGAACGGCTTTGATCAGACACCAAAGGCTTTTGGCTGTTGCAAGTCCATGCTAAGGATTCCCTGCCAATCCCAGTCTCAAACATTACACCCGATTTCCATATCAGGAGTTACCAATTTCAACTGTGGAAACCATCATTACAATGGGGGTGAAAAAGCAGGGAAGGGGCTGCAAAATGAACCCGTGAGGGATGTGAGTGATGACGAGGTCCATGCTTGCCACCAAGCAGAACCAACCTGGGCAGCAGAAGGAAAGCCTGTTTTAGCAAGGTTCACTGTGACCATATCAGTGCAGGCAAATCTCCATGTGTGTGACTCTTCTGCCCTCTAGTGTCCCTGGAGGGAGGCTGAGTTGAACCTGGGAACCGCTTCTTCTCATCCATTCAGGGCCACAGACCACAGAACACTAGCTCAGCTACAGAAACCAAAACACACATGGAGAAAATCCGGTGAGTGCCGTTAGTGGCTGAAGAGGAGGGAAATGCAAAACCAGAGAGAAAGAAACTACTTGATCATTCTGCCAAAATTAGCCACAGCAAGGATTAATCAGTTTGCCCATACTGGAAGCCTATTTATGGGTGAAATTCATAATTCTCTCTGTTCCCTCCCTAGACTGTTTTCTCTGAGGTTCCTGAGAGCAACACAAAGACAGTTTTCATTTTGGTCATTGTTCCTAAGCCCTTTAAAGCCTCCAGCCACAAACACAAACCCACTCGCTTCCATGGCTCACTTCCACTACCCCGCTCACCTCTGCTCATCCCCCGTGTCCCAAGCGCTTTGAAGAGTGTGGTCTGTGTTTGTCCTAAATCAATAATTGTTGAAGACAAGAATTAATGAATAAGTGGCATAGTAATTTGTTGGAATATTTATTCAACAACCGTGGTTAATGGCTAATTAATTAACAACTTATTAATTAGTCATGCCTATTATTCCCAGTGCTGTGAGCATGCAGCTTGTTGAAACAGGAGAGGTTAGCCAAGTACGGTTTCAGAATAATTCTGCCCCAACGCCTACCATTTGAAGCTTGCTTAAGAGTATAGTTTTTGTGTTTTGAGTTTTGTTCACTGTATAGTGTGGCCACTTTTTAATGCAGTATATAAATGTCAGTCACTTGGGGTTGAACTTCATAGTTCCAGGGCCATTCCTGAACATAGGAGGGGGCTGAGCAGCCATTTTCTGTGCTCTCATTGGATGAGGGAAGATCAGGTTTTAGGGCCTCCCAAGAAGAAGGGGTCATAGCAAATACCCTGGAATCTGCAAGTGGGGCCACCAGTCACACAAAACTTCTGTGTTAGCCCAGCGTCCACAAGGATGAAACGAAGCCTGCTCCTAGCTGCACTATGGTGATGTCCCTATAGACCATCTGCCTTCCAAAAGTATCTGCAAATCCAAGAATGTCAAAAGAACATCAGCCTCATACTCAACAAAATTGTAGAGTCTGGATAGAACCCAGCCACCGCATACAGCAGGGGTAGACCTTGGGGGATCCAAACGGGAGCATTCTCAGATGGACAATAACTGCTAGGAGCACAGGACACTGAGTGGTGACTTGCACAGGGAGCCACCAAGTAAAGAATTACATGTTAGAACAGAAATACCAAATAAAGACTTGAAAAGAGAATTATCAAATCATGATATAAATCAGAAGTATAAATCCAGACAGAAGCACATAGGGACAACCCCCCCCCTCACAAGGTAGAAAATCAGACAGAAACATGGGGAGAGAGCCACCCTCACAAAATAATAATAAAAAAAATGATTTCAAAAGCGACAGTAACTGAGAACTAGGAATTGAAAGGGGGGTGCTTTGGTTCACCCAATAGTCTTTAAGATACTAGCTGACTTTAGGAGTGGTCTCATGTACTACAAATGCAGATGAAAAGCGTGTGCAGACCTCTTGGCT
>JAQHUG010000005.1:6567902-6596244 GCA_028555095.1 Dicrostonyx torquatus
CCTATAGTAATGCCTGTCTCCTATAGTAATGCCTGTCTCCTATAGTAATGCCTGTCTCCTATAGTAATGCCTGTCTCCTATAGTAATGCCTGTCTTCTATAGTAATGCCTGTCTCCTATAGTAATGCCTGTCTTCTATAGTAATGCCTGTTTTCTGCAGTAATGCCTGTCTTCTGCAGTAATGCCTGTCTTCTACAGCAATGCCTGTCTTCTATAGTAATGCCTGTATTCTGCAGCAATGCCTGTCTTCTACAGCAATGCCTGTTTTCTGCAGTAATGCCTGTCTTCTATAGTAATGCCTGTCTCCTATAGTAATGCCTGTCTCCTATAGTAATGCCTGCCTTCTATAGTAATGCCTGTCTCCTATAGTAATGCCTGTCTTCTGCATAGTGCTCACCATGTGTAGGACACACTCACTCTACTGAGCCACGCTGAGTTTGCAAGGTGGCTGCTTGAATTCCAAAGATGGGAATGCAACCCTTGGAGCAGCCTAGACTCAGACAACAGCTCTCTCTCAAGATGACACCCCAGGTTGTCAGGAGAGGCTGTAAAATGCTTCACGACCCTTTGCAAGGCCTCACATACGCTGCTGGATTCGTCCCTGCTGGACACATACTTGCAGTGTTGATGGCGATACCACATTCTTCAGTATCAGGTCTGCTGCACACCGCTCATATTCACAGAAAGACTAGAGCAGTGGTCAGGTTTGTCATATCATAGAGAAGATAAATGGAAGACCGTTGGAGATAGGAGGGAACGGGAGTAAGTTTGGGCACCCAACCCTCCTTCTACAACCACTGTATCTGCCTCCAATCATAAACATTAATACCAGTGAAAGACAGTTGCCAAATTCCTATAAACTGAGCATCCTTAAGATAGCAACGGGTTTGAGTGACCAAGTTACTTTAGTGTGTAGAAAGGGAACATTATTCATGTAGAGATCCATGGAGTTGGTCATTTCATAATGTTCATTGTTTTGCTTCAAATATGCTGGTCCTATATTCACATGTGGGACCACGGCCACCAGCGCCTCCAACCACAGTAGGACACATGCACATGCACAAACAACCTGCATTCCACATGGAGCATAATTCCATTTTCCTGCTGATACATGTGGCTCCTGTGTTGCCGTGAACCATCTGTCTCCCAAATGGCATCTTTAGTGTTTCAAGCCCATCTCCAATAATCACTTCCCCTAAACACATTAGTGGGAAATGAGGTAAAAAAAATAATTAAGCATGACTATCCCACGGCATTGGGAGCTGATAATATCTGTGTTTTATAAATTAGAGATTCAGATGACAAAGACTGTTCTCACAATGACTGCTGCACCAAGGCCTCTGTGCAGCCAGGGTGGAATTCAGCCTGGTAGAAAGGATGTTTGAGAACTTGATGGTTAAAAGAAGAAGAAGGAAGTGAAGCTTTGAAAGGAAGATCTATTTCTAAAGCTGATATAGGACTGACAGAGTAGACGGCTTCATGTTTAATAGCTCTGGCCGCCCCTGCAAAGGGCCTGGGTTCGGTTCCCAGCATCCACATCAAACTGCTCATAACCACCTGCAAACCCAGCTCCAACGAATCTGAAGCCCCCCAGCCTCTGTGGGCACTTGCAGGTACATGGTACACATATCCCCAAACATGTGGACACTTAACTTACACACATAAATAAGATGCTTCTTTTTAGTGACACAGATGGGTCTAAGAGTGGGGCTAACATACACAGTGTTACTGTGGGCTGGAGAAAGCTCACCTTCATCATGCAGGGCAATACGGGATCCACCTCTGTGGGATCCACCCATGTTCGAGAGGGCTTGGTGAATGGATGTGCTATACTGAATATACGAAGGAATGGCAAGCCTTTCAAGATAATGACCTACAGCAAAAGGATTTACTAAATTAGTTTGATACTTAATAGAATACTAAGAAACATGGTCCCCATGAAACAGAAACAGACATGCACACAGGGTTAACTACAATAAAAAGGTGGCAGTCTGGTTGGAGGGGAAGACTAATTACATAGGTGCTGTAGAGAGTGAAAGAGTAGGGTTAAGTCTGTGCCGGCATCACTATAGATTAGGAGCTTCCTAAAATTCAATTTAGTGCTATTAATAATATATCTTTAAAAATGTAATAATTAGAGGCTAGACAGATGGTTTAGCAGGTTTAGTTCCCATTACCCACATGGTGGCTCGTAACCCTCTGTAGTTCCAGTTTAAAGGGATCCCGTGCCCTCTTCTGCCCTTTGCAGGAACTGCACACACACGGTACACAGTACAGCAGTACTCCTGGGAGAAGGCATGAATGATTCATGAGACATTTCCCATCAATCCAATATCCCCAAACTGTATAAATATTAAAAGCCCCCTAAGTATGTAACAGGTGGACATGAAAACCAAAGATGGCTGGTGGCCGTAATACAGCTCAGATTCCTGGATCTTTGTCAAGCAGCTGTGCTGGCTTGTGATGGCATTCCCATCAGACAGGCTGTGCCAAATGAGGAAGGATTTTAATAGCAAAGACAGAAGCAAGGAAATATTATATTCTTAGTTGGGATCAAAGGAATTCACACACACACAGATATAAGCCATGAAGCAAATCATTTTCATTGTAAAATAAATCTATACATATTGTTTTGTGAGATTCACAAATGACCCTTCACAAACACAAAATACCCGCATCTCTGAATAACTAAAATTTCCTCTGTGGTGCTGAATTATAGAGAATAAGGAAGAATTAGAGTCAAACAGTTACAGGAGAAGTCACATGTAAAAGCAACAAGAGAACATCCTTGAGTACATATGTGTTAGATATGCTGCTGTACATGTGTTCATATACACATGTGTTAGAAATGCTGTTGTACATGTGTTTATATACACGTGTTAGATCTGATACTGTACTTGTGTTTATGTAAATATATGTTAGATATGCTGCTCTACTTGTGTTTATGTATACATGTGTTAGATATGTTGTACATGTGTTGATGTACACATATGATAGATATGCTGTACTTGTGTTTATGTATACATGTGTTAGATATGCTGTACATGTGTTGATGTACACATATGATAGATATGCTGCTCTACTTGTGTTTATGTATACATGTGTTAGTTGTGCTGCTGTACATGTGTTGATGTACACATATGATAGATATGCTGTACTTGTGTTTATGTATACACGTGTTAGATATGCTGTTCATGTTAAAAATGCTCAGAGAAATAGCTCTAGTCAGCAATATGGTCCATAATTAAGAATTGAGATGATGTGGAAAAAACGAATTTCATCTACTATTCACAGTCCATCCTGGGAAAATGATTTTATATGTGGTGATTTATTGTACTAAAGAATTGAAGCTGCAATGCTTTAACTAAATATTGTAAAGAGATTAAAGAGCCATCGTCTCGAGAAGAAAAGACAACATCCAGGTCTTCACCCACCACAGCAGTGTTAGGAAGGGTTGCAAGGATGCCTGGGATAAAATGTAAGTGCTGAAACACTATGAGTCTGCAGAATATTTATTATGTAAAAACACGTGGGAAAATGGACTTGAGGAAAATCCAACATGAACTCTGGGACCTCTCCATGGAGATTAGGGCTGAGCTCTGTGCTTCTATGCAATTACGAAACTTTCTAGATCAACCTTGAGGACGGGGTGGAAAAAGGTCTAGTGAATTAAAGTTGGGGAACTCAAAAGGACTGTCAGAAATTCCTAAGGTGTGGTTTATAACCACGAAGCCATTTCTCGAACGCCCAGAGCCAAATCCAGTGTTTCCAGAGTCAGCAAGTGCATTTATTTATACTGACCCGGCACTGGTCACAATGACAACTCATCTGCTTACATCCCCTCATGGTCAAGTATAGCCGTCTGGAAACAGTATGTCAAGTCTCGTAAGGACAGGCATACTGACCTTTGTATTAATAGCTTTAATTAGCACAATTAGAGTATTTCTGTAGCAGAAGTGGTCAAGGCACCTGCTTTAGGGAGGGATAGGTCATTCTCCGCATCCATGAGGACACGGGCAAGATGTTTGCAGAAGCGCTCACAATGCCAAGTGCTGCGAGCCTAGCGGAGTCAGCTTTCAAATGTGATTCAAAAACTTAAAAACTGAATGATTTCAGGCAAGTCAATTAACCTTTCTGTGTCCCTCTATTCTCCTAGAAGTGTGTTGTAAGAATTTAATTAGAGGACACATGTGGGGTGCCTGGCACACTGCCTGGCACATCAAACCCATTGTAACTATTGATTCTCTTTCCCCCTCCCTTGGCTTCAATACCTGAGTGTCTGATCTCTTTTGTACTCAGACCTTGTCATCTTCCCTGTGCTCCACTTCCAGACACACTGGAGCAGCTTTTTGTTTGCCCTAGATCTTGTCCGAGCGCCCTTCTCCAGTCTGTGTTCTCACCGAGCACTGAGTATTGCCGACCCTCGTTGCAGCATTCAAGGGCACTCTCTGGTTCCTTGCAAAGCGGCCTCTGATTCACCGCAATCTCTTTGCCTCTCACGCTGCCAGCATAGCCTCTATGGAGATCTCAGTGGTCATGGGCACCTTTGCTTCCCTTACCCCTTGGGTTAAGTCGTGTTAGATATTCGCTGAAGGAAGAGTGTTGGCTAACATTTTCTTTCTTTCTTCTTCTTCTTTTTTTTTTAAACTTTCGTGACAGATCTCTGGAGGAGGATAAGGTTTAAGGTGGTCTCAAAGCTAATTTGACCCTAAACTATTCTTCTATTCAACTGCATTCTTATCTTCTTAGGGTCAAGCAGGATGATTACAGTCAACATTGGTCGCCATTGCCTTGCTTTGGAAACATCTTTTGATCATCTCTATAGCACCCAAAGAATTAAAAGTCAGCCATCATGCCTCAGTTACAATCCCACTCTGCCATGAGACATTTCCTCATTGCCCAGCCTGTCCCATTCCCCACCGCTCCTCACCAGGTACCTCCTCACTCAGCCGTCTATAAATGAAGACTTCTTTCATAGGAAACAAAGAGCTGACTCTCGACTCTTCTCATTACTTGTATCATCTTGACAGTAATTCTTTACGGGTTCTCTCATTTTCACTAAATTGGTGAACTGATAATGTTCTCTCATGGAAATACTGGGAGGTTAAATGGAACAAGCAGAAACACAACTTAGAAACATTCTTGTCATGAAATCAAGTGTTTAACAAGCATGTTCTAAATATGTAAAACAATTAAGTGTTTCTTTTTAAAAAAATTATTTTCTGCATATGAGTGTTTTTCTGGCATGTATGTCTGTGCACCTTGTGCATGTCTGGTGCCTGCAGAGGTCAGGAGATCTGCAGCTGTCAGATCCTCTGGAACTGGAGTTACAGATGGTTGTGAGCTGCCTGTGAGTGTGGGGAACTAAGCCCAAGCCCTCCCACAAGAGCAACAGGTGCTGAGCCATCTCTCCAGCCTCCACTGTCTGTTTCTATAAGACGACATGGATCATCTATCTACTCATCTAACCCCTGAAACCCTGAGAAAAATCAAACCCAGTATTTTCCCTCAAGATGCTGACACCCCTCCAAGGGACACAGAAATGCAAACTGGTTTGCCATGATGGGACATGTGTGATGGGCTGAGGACTTGTCATCGTGGAACTGGTCAGGAATGTGACAGCTGAGATGGAGCACTCTCCTTTGGCTGCAGTATGTTTCCTCCTCATTGTTCTGGGATGCTCGCTGAAGTGTCTGGACACAGAGAAAGGTTGGAAGCTGTGGCTACACAGTGGTCTGGAGGGACTTGAGCAGTGTGCTGACTTCAATGCCATAGCAGCTTCCTCTCTTGCTGTAAGGAAAGTGGAGCGGATTTTCAGCACAGGCTGGGGAAGCTTCTAGGAATATTGCCAAGAGTTTAATTGATCCAAACTAATTACTCTAGGCTGATGGTGAGTTCCAACTCAGAATGGCAGAAGTTGAAGGTCACTTGGTACCTCCTCAATGCTTTTCATCCTGCGGGGCAGTCTTCATCACCCCAAACAAGGAGGGAGATGTCATTGGAAGATATTTAGAGGAGTCAGTTTCGCAGATGTCCTTTTCAATATGAGATTAATCGTAATACCTCTGAATCATCCCACAGACTTTGGAGAGCATCTGAATATAGAAACAGTGTCCAATTAGCTGAAGGGATTACAGCAGCCTGAGAGCAGCAGTCTTGGTGAGGGTGGTGAGTCTCATGTAAGCCAGCTGGCCTTTCTCTGATGCCAGCAGACCCAACAGTGATAGGACAACACATAGTTCTCAGGGAATAGGACAGAGTGTGGCAGCTCCTCATAGTCCTGTGACTGAGACTCAAAGGCAACTTCCTGTATCACCCCTTGACCTATGCAGAGCGGTTTCACCCATCAGCACCCAGTAGCCTACCTGGCAAATCCCAACAGTTATGCCAATGCGTTGCTTATGTGTCTCTCACCACAGTTTCCTACTGCCTAACAGGTCACTTTCTAGGGCCTTGATTTAGTTTATCTTTTAAGGTTTTGCTTCTGTTTCAGTGTGTGCCTGTCAGTGTTTTATCCATGCCAAGCCTGTAGTGTCAAGAACAGGCAGTCCCTTCTCTATCCCTACACTCAGCACCGAGTTCTTTCATAATTCTCTAATTGTTTACATTTTCTCTTATTTCTGCTCATAGGTTATCAACATCTATTTTTAACTGTGTGGCCTATCACTTATACATCACTTTATTACATAAAGATAATAACTCTCAATAACCTTATCAATGGATACAATAGTGATAAGTTCTGGGTATGCTTCAACTTTTAAAATATTGTTTACTTAATGTGTAATTCATAATACATAGTTATGTTTATATAATTTACTTAATTGTGAATGTATACATTGATGCTTTTCCATTAGGGAAAATAAATGATAAATTAAAAATGCATGAATACATCTACTCTACAGAACATCAGTGTTTAGCCACGTGACAGCTACTCTGCAGAGCATCCATGTTTAGTCACGTGACAGCTACTCTGCAGAGCATCCATTTTTAGTCACGTGACAGCTACTCTGCAGAGCATCCGTGTTTAGCCACATGACAGCGAATCTGCAGAGCATCCATGTTTAGCCACAAGACAACTACTCTGCAGAGCATCCATATTTAGCCACAAGACAACTACTCTGCAGAGCATCCATGTTTACCCACATGACAGCTACTCTGCAGAGCATCCATGTTTAGCCACATGACAGCTACTCTGCAGAGCATCCATGCTTAGTCACATGACAGCTACTCCGCAGAGCATATGTGTTTAGTCACGTGACAGCTACTCCGCAGAGTATATGTGTTTAGTCACGTGACAGCTACTCGGCAGAGCATCTGCTTTTGCCCCACTGGTTCTACAGCTGACTATGAGCTGTGGCTCACTCCTGAAACCTAACAAAAGGAGGAGTTGTCCTACCACACATTGCCAGCTCAGGTAAAGATGAAAGCTCAAAATCCCAAGCACAAATTCTATTTAATGTACACTGTCTTTGTACTGTCATAAAGTTCAAAGAACTCAGAAGCTGAGGTCCTGTGCACCTGCTGCTTAATTTTTGTGTGGCCAAGTTTAACACACAGCTTGGTTGATTGCTAAATGTGCGCAGGATGACTAGCTCAGATCACTGACCTGGACCTCTCTCCATGCCTTGCCCACCAGCAGTCTGTTTCATGGGAGAGTTTACATTCCAGTGGGAGACTTCAAACTCATGCAGACACAGGCGAGATCAAAGAAATCTGGCCATCAGATCTGCCACACGGCCCATGTAGGAGAATGCAGGTTTTGAGTCTACAAATGAGGCCAGCCTTTTACCGTTTGTTGTGTGTTAGGTGAGGTATGATTCTCAGAAGCTACAAAAAGATGGATTCTGCTTTCTAAGCCGATATGCTGATGTTTTTACTGGAGGAACTGAGTTACTGCTGTGTTAATTCCTGCCTTTGTGTGTGTGTGTGTGTGTGTGTGTGTGTATGTGTGTCTTCTTATACCTTTTTTGATTAAATGTCCTGGCACTGTTTATTTGTTCTGTGTGCCCTCCTGGGTGTATTTTTCTTCCTCTCCACACTGAAGTATCCTCCATAGAGCTGGCTTAGTTTTCATAACTTCCTTGAATCTATTTTTAAGCATGGAAAGTTTTTTTCTCTTTTAATTCTTGTGAATAGTTTTGTTGGGTATTATATATCTTCTGGGTTGATGATAGTTGTGGTCTTTCAGACGTAGAGTTTATCTTCCAGGTTCTTCTGGCTTTAAAAGCTTCTGGGTCATTCTGATGGGCCTGCCTTTTTAAATGACTTTACCTTTCTTGGCTCTTGTAATACCACTTTTTTATTCTGTGTTTTTTAACATCTTAACTATAAAATGTCGTGGAGAGTTTCTTTTCTGGTCCTGTTTGTTTGGTGATCTATATGATTCTTGTATCTAGATGGTATGGAAACTTTTTTCTATGAGTTTATTGAAAATATTCTCCTCTCTATGCCTTCACTATGCTGCTGCTGCTTCTTCTTCCCTCCTCTTCCTCCTCCTCCTTTTCTTTCTTCTTCTTTTATGTCCATAATTTGAAGGTTAGTTCTGTTCACAGTGTCCCTAAGCTTGCCAACATTCTGCTTCAGGCAGGTCTAGTCATTCTACCTCGAGTAAACTCTGGTTAACACAACCCAGAAGATCTTGGGAATCTGGGTGTGTAGTCAGGAGGCCTGTGAGAGGTTCGTGGCTCTATGTGGTCATCTGGTGATCAGGCTGTGGTCTTTAGGGTGATCTGTAACACCCTATGTCTGCTTCCTTGTGGGCATCAGGTGGTAGAGGCTGGGCCTGATTTTTTCAGATTAGCAGAAAAAATGACAAAATAGGATTGTTCCACATCTTGGCTAACCTCACCAATGCCTATCCTGATGCACGGCACTGGAATTGTTCCACATCTTAGCTAACCTCATCAGTGCCTAGTCTGATGCGGGGCAGTTGGTTTCTTAGGTTATTCTCATATTCACTCCATTTAATCTCACTTGTCACAGAGTTTGTAGAATACTTCACTGTGTACTTGTGAAAGAGTAAAAATGAAAAATTCAAATAATATTGTAGTGTTATAAATAGTGTGGCAGACTGGACCTTGAATGGAGCCCAGGGATTTTGCTTTGAAACTGTGACCTTCACCAGTCCTCCTAAAGCAGGTGGTCTTGGTCCTCAGGTCAAACGTTGCTGCTAGTCATGCATGTTTTCATGCAGTGGTTTTCAGTTAGGTCTTGGGTCTTGCAAATAATGCATGGACAGACTGGAATATGTTGTATCTGGGGAGTGTGTAATCTTTCCTTCTCAGGAGACAAAGCAGTTGGTTGGAGTCATTCACAAGCTCTGTCTTTGGGGCTGAAGCTTGGAGGTCCTTTGTAGATTCGGGCAGAACTTAGGCGTGGCATCTGGCGGCCCACTCTGGTTCTCTCCTTTCCAGGCTCCCTTCACTATTTCCCAGAAGCTTTGGTTTCCCTAGGCTCAGCCCACTGTTTCCTCAGGTTGGCATGGGATGAGTGGTCGGGACTGACCAACTCTGACACATCTCCTCTTTCTCGTGGGATGATCATAGACCCGCCTTCCTGCTTCCTCTCCTTCCTCAGCAACAGTAACGGGTCCATCAGGAGAAAGAAGTGGCACACACAAGCTAGCTAACTAGAGGGGAATTCTAAAAGTGTGGCCAGGGAAGGAAGGGAGCTCCTCCACCTGGGAGCAGAAGTGTTATTCCTGGAACCCACACTGAGAGCTCCAGGGAAAAGCCATTTGGTAGGAACTGTGGTCCACACTCAGGAATCACAGGCACCTTGTAGCAGCTTACCTGAGAGGAGACAAAGACCTGAACTCTCGTCCTGTGGTCTGCTCTCCTGCAGGGGGATTCTGCTGGCCTTGACTCAGCCGAGATTGGTGAGTAAGAGAGCAGAGTGAAACAGGGCAGAGGAAACTCCTGGGCACAAGACAGGGTCATCGGGAGGGGAAAGATGGATCTGAAGCAGCAAAGTAGAGGTAACCCAGCCTCCACCATCTGTCCACCCTTCTCAACAGGATAAGAAAGAGTATTTCTATTCCAAACAAAGTCTGTGTAGGTTTTCTGCTTCAGTTTTACTTAATCTGCCCCGTGACCTTGAACAAATTATTTAATCTGTCTGAGTCTCAGCGGCCACCTTTGCAGACTGATGATAATAACGTATACCGCCCAGGACTGTTGGGACAGATGTAAAGCCCCTAGCATGTAGCCTAGCACACAAGAGGCCTGTGCAAATGACAAATATTCTTGCTGGGGCTCATCTTTCTGCTTGTGTCCTTAATCATATCTCTTCCCTCTTGCTTTTCCAGTTTTAGCCTCTCATAGGAATGATTTCCATTTCTCAGCAAACGTGTCTCAACAACCGTTTTCCTAATTCAACATCAATTCAGTTCATAAAAATAAGTGTGGCTATTGGCATTTGACACAGCTTCTCTCTATTCCTAGAGGACCAGACTCTGGGGTAGGGTGTAGTCTCAAGCCAGAAGTCAGCTCATTCTGAAGGGACCTAAACAGATAATTACTTTAGTTCTTAGCTTGGGTCAGATGACAGGGGCCCAGAGGAAGGTGATGTGTGTATGAGCTGTGTAACACCCAAATGGGGCAGCTACTCCAGCCATGTCTGGCTGTATTAAGTCATCTGTCAGAAAGGGCAGAGACAAGTCTGGGAACTGCTGCCTGGCTTTGAGAGTAATTAATTGCGCAGCATGAAGGCGTGTGGTTCGTTGACCCTTTGCCATGGTGTATTAGCTACTCTTTGCTGCTGGAACGAAACACCATGACTAAGAGAGGCTTACAGAAGATAGGGTTTGTTTGGGCTTACGGTTCCATACCGGCGGGGAGGCGTGGCAGCGGGGATCTGGAGCAGGACGCTGAGAGATCCCGTCTTTAACCAGAACACGAAGCAAAGTGAACTGGAAGCTATGTGAGGATATTAACCTTAATGCCTGCTTCCTCCCTCTAAGCTCCACCTCCTAAAGGCTCCAGGAGTGCCAAACACCACCCCAACCAGGGACCACGTGTTCAGACACCCAAGCCTAATGTGGGCGGGACATTGCTCTCATTGAAACCACAATGCCCAATGTTCTGAGTGAAAAATCTGCAAGCCTCAGGAGCTGAAAGATACTCTTCACTGGTGATGTACTGAAGTTACCGCCCTTTGGTTGCTGTCTCCCTCCCATCAGAATAGGCAGCGGGTCTGTAACACGTATTCAGTGCACACAGGCTCCTTGGATTAGTTATTAGGACTGTCGCAGCAAACTGCCATGGACTAGGTGGCTTAAAGGAAACTATTGCTTCGCAGCTGTCAGTCAGAATGCTGAAGTCCAGGTGTAGGATCTGTTGTGAGTCGGTCTCCTTGCCTCGGGATAGGTCCCTTCCCGTGTGTCTCTGTCTCGCGAGATCTCTAGCCTTCCTGGCTCAGAGCCCACTCTAGCGGCCTCTTGAATGTTCCCGGAAACTTTCCACCCGCCCCTCTATAAGATTATGTGGAGGACTCAACATTTACATTTTGGGGGGACGTGACAAAACTCCTCATGCTTGCCGTCAGTTTGTGGAGAGCAAACTGAAGTTTGACAACATCCTGGGTCATGTGGGGGTCCCTTTAGCCAATAACTCAATAGATATAACCCAGCCCCAGTCCTGGAAGTTTCGTTCAGTGACAAGAGATAACCCACCGAGGCTCTGTCTCCCCCATTATTTTTTGACTTTTTTAGATCGCCTCATTTATGTATATGTTTTAGGAAGTTTCTGCCGTATAAGGGTTCCATATTACCCCTCAAAAGGCCTTGAGTTTTAGCTGTCACTCCCCATATTCACACCCTTGGTCCTGTCTTCCCTCCCCCTCCCCACTTGATCAATCTATTTTATTTCCTTTTTCCAGGGAGATCTATTTGACCTTTCCAGTCCCATCCCTTACTTTATACCTAACCTCTGAAGTTCTATGGATTGTCGCTTGTTTTTATCACTGATTTAACAGCTAATATCCACATATAAGTGAGCACATACCATAGTTCTCTTTCTAGGTCTGGGTTACATCACTCGGGATAATTTTTTTTTTCTAAATTCATCCATTTACCTACTGATTTCATGTTTTAACAGCTAGGTAGTACTCCATAGTGTAAATGTACTACATTTTCTTTATCCATCTTTCTGTCGAGGGACAGCTATGTCATTTCCAATTTCTGGCTATTATGACTAGAGCAGCAGTAACATGGTTGAGCAAGTGTCTCTGTGGCAGGATGGAGCGTCCTTTGGGTATACGCTCAAGAGTGGTGTAGCTGGATCTAGGGGTAGATTAATTTTCATCTTCCTGAGGAACTGTCATACTCGTTTCCATAGTGACTGTACAAGTTTGCACTCCCACCAGCAATGGAGGAGTGTTGCCCTTGCTCCAAATCCTCACTAGCATGAGTTGTCACTTATGCTATTGATCTTAGCCATTTTGATAAGTATATGAAGAAATCTTGAAGTAATCTTGATTTGCATTTCCCCTGATGACTAAAAATATTGGGCATTTCAGAGATTTTCAGCCATTTAAAGTTTCCTTTTTTGAGAATTTTCTGTTTAAAAATGTTTTAATTAGGTTATATGTTTTCTTGCTGTCTTTTTTTTTTAAAAAAAAATCAGATGTGTAGTTGGTAAAAATCCTTTCCCATTCTGTAGGCTGTTGTTTTGTCTGAATGATGTGCACTTTGCTGCACAGAAGCTTCTCAGTTCCATGAGGTCCCTTTTATTAGCTGTTGATCTGAGTGCCTGTGTTAATGGTGTTCTGTTTGAAAAGTCCTTTCCTGTGCCAATGAGTTTTAGGCTATTCCCTGTGTTCCCTGTTCTACCAGGTTCAGTGTATCTAGTTTTGTGTTTAGGTCTTTGGTCCATTTGGACTGAGTTTGTCTAAGGTGATAACTATGGATCTATTTGGATTCTTCTTCATTCCGCCATCCAGTTTAACCAGCACCTTGAAAGTGGAAATAGAATTAACAAAGAAAGCCCAAATTGAGGGAAATCTTCGAGTGGAAAATCTAGGACCTCAAACGGGAACCTCAGAGGCAAGCTTCAGTGAAGATCTGCAGTCAGCCTACCTGCTTCACTGCCTGGCATGCCATAATTAATTTCCTAACCAAGAAGTCTTGCTAAAGACAATCTCCTTTCCCACCTTATCTTAAAAGTTTTTTTTTTTTTGTTTTTGTTCTTGTTTTGGCTAGTGCCCATGTATGCTGTCTTAGTTAGGGTTTCTGTTGCTGTGATGAAACACCATGACCAAAATCAAGTTGGGAAAGCAAGGGTTTATTTGGCTTACACTTTTACATCACAGCCCATCATTGAAGGAGATCAGTTAGGAATGCAAATGAGTAAAGGAACCTGGAGCAGGAGCTGATGCAGAGGCCGTGGACCCGTGCTGCTTACTGGCTTACTCCACTTAGCTTCCTCAGCCTAGTTTCTTATAGAATCCAGGATCACCAACCTAGGGTTGGAACCTCCCACAATGGGCCGAGCCCGCCCACATCAGTCACTAATTAAGAAAAATGTCCTAGATCCAGATCCTTACAGAGGCATTTTTTAAAATTGTTGTTCCCTGTCTTCTGTGTCAAGACTAATCTATGTCAAGCTGACAGAAACTAGCCAGCATATATGCCAGACAAATGGGCAAAGTTGCATACAATACAGGGATTTTGACTACACAGACCTCTTCCCTTTGCAAAGAGCTCTGAATAAAAGAACGGACAGAGAACTCAGAGTTTCAGGCTGAGCCTGTCCTAAGTCTGTCTCTGTCACATTCTTGGCTAATACTGTCTGAGAGTCATTATCTATCCCTTCAACACAAACCAAGAATAGAACATTAAATCTGGGTTTTATAAACTGTGTGTGGTTTTTTTTTAAATTTCTCTATCTTTTCCTATACTTTGAGTCTGGAATCCTAGGGCACGCTTGGCATTTTCCCTTAGGGCGATATGAAAAAGGCCTTTTATCAGATATGCTCCAGGCTTCTGAATGTTAGACGCTCTGCTGCCAAAAGCCGACATTTCTGTAGGGCTCAGTGGTGAGCCTGAGTCAGAGGCAGACAGGATGGAACCACGGGCATTCCTCTTATTAAAGTCGAGGCTATATAAAATAGCCTTGCAGGATAGATACTGGGCTGGCCCAAGTGAGGTAGATGGGTGAGTGATTAAGCCCTACTTCCAAAGAACGCACAGCTGCTTATCATCAATGGTGAGGAGTAAAGACCCTAGGGAAGACTGAGAGAGGTTGCCCTGGAATCATAAAACCCTACCCGGATTGGTCTGTCCCACTTGGGGGACAATCCTTAGAGATTCCTCTTGTCACTGCGTCTCTGCACAGTTTTCAGCTTAAGCCCATGGTGATGAGCCTCCCGCTGGAGGAAAGAGGGACACACACTATCCATCATCCTGGCCGATAAGTGGTTCGGAAGGTGAACCCTGGTCATCAGAAGACTATTTCCCTCTTCCTGACTCTTAACTCTGAAGAACAGGAAAGGGTGCTGGCTTAGAGGTGGAGGTGAACCAAACATCTGGCATAGGAAAAGCCTCTCACTCCCAAGAAGTAGAAATTGTAGGTTGAGACTCCCAAGGCTGGCCCCCACACAGCTGCTGCCCTAACTCTGTCCCACTCCTTTCTCAGCCTTTGAAATTGTAACACTTCAGAGGTACAGTCTGATCCATATCCTACTCACTGCAGGTGGTGGAAACTGGGTTAAGGCTCTCCAAGAAGGACGGGCAGCATCAGCTGTGACAACTAGAAGGACCATTTGCTGATACAGGGCATGTCAGAATATGTCACTGAAGCAAGCAGGCAGGAAGCTCTGTTCTCATAAAGGTTGTTCCTCAGGTCAGCTCAGGTATAGTGTAGCCACAAATGCAGTGGCAGCATGGGATTAAGAGCAGGGAGTTGGATTTGGAGACCAGACAGCCGCAGTTTGAAGCTGTTGACTGCTGCTTACGGACTATGATTAGGGGTAGGTTGCTTTAGTTAAGCCTCAGTTTCTTCATTATACAATATGGAGATTGCATTGTTGCCCTCTAAGAGTCTTAGTAAAATAATCTGGTAAGTACTGTCTTATATTGTTTTCCTGGTGCTGTTTCTTTTGCCTGACAGAGGCAACTTAAGAGTGAAGGGTTTCTTCTGGCTCACAGTTCAAGGGTGCAGCCCATCATGGCCAAAAGTGCATGCTTCAGAAGTACAGTTCAATAGTGCAGTCTGTCATGGCCGGGAACTTAAGACAGCAGGAGCTTGAAGTAACTAGCACATCACATCTACACTTGCAAACCCAGAGAGAGGGCTGGATACTACCCCTCAGCTCCCTTTCTCTACTCACACAGCCAGGGAATGTCACCAACCACCAGGGGTGGACTGTCCGACTGGATCAAGGCAATCAAGACAATCATCCACAGGCATGCTCACCAGGGATTCTAGAACCTGTCAAGTTGACAGTTATCCTTACTATCAAAAGTGCTTAGCATCATGATTTCATTCATGAAATTGTACCAGAGAAATGGACTGATTTCTGACAGAGTCGCCAGCCCAATTTTCAGGGGCAAGATATGCCAGTAAATGAAATCATTCAAAATTTTGGCTTGTGCTCAACAGCCCACTCTACCTCCGCTACTGAGTTTATGACCATGCTTTAATGCAGGCCCTTCAGAAGTTAACAAGATTTGGTATTTCTAAAATAGCGTCTGGGAAAGAAATGAAAGGTTGATGCAGGAAGTGTACAGGAAGTGAGGGCAAGGCGTTCACAGCAAAGGCAGCAATACAAGCAAGCCTAGGCTGCAGGACACACTGGCCTTTGAGAACCCTCAGGTAGGCTCTCTCCACTCGCAACGACTGACCATGTCGGGTCAGTTCCACCAAGTGAAAGAGGACTAGCTGATGTCTTAGCCTGGAAGTCCTCTGTTTGAAGCCAGAGACTTCTGCTGTGAACATGGGTGTGTTTTGGAGTGGCCCCTGGAAACCAGTGGTGGAATCAGGCTGAAAGAGGAGAACTCCAAAAGGCCTGATACACCCTTAGTTCTCACAGCCCGGCAGCCTGTAATCTTGTGGTTGCTCTTCTGTACTGGATGGAAAGAACACGCAGAGGATGGTGAAGCAACTCAGGATGTTAGCCCGAGAGAGCATAGAAGTTCATCAATTGTGTTACTGTGATAGAAAATATGAGAAGGGAATTTGAAGAGCCATGGACACCCTGGCTGAGACAGTCATCTGTGGAAAATTCTACCAACACTGTAATGAACCATTTCCTAATTCAACTGAACTGAAGGCCCCCACTGTCTCAGAAAATTGGGTCATATCCTTGTGCGCTCATCTCAGGTGCCCTGCCGGGCTGAGCCAGACAGTGTGAATGGAATATTCTCCCTGACTTAGCTGAGGACACCCATTTGTTTCTGGCTTAATCCGTTCTCCATGTGTCCTTAACTAGTTACCACCTGGGGTCTGCGTGTGCGTCATTTACAGTATTCACTGGGAAGGAACACTTAGCACTATCTGAATACCTGGTGGATCATACGATACGGTGCCCAGAGAGATGGCAAATGAGCATCAGCACCATTGCCTGCTGTGAGCCAGGCACTGGCTCTGTTTAGGGTGGAGCAAGATCTACATGGAAAGCTGTGTAACTCATCCTGCCTGATAATTATCAATACAAATGATTAATACAAGTTATAGAATAATGATCACTCGTGCAAGTTACTGCCATGAATTAACTGTAAACGTTCTACACATACTGTGTTATTTAATTATCACCAACCCTCTGTGAGGTAGATGAAATTATTAATTCTATAGGTATCCTGATTGGTGCTTTTGTTCTAAGTTGATGCAAACCTATACACACCTGGGAAAAGAAGCCCTTAGTGGAGAAAACGCCTTCCTCAGGGTAGCCTGAAGACACATCTGTGGTTCGTTTTCTTCATTGATGGTTGTGTGGGAGGGCCCTGCACACTGTGTGTGGATGGAGCCTTCCATAGGCAGGTGGGTTCTGGGTTGAATGACAACTCAGGATGAGAAAGTCACGAGGAGCAGGCCAGTGAACAGTGCTGCTCCGTGGCCTCGGCATCAGCTGCTGCCTCAAGGTTCCTCTATTGAGTTCCTCCCTGACATCCCTCACTGGCTTGTGACCTGAGAGTTGTGAGCTGAAATCAGCCCTTCCCTTCCCGGGTCACTTTTAGTCAGGGTGTTTAGCACAGCAATAGAAACCCTAGCTGAAGCAGCAGGTAAGGTAACTAAAGCCTGTGCCCACTCTCTGCTTACAAGCTAGGGCGCTTATAGGACAGAAGTGGAGATGTGGGGAAGGATGGACAATGGGGTCCAGTGCGAACCCTGCTCTCTTTTTCCTCAAGGTTGGCCATTGCTAGGAGTGACCCAAGAATGGCTAGTTGGGAATAGAAGAGTCAGGTGATGGATCTCTCACGGCAACAGCCATCTGTAACTCCAGTTCCAGGGATCCGATGTCCTCTGCCATGAGTGTGCACTGCATGCATGTGAACATATGCATACACTCAGGCACATACATGCACATAAAATAAATACATTTTTCTTTAAGTTTATAAGGCAGAAAAAATTAAGATGAAAAATGGTGAAAGAAAATAGCAAGTGTTATACCTAACCTACCAAATTATAAAGCAAGGAGAATAATTAAAACTATGGGACTAGGGATGTCAACAGATAGCATGTCAGAACAGGATTCAGACATGGATCCATGTGTCAACAGATAGCATGTCAGAACAGGATTCAGACATGGTTCCATGTGTCAACAGATAGCATGTCAGAACAGGATTCAGACATGGTTCCATGTGTCAACAGATAGAATGTCAGGACAGGATTCAGGCATGGATCCATGTGTACAAAAAGCCTTTGGGACAGATGGGTTTCATATAACTAGATAAAGGAATGGATGCTGTCTCGACTAGAGAGCTTGCTCTCCCAGTGCTATTGATGTGAGAAAATCAGACACCCACAGCCCTCTGACCCCCACACAAATGAGATGCACTAAAGACCTCTCCATTTAAGGCGGTAATATTATGCTCGTGTGGATGGGATTATTTTGATGATCCTGGAATAAATTAAGCCCTCAGGTGGATAGGGTAAAAAATACCAGGAGTGTAAAAATAGCACTTACAGATGTGTAATGTAATTAAATTGTATACAGAACCACCGTTTACAGATGTGTAACACACAATTAATTATTGTATACAAAAACACCATTTACAGATGTGTAACGTAATTAAATTGTATACAAAAGCTCCTATATAGAAAACTAAAAAGAATTTTTTCAAACTGCTGAATATTTGAAAGTTTTCATAATAAATTTCTGTGAAAAAAGCAACAGTCTAAAAGAAAATGTTTATGGTACAAATTATAGCAAGATTAATATTCAAAATACATAAAAAGCTCCTATAAATTCTAAAACATGAAAAATAAAGAAGGAATACAGATTAGCAATTAGCATAAAAACAAATGCCAAAGGACTATAAATGCATAAAATGTGGTTCATTTTGACTAGTAATCAGGGAAACGGAAATTAAATCAACAATTAGTTCACATTTGATATCCACTGGATAGGAAATAATTAAACATATTGATCATAGTCCAGCACTGCTGAGGGGACCGTGCTCTCATGCTGTCATTGGGATACTCATTGCAAAGCCCCTGGGAAGGCAGCTAGGAATTCTCAGCAGCATTTTAAATGCTCACAACACTTCATCCAAATATTCTGTGTCTTAGAATTTATTCCAATTTATTTTTATCAAGATTAACACCTCTCTCACTAGAGGAATCATTAAATAAGCTATTGATATACATAAACTGTGGCAATTAGCAAGAATATGGTGTATGTGTGTGTAAAACAATATTTCAAGGGTACTTTCTTTTGCAGTGAGAAAAGCCACTGAGAAATCAACTTACAAAAAATGTTTCTCATTTTATGTTTATGTTATTTTCCACTGTGTGTTCTCGTGTTCCGTGGGAACATGCATGTGAACACAGGTGCCCTCGGGGCCAGAGATGTCGGATCCCTTTGGGACTAGAGTTACAGATAGTTGAGCTGCCCAACACGCATGCTGGAACCTCAACTGGGAGCCTTCGGAAGAGCATCAGCTGCTTTTCATTGAGCCATCTCTGCAGTCACAGTTCCTGTTTCAACAGGGTGAGGTAGGGCCCTAGCAGCACCCATCCACGGCCAATGACTGATGGAGCCTTTTGAGAGTAGGTTACTGCAGCCTCTGTGAGCGCATAATTGCAAAAAGTCACGTCATGCCCAGAAGACGCGGCTCTTCTCACCGCCGTCTCTCACACCCTTGCTACTTCATCTTCCTCAGTGTTCCTTGAACCCTGTCAGGATGGCGTGGGTGGGGAATAAATGTCCTGTTTAGGGGTGAACACTCAGCTCTCACTTTTTCTCGGGACCCCAAACAGTCAAAGAACAAATTTAATTGATAAGTAAGCATGAGCTACTTCAAAGAAGATGAAAAGGAATAATTTAAAAGGGTTTTCCTGAGCCCCACAGCAAGGGTTCTGAAGTGTGGATTGGCTGCCACATCATGGGCAAGCAAGAACAGTGTTGGGAAAATGGAGAAGAATTGAGAAAAGAACAGGAAGGAACACAAAGGCAATTCCCTCAGTGGGGAGCAGTATGGATAGTAAAATATCAGGAAGAAAGACACAGGCGATTCCCCCAGTGAGGAATATCATGGAGAGTAAAATATCTAGAAAGGTTTTCTGTAGCATGCTGGAGTCAGTCCTTACCCACTGAAGTCTTCAGTGGGGGTGTGGCTGAGCCCTGCTTCTTCTATAATCCCTGTTATTTCTTCTTTGATGTTTAATCCCCTGAATTTAACTGTAGGTGTGTCCCACTGTGACAAAGACTACATGTCTCAGCTTACTCTGCAGCCTTTGTGTCCCTGTAACTAAGTTTTAGCCAATTGGACTGACAGCAGAAGAGTAAAATCCTGGCCCTGAACTCACAGACATCCACCTGCCTCTGTTCCCAAAACAGATGAGATCAAGGAAGAATTTTCCCTGATATCTTTACATACACACACACACACACACACTCACACACACACAGATAGACATACATACACACTTACAGACAGGCAGACACACATGCACAGACTCACAGACAAACACACATACACAGATAAACATATATACTTACACAGACAGGCACATACACAGATACAAACACGTACACATATGTGCACATACATAGGCACATACACGTAAACAGACATACATACATAGACAAACATATACATACAAATACACACAGAGACATGCACACAGAAAAACACACACACACCCACATATATATATATGCATTCACACACAGACACATATACTTAAAGAAATATACACACACACATATATATATGCATTCACACACAGACACATATACTTAAAGAAATATACACGTGCCCACACATTGACATACATACTGATACACACATCCACATAAATACACGCATTAACAAGTGCATACATCTGTTGAAAGCATGATCCCTCAGTAAAAGGCAGTGTTGATAACTGGCTGGATTTAACCACTCTACATTGTACAAAAATGCCACACTATTTGTTCATGTTTAAAAGCAAAGACAGTATTAAAATAAACATTCCCCATGTCAAATTATTAGTTGGAGAAGGAGTTCACAGGTGACATGTGGACTTCTTCACGTGCATGCCCTCCCCACAGGCAACACATGTGTCCCTACTTTGCCCTTGCAGTGTGAAGGGCCAGCTGCTTGTCCTTATGTTTAGAAACATGAGCACAAGCCTCACCAAGTGTCCTTTCTGTCCCACTGATGTGGGAAGCCATAACAGAAGAAAGGCAATGGTGGTGTCGGAGTGAAATAGTTCATCACCATAAACACAGTGCAAAAAAGCCTGGGTTTTAAGAGCAAAACATCCCCACTACTATAGATAATGCAGAGTTTGGGTTCCACAGAAAAGATAAGCAATAGAAGAAATCTGCTCTCGTGTAAACACAGATAATGTGATGGCTCCAATTGTCTCGGGGTGGTGATATCCAAGGTGTCATCTATCCGCGTGAGATTATTTGTACTCCAGTCTCTAAGTCTGTGACAGCTACGTTATCACTGTGGGTGAATTTACAGAGAGAGAGAGAGAGAGAGAGAGAGAGAGAGAGAGAGAGAGAGAGAAAGAGAGAGAGAGAGAGAGGAGCTGGATGTGAGTGTCTGGAGGAGGACTCTCCTGTGGTGAGGCTGGGTGGAGTTTGTGGGGAAAGTGAGCCTCCTTATCTTTGTCTTAACCTTCAAGGCTGCCTCAGCCTCCTGGAATGGAACGTACTTCAAATAGGGCTTGCTGGCAGTGAGCTTTGGGACAGTTGTGTGCAAGAATTGTGGTGACCAGGTCTTGTTCAGTGTCGCTCGCTGCCTGACCCCATGGAGCCATGGAGAAATGTCACTTGCCTCGGTCTCCAGTGCCAGCATTGCAGAGGTGGAACAGGCAATGCCCAGAGCTCTGGGACTCAGTCATTTCCCTGTGGGTTCTTGTTTGTTTGTTTGTTTGTTTTAACATGGAGATAAGGATGCTGACTTTTGTTTGAAAATGACCCGCAACTTTAGGAGAGGAGCGAAGAGGGTTTGAAAGCCTGTATCTTTAAATTGATTCTTTGGATTGACATGAATTTTGCCGTGGGTTTGGTCGGGTGTGTAAATTTTGACCTGTTTGATAAATGATTTTGGAGACTTAGGAGCACATAGGAGCTCAATTGAAAACAACCTAAGGTCATGACCCCTTCATTCTTAGGAGGTCACCATTCTGCATTAGTGTTTTCACTTTGTGTCCTATGAGGAAAGTTGGAGAGGCCAGAGGGCAGGAAAGTGTAAGGACCCCAGGTTCTGCTGTTGTCCTGTATTTTCCTCATTGAGCTTTCCTGTGTGGTGACCGCTCTGCCCATCCTCTTGGGATCCACCTGGACACAGTCCACCGAAAGGGCAAAGCCGGGCAGCTGGGACAGTGCCACGCTGGCATCAGTGCTGCAACAGGAGCAAATCAGATTCTCCCCTGAGAATATCGCTTCCCCCAAGAGCCACTTTTAGTGCAGTGCAGTCAGAAGGCACTGTAGAAAATCAAGGGTGCTCTGCTGGGAAAACCCAAGCTGTGCACTAGCTGGGGTGAAGAGGGCTATGTGAGCAGGGCAGCCAGCTGCCAGGGAGAGGCATGCTCATGCTAGTGGTGGGGTGAGAGTCCATGGAAGGGACAGAGACAAGTACAAAGACACTGGACCTCAAATACATGTCCCACAGCCACGTGCAGTGAGGGACTTGCCCATAAGTGGCCATGAGATCTCCTTACAATAAACACCGTGGCATGGTGCTGCCGTTGGTGACATCTATTCCTCAATGTTACTAGTCTCTGAGGCACTTGCAAACAAAAGAAAGCTATCCTGTCTTTAATATTTGTTTGTGTGTGTGTGTGTGTGTGTGTGTGTGTGTGTGGTGTATATGTATGTGTGGTAAGTGTGTGTATATGTGTATGATTTGTGGTGTGTGTGGTGTATATGTATGTGTGTGTATGTGTGTATGTGTGTGGTGTATATGTATGTGTGGTATGTGTGTGTATATGTGTATGGTATGTGGTAGGTATGTGGTATATATGTATGTGTGGTATGTATGTATATATGTGTATGGTATGTGGTGGGTGTGTGGTGTATATGTATTGTGGTATGTGTGTTTGTGTGTATGGTATGTAGATTGTGTGTATGTATGGTATGTAGAGTGTGCATATGCTGTCCCTAAGAGTTCAACTATTGTCTTCTGTGTATTGATGGATCCACCACCAGATTACTCTATAAAATAACAATTTTGAATTTAAGGATTAATTATTTTTACAAATTGACCCTATTCCCATCCTTCTTTCTCTAGTAGTCTCCACAATTTACCTCACCTTCTAAAACTCCTTTCCTAGGAGGGCCCTAGACTGTAGAGTGCATTTTCTTCTTGACAGAGATGGAAACCGAGGTGTGGGAAGTAGCCACCTGCCCAGATGTCAAAGTACTTGGGAATAAAGTCAGACTGGCATTTCGGTGTCCTGAGACCATGTGCTGTGCACCCCTATTTCTTTCCTTGCTCAGCCTTCCTATCTTTCCCAGACTCAGTTCACTATAGCAGGCCTCCCTTGGACATTTGAATCAAACTCAGGCATTCTTTATTTCTTCTTTAGTGAAGCTTCTCCTTTTATACAATCTTTTTTCACAGCCCACTTATTCTAGGCTGGGCAAGAAACTGCTGGTGTCAGAGGGTAAACCCTCCAAGCATTACAAAGTCAGGTTTTTGTAAATCTGGGACACTTTTCTGGCGGATCATTGATGGGATCTGTAGAGAAGGATGCTCCCAGGTCCTCTGAAGCCTGGCTTAAGAAATGCAAGTCATTTTGGAAAAAGAGAAAGGCTGCCACTTTTCAAACCAATGCTTTGTCTGCCCCTGAGTCTCTAGCCACAAATACAAAATTAGTTTGAACAGACAATCCGCTCAGCCTCTCCTGGCTTGTCATCTCAAGTCCCATCCTGCAGCACTTTGTATTTGAGAAAGAAGACTGTGGAGTCAAAAGTCTACTATCAGAGAGGAGGGAGAAAATACAGAGAGGGACAGCAATGGCGGTGCATAGAGACACCTGGCAGGAAACGCAACAGAGCTGGGAAGTGCCGTTCACCAGCCTCATTTCAGATGTCAGTGCCCAGACAGGCATTCCCCATCTGAATACACATAGACTGAAAAGGCAAAGAGGAAGGAACAGAAGGCCCCGTGTGATACACGTAACTCTCTTGAAGAGAGAGGCAAGGCTTCAGAAACAGAGGCAGAAGCCAGCTGGCCATACCAGAAGCCAAAGCAGCAGCCAGAAGCCCAAGCTTTGGGCCCTTGTGTAGGTGGATTTTCTTCTTATTAGTTGTGAAAGGTCATCCAATAGCTTAGGCTTGTTTCTAAGTAGCTCTTATAACTTAAATCAACCCATTTCTATTAATCTACTTTCTGCCTCGTGGCTTTATTACCTTTACTCTGTACTGCCCATGTTGCTTTCCTGCTTCCTCCATATCTGGCTGGTGACTCTCCGAGTTTTCACCCTCCTTCTTCCCAGGGTCCTCTGTGTCTGACTGTCCTGCCTATAGCTTCTACCTAACTAATGGCCATTTAACTTCTTGTTAACCCAATCAGAAAGTGCCTTGGCAAAGGTACATCTTCACAGTGTAAAAAAAGATTATTCACATTTCCCTCCTTTTGTCTAAATAAAAAGGAAAGATTTTAACTCTAACATCATAAAATTATAACAGTAAGAACAATTATCATGTAAGAATTATATTTACAATGTTCAGTCCATTTGTATCTGGCATATTTGAAGAAAATACTTCATTATTTATTCTATCCTGATGAGTCCAAAGCTCTGTACCTAACTTACCTTCTATCATAACTAAGAAAAACTATTACTATGACTATGTTGTCTTTACCTCCATCAAAGATCTCAGAAGGTTATAATACTACCTTGGTAAACAGGAAATTCAAAGCAAACAAGTTTCAAAACTCCAAGAAATGACAGAAACAGCTGGCTGCCTGGACAGCCACCCAAGGTCCCTCTGTAACATTGAGGCATCCATCTTCGACCTACAGGCCTAGAATATCTGACAGACTTTTTGGTAAAGACAAAGGTCAGCAATCACTTTTCTTCGTGTCCTGCTGGTTCAGTTTGGACAGCATACTGCCAGCAGGCAATGCCTAAATGGCTAGCTTTGTTACACTGAAAGCAAACTTCATATGGAGGTTCTTTGATACCCATCATCCTTTTTTGAAGTAAATTGGTGCTGCTGGTAGTAGATGTATCTCACTGTCATGAAAAGTCTTATGCTATTACAACATTTTAAATGCCATATTCTGTAGGTCTTTGTAGTGTTTGAAGACCATCTATTTAAAATATATCTGGTTAACCTTAAAAACTTACCAAATAAAACTACAAGTTTGTTATAGATGACTGTTAACTTGTACTTATTATCTCAAATAGCTTTCAAAGACTAAAACTTTACATAACCATTTTAAATAAGTTACATAGATATGATACCTTAAACAAGAATATAAACATATATACAATATAATTAAAATGATCTTAAATTTGTATCATTATACAAATATCCATGTCAATGTAAAATATTTGAGACTAGTGGTTGTTTAAAAGTAGACTCAGCAATCCACCCTTTTATCTCATCATTTTTATACTAGATCCCCATTTTTTTCTTCAAGAAGAGTTTCTTGAATCTAACTTCTTTATTTAACTTTTTCCCCAAGCATGACCAGTAACAGCTTGTAACCAACTACCCTAAATGATAACAAACATCTATAATCCATTAAATGACAAAAAGCCAATCACTCTTGCGAAATGGTCCATCTTGAGAATGTGGGCATCATGTTTTCTGACTGCTTCCTGCTATCTGGGGTGCTAACATCTTTAGGAGACTCTGGGAAAATTGGGATAATGGTCATGTCCTGGGAGAGTTAACTGCATTATTTGTTATCAGGTCTCTGTGCAATGGGTAAGTGCAAGACTTACTAGAAGTTCTGGCTGGAGTAGTTTGTGAGGCTGGACTATCTCAGCCAGCAGCCTTGAAGCTGTTCTGGATGTAAAACTCTGAGGAAACTGTAACAGAGAGGCTCTGAGATACTGGATCACCTGGGTCACCCATTTTTATTGGTGTCTGGTCCCCTGATCTGAAACCACATACACTTTTAAAGATAATAAACATATCTGTATTAGCACAATTATGGAACATGTGGTGTGCACAAGTCATTTAAAGATTTTTTTTGTTTTATGCTTGACAAGGTAAAAGGGATCTGTCAACTTTATAAGTCTACTTGAACTATATAATCAAGCTGTAATATAAATCTCTATCCATGTTATATGAAAGGATGACATATAATAATAAGTCATGAGGACTCTGTCACCAGCAAGATCATGTCTCATCTTGTCTCCAAGCTGTTCCCATGCAGAGGGATCTGCTTACACATCACTTATCCTTTAGTCTTCTTTTTGGCTTCTTCCCCCATGTCTATAACCATGATACTCAGGAGACCTCTTCCTGTCAAATCTGCTCTCTAATAATCTAGAAGGAATCCACAGCTTTTTATTTCCTGTGGAAACAAAACCATAACCTCTCCCCCAATGCAACACATTGTCTGACTTCCATTTTGAAGTTAAGACATTTTTAATATATAGGTTGGTTTAATTTAGTAGTTTCCATAGTCCTATGGCTCTCAGTAGTTATCATTTATTCATCAGCAATCAAAAAAAATTTAAAGGCAACACAATAACATACAGGACTCCCTATATATTCCCCATCTCTATATGACTTATTTATTTTTATTACTTTACTCTTTAAAAATGTTTCATTATTTTTAAACTATGTACTTATCATTTTTACACTGTGAAGATGTGTCTTTGCCAAGGTACCTTTTTTATTGGTTTTATAAAAAGCTAAACAGCCATTATCAAGGCAGGATGTACAGGTGAGATAAGCATAGAGGATCCTGGGAAGAAGAACAGTGGAGACTTGGAGAGTCACCAGTCAGAGATAGAGGAAGCAGGAAAGCAACATGGGCGGTACAGAGATGAGTTAATAGAACCAAGAGACAAAAAGTAAATTAATTGTGATGGGTTAATTTAAATTACAAGAGCTAATAAGAAGAAACATAGTTATGTAATGTAAACAAACAAACAAAAACTTACAGGCGTCAGAGAAACCTAGATTTAAAGCAAGGCCTCTCTGACCCTAAAACAAGTTGGCCCTGCCAATGTGCCTGCTCTGTTCCCTGCTGGCCTTGGGTACCATGGTCAGAATCTTCCAGGGTTCTCATTTCTGCTATATCCTCTCTCTCTCTGCTCTCCTGGCCCCTTCTCCTCCTTCTCACTCATGCTCCACTTTGTTTCCTTGCAGAGCATCTTCATCCCACAGGGCTGTCAACACCAGTGTTTGCAAACATTTCCTGTTTGGTATTAAAGACCTCCCTCTCTCCTCATTTAGTAATTTCCATTTTTTTAATCAAAACTTTCTTTCAAGTCTCTAACATCTACAGGGAAGTGTAAACAGCTGGTGATACTCACAATGGAAGTGGCAAATATTGTACTAAAGAAACAATATCCAGGAGTCGTAAGCCATGGAAAGACATAGAACATAAAATATTAAGACCCCAAAGAAGCGAGTCCTGGGGAGGGCGTTATTGGGTCAGAGGCAAGAAAGTGAGGGCGTCATTGGGTCAGAGGGGAAAGGAGTGGGGAGAGGAAATGTGGGTGCTTAGTGTGAGGCCTTTCTTCACATCTCCATCTAGGGCTCGTCCTTCTTCCAATACTGGTTCCTGTTATTAGCTCTAAACTAGCCTGTCTCCTTCTCATCCAACTCAAACTGCTCCTTAATGCCCCACCAGAGTGACCTGAGGAGTCCCACCTTCTTTTGTCCCAGGATGACTCACTGATCTGAGCCCTGGAATGTTTGTGAACACACACACACACACACACACACACACACACACACACACACACACACCACTTCCTTTGCCATGACAACAAATGCAAGATCACCACTACAAAATAATGTTTCTAGAGACTTAGGACATTAGATGATTTCTGTCCAGGCCATGGAATAGCAGACAGTAGGGCCAGGAGGACCATTTCTTCCCATTCCCCTATTTTATTAGCTCAGCTTGATCTGACTTAACTAGAACAGACAGAGGCTTATTAAAATATCATGCTGTCCGGGATGTAGTTCTCAGAATAATGTTAGCGTCAAACAAGCAGTTAGCAAGTGACAAGCTCTTTGTAGGGCGAACACTCTCCTCATTGGTAAGGCTTGCAGCCTTGGAGAGAAAATAGATGTTGCTAAAGAGGCTGGTACAGGGCCTGAAGAGATGGTCCAGCAATTAAGAGCATGTACTGCTCTTGTGGAGGCCCTGGTTTAGTTCCCAGCACCCATGTCAGAGAGCTCTCAACTGCCTATGAATTAGTTATATTTCTAATGTTCTGATAAGACACCGTGACCAAGACAACTTACAGAAGGAAGGGTTTATTTGGGCTTGTGGGTCCAGAGCTGAGTCCATCACTGGGAGATACATGGAAGCAGACAGCCGTGGTGGCTGGAGCACCGATTAGAGAGGTCGTATCGTAAGCCACAAGCAGGAAGCAGAGAGCAAACTTGGGATGGCATGAGGCCTTGAAACCTCAGCATCTACCCCACAGTGACATACTTCTTCCAACAAAGCCAAATGGTGTAGGAGGTCCTTCTGCATTTGTATTCCTTTCATTGGTTGAATAAAGAAAACTGCCTTGGCCTTTTGATAGGGCAGAAAT
>JAQHUG010000005.1:6596380-6608967 GCA_028555095.1 Dicrostonyx torquatus
GTAAGCTAGCCAGGCGCCAGGAACGTGGCCCATTCACCCCCTTACAACACATACTCAGTATGCTGCCTAATCCCTTCATAGCCGCAAAGACATCTTTGCTTCTCATGGAAGATACGAAGCACTAAGCTGAGTGTCTCAGTGGAGCAGCTTCTGTTCCTGGAAGACATCTCTAACTAGGCAGGTTGGTTTTAGAGTTAAAGCCCAGAGTTTAGGCATGGCTTGAACCTCAACTTACAAAACTCTAGTGTATACCACTTGATCATAATTGACACATAAGGTTTAGTAGATTGACAATCCCCAGTTTCCTCGAGCAAGGCATAGAAGCCCAACTCAGCAACAACGGGAATTTCGGAATCTTCAGACTCATGTGCTCAGGATTCCTCAGGTTGACAGCCCAGTTTCTGGGAATATCTTTTTTTTCCATGAAGAAACAGAATCACACAGCTTAAAGCAGCTATAGAGTGGGTGATGGCCACGCGGCAGTCTCCCCAGCCAGAAGGGGAGGAACGGATGCAGGCATCTTGAGAACTTGCTGCTTGCAGAGGCACCTGAGGCTCACGGCATAACAGCAGCCTCTTCTTCGCATCATTCAGTGATGATGGGGACAGAAAAAATCCTCTGCTCTCTCCAAAGTGCACACAGGAGGGCCAATGCGCTTTAAAAATGCAGTTATTTTTCCCAAGACACCAGGGTTGTCTCTGGGTCTGCAAAAGAGGTTAACTGTAAGCTGTTCAGAAAAATGATTTCAGCTTCCTCCTACCAGGCACCTCCAGCTACCACAAGCTTAGACAGAGATGGATGATATGGATAAGCTGTCAAACCCCACATAACTATTCCTAAGTCTCTGAACCAAGCAAGGGCTCCGGTGTCAGTGATAGCCAGCCTCACTTTGCCCTCAGACTTCTTTTTTTAAAGGCCAAACAAATCTTTCTCTTCCTAAAACATGTGTAGGGTACACGGTAAATTGGATTTACCACCGACGGTGCCAAATGCAGGCTCAGAGAAAGAAGGCTTGTATAGGATGAGGCTAAGAGTTAAAGGGTCAGAGAATGGAACTGTTGACCAAGTCAGAGTGGGGTGTGTGTGTGTGTGTGTGTGTGTGTGTGTGTGTGTGTGTGTGTGTGTGTGTGATTTTACTTGAGAGTTTCCAGAAAGTCTTAGCTGAGGATCTCACATCTAAAACAATGTTTCCATAAAGAGAAGCCTTGAGAGCCAGGCAGGAAGATCCTGAAGAGGGGTCCTTCCACCCAGGTGAAGTGGTCTCCATGCTAGTCACTGCACGTCCTAAGCCATTCCTGTGAAATGTTAAAAGAGATTTACTCTGGTGTGCATGAAGGGAGCACCTAATTCCAGTTTTTCTATCTGAGTACAATAATACCTATGTTCTCCTGGGAGCGAGTCCATCCCACCTTTTGTTGCCACGCTTGGTTTTATGTGTGGCATGCAAACATTACACTTCTGTGTAATTTCTTTGTAATGCCAGTTCAACATTCCCTATGCTTCTGTTAACCTCTCTGGGAAAAGTACTGCTGGGATGTATTCTTGTCAGAGATTAGAATCTTCTGTTTTCTATCAAGGTCCACTGGCAAACAAAAGGCACACGCTTAAGAGTCTTTATTATGCACCTGAGCACAGAGTGCAGTACCTAAGCCCACAGCTCATCCAGAGAGCTGCTCAGGTTGTTAGTTGTGAATGTAAGGAAATCTGAAACTTCACCAAGGGGTGGCTTTAATGAGAATGATAACATATAAGAAAACCTTAATTATATTTATCTCACTTCATTGAAATAGCTACCTGAAATCAGAGCAGCATTGTCTCTGAGTAGTAGGGAAGGGCAAATTCAGTCTAAAAATGATATTCTCAGTTCTGAGCAAATTACAATAGCAAAACACAGATTTAAATCCAGAGTCCTCATTTCAAGAAACACCACCACAAGAATGTGTGTAAGAGGGAAGTGCTTAGACAATTCAACACATGGAGAATAACGCAGCAGCAGGCACCTTTACCCCAGGAGCTGTCTCACCAGCTCAAGTTTTAGGTTTTTGGAACAGTTTTGGATGCTTTGAAGCGTGGGAGGGTAATGTATACTTGCCCTATTGTCCTTAGGTAGCTTCCTTTTCTATTAACTGCTGGTGTACTGTGCCGCACTTCTTACGGCTCATGGACCAGTCTCAAGACAATTAGTACTGACTGAGTACAAGTCCATAATTTATTCAGATTTCCTTAGCTTTCCTTAAAGCTTCTTCAGGTCCTGAGTCCCATCTAGGATGCTAAGACATCAGATATTCTAGGGCTCTTCTCGACTCTGACAGGTCCATGTTTTTTTCTTTCTAACCAGTTTGACAATTTTGATGTGTTCTGGCCAACTATTTAGTAGGATGCCCCTCCAATCAGATGTGTCTGGTGTGTGGGTTTAGGAGAAGCAAGCATATTGATGTAACGAGCTGTCTTCATCAGATCTTGTCATGTGGATCTTAGAGATGCAGGTAGGTGTTAGTACTGGCTACCCAGCCAAGTCATTTTTATAAACTTTCTCATTGTCTTCCCCTCTGATCTCACGCTGTACTCTCTGGAAGGACGTCTCTGTGCAAACACCCCTCTGATGGAGTGAGGGCTTACGCTCTCCTTCTTTATCTGCTCCGTTAAGTTGGAATTTTGCAGGGGAAATTGGTCTCTTCTCCGTCTTGTATTTTCTCAGTCACTCCTGATATCTGTGTAGACGTGTGTAGATTCACTCCTTCCTCCACACGCTTCACTCGCATTGGTCCAGTTCTTATTTCTAGGACAGCTCTTTTGGTTGGTTTCTGGGTCCCTTTGCTATGACTTCATCCCTGTAATGTGTTTTTATTTGCTAACTTTTAATCGCTTTCTTCCTGGCTGCCTTTGTCACCGGCTCTGGGCTCCCACTGTGTTTTGTCAGCCACTTCTCCACAGAGTCTTAGTTGTTTTTGATGGAAAATGGCATCACGGAGGAAGACCAGGGAGCTAGGCTTGCTTGCTGCTAGTAACTGGGACATTGTCTTTTTAAGCCCCCAAATATCCATGCCTAGAACCAGGACTATGATGTATAGTAAGCATATGCATACATATATCTATAAACACGTCTCTGTGGGCTACATATGAAGTTGTGTTGATATCTCCAACAATAACCCAGGACTACAGCCGTAACCCTTGTTTGCCTGTGAGTTCCCACACAAGAAGTTATAGACCTGGCTCTTATGCTATTGTTAATTTGTATAATTATTCAATTCCTTATACAGCTAGAGAAGTATTGATGACTGAGCTGTGCACCATTTAAAACAGCATTATCACCCCAGGTATGCCAGGCAACATCCATGTGCATTCCCTTTGCCGTGAGTCTTAGAGACTGCAGAAGAGACTGATGCTCCGCTGGACCCCTGTCTCAGAGGTCAGCAGCTTCCATTCTCTCTGCAGGGACAATTTTGTGTTTGTGGAGCTGTCTCTTACTACGATCTGATTCCTTCCTGAGCAACCCCCCTCTCCGCCAACCTCCTGCTATTTTTAAAACATTGCTTTCATTAAGGCTTGCTCTTTGGGCTGTAAGTAAATTCAATGAATTAAAAAAAATAATATTGTGTGTCTGTAGTCACAATACACAGAGCAATCACAGCTCCTTGGGACCTTCTGGGTTGTACACATTTATTCTCCTCCCTCTGACTGAAACAGGAAAACAATGTTTACCACCATAGTGGAACTGCTGCTTTCCAGAAATTCCTGTAACTGAACCATTCAGCTTTCAGCCTGGCCAGCCTGACTCTTACACTAATGGCTCCCATGAAAGGCTCGTGTGTGTCTTTCTATGGCTCATTATCATTAGCTCAAAGATTTTCTCCCTGAATTAATGTTATCTACGCATCTCCCCATCCACCTGTTGAGTGATGCCTTAGTGGAGCCACGTTCTTGTCAACTATAAACAATGTAGCTATCAACATTCTCTTACAACTTTCTCTCTGGATGTGACTTTTCAGATAGTTGGGTAAACACGTGAGTGTGACTGCCGACGTGACTATGTGTACCTTAACCCAGAGAAATGGCTAGACTGTCTTCCTGCATGGTGTCCTTGACTCGGAGAGCGGTGAATGATATCCCCTGGCTTCCTCACCAATATTTAGCTTTGTGAATTGAGGGGGACACTTTAGTCATCTTGATTATTATGTAGCATATTTCATTGCTGGATTGACTTCTGTTTCCTCTGACAAGCAATGAATGTCCCTTCATACGGTTATTTTCCCTCTATACATCCTCATTGGTGATGTGCCTGCTGAGATCTCCTGTAAAGTTACATGGGGTTGTTTTCTGTCATGACATCTTAAGGCTCTTTGTGTTTTGGATGCCACTTCATCAGACACATGCTTGGCAAACGTTTCCTCCAGTCTTTGGTTTTCTTCTCATTTCTTTATTAGTGTCTCTCACAGCAAAGATTTTCATTTTGAAGAAGTTAGGCTTAGCAACCTTCTTCTCTATGGATTACGTTTTAATGCACTGTGTATGAAAACTCATCATTGAGCTCCAAGTTATTGTGATGCCTGGCTTAAGTTGTCAGCCTGACTGTGTAGAATCCCCTGGGAGCTGAATTACGGAGAGGGACTGCCTAGATCCGCCTGGACCGGGCAGGTCTGGGAGCGGTTTTCTAAGTGTATTAACTGAGGTGGAAAGACCCCCGTGAATATGCACGGCCCCATTTCATGTGCTGGGTCCTAGACTGTGTAGAAGAGGGAAGGGGCTGAGCTCTAAACAGCCTGTCTTGTCCTCTCTGCTGCTGATTACAGATGCAATGGGAGACCCTGCTTCAGGTTCTTTGTGGCCTTGGCAACACTACAATGACAATGGGAATTTGGGATTGATTGTGAGGCAAAGCAAATCCGTTCTCCCCTGCTTTGCTGTTTGTTGGGATATTTTATTACAGTGACAGAAATAAAATTAGGGCAGTCACCTAGATTTCCTCTCATGCCTTCTTCTAGAGGCTGTTCAGTTTCGTATCTTACACTCAGGTCTATACTGTATTGATTAACTTTTATGAATGATCTAAAGTCATGTATACAAGTTTTGGAGTTTGTGCTGGTTCCTTTTTGCATGATGAGGTGTGACTTTTCCAGCTTCTTTCACTGGGAAGGTTATATTTCGCCACTGAATTGCCTTCAAGCCATCCATCACAGACCAACTGACTGCACATGCATGGATCCATTTCTGGACTTGCTATCCCAGGCTAATGATTTATGTATCTTTTCTTCACTAGTACCATGCTGTCTTGATTGCTGCAGGTTCATTGTAAATCTCGAAGACATACACTTAGTCCCCTGACCTTGATCTCCTTCGGCACATATACTTTTGGCTTTCCTAAACCGTTTGCATTTCTATAGAAACTTGGGAATCTACTTGCTGATACCTCACGACAGCCTGCTGTGATTTCCATTGGCAGTGCATGACATTTCTAGAACCAACTGGGAAGAATGGAGGACTTTGGAATTTGGAGCTTTCTCTAGTTCTTTGAACTCTGCTGTCTTATGAGAAGCTCCACAATTTTCTGCGTATAGATTGTCAACAGAGAAACCACAATTGAGATTAAATTAAAATCAAAGGGAGATTTATCTGATGCAGAGTTAATTTGCCAGTTGGAACTGTAGGTTCAGTTGGACTGCATGTATTGACTGCAGGGGGTCTGTAGTGGGCTGGGGCTTTTCAAAGCAGATGCAAATGCACCTTAGCATTCTTTGAAGGAAGATAAGCAGAACGGAGGCCAGCCAGCAGCCTGAAATTGATAGAAGCCTGAAAGGTGTTGAACTTCATGAGTATACTGGAGTGTTTGGGTCAAGAGGTAACACTGAGGTCTTTCTCAGTGATAGTGATGCATTCTTTGCTTCTAGGAAAATCCGGCAGATTCTGTTGTTAGCATGGTGTCTGTGTGGCCGTTTATCCATGTTAGTACGTCTCTGAGACTCAGAAAAGATGTTCCCTCATTTTTGATCATCCTACAGCCATGTTTGTTTTTATGTTACTGACACCTTGCAAGCATCTTGTTGGGTGAATGCCCACACATTTTATATTTATGCTACTCAAGATGGCACCGTGTGTTAATTTCACAGTTCTTTGCAAAGTGTCTTAGCTTCCCCCTTTCCCAGCTCTTAGTTATGATAGAGAGGCTAAAGGGCCACAGTGGGTTACATGATTCTGTTCCTTCTGTCTAGATAAGATGGGAGCTCTGACAGTCTTTTTCGTTGGAAACCAGGTGTATCTCACAATGGCTCTCCCTCTTCCTGCTGGAACTCAGAAGTGTCTCTCATACTTCCCTGACTACCTCCTGTGTAGCCACAGTGTAGGTCACCCACAGCTGCAGCACCAGGAGTTCCTCAGCTTCGAGAGAGTCACATCCAACCTCTAGCAATGCGTTAAGATTTGTATTTATATGTTCTTTCTCAGCTCTAGCATCGGGGCTTCCTGGCTGGGATTTCCTGTGTCCACCTGTCTCTTCAGATGTGGAGATCGTGATTTATCCAATGGTGCTAACTCTTGAGTAACCAGAAAACACTTGCTGATTTCGGCTTGTTCAGCTTCCTGTTGTGAGGATGTTAGGGGAAGTTTCCAGACTCTTTGCTGGTCAGAGCTCGAAACAGAAGACCTTGGGGGAGCAGGACAAGGAGACCTGTCACAGAGGAGATTTGGGGATTCTGCTTTGTGTTTCAGTCTCACGCGGAGTCTCGGCCTCTTTGGCACTTCTCTCTTTAGGGAAGGAGGTTCTAAGTGTGCAGCTTGAGATGCCAACTCTGAGTCATCCATTTGCCCAGTGGAAGTAACAGTCAGAGAATGTAGAATGTGCCACCTTCCCTCAGACATGACACAAAGGACCCAAAGCTGGGGACATATTGTTCCCATCTCCTGACACTGTTCTTTCTTATTTTTAAAAATAATTTAAACATTTTAATTTTAATTTAATTTTTTTTGAGCTAAGGTTTCTCCGTGCAGCCCTAGCTGTCCTGGAATCTAATATATGGTCCAGACTGGCCTCGAACTCACAAAGATTTGTCTAGCTGTGCTTCTAAGAGTGCTGGGACTAAAGGTGTGCACTAGCACACCTGGGTCTTCTTTTTTCCATATTTTTTAAGTTAAAAATATTCAGCCATGGCTGTCAGTGACAGTCACTTCACTTTATCTTTCTCGATTCATAGAAGCATTTCCCCCGAGCCTTCTGAGAGCTAGTTGCAGATATCTAAAAATTCAGAGAAGACATTCTTTCAGAACTATAATAATTACCTTCAAAAAATACAGTCTAGATGCATCAGGCTTACCCAATATGTCATTTTAACTGTTGAACTTTAAGTCAATGTTCTTACATCTTGGATTTTTATTTTGATTAAAAATGTAAGCCATTAATTTGAAATCACAGGTAAAAGTATAAACAGGTATTCTGAGGGAGGTTCCAGCTCCCTTTCCAACCCCGTACCCTATTCCTGGCCATCCTTGCAGGTTCTCAATCAGTAGCTAATCAGTGTGCAGTGTTTCCTCCTCCCCTTCCACCAACCCAAGGTCGCTGTCTCCTCCTTTTGCCTTTCCCCTCCTCCTCTTCTCTGTCCTTTCCCTTTTGCCTTCTGTTTAACAAATCTCTCTCTATCTCCGTGTGTGTGTGTGTGTGTGTGCGCGCGCGCATGTGTGTGCGCATGTGTGCGCACGCGTGTGTTTATAAAGGTCTTTAATATTTGCAGAGCAGTCCTGGATTCAGGAATCAGCGGAGAGGAAGTCATGGATCCTCTCATGGCGCCCTTCCTGCACACAAACCTTGACTCCTCCCTCATCAGCACCTCCTAATGTTGCTAATTCTTCTGCTCACACATCATTGTCACCCAGAGCTGTAGCTTATTTAGGGCTTGCCTTTGGTGCCTTACATTCTCTGGGTTTGGGCAGGTGTTTAATGGCACACATTCCTTATGACAATGTCATACGGAGCATTTCTTGTTGCCCTGGGGAGTTGCTGTGTTCTGCTTACTCACCCCAACCCCTAATTATTGGCCATCATTGGTCTTTTTAATGTCCTCATACTTTTCCAGATTTCATCCTGATATGATGCTGGGCGATATCTTTATAGAATCGCTGCTTTTTAATATACTTCCTGGGGTTATGAAACGGTAGAGATACTATACTTTTTATAGAAAGTCTGTTTCTTTGGCTCATGGTTCTGGATGGGAGTGTGCTGGCATCTGCTTGGCTCCTGGCGAACCTTGGATTGCATAAACTTATGGCAAAAAAGTAGAAGGGCAAATGGTGGTGCAGAAGGGATGACATAGTGAGAAAAGGAACAGGTTGTGTCAGTGTGGTGCAGTAACACTGGTGGTGGGGCAGGGCCACTTCAGACAGGTAGCAGAGAATGGGCTCACATCGGCTGGGGAATTTCTTATTATTACACTCTCTCTGTCTCTGTCTGTTCTTCTTCCTCTCTCTCTCTCTCCCTTTCCCTTCCCACTTACCATACCGTCTCTTTCTGTGCACATACACGTGTGTTCCTCTCGCTGTGCATACTGGAAGTCAGAAGTTGATATCTGGTGTCTTCTCAATCAGCCTCCACTTTATCCCTCGAAGCAGGGTCCCTCCCTGAACCTGGGGCTCGCCAGTTCATCCAGACTGAGTGCCAGAAAGCCCTAGTGATCTTACGTCTCTACCATCTGGTGTATCTGTTCCAAATGTGCTTTTTGCACAGTTGCTGGGCTCTGGGCTTGGATCCTGACACTTGCACAGGAGGCGCTGCACTGACTGAGCCATCTCTCAGCCTGGCAAACTTTGTAGAAATGCTTACTGTGGGTCCTGGTCTTAGAACTGGCAGGGAGAGGTGGGTGATAGGGCCCAGAAGCTCCCCAGGTGATTCTAATCCAGGGTGACAGTTGTACAGTGTGTAAGAGCAGTGTGACCTGGTTGGCTCCTCAGCTCTTGGGCCACCTTGTTGCCACACCTATGGTTCCCTGCTCTATCTGAATCTGGGTTCCCTCAGCCATAGCCTGTGTTAGTCATTGTGCCTGCACTTTGTCATTGCCACAAAAATCTAAATTAGCCACGTACACAGAACACAACAGAACTTGGCACATGAGCACTGTAGTGAGTCCTTCATGGCTGTTTGTCAAATAGAATTAAGTTGTTGGGGGTTTAGATAATGTATGTAAACCATTCTTGGTCCTACCGTAACTACTCAGCAAAGATTCACAATTACTCATTAATGACAACGATGCTCTAACAAGTTGTCCTACAGGCCCAGAGCCCAATCAAGCCTGGATGAGCTGATCCCACACTCCCGGTGATCATAGTCTGCTTCCCAGGGGAGATGGAGATGAAAGGGCCACACTAAGCAGTTCATGTCACCGAGAGAGAAATTCAGTAGGCCCAGGCATTGCAAACAAGTGGCATTGCATGAACCCAGAGGGAGGATGCCAGAAGGAGGGAGGAGACTGCCTGCCCGCTGGGTCACAATTGAAAGGGACATGCCATTTCAGCTGGAGACACTCAAAACATCATTACTTGAAAATTGCCAAGCAAATTCAGTGGCTGGGATTGCTGTGCTAATGTGTTAATAATAATTCTGCAGTTAGACACAAGCCTGTGCTGTTAGCATTCAAGGCCACTTAAATTTTAAAGAGTCATTTTATGGAAAGTTTTAATTAGCGCTGGATTGTAACTAACATTCTCCTTAAAACTGTGCTGAGTGTCTGATTAAGCCTGGATTTCAGCAATGGGTGGGAGCTGGACTGTACTCTTTGCTGTCAGATCCAAAGAGTTGGTCTTTTCTGGGCCTCTGCGTGAGTCTGTGCCTGTGAGAGCATCCAGCTTGGGGGTTCTCTGGTCCTTCGTGGACGGAGAAGGGGATAGGGACTCTGACCCTAGATGGTAGCCCCGCTCCTTTCCTTTCAGAGCCCCCTGAGGTTTGACTATCCTCAGTACCACCTTTTCAGACAACTGTGCGGTCTAACTCTACACCTCTCCTCTGTATGGAATCCGAGCGAGAATGCAGATCCAGCAGCAGCTTCTACCCTTCTTGCAGCATGAGCACAGTGCACTGACATCAACAGATTTCAGGAGGACTTACATTAGAAATCTGGCATCGATGTGTGAACTTCCTCCCATGGGCTGATCTCCCTGTTGTAATTGGGGGAGAGGTGTGGGTTATATTCCCAGCGCCTAGCTCCCAGCCCCCAGCCGCTGGCCCGCTCAGCCACTGGTTGCTTGCTTATGCCCAAAATAATCACATCTCCCAGACTTTGTTTATTTACTAACAAAAGGGGAACAAAGAAAGCATTTAGCGGTGCCACGGTGAGGAGGTGAGCTCATCTAATGACTGGTGTACACTCAGTAACCTGGCAGTGATCATGACCATTGTCCAGCACATCTGGTCACCCCAGCGCTTAGTTCTGCTCTGCTTGTATTCTCCTCTACTTATTCTGTGCTTTCCCCCTTCAGCCTTGGGGCTAAGGACTTAGCTTACTTTAAATTTCTGCAGCTCCCCATCATTTCCTGATGTGGGAGTCCCCTCTGTGTGCTGTGACTACCATTAATGAATGAAGAAACTGCTTTGGACCTATAGCAGGGTAGAACTTAGGTAGGCAGGGAAGAACAGAACTAGGCAGGGAAAGCTAGGCTGTACGTTGGGAGAGAGAAGGGCAGAGCCAGAAAGAAGCCATGGAACCATCGGTTACCCGGTAAGCCACAGCCATGTGGCAATAAACAGATTAATAGAAATGGGTTAAATTAATACAAGAGTTAGCCAATAAGAAGCTAGAGCTAATGGTCCAAGCAGTGACTTAATTAATACAGTTTCTGTGTGATTATCTGGGTCTAAGCTAGCCAGGCTGGGAACCAATGAGCAGCCCCCTCCTCCAACAATTTCCTTGTATGATGACAGATAACTCCCGTTGACCTACAGACCTACACCCTACCCTACCATGCTGGACATTCAATACCTTATTAAATAATGATTGAGTCAATACCGCTCATCACCCAGGTCCAGGCTCACAACAGAGACATGAAACACTGTTACTATTGCACTTAGATAAAACAGCAGTGAACCTAAACTGAGACATTGAGTTTCCTCCTGTGCTGCCACCAGGGAAGCAGGTCCAGGCATGGGGCACGGCTTGTCTGGGTTCTGTTCCTGTCTGCTGCTTGAGGGTTAGGAGGCTGCCAGGAAGCCAAGAACTCAATGGTTATAATGGGTTTCACACATCTGTGACTGGGCAGTGGGAGCATAGCAAACATGACGGCTCAGTCAACCATCCTGAAGGGAATGCTGGGATTTTTCTGGTAAAACCAGGACAGGGCTAGAGAAATACAGGGGCTCTCAAATCCTACTCTGGCTGGTGTCCTCAGAGGAGCTGGCTGGTCTCTGTGTGTGCAAGGACAGCCTTTAGTTTCCTTCCAAAGTCAATCACCTCACAGTTCAAGTCTGTGGCACTCTTCTCTAGCAGGCTCGGAATCCCTTAGGAGGGAAAGTTCTAGCCTTATAGATTTTGAATTCTGGACCCCTACCCTGTACTAGGTCTGTAATGGGGAAACATCTTTGGAGTTACCCAGACCCCAGATTTGAATTAAGCTCTGATATCTGCCAGCCTCTTTACATTGGACAAGTCATCTAGTGTCCTTGCCTTTTATCTGTGCAATGGGCCAAAGAAGACGTGCCCTGCAGCCGCAGGGTTTCTAAGGTTATGTGCCTGTTGCACCTTGCCTGCTGGTGAATGTGCAATTTGGTCCCATCCGTGGCTCTCAAGCATCTTAGGTCAGAAGACCCAGTTAATTGTTCAAGGAATGACAAACAAAATTCAAATGACAGAAACTCTTTATTTCCTGGCTAATTTAGTGCTGCCATCTTCCGCTAATTGAATCAGCTCTCATTTGCCAATGGATAAATTGTCTTTATCATAGACTTAACCATGCAGCTAATATGGTTTTGAGACAGATTGATTAACAAAGTCCTAATTGAGGCTAAATAAATGAGATCAATTCAGAAGTCTGTAAGGCCAACCAACAGTCTAGAAGTGCCAGGGGTGAAGTTCGTTTGCCAAGTGTGTCTCGTACTGTAACAAATACAAGCCTGCTTTGCACACGGTGGGGCTGGAAGTGTGTTGCTCTTTGTTGATGTTGGCTATTAGTGAGTACTGAGTCAGCAACAGTCCCCATGAGAGAGCTACTGAGGGACTTCACTGCTCTGGGGTTAGAGCTGGGGATTGAAGTTTAAGGTAAGATGTGGATGGTTTAGCCAAACTAGGACCAGAAGAGAAACAAACAGGCCAAGCAATTAACTGTGTTTGAAGAAAGAGATTTAGAGGCCGTGGCCTCCTGACAAAGGCAGGAAGCAGAGCAGGAAGGGAGAGACCCGTACTGGATGTGATTTGCCACACGTGATGTCGCTTCTTGGTTGATGGTTTGTGTTCCCTTGTCTCAGTTCCTGATGGGATTTGCTTCCCATGTGTTAGATTTTTCATCTCTGTGACCAAACACCTGATAGAAGAAACTGTACAGGGGAACAACTTACTTTGGAAATGTTTTCAGAGCCCTCAGCCCACTTGAGGTGTGTGTGTGTGTGTGTGTGTGTGTGTGTG
>JAQHUG010000005.1:6609187-6619946 GCA_028555095.1 Dicrostonyx torquatus
AGAGAGACTGTATGCCCCTTTCCCCTCTTTATGCCATCCCCGGTCTATGGCATGACCCTGGCTCTTTCACAGACATCCCCACTGGTGTGCTTCACGAATGTTCTAGACCTCTCTCAACCCAAGCAAACTGACAATCCAGGTTAACCTTCGCAGGTCTAGCTTTTGTCAACTTGAAGCCCAAGCACACATCCCTGCAGCACAGCACTGCCAGCTAACGGAGCCTCTCTTAGTGCGGGATTCCCCTCTGTATGCTGTGACTATGTTGTATTACCATTGGTTAATAAAGAAGCTGCTTTGAGCCTATGGCAGTGCAGAATAGAGCGAAGCAAAAATTCCAAGCAGAGATAGAAGGGGAAAAAAGACGGAGAGACGTCATGTAGCTTCCAAAGAAGAAAGATGCCTGCCTGCCAGAATCTTACCAGTAAACCACGAGCGTTGTGGTAAAATACACAGCAATAACAAGCAGCCTCTGACTACACTTTCTTGCCTGCCTCCTGCTTCACATCGCAGATCTGCCTCAGGGTGTTGCTGTGGGCTGGAAGCAGCATAACTGAGTGATAGGGAAATCCCCAAAAGTACCATGGGAAAAATCACAATACTATCCAGCAGTGTGTCTCAGTACTCAGCTGGCTTCTGAATACACCCTGGTGTTTAAGAACATTGGGCTTGGGTACAATCATTCATGAATGTCAATGGTCAGAAACCATGAAGCCAAATGCTGGAGGTTCCCTGGGAGCAGCGGGGGTGGGGGGTGGGGGAGACACAGGACACCTCACAGTTAGGAATGGCCTGCAGCTCTCTCCTCTCTCTCTCTCTCTCTCTCTCTCTCTCTCTCTCTCTCTCTGCTTCTGGTCCCTTATGGGAACAAAGGGTGATTTCACCTCTTCAACACTGTTCTAGAAGCACCACCTGTAGAACACAGTGAATCATTTCCCCAACTAGTCATGTTTGCATGTGAACCAAACTGAAGGTCAAGGAGACCGTGAATGATTCCTCCTCTGGCATTGCCACCAAGAGCCATGCTACCCTCAGAGTCTGCCAGGGAGGCTCGTCAATACACACACCCTGAGGCAGGAGAGAAAAGACAGGGAATATGGGATACACAAAAGGGAAAGAAGCCCCCCTTTCTAGAACCTGGCTGGGCATCAGTAACTTCAATACAGCTGATAAAGCAGAAATTTTCTACATCAACCTAGAGTAGTGGCCCAGTCCTGTAATCCCAGCACTCAGGAGGCGAGGCAGGAGGACCAGGAGTTCAAGGTCATCTTGACTATGAAAAGACTGGAGGCCAGCCTCAGTTACCTAAGCCTCTCTCCCAGAAACAAAACAAAACAATACAAACAAAAACAAAAGGAGAGGTGTCTCCTACATTGAGTGGTGTGTTGTTCTCTCAAGTGCATCTCCAACAGGGATGATACAGGCTTCCCTGAAGTCGGAACGGTCCTGGCCTCAATTCCAGCAGAATCAACACCCCTCACTCCATGCCTACACCCCAAAACAAGCACCTCAACAAACCACCGTACAATTTCATTTACAAAAGGAAATTAAGAGAAGAGAAATAAGCAAACCAACTCGTCTATTTTCACTTAACTTTAAAGTTTTGCTTAATCTTTAAACCCTGCTGGACATATATCCCTTGAGCAACGTTAACTGAGAAAGCCACAAAATCATGAACAGCCACTGTACACCAAAACTGGCCTCTTTCCAAGATCCCACACTAAAAGTTTGGGGGTATACTATCCCTTTCCTTTACGTCTTTTTATCTAAATGCTTGATGATAAATTCACTAAACTTACTTCAGTCTGTTTAGTCCCGAAATTCTTTTTTGTAAGGCCTGGCTTTAATGATATCACAGATGTTAGGTGTTGACTGTGGAGCCATCGAAGCCGCCTATCAAATGCTGTGGTTTGTGGCGAGTTCGCTCTTCTAAGGTGTCTGACCTAGACAGCCAATCTTGCAGTGGCCATGCGGAATCCTCTCTGGCGCATGCTGAGCCTGCATGCGGGGTTGGAAGGCAACCCCTTCTACAGGGGGGTTGCTGCCTTCTTTTCCTCTCAGCCTCAAAAAAGCACCCCAACAATGCTCGCCCTCGGCTCCTCTGCTTCTGATCTAAACTCTTGGAATGAATGTATTTTTAGAACGGGTAGGTTCAGAAGCAGGGTTTTGACATTTTTAAATATTAGGCTTAGAACATCTCTTTCCTCACCAAATTCATGATGGCAGAATGTACCCTTAATTTCAGGAAGACTAATTAAAAACGTCCATCTTTGTACACAATTAGCAAGAGTCAAAGTGGCCATGATTAGTCAAGCCTCACAATTAAAATCCTGTTTGATGAACTTTTGAAATAAAATGTCATTATCCTCTAAAACCTCAATCATCTCTGATAATGAAGCTCTCAATTAATTCTTTTGTTCTTCATAAAAAGATTCATAATGCTGGCTCATAATTATTTTAGTTATCAACATGGGCAAGAGGAGATCGTACAAATCATGTGCCCCTCATCTCTTCTAAAGGGAGCCAGGAACTGATCTGGGCATATGTTTTAGTGACAAATAATAGTTTCCTCACAATAATTGTTTCTGGTAATTTTATCTCTTGATTTGGTTATGTTTGCAATAAATTATTATCTTTGTGATTATTGGTACTTTCAGGCAATTATTCACAAAATAATGGTGGTTAGTCTAAAGGACCTTATATCAATCAGTCGTTCAGATGCATGCCACATTGAGTGGTTAATTGCTGTGATCTGACCCTTTTTGTCTTAGCTAAGGTTTCTTTTGCTGTGAAGAGACATTATGACCGTAGCAACTCTTATAAAGGAAAAACATTTAATTGGGGTGGCTCACATTTCAGAGGGTTAGTCCACTATCATCCTGGTGCAACATGGTGGCGTGCAGGCAGACATGGGGGTAGAGAAGCAGCAGGAAGTGCTCTGAGACACTGGGTGTAACTTGAATATATACGAGACCTCAAAGTCCACCTCCATAGTGACACACTTCCTACAACAAGCCCACATCTATACCAAGGCCACACCTCCTAATAGCACCACTCCTTTTGGGGGCCATTTTCTTTCAAAGCATCATACCCTTTAATAGTTTCCTCCTCCTCTCACCCCCTTTTCCTCTTCCTCCTGTTCTTCTTTTCCTTCCAACTGCTGCCTTAGATCTCTGAGCATCAATATTGCATCTTGTAACTATTAAGACCACATTGGAGCCTCTTAGATGAGTCCTTAGGTTTGCATAGAGAACTGTTTAAAGATTCTCTCTCACAGGTTTGATTTAGGAGACTTGGCTTGCTCTATTGTGGAAGTCAAGGGTAATATGTATCTTCTAAGAATCTCTTTAGAGTTGGGCATGCTAGTCCATGCCTTTAATCCCAGCACAGTACAGAGAGGCAGAGGCAGGTAGATTTCTGTGAGTTCAAGGTCAGTCTGGTTTATATAAAAAATTCTGGGTTGGCCAGGGATGCCCAGTAGGACACTGTCTCAAACAAACAAAACCCCAACTCCTAGGTTTCCTGCTAGAACATTCACGTTCTCACTTTGGTTACTGTGTGTACTGTGAGCAACCTCTTCTCCATCCTTACCAATTTCTTCCAACCTACACCAAAGCATACAGACCATGGTGGCCATGGTTCCTTTCTTAGCATCCTCCTAAATTATAGCTGGAGAAGTACCTAGAAGTAATGAAGTACCCAGATCAAATGGGTTGAATGAGCTTGGGATCTAATACTGCTTAGGGCTTACTCTTTACTCCAAGATGCCACCAAGGTCACAACACCCAACAAAGATGGAGGCATTCATTATGCTAGATTCTGCAGTGTAGTTGCGAGTAGACATTTGTTGCCTATGAGCAGTCTACTGAAGGATAGCGAACAGACAATGGCAATACCATGTTTGAGAAGGTTGTGAGGAGAGACATAGAAGTGTTTGGGAGGGTCTGATGAGGGAGACCATGCATGTAGGCACAGGTGTATGACACACCTTTCTTTGTCCATGCATGTAGGCACAGGTGTACAGCACACCCACGGAATAGTATTTGTCCATGCATGTAGGCACAGGCGTGCAGCACCCCTATTTCTAATAGTATTTGCTAAGCCTTAGAGATAGCGAGTTTGCGGTCTCTGCAGGAGGCAAAGGAGAGCTACTGCAGGGTATTTGAAAGGCAACACTGTTATTGGACGAGTATTTTAAAAGCCTCCTCTCTTGGCAGTGTGCACTCTGGAGAGAAGGAGGTCAGAGGAAAACCCATAAATATGCTGGAAATATAATTGAGGATTAAGAATGAGATGCACTCCAATCACATCTACATTTCCTTGTTTCCTGAGAGCCAAAAACTGCTTTGAGATCCAAGTTAACATTTCAAGGGTATTTTCAGTTATTCCGAGTAAAAACGTGATCTAGTGCAGATGAGGAAAAGGCTTGCCGTGGTTAAAATGTGCTCAATTGGTAGTTTCCTGGAAGAAAGCACTCAGTCTGCTAAAATTTAAATACCCACAAGTAAACAAAGACAGCTAATAAGAAATGTGTCATCGAAATGGAACAGAAAACAGAGAAGCCCCACTTCTTGTCCCTTTTATCTTTTCAGAAGTGTGGCTCTATGGCAGTTTACCAGCACTAGCATTCATCCTTCGTATCATTAGTGTTTGGGGAAAAGCCGAGAACTGTCACTGCAAGACAAGCAACATGTACAAACTAGAAATGTAGTTTGGCAAAATGAGAAAATAAAACTCTTAAGCCCGAGGATTGAGTGTTTCATTAAACCTAAAGATGATGCAAAAAAAAATCCTTTTGACATTAAAAGTTGTAGACTACTGAAATGTTATCATCAATTAAGCCCCTTTTGCATGCTCTGCAGGGAAAATCAATTACCATGACCTCCTCACACTGAGGCATGAGGCCAATGATGTGGGCAGGCCTAGCCAGAGGTGATCGGGTCCAAGCACATGCTGAGATAGGGAGAGATTTCAAGAGGGAGTTGTTAACCGTTCCCTCGCTTGTATGCGTTCATCTAGTCATGAAAGTACACAACACGCAATGCACAGGGTGTCTAAAATCGGTGCCAGGGTGAAAGGAGATAGGCCGGGCCACCGTAAGCGTGGTTGTGGTCTGGTGGAAATTCTATGGCATGGGAAAAACTAAGAGAAAAGTAGGAGAATTAGGTCTGCACATGTGGCTCAGTGAGTGGAGTGTGTGCCTAGCAGGCTCAGGGTCCTAGCTTCAATCCCCAGCATCACAAAAGATGGGAACTGCCAAGAAACAGTGTCCCCGTAAAACTGAGAGGGGATAGAAAATAAGAGGAGAGACTATCAGGTAATGCTTGACCGGACCAGGCAGTACATTACTGTCTACCTGTCTTACCTGAGGATGGGATGTCATGTAGCTGGGACCATTATCACCCATGTTGGAATCTCAGTAACTTACTTCACTAGGGCAGGGTGATTATTCCATTGTCCTCCATTCCTCTCTAGCTTCCTGGAGTTGAGGTTTCTGGAGAAAACAGTGATCATGGGGGCTTTTCAGGTTTTGAAGACTTGACCAAATCAAGGAGCCTTGCCACATGTGCCTATAACTTTGAGAACCCTTTGTGTATTCTTCAGGTGGGCATTCAGAGTTGAGGAGGTGTAGAGACTGTGATGTGATGCCAGGATGAACAGTTCAGACCATGAGATGACTCCAGATCGAAATGATGGCACACTAAGTACAGTTCCAGGGGAATGAGCATGTGCCATGGAGGAGTGAGCATGTGCCAGGGAAGAGTGAGCACATGTCAAGGAGGAAAGAGCTCGTGCCAGGGAGGAGTGAGCTCATGTCAGGGAGGAGTGAGCTCGTGCCAGGAAAGAGTGAGCACATGTCAAGGAGGAGAGAGCTCATGCCAGGGAGGAGTGAGCTCATGTCAGGGAGGAGTGAGCTCGTGCCAGGGAAGAGTGAGCACATGTCAAGGAGGAGAGAGCTCATGCCAGGGAGGAGTGAGCTCGTGCCAGGGAGGAGTGAGCACACATGCCAAGCCTTGGATGATTGTGCTTGAGCCCAAGAGAAGATGGAAATTACAATAAGGGGATGTGGGGAAAGGGTGAAATCAATTTCATGTCCATTAGAGTGCTCCCTTCTTTGTAGGAAATGAGCTAAGCCTCTGTGCACCACAGTCTGGCTTGAGGTGTGGAAACAGAGATTGTCAGCAGTGGTAACCTCCACGTGGGTACCAAGGAGATGAGATTTATAGAAGCAATTGATGGAGGCTGGAGAAATGGGACCCGAGTTTAGCTCTAAGTACCCACATTTGGAGGCTCACAACTGCCAGCAAACACGCTCAATGTCAGAATCTCCATTTTTTAAAAGATCCTTTTATTTCATTTTCTGCATATTAAAGTTTTGCCTGCACTGTGTCTGGACATTGCACGCATGCAGTGCCACAGAAGTCAGAAGACAATGTCAGATGCCCTGGAACTGGAGTAATGATGCGTGGTTATGAAGCTGCCTGATAGGTGCTGGGAACAAATCCAGACCCACTGCAAGAGTGGCGCATGTGCTGAACTGCTGCATCAACCCTTCAGCCTGCAGAGGTCCATTCCTTCTGCACGTGGACCATAAGAAAGAGGCTGGTGAAGAAGTGGCAAAAGCCAACGATTAAGGTAGAAAATGGGATTCACAGATTGCAGAACATTCTGCTCACTGGGCTCCACCATAACTGAGGTATGGAAATAAACTAGTGAGAAGTGGACCAGTGAGCGCACCCTCTTGTTACTTATCTTCCTTACAAGAAAACACGCTGAAGAAGGTTGTCTTAGGGTAGCTTCTGCTGCTGTAACAGAATGCCAGAAGAAAAAGGCATGTGCATTTGCTCACCTTCCTGGAGGCTGTGACGTCCGAGAGTACGTCACTGATGTCTACGGGGCTTACGACGAGAGTTCTTGTAATGACGCGCGGTAAAAAGCAGAAGAGCTGGTAGGGACCTGCAGAAGAAAGGAAACGTCAGTGCTTCAGAGGAATCTTTAGTAGTTCATAGAATCCTGAGAGTAAACTCTAAAGACATCAGTCAATCCTTCACAGGTCCTGTCCTGTTTTGCATCTTCCACCAGGCTCACTTCCTGGCACGGCCATACTGAGAGTACGCTTCTGCTTCCGTATGAGCTCTGAAGTGGACAAGGGAAAACAGCTCTCTGTCCTTAACGCCTAAATTGGCCTATTTGTCTCAACACCATCGGCAGATGATTAAATACAATTAATTATCAAGGGCTCAGCATTACCTGTAATGATAGTGACCCAACTGAAGTGTCTCGAGTAGTGTTCACCAATGAAGTGTTCTACTGATAGAAAGACCCATTGATGGAGAGAATTTAAAGAAATGAAATACATTCCTAGAAACATGCACATAGCTTCCAAGATGCCCTGTAAAAGACCTTGAGGAAACATGAAATGGCTTAACCCTCACCTCACTTTTGGGGTGGATTGACTCTGGGTGGGTTTCTGTAGAAAGTATGGGAAACTCTTCTAATTTCTGCTTAATACCAGCGACAGCACGGGTATGTTTTGATCAACAGACACCTTTCTGAGATGCCATTGTTCTACAATTTTATCCCATGGCTGCTGTGGTCTGTTGTGTGATGGCCAGGTTTACATCTCTAAAACAAGAATAACTGTCAGGCTAGGACTTAACAGTTGGAGAAATCTTTCAGTGTTTCCTCCATAGACCACAATTACACACAGTATGCAAAGTTCTGGTTAAAATAAACAGAATTGGTAACTGATGGCAGTGACAAAAAACCAAATATAATAATAATAATAATAATAATATAGCCTCTCCTCCACTTGGGTGCATTCATGAATACTTTTTCTCAAGACTATGAACTGTTTACCTATACCTAAGGTACCATGCAAAGGAAATCAACAGTGCTGGTCAATACTTCAAATCATATCCACCCATGTCTTCTCTTGGCTGTCATGTGTCCTTGATGTGGAAATCCGCGGTGGCTCAGAACAAGCCAGAGATATTTCAGGGAGAAGGAATGGGAATGAAGCACTTGTGAGGCCGGGTGGGAATTAGCAGCTAAGGAGTGGGAAGGATTGATTAATGTTTCCAGTTTAACACAATCACATTTCCCTGCCACTGTGGGATGCAAAGACAAAACGTAAGTAAAGAAAATATAATGGAATCAGTTTCTTTGAAATGTACTCTACACAGGGTTAGTGCAGAGTCTTGAATCACCTCTTTGTTGAAAAAGATCTATGGATTTAGTGATTATTTTGGTACAACTATTAAACACCTTTAAAGTTAATTCTCCACAGAATATCAAAGTAATTTCCAGATGAGCTGAAAGTTTACACGTAAATGCTCATATTACAAAGGTGCTTACAAGAAGCGCAGCAGATCTCAACTGAGGCTCCAGTGGGTGCTTCCAAGTGTGGCTCTCAAGAAGGAGCTCACCCAAGAGGTGGGAGGGAAGACAGGAACTGATTATGTGAAATTCTTCTCCCTCCCTCCCTTTCTTACTTTTTAAAAATTTTAACCAAGCAAGATGTTTTGTTTTCAAAAAGAATACAGCTCAACCCAAACTGGGCTAGCAAGCAGTAATTTGGTCAAAATGCCTTTTTTTCCCTTTTATTCCTAACACAGGATGTTGGGGAGGGGTTTGGTTGTTCCTCATTGGGGGCGGGGGCAGCTGTTGTTCATTGGTTGAGGTCAACTTCAATGTGTTCTTTTGATTGGCTGATTTGGCCAGCGGTACAAAGGAAATAAAGGCAGACTGCTGTGAGCCATCGAGTTCCTGCAATGCAGCAAGGCCTTGGCATAAACCAGTTTCACCAGGTGGAGATGTGTAGATTTTTAGTCCTTGATGGGTTAACTACTTTTGATGGGGAAGAAAACGTGTTTTTTACAATTACCTCTCTGTGTTATATATTTTTTGTAATTTTCGTTCAAATTCAGCCAGCGTATGCTTTCTGAAGGTTCTAGCAACAGCACTGTCTGGGGATTGCTTGCAGCGCATCTCAGCGAGCCTCCGGACAAGGCCGCTAACACAGGGAATTAGTTTTTCCCCTTTCTCTTTAGATGGCTGAAGGTGAACCTGCCTTTCTAGATTTGGCTTCTTAGCCGAGTCATTTGACTCAGATGTTAGGTCCCACTCAGGCCATAGCGTCTAGTCTCCTGATTGAAAGGCATTTCTCTTAATAGTCCTTAACTTCTATTCCAGTGTTCTCCCCTCTGATGCGGTAATTCTAGAACCACAAAGACCCAGAACAGAGATTAGACCCCCCCCAAACACTTCTGACATCTCTGGTCTCTGGCAAGGATGAGGCTGCTAAGAAACCCCAAGGACACTTTTGACTTTTATCCAAGAGAGAAACTGGCTACTTTTCTTTTGATTCTTTTAGACTGCTTAGTCAATTTTTACATCCAGTTCTTCTCATCACCCTCTTCAAGAGTTAACCCTTAACTGCCCTTATAGAATTGGGGTGACAACTGATCTGGCTTTTTCAAGCTGATTGAGGGTATCAGGTGTGGACTGGGTATCCCTCCAAGTTGACCTCTTTCCAAGACCCCCACCACACACACACACACAGGTAGCTCTTACGGCCAGGTGTAAAGTGGAAAGGGAGCCCTTAACTGATGCCTGGAGTGAGATGTGAGGGAGCAGCAAGGGGAAGGGGTATCAACATTACAAGTCCCCAGCCAGGAGCCAGGAGAAGCCAGAGCACAGCATGCCTTTTAAACGTTTAGACCAATATCCATTAGCCTTTTCTGCTGGGCTCATGAGAGTGCCCGTCTACTGGCTCTGCCCCATTTTTCCTTTGGCCACAGCATCTCCCTTCAAATCCTGCAGACAATGAATGAAAATATCTTCAACGCGTGATAACGGACAGTTCAGGGTAGAATGATTTTAAGTAAAAATTCAAATGGCCCCTGAGTGCGCAGCTCACACTCTGCTTCCCTAGTCAGGTCAGGTTGCAGCAAAGTAGCAACCCTACAAGACAAAGCCCGAGGCTACCGTCGCTGGGGCTGAGGGACAGCCATCTGGGACACCACCCGGCAGTGCTTCTGCTTCACTCCGGGCTTCTCATTTCCTCTCAAATGTCCATGCTCAGGAACGGTGGTGGCTTGGAGAAATGTCCCCTTTCGGGTCAGACATATGAACTTTTAGTCCCCAGCTGGTGGTTCCCTTTGGGGCCGCTTAGGTGATGACATCTTGCTGGAGGAAGTGCATCATAGGAATGGGTTTTGATGTGTAAATCCTTCCACTGCTTCCAGCTTGCTCTCTCGACTTAGTGCTTGTGTGTAGCATGAATTCTAATTGTCCTTAATAATAAAAGTCAGATATCAGGGGTGAAAGCTGAGGGATCAGAGAAGCAGGGTGACCAGCCATGAGAGTTCTTACCTCTACCAATGCTCAGACCAAAGGGGCGATCCTGTCTCTACTAATCCTCAGACTGACTATTCAGACTACTGCCCAAGACTACATCTGAGCACTCATCTTTTCCCATCTTATATTCCTCTCTCTGCCCAGCCATATCACTCCTGTCTCCACCTTCCTAGTGCTGGGATTAAAGCTGTGTGACTCCCAAATACTTGGATTAAAGGTGTGAGCCACCACCATCTGGCTCTGTTTCTCTTTTAGACTGAATCAGTTTGGTGTAACCCTGGGTGGCCTTGAACTCACAGAGATCCATTTGCCTCTGCCTCCTGAGTGCTGGGATTCAAGGTGTGTGCCACTACTGCCTGGCCTCTATGTCTAACTAGTGGCTTAGCTCTGCACTCTGATC
>JAQHUG010000005.1:6622349-6646888 GCA_028555095.1 Dicrostonyx torquatus
AAGGGGTCCCGCTCCCTACAACAGAGACCTACCAGGAAGACAAAGTTCTGGGGACAGACCCTTAGAGCCTCTAATGGTCTTTGACTCTTTCCCTTTCTGCTCTTCCTGGATGTTATGTGATGTCACTTTCTGACACAGCCCTTATGTGTTTTTCATACAATCCTCTAGCACAGAGACAAAATAAACCTTCCTTCTTCTGAGGTCATTCAGTGGAGGTTTGTGTCACTGCAATGAAATGTCTCCCAGACAAAAGGAGGGATCAAAGCAGGCCCAAGCAACACAGATCTCAGTCATGGCTCCTAGAAGTTTTCGTGAGCAACAGAAAATAAAAATCGAGGAGTGTGGTGGTTTGAATAGGAATGGCTCCCTTGGCTCACATCTTAGTCACCAGGGAGTAGCCATACTTGACAGGGATAAGGAGGTGTGTGTGACCTTGTTGGAGGAAATGTGTCACTGGGGGTGGCCTTTGAGGTTTCAAATATTCAAGCCAGGCCCAGAGTCTCTTTCTTCCTGCTGCCTGTGGATCAGGGTGTAGAACTCTCAACTTCTCCAGCACCATGCCTGCATGCTGCATGCTACCCACCGTGATGACTGTGGACTAAACCTCTGGAACTATAATCCAACCCCAACTGAATATTTCCTTTATAAGACTTGCTGTGGTCATGGTGTTTCTTCACAGCAAAAGAACACTGATTAAGACAGGGCCTGTGCCACATACAGGTTGCTGGGTCTATGTGTCTTCATGAGCAACACAAAGGAAGCACTCAGAAACTGAACTGCTTGGGTGTTTCCCCCCCTTCACTCAGATCTATTGGGTCATGAATAGGATCAAAATGCCTGTGAGCTTGGGCGGAAGAAAAGCACGACTTTCCTTTTGGATGTCTAGCTCTAAATTAGAGTTTCCTTTAATTATAAATATAAATCCGATCTGTCATTGGTGAAACCTGTAACTTTGCCATCAGTATTCTGTCAATATTAGTATTTATGTTTATCTGTGCCATGGAATTATGGTAGTTTTTAGATTTCCCTCTAGTCTTGTTATCAAATTCAATAACAAAGAACCTATACAGGTATATCCCCTTTGCTTGTTTGTTTTGAAATAGGGATTTCCCACATACCCCAAGCTGTTCTTGAACCCATAAAAATCTTCCAACTCCAACTTGCCAGGTTTGGGAATTACAGGCATGTGCCACCATAGCCAACATATAACATCTTAAAAATGAACGATTTTGTTTTTCATTTCTCAGCCACACATGTTTGGAACTCTCTGTGTTTCGCTGTATGTGTTTACAAATGGTTCATAGACTTCACCAGGATGCCAAATGATCCACAGGACAGGGCAGGGGAGTGGAATGTGGCTGCACACACCTGCTAGTCCCTCACCAAGGAGGCTTAGTGGGGAGGATGCAAGCTTAGGGCCAGCTTCACAGTGGTACCCTAATGCTGCAAAAAAAATCCCACACCAGTTTTGATTAAAAGGGGTTATTTATTGGAGGGGGAAAAACTTACTTAATACTGTCCTATACCACAGTCCTCTCATCGAAAACAGGAAACAGAGTCTAGCAGTCTGAACGGGAGCCGGAAGCAAGAGAGCCAGCGGAGGGCTGCCGCTGCTTTTTAAAAATGAAAGAAACCAGGCCCCAGTGGGCTGATATCTTAATGGCTATTGGCTGAAGGAGCAGAAGGAGCTCCTGTAGCAGGACCCTGTCTCTGCTCTCCTCCCTCAAATAAAACAAGACAAAAATGCTGTCAGTTCTGAACAGCGAACCAACTTCTGTCCTTCTAAGTCCTGAAGGCCGTGGGCTCCGGGGAGAAAGCAGAGTTACCGAGCTGGTTAGCAGGGTGCAGTCGAGCGGCTGCATGCAGCCATCACTTCATTGTGAACCATGCTTTCTTTTCTCTCCTTTCCTTGCCTTGCTCTCTCATCCTACAAGCCCGCCAAGAAACACACTGCTGTGGCCCTCTGTTGAACTGAGCTCACTCAGGCTGGCTATTTCCCTACTGATGTGCGTGTAACTGAGCTGTCTGTTCAGACATCTGCTGAGTATGGAGCAGGCCCAAGGCCCGTGCTTGAGTCTGTGGAGGCACGGGCTCTTGGTCCTAGTCTCCAATCCTAGTCCTAAACACTGGGGAACTACTTCAGAGGAAGGAGAAGGCAGCTCACAGAAGGACAGTTGAGAGTTTCATTTGGAGGTGTGTTGTGCAGTGACTTCTGGGATAGTTCCATCTGTGTTGGCTCTTTGTGTGTGTGTGTGTGTGTGTGTGTGTGTGTGTGTGTGTGTGTGTGTGCGCGCGCATGCTTGTTTGAATGGGTGTGGTGCATGGATGAACCTGCTGAGATGGAAGCCTGAGGTTGAGTTCATGTGTCTTCTTCCATCCTTCTCTACCTTGGATTCTGAGGCAGAGTCTCTCACTGAACCTGGGGCCGCCATTTCTGCTGGCCAGTTTCTTCCAGGGAGTCCGAGTCTGCCTCCCACTCATTGGGGCTATGAGAAGGTGGCTGTGTCCACTGAACTCATGTGGGTTCTGGGGACTCTGAGCTCAGTCCTCATGTTTGTTTGGACATTCCTTTATCACTGAGCCACCCCCAAGCCCTGTTTTCATTCCAAATAGGAGCGTTGTTATTTCAGTGTTCCCAATGAGCCCATTTTTCTTGTCTGTGGGTTTTTCTGTTTTGTCATTGTTGGGTCCCCACATTGATATACAGTGTTTACTCTCATAGGTGGCATGTATTCTTGCCTATGAAACACCTTCATATTCACTGACTGATAATGGGTTTTCTCCACTGGGGTCCAGAAAACACCAGAATTGCGAGAACCTCTAATACAAACCCTGGCTCTAATTTCTTCCCTAATTTGCCTGTTCTTTCTGTAATTTTGTAAGCACTTGAAATTTTGAGAAAAATGATCTTCATGAAAGTGGTATAAATTAGGGAGAGAAAATACCAACCGCTCTTTCTAGAAACCAGGAATTTACACAGGTTTGTTCAGGAGGAGCCAGCTAGACCATGTCAGTTGGTAAGAGACGATTCAGAGAGTAGCTGGGCAGGAAGGGAGTCCCGTGAGGAGACCCGCGTCAGCATCATAGAGAATGGAGGCCCTTATGGTGGACCTAGGATGCATGAGGCTGCAGGGAGGGGAATCGTCACAGGGAACTGGCCAATGGGAGCTGTGTCACAGCAGGGCTGAGCCTGCCCTTTATCATTCTTTACAAACTCACAACTTACAACTTTGCCTCTGGGCTCAAATTTAAAATCAATACTCTGGTTGTTTTCAGTGGTATTCATGGACATGCATAAATGTCAAATTTCGGAGTTGCTCGATACATCTCCCACTGAGATGGAGAGCTAGGCGAAGCTTTGTTTTCTGCCTCATTGTTTATGCTCTCATTCTGAGTGAGGGTTCTCTGGCAATTTGTCTAACAGCATCTCATTTTACACAGCGTTGAACATGGTATTGATGACGTCAGGAAAAAGGTTCAGGAAAAAGTATGAACCAGGTGAGTTTACTCAGCCCTCTTATGATTCTGTTTCTATCGGTCCAATGTCAAGGAATCAATAGAGCCTGTTGTATAAAGTCTGTTTAAGGAGTAAGGTGTAATGGGGGAGAGTTGGTGAGATATTGTAATCTAAGCTCATAGGAGCTCTGTAGACCAGGAAGGTAGTAGTTCTACTAAGAATAAATCATGAGAAAAAGGTGTGCATGTGGTTCTTGGTCAGCTGGATTTTAGGTAAAAAGGCAAAACTCGACTTTAGCTATAGCTTTTGAGGCTACCCACAAAGATTCATTTACAGTCAAGTGGAAAGAACAGACACTGCCACAAGGAGGTGTCCTCAGAAATGTCATTGTCTACATGACTCAGACATCTCTTAACGGTGCAACCAGCTGGGCCCGGGTTTCAAAACAAGAGTCTTTTCGAGGGGCACTTATATCCAAGGCATAGCAGGAAGTAAAGAAAGAAAAGAGACACAAAGAAAGGAAACAGAACCACGATTAGAGGTGGGGGAAAGGGATGATGCCATTAATGTGAGTTCTCTACAAAGGTGACAGTGAGCTGGCCCAACCTGTGCCAGACACTAGGAAAGGTCAGCCTGAGGCGGCTGAAGAAAGGGCACTGCGTTCACTGCAAGAATGTCACTGCTGCCCTTCGTTGATGGCGGGGACAGTCGTCGACAGATGACAGGGAGAAGGAATGAGTAGGTCCTGAGGATGCGGGAGGCTGCCCTCCCCATCCGTGGGTGCCCGAGGATGAAGAAGATCATCGACAGTCTTGCCTTGGAGGAAATGGTCTGGAAGGAGATGGGCAAGGTGGGAAAGGCAGCTTCAAAACACAGGCTGGACTAAGTGAGGGGGATGCCAGGGTGAGCTTCAGAAAGATGAGCTGAGGTTTTTGTGTTTGTTGTCTTTTTTGAGACGAGATGCAGCTTGCTTGTGCTGACTCTCTCTCACACACACACACACACAGAGCATGTGTGCCTGCGAGAGAGACAGAGACAGAGAGAGACACAGAGACAGAGCAGGGGGAATATAAAGTTCCCAGGTAGAGTGAGATTTCAACCAGTAAACAAAAGCACAGATAGATAGACAGACAGAGGGACGGACAGATGGACGGACAGACAGACAGGTGGGTGGGTGGACGGACGGACGGACAGACAGACAGATAGACAGACAGACAGATACAATGAAGAGATTGTAGATCAGCTCACTCACCATTGGGGTTGGGATCTGGCGGTGATGTCAGGGTATACTGTTGTGTCTGGAGAACACCCTTCATTCGAGAGGACACTGGTGAGGAATAAACCATCACCTCAGAGCAGGTGGAGTTACTTGGAAAGTTTTTTGAAGTTACGGCCTAAAGACTTCCTGAGTCTGCCTTTGCCATTAATAAAAGCAATTAGGAGCTGACATCTGGGGGACAGCCAGGCTTAATTTCTTTACAAATAAAACCAAAACCATTGGTTATCTCAAGGAGGTTAAACTGTCCATTTTTACATGCCTATTTTTCTTATTCACCAAAAGGAAAACAAAAATCAAAAAACAAAAAAACCCTGAAAGCCTTTTATCTACAGATGTTGTAGAAGACAGGCTCTAGCCAGCCTTATGTCAAATTGTCACAAAAGTCCAAATTAATAAGACTTGACTGCATGATGCTGTGCACAGGCAGGGCTGAGTGTCCTTAACTGGCCTGCCTCTGGGCACAGGAAAGCAGGCCAGCTGGCGGTGACAGCATGCTTCCAGACAGACTGTAACGAATAGCCAGCTCCAGGAAGCGCTGCACCGAAGCTGATGCGGCTAACAGGAGCTCACTCGGACGTGTCCACGCCTCGAGAATTGAGATATTAAAGTCTCATGTGCCAGGTAGGCCAGTCACTCCTTGCTCTGTCTCATAGCTGCTAGTGCTCTTTCTGCCACTAGACACAGAGAGCACTGTGGGGAGCACTTGCCACTCCCTGATACGCCTGGACAAGGTCCTCCAGCTCAACTTCTTGGTGTCTAGCATCCCTCCAGCTACACTCCTCCCCCAAGATCTCTCTGTCCACCAGATCTGGGTTCAGATCTCAAATCTCCAGCAGTGCAACCTCAAGCGCCTCGACCAGGCCTGTGAGAGCCTGTACAGTGGGGATGGGAGCGTGTGTAAGCCTTTATGTGACAGGAGTGGCTGCAGACAGGCTCTGTCTATGTGATGGAGCTGACTGCAGACACAGCGCTTGCTTTCCTGGCTTCCTCACACCGGCTACTTCGCACACCAACCAAGTTAGTAGCTCTAGACTGTGAGGTAATCCCTTCCTCGTCAATGCACTTTGTGCTAAATCAAAAGATGGAGAGGTGTGCAAAGAAAACCCCTTTTCCTCGTTCTTTTCCAGAACCTCACACAGCCTCTTAGGAGCATCCAGGAAGACGTTTCACAATATCCCTTCACCTTTCCCTACACTCGACTGTTTCCCCTAGGTTTGTGAGTGTTGTTTAGTCATTTTAAGGGTTACTTTTGTGTGTGTGTCAGTGTCTACCCACATGTATACATGGGAACCATGTGCAGGCAGTGCCTGTGGAGGTAGAGGGTGCTGCTGGATTCCACGGAACTGGAGCTGCAGACAGTGAGAGTCACCAGGCTTGACTGCTCCTGAACTCGAATCCTCTGACAGACCAGCCCCAGCTCTCAACAGCTGAAACCTCTCTTCTTTCTTTAATGATCTTTAAAAATGAAACACAAGTCATCGACCCAAACAGCAGTCTTTAAAATCAGGCATTCTGAGCTGTTGCAAACCAAAGACAGACTTAGCTGATGCACACAGAGAAGTGATGGTGGGGAAATATCAGACACCTGCTTCCTGTCGTTAGGCTGTTCTGTTTGGATGCGCGTAGGAAGCTAAGTGCACAGAAACACTGCGATCCCTGACAGGAGCTGCTCTCCGACACTGCGCCAGCCGAGGTGTTTCAGGCAATGTCTGTTGGCACTGCGCTGTGTGTGATGGCGTGCGCAATACAAATATTGCATGTCACATGTTCAGAGCAGGGGCTTCGGTGAAGTATCACTGCGCCACACAAGACAGCAGCCAGGGACACCTGAGACTCATTCACCATTTGATTTTCTAATTAATTTTTAGTCATGCATTCAGATACCCTCTACTCTTTGAAAAAATGTTTACAACCTCCATGATCAGGCCATGTTCCCATTTGGGTCACAATTTACTGCGTAAGAGGCTGAGGTGTACTAGATGGCTTATTAATATAAGGATATAACATAATGCTACTATATTGACTCACCCGGCCCCCTATTGGTGCAAAGTCAAGGTACCTGTCACTGTCATAACATTTCTGATAATAATAATATCCCATTATGGGCATAAAACTGGACCTCTTATAATTTCACAGTTTTGATGGGGAAATTGGAATTCAGAAGAATTAAGTCCTGTCTTCTGTATTGTCCTTCCCTTTTCCCCTCTCCCCGTCCCACCCCTTCAACTCCTCCACTCCCCTTCCTTTCTTCCTCTCTCCTCACAGCCCTGGCAAATCTGGAAGTAAGGGAACTGAGCAGGGCTGTTTTCATTTCTGCAAGTTATCATCGGCCCAGTCTTTGGGGATCCCTAGTCATTTTTATGACAAAGCGATCATTGTAAACGGTCTTCACAATCCCTAAGCGGAGGGGCTTATAGAAATGAATTACCAGGCTGTGCTCCACTTGCTGGGCAAACACTGTCCCATCCCTGGCAGGCTTGGTCCATTCTGCTGGTCTCCCCAGGAGAATCACGGAGATGAGTATTTCCTGCACAGGCACGCCATTATATCACTCCAGAGAAGCAGCACTGAAAATCTCCTATAGTTCCTGTCATTCACCGAATTGTGAATCTGTGCGCTCAGATGTGTAAACTCTTTCTGAGCGCTTTGTTTGCCCTTGTTTTCCTGTGGTCTCAGGCCCTGGCATATCGAGGCAATGGGCTTGTTGAAAGGGCTGAGACTCAAAGTCATGGCTGATTTTGCCTCCTGGCGGTGGTACCTACCTATGACCAGCACTCACATGTAATGCTTAGGATGGAGTGGAGGAAAGATGGGAATAGTCCTGGTGGGGCCAACACTGGCTTCTGGAACACAGAATTGCCCCGGCTAAGCCCCCATGCATGACCTTGGCCGCAACAATTAAATTGGGCGCTGTCTACTATAATCAGTTCAACCTTTATTTTAGTTACATGCAGATTTTACATGTAGTTGAATTTACATGTTTCATTATTTAGGAATTGTAGTTTGGAGCTCCCTAGTTGCACACATGCTGATTCCAGATGACTTGAGGTCTGTCTAGGTTTAAGGAGCAGAGAGATGTCTGCCTGTAGATCCACTTGGGCTACTCTCTCCTCCTCCCCTCTCCATCCTCTGGGGTTGAAGGCACAGAGGTTCCACTACCCTGTAAGTTTCAATCTCTGTTCCACTAGGGGTAGCTTGACAAGTCTGCCTACATTCATCCCATCTTCTCACCCACTCCATGCCAGTCTGGTCCAGCTGCATGTTGCAGGAGGAGCCTGCCTAGCCAAAGTCTAGCTTTGCCTCCCATGATCAGTTAATGTTCAGCCCTGCAGGCTTCCCTTGGAAACACCTACAGGAATTTTGGTGCCAGAGTCAGGCCTCTAAAAGAGTTGTACTCAAGTGCTCTGTTCACAGCTGTCCCCACACTGTGGACAACAGCATGCCTTTGAGATCACCCAGTGAGGAGGGAACATCAAGGGTTCAGGTCTCCAACCTTTGCTGCCCCTTTTTCTTTACCAGGCTCCTTTTTTCTTTCTGTTTTAGTGGCAGAAACCACTGAGCCAGCCAAGCTTCATTTTCTATTTGATGAGAACAGGAGGGCCTGGTCCCCTGAACTACACTACTTCTGGCTGGAAGATGAAAGGCGTAGCTTATCTGGCTCTCAACTGGGGGTCTGCCTTCCATAACTGGACACTGATTGGGGGAGGGACCCAGTGGACATCGTGAAGGAGCAAAGGTGTCTTCTGGTGACATTCCTGTTACTTTGTCTCAGCAGTACATAATTAATTATGCCACTAGTCACTGAGAGCTGGTTTGTCCTGTTCTGCTGAGGGGGACAGTCTGTCTATGGGGGTTAATCCTGTCTAGCTACTCAGTGCTGTTCAGAGTCTATGCACAGTGCTCTGCACAAGACCTGGCACATCATAGCTGCTTGGGTTTTGGTGAAGGAATCAAAAGAACCATTCATCCAGTGCCCAAGGTCAGAACCCAATTGTCTCCCAAAGTGAGAACTGCCAATCCCACAAGGGCTGACTTGTCTCCCTCCACATCCCAGGACCAGAGCTGATGATGGAGGCCAGGGCAGCCAGAGGGAGCAGCTGGAGGGAGCGGGAGAAGATCTGGGGAAATGGGTCTGACCCAACAGGGAAGGAGCTGGACTCTCTGCACTCCTGAAGGTCCCTGTTCTGATTTGTGAGCCTTTTCCGTCGCAGCCCTAAGAACAGACACATTGTCTGGCAGAACTAGATTGCAGCTGTCATCAGTGGCCACTTTCTATACCTTAACTTGGGTTGAATTTATGAAGGAAAAGGAGAGAAGAATCTAAATCCCATCCACTTTGCTCTTTTATTTGAAAGGCCTTTGTCTGTGTGCTGGGATGCACGTGACCAAAATCCACAAGTGTGGGGCATGTTCTTCATTCTTATACCAGCACTTGCTATTCCTGATTGCACGTGGGAGGCCGCACAATGGAGTGTTTAAAAGGGTTTGAAATCCAGATTCTGGCGCTTGTTAGCTGTTTTATCCATTACTAATTTGTAAGTCTCAGATCTCTTATCTGCAAAACAAGAGAATGTGATTATAATAAACATTTAATAAACATTAGCATCTGTCACAGGTATAAACTAAGCACACACCCCACACATTCCTACACACACACACACATCTCCTTTATCAACCGAATTTGTATTCATTCCTCTGCAAACTGGTTCCTTCAATGAACACTTCCGAAGCTACTACAGGGATCCAAATCCTGAGGCTTCACGATTTAGGTTCTAATTCTTGCCCAGATGTTTACTAGATGGGTGTTCTCAGGCAAATTACTTAACCTCTCCGTTTCCTTAAAGCTTTGTCTCCAAAGTAAATGTATATGTAGATTGTAGAATCTGAGATGATGCCTAATAGCAGGTGTGAAGGTCTGGTGGGGATAGCATGGTATATTAGGGAAACAGAGAGGCAAGGCTGGTGTTTGGGGGGCTGGGATGGCAGGGGAAGTTAGGCAGGTACCAAGTCCTGCAGGACTTTAGAGGTCAGACAAAGGTTTCATACTCGGCAGATGCCATCAGGCAAACTCAAGGGAGCAGATGCCTTCACAGCCTTGTCTGTGGTTGTAGCTCAGAGACAGGATAGGGAAGCTCCCACTGCGGACAGCAATTCAACCTTCAAAGGGAAGGTGCCATATTGTTCAAAGCCCTTCAGGCACTAAGTCATCCTTCCTGGCTTTCTCACCCAGACCTTGTTCTGGTCTTACTAGACTAGAGTGGGAAATCAAGGGGGCATGAGAAAGGAAAGGGGCCCCTCATTCTGGAATCCAGATGACGCTTCTCACCAGCAGAGGATCACGAATCCAGTGCAATTAACATTTGCTTGCACCCTTTCTCCTTTTCCAGCTGCAAACCAACAGTTTTCTAGGAATCTCACCAGACATCTCCATCTGTGCAACACTGCTATTATCAGAAATATGAGGGAGCCCCACTGGACTTCCTACCTGTTACCAAGGAAACTGAGGTCCCATCTTAGGGTTCTTAGACTCATTAACAAGTGAATTTAAGAACAGACTCAAACAGGAGCTTGAAGACAGTTTTATTAGAGATACGAAGTAAAACTCCAGAGCAGCCACACTGGATCTCAGCTGCTGCTGAAGCAGGGGGATACAGCAGAGCAAGGGAGAGAGCCCTGTCGACTGGGTTAGGCATGGAGGACAGCATCCACATGGTGGAGAGAGAACCTTAGGAGAAAGAGAGAGGTTCCGAGTATTAAGGAAAGTGTCCTTAGCAAGAGAAAGAAGAACAGGAGAAATTATTCTTTTCTGAGTAATTTAGAGAAATGGACGCTGAAGAAGCTGCACAGCTGCAGTTCTGTAAGCAGCTGTGCTGATGGGATTTTGGGGAAGGAGAGTACATTGTTTCTTTTAAGGCATAATTATTCTGCCCATCCAATGATGCTGGTGAGGTTCTGGGAAGGGAGAGTACATTGTCTTTTTTAAGGGATAATTATTCCGCCTTTAAGCATGGCTTATGTTAAACTCTCCTTTCTGAGGGGTGGCCAGGTGATTGATAGGTGCAGTTTGCAGCTCCTGATTTTAACATGCTAGACTGTAATCCCATCCAAGCCACGCCCACAGCCATGCTGTAGCTTCCCTTATCAAAGAGAGAGGAAAGGAGAGGTGTCTCACAACTTTTTGAGATGTGTTTTGAGAGCCATCAAAATGGCTTAAACAGCAATTTCCATTCGTCATAAGTCCAAACCCACGCTCTTGAGTGTTTTATTCTTTCTCCCCTCCTTCTATTTTTAGCTCTGGCTGTGCTTCATTTTGGCTCACCCTGGGTTTTTCTTCTGTGTTGAAAGTAAGGACTTAATGTTGCTTGAATTGAAGTCTGAGGACATTAAAAGAGAACTCTTCAAGATGTCAGGGTGACAGAATGGGATCGTGCCCCTCGCCCCCATTCAGTCTCCCCTTGTAAGGCAACAAAATTCAAAGACTTCAGATGGCAAAAGTGAAGCCATTTTTATTCACATTTCTAGAGGCAAGTGTCAGCCTAGACAAAAGATGAAATGGCTGGCCCTCAAATTTGACACAGAGCAATCCCTTCTCTTTCTTCCACATAGTTTGAGTATTTCAGAGAGTTACACCCTTCTTGCTCATCTAGCATGGCATCTACCCGAGAGTTCCCATCATCTTGAGGTCACCCCCCTCTTTTCCTCATGTGTTGGCTCAGTCAAATAGTAGACTTTGATTTCTCAATCCTAAAACAGACCAAAGGCACTTGGATAAGCAGGGGCCAGCTGATACCCAAGGAAGACAGGGACCTGGTACCTCCTGCTAATCTTTCATATTTTGATGAACTCACACTGAGAGTGGAACCACAGTGATTTATTTCTTACACCCTTAGCTCCTCAGTCCTTATGTCTGGGGAATTCCAATGAGATACATCAAGCATAAATAGAAGATAGTTAGGGTTTATTAGCATAAAGTAGAACAGTCTCAAAGGGAGAGAGTAGGCAGTCGACAAAGTTACAACTATCCTGAACTATGTTTTAGGTAGACTTTCCATCTAAAGCGTCAAGAGCAGGGAGCTCTTCTTGATGAGGACTTCTCTGCACAGGTGATTGGCAGATCCACCTGGGACAGCAAAGCTGAGGAATTTCTGCCGTTGGCCTCAGGTACTACCTGAGGACATTCTTAGTAGTTTTTCAGCTGATGCCAGCTAGTGGTCCTTTAAAGCATCCAAGCTTCACATCTTAGTCAGACACAGATGGGCAAAGAACAACTATTAAGGAGGCTGCTGATAAATCATAGTTAGGCTCTGGATCCGGCCTCTTCCCATATCTCTGCAGTCACTAGGTTCTAACTGGTTAGCTACCTTTGCAAAAAGAACAGCGAAAGGCATGTCCTTGTTCTTTCTCAGACCGCCATGGCTAGGTAGCACGCATGTGCAGAATGCAATGACTCCACCCAGCGCCAGTGATCCCCTTCTCAGTCCCTGCAGTCTGGCAGTTTGCAGTTCTGGCTTTACATGCGGACGATTAGGAGGGAGAGGGTGTGTCCATATGGTCTTCAGACCTGCCGATATCGATCTAGTGGTCATCCCAGAAGCCTCAAAGCCAGGTTTACATCCAGGAAACTCTGCTATGAGCAACTTTGATCCTGAATTGTCCCCGACTAGCCTTGCACACTTTTACAGAAAAGTGAGCACGCTCATTTCTCTGCTCCCACCAAACCAGTAGTGCTTAGCACAGTGAAAGACACCATAAAAATGGATCCATCCATGAACAGTGGCCATTCAGAGTGTCACCAATACTGACAAGATTGGTGCCCCACACATGGAACCCAGAAGACTTTGTATCCCATCTTAGGGTTCTGGTGAATGGGACAGTGGGAAGTGGGGGAGGGGTTTGTGAGGGGTGCTGGAGTGCTGGCCCTGAATGACACAAAGCTATTTCTGCTTCTGGAAATCTGGGGTTCCCAGTGTGAACCAGAGTTCCTGGGAAGAAACACACCGCATACTGATCTTTATGCAAAGCCAATAAACTGATTAGAACTTCAAGGCCTGTGGAGAGGTGGAAACGTCCAGGTCCAGTGCCTGGTTTCAATTTGTCTTGGGCTATCTTTAGCCTCCTTAGCGGTGATCCTCTGCCCACCTATGCCTGACCTTGTATCTAACAGATGAAACTTTTTACGACATTTTAAAAGACGGGTAGCTTCCACTAGCCAAAAAGCTCCGAATGTCCTTAGGTCGCATCTGAGGCTACAGCAGAGACGCCCTGCTTTGCCTTACCTGCCTACCTGACATTTCCACCAATGGATTTGAAAGGAAACCTTCCATTGATGACTTAGTCTGTTCTGTTGCTAGAAAAGCTTCATGGATCTGCTACCACACTGGAACAAGGAACTGGGGGTGATCCGCGGCTGTGATCTCTGGCCCCGGCCAGTGTCACGTCTACTTCTCTGGAACAAACCATCTTTCAGGTAAGAGTTTGTTTTGTGATGACGCCAGAGACAAGCCACTGTGACACAGCCGGGCTTCCTTTCTGCGGTTTGCCTCTATAGCTCTTTGAATAGCTCTGAGTTCCTGGAGGAGGACGCATTTGCATTACAATACTTTTCATGCCAGCCTGGGTGTCTGCACCAGCGAAACGTCCCCTTGATCAAACTGGCACTGTTGTGGGTGTTTGGAAAGGTACATGCTTTCTTTGCTAGGCCTGAGGAGCAGGCTCAAAGAAGAAAACATTGCATTCTTTTTGTAACAAATCGTAGTTGTCAGGTACACAGCCAGTCGGGGGAAGAATGACAAGGTGGGCCAAACTCTGCAGGCTTCCCTAGCCAGAGTTGATTTCCAGAGGCCCCATTAAACACCACGTGCAAAGTCTGTACAGACAAATATAGGTCAACTTCTTTGATGCCTAAATCACTATCTGCAAGCCAGAGCTTCTTCTGCAAGTCAAGGTTTTGTTTTACATTCTGCACAGAAGCAGGCTCACAGAACCTCTGCCTCCCCCATGATTCCCAACACCAGCTCTCCCTGTGCAAGCCCCTCGCCTCCTCCCAAGATCCAAGGACTTGAGCCAAATGCAGTGATGATACTGCTCGATTCCGTTTCTGTTTAGGGAATCTTTTGATTTTCTGGTTGAGTTGTTCTAGAAAAGATACAGGTTTAGTCCTGAGTCCAACTGGCTTATTGGATTTATGCATTTAAAAACAACTTTGATTTGCTTCACAGCAGACTTGAAAAATAATCTGGGCTCAATCTGATTTTGGAAATGAGTGTGACTTACCCTGACTTTTTCATAATTCTTCCTTTAAGACCCTGCATTCTACACAGAAAGCTCAGTTCTGGGAAACAACTTTTCAGGGTTCTGGACTGACTGTGCTCAAGAGCAAAGGGTTTTTGGGAAGGACACTTTCATCAAAGAATATGATGTGGGATTCCCCTCTGTATGCTGTGAATACCATTGGTTAATAAAGAAGCTACTTTGAGCCTGCACAGAGCAGAATAGAGCTGGGTGGAAAAAAACTAAACTGAATGCTGGGAGAAAGAAAATGGAGTGGCGAGATGCCATGTAGCCCCAGCAGAGACAGACGCAGGGGACAGAACTTTACCCAGTAAGTCACAGCCATGTAGTGATATGCAGATTAATGGAGATGGGTTAGTTTAAGATATGAGTTAGCCAGAAATATGCTTAAGCTATTGGCTAAACAATATTGCAATTAATACAAATTTCTGAGGTCTCCTTCTACAAGAATTGTCACAGTCAATTTGAATAAATACATATGTGTTTATTCAGTATTCATTTTGACAGTGACCATAACATTACCCTTTCACAGGACAAGAGAAGCCTGGAGCTGTAGCAACTTTGTCACAAACTTGGCAGCTGACCTAAATTCTTCTGGGAAATAAAAAATGGGCTTTGCCCCATTGTTTCTGTTCCTAATAGTCTCCATGCTTCTGTTTGGTTGTCTAGAATCTCTTTGCTCAGTCCTTTGTTTTCCATGTTGTGATTTCTCTTGCCATTCCTGGAACCAATCTGTAGGTGGAAGTTTTTTGTCCCACCCACCAGTTCCCAGTTAGCCACTCAGACTCTTAGTATTCATTATAAATGCTCAGCCAATAGCTCAGGCTTATTACTAGCTTACTCTTACATTTAAATTAACCTGTATTTCTTATCTATGCTTTGCCATGTAGCTTGATACCTTCCTTCTCTCAGCACAGTATTTCCATCTTGCTTCTCTCTGCATCTGCTGGTGATTGCACTGACTCTGCCCCTCTTCTTCCCAACATTCTCAGTTTGGCTATCCTGCCTATACTTTCTGCCTGACTACCAGACAGTCATTTGTCTATTAACCAATGACAGTTATATATATTTACAGTGTACAAAAAGATTATTACACAGTACCAATCAGTAGCTCTCGTGGTGCTAATTGTGAACTAGTGTTGATCTTATAGAAACTAGGGTTTGGATTGGCTATAAGGAAGCAAAATCTGCTAGAGGCTTAATAAAGCATGAATGGAGTTGGTTTGTTTTCAGGGTAGATGGTCAGAGCTTGGTGCTCTAAGGTTGATCCCTTAGTTTTCTCATCATCTGAACTGAATTTTTCCTCTGTCATCTTCACCATCTGCACCGATAGCCTTATTCATAAAAGGAGGGTTTGGCTCCTCATTCTTTTCTTTTTTTAAAGTATTCATGAGTTTGGGGTGGAGAGATGGTTCAGAGATTATGAGAACACACTGCTCTTCCAGAGGACCCAAGTTTGGTTCTCAGCATCCACATTAAATAGAATGTGCTTTTGTTTTGTTTTATTGTTTTGTTTTTTAATACAGGGTTTCTCTGAAAAGTCATGGCTGTCCTGGAACTTGCTTTGTAGACCAAGCTGACCTCTAACTCAAAGAGTTTCTCTTGCCTCTGCCTCCCAAGTGCTGGCACTAAAGGTGTGTGCCAGAACTGCCCAGTCAGAATGCACTCTTAACTAAGCCATCTTAACAGCTGCTAAAGAGGGACTCTGAGTGTATGAAATAAGGTCAAGTATTCTACCTTGGCTATCCTCTGGTTGTAATGCCGCTTACCAGAAAGCCCAACCTCTCCCTGCTTCTCTGCAGCTTGATTTTCTCTAACGAGGCTCCAGACCTGTGTACGTGTTTCTGTGCACTCTAGTCTGCCCCAATGATCCTCTGTCCTTCCTCAATTCACCACTGTACTGTGAAACTCGCTGTGGGTCTAAGAACCTAATACTCGATATAACTTGTCCTCTCACTTTCTTCAAGACAATCTCAATTTTCTTGGTCTCATATTTCATTTCAAAATTGGCTTGTCAGGTCTTATGGTTTAACTATAAAATATCCCCACACCCATAGTGCATCTGTCACAGGCTTAGCACTTCTCTGTGGAACTGCTCTGGAAAGACTTAGAAACCTACAGAGTTGGGATGACTGTTCCTGGTTCTTCACTTGACCCCTGATTCTGTCTACCATGAGGTAACTCGACTCTCCCCAAACATGTCCCCACAGCAATATTCTGCTGCATCAGAGTCCAGGCAGGGGTGCAAAGATTGTGACTAGAATCTCTGACACTTTAGCCTGTTCTGTCAGATATTTAGACCTAGGGACAAAGCAATAGACAATGTTGCACCTGAGTGCCCCACACAGACTGCTTATGGCTCCACAGAAAATTCAATGAACTTACAGGTCGAATTTGGGCAGAACTGACATCTGTTTGTAGAGAGCAGTTTGGACCCATTACTGTGGTCCATTCCTTCTGTTATTTCTCTTTCATTTCTCTCAGTGATATAGATTGAAACTCTTACACTTACCTGTTGATCTGTAATTTCTGTCGATCTCATATTGTTTACTTTCTCTGTTACGTTCATTCAGTAAAGTCCATTCTATGAGTTTTTCTTTAATTTTCAGATTTACCCATTTCAGCTCTCTGTCTTCAATTTGCTCTTCATTCTTGTCTCTTTGCTGCATTTTCCCTGTAGCAAAAACCTAGTTTGTTTTCCTTCGCTGGGGATAACTCTCTTGGCTACTATAAAATTCTTGTGGGTTGGTGTCATTGTTTGAGTAATAGCAGGCTTACATTCAGCCTGCTCTTTCCCTGGATTCTTTGAAAGTCAGGCAATCTGAGATTACATGTGGACATCTTGAATGCAAAGATAGGAGGATCCTGGAGTCTGGAGTCTTGCATCTGTACTAATGAATGCTGCTTCCTTTGTTAGCAGGCTGTTGTGCTAGCGATGCTGCCCACAGATTCTCTCTGAATCATCTGCTTGGGTTTGGATGCAGAGCTCTGTCTGTCAGCTACCAGCTCTCTGTCTGCTTCATGCCCCATTGTTTCAGGGTTATACAGAGATATGAGTAAATAGAGTTTAGAAAGCTCCCCCTCTGTGTACTTCAGAACCAAGTCAAATGCATGGATGTCACTTTCCTGTGTCTCCAGGCTGGAAAGACCACAAGCACTTTTATGAAAACCCACCTGCCCCTCTGCATGAATTCAAGTGTTGAAGGGACTTTATCCAGATAGCTTTTTGGCTCTCTCTGAGCCCCTTAGCTGCCACCCTCCCTGCCTCTCCGTGCTCTGTTAACTCGACATCACCTTCAGACTTGTGGTTTGTCAACAGTCAGCTGCTAAAGGGCCTGTTGCTCTGTCCAGATGGGGACTGTGATTAAATGAAGGTTGACTTGCTCAGTATGGACAGTTCTTGAATGCCAAAGGCTAGACTCAGTCCCATCTCTAAGTTTTAGACTGATTGTCAGCAGTCTTACACTTAGCGGATAATGATGCCTGCATTGAAGCATGGGCAGCAGCAGGGAATGGCCTGTGTTACAGCCCTTGGGACCACTGGTCCCAAACATGGCCAACATTACAGTGCTTGGCCCTTGGCAGCTTGCTGGGGCACTACCATAGACTGGAATCACAGTTTCTCATCATTGGCTTTCAGGGACTTCATCTAACCTCTCCTGTCTTCTCTGCTTCTGATCCCACAGTTTCTGCTCACATGGCTCCCGGGCACCCTTTCGACACTTCATTCCTGCTGTTGCTACTGCTGCTTCTCCTGCCCCTGTCACAGCTGCCCCTGGCTGCTGTCATCGTCCCAGCTCAGCCTACTACTTCACCTGACATGAAGACTTCCCTAGTGAGCAGACTTGTACTTGTATCCATCAGGAGGACGTGAACAGCAAAATCAGATGGTATCATTTTATCTAGGCTGTCCACACCAGCCTTCTGGACAGGGGCTTTGAAGTAGGTCTGAGTGTCCCACACCTACACTCCCTGCATTTCCTTGGAAAGGTGGTGGGCTTCAGGTATCTCACTGGGGTGCAAGTCACATATAGCAGGTAGAGCTTTAGTTCTCATAGGGTGGAGGCATCCCTGGGCCTGGCCCTCAGTGTTGTCCAATTAGGACAGTGAGTTCATATCATGCTGGAGAACTCAGGAGAAGGACTAATCAGGAGGTTGGGAGCTGGCAAGACAGAAAGAGCTCAACATGGCATCTACTCCAACCACAGGAACAGAGAGCACACTGGGGTTTATTCTGGACCATACCCTCCTCTCCCTTCATTCCTCCTAGCTCCCCCCCCTTCCACCTTTCCTCTTCCCTAAATCCACTGCTTCTCCATTTCCCTTCAGAAAAAAGCAGACCTCCCAGGGATATTAACCAAACACAGCAGAACAAAATGCATTAAGACTAGGCACAAGCCCTCATATAAAGGCTGATGAGGGAACTCAGTAGGAGGAAAAGGGTTCCAAGAGCAGAAAAAAAAAGAGTCAGAGATAACCCTACCCCAACTTTTAGGATTCCCTCAATCTGGCAACCATGGCATATTTGCAGAGATTCCAGCACAGACCCATACAGGGTCTGTGATGGTCCCTTCAGTCTCTGTGATTCCCTATGGGCCCTGCTGAGTTGATTCTATGGGCCATGTTCTTCTGGTGTCCTCAACCACCCTGACTCCTACAATTCTTTCTCTCCATCTTCCGTGGGGTTCCCTAAGCTCCACCTAATGTCTGCTTGGACATTTGCACCATTTGGAAACAAAGGAGAGCCTACTCAATGGGAACATTGGGGTGTGCATTCCTCAGGGAGACACCACAAGGACACTGAGAGCTCATGTCTTCTGGGGGCTGGGGAACAGAGAAGGAAACTGAACCCCAGCTTTTTATCACCTTCCCAAGGCTTCACAGGTATGGGGGATAGAGCCACGTGCACGTCATGGTTCAGAATTGGGATGAAGCTAGAGCAGAGGATCTGGAAGCCTTCCCTAAGGAAGAGGCACTGAGCCCCCCTCTGGGCCTTTGATCAATAGTGGATTTTTTTTTTTTTTGATTTTTCGAGACAGGGTTTCTCTGTAGCTTTGGAGCCTGTCCTGGAACTAGCACTTGTAGACCAGGCTGGTCTCGAACTCACAGAGATCCGCCTGCCTCTGCCTCTCGAGTGCTGGGAATAAAGGCATGTGCCACCACCGCCCATCATTCAATAGTGGATCTTTATTTTCCATTCAAGTAAACAAATTGAGACAAACAGTAAGGTGGGTGTTTAAAAAATTGCCACGGATCTTGATTTATTTAAGGCAGATGAGAGAGGGAAGAGGGGTAGCTGTTTGCATATTTCAGTGTCCTGATCCTCATTCACAACCAATGGTACACAAGCCACCCCCTTAGTAACCTTTCCGGACCCATCCCATTGAATGAACTCTAGGCCTGAGCTCTCATAGGCTCATGAATTTCAATGCTTAATTCCCTGTTAGTGGAACTTCTTGGGAAGGACTAGGAGGTGTGGCTTTGTTGGAGGAGGTGTGTTACTGGGCAGAAGCCCATTCTAGGTCCAGACTTGCTCTTTCTCTGTCTGCTGCCTGCTTCCATGCTTCCCTGATGATGGCTGTGGACTGTAACACTCGGACACTGTAAGCAAGCCCCAGTTAAATGTGTCCTTTTAAAATTTGCCTTGGTCACAGTGTTCCCACAGCAACAGAAGACTGACTAGTATAGTTGTCCTGCTGAAAAGAGAAGGCCTGGTTTTGGGGACAAGGACTTGCCAGGAAGGAAGTGGAATCAGGCTCTTTCCTCCAAGGACTTCCTGGCAGAGCAGAGGCAACAGATCCAAACTCCAGCTTCTCACCCGCTACCTGTCCCTGCCCTCCCCAGCACACTCCCTAGCACACTCCTGGCCTGTCATCAATCTAACTTGTTAGGGCTATTGACCTGGCTGCTGGAAAGCCTTTGTCCAAACTCCAGCCCTGTTCAAATAAATCCATTTTCCCACATCAGAGGCGGCCAATTGGATCTCTCAATTATCAAATTGTGTGGCCAGGAGCCCATATACTTCTATGAGGTAGAATATGTAAGCTTCTCTGCCATGGAAATGTCGTGCTGGCACCTACGGGGAATGAGTGGAGTATTTAAAACACTTTGTTAGAGGCTGGTAAAGGAGAAAGGTGCTTTGCTTGGGGGCAGTGGACCCTGCTCTAGGCCGAGCTGTGTAGCAGGTGGCCTCACAACAGTATTGCTGTCCAACCTTAACCTTTTCTCTTTGCCGTTTCCCACCGAGCTCAAGTGTACAAATGAGAAAGCCAATCTTTCTCTTAACGTATATCTTTGACCTATATGACAATGTGGATAATGTTTTAACACCGTTACGTCTAATTAAATCAGCACATCATAAACAGATCAGCTCTACTTGCTGGTCATATACTTTGTGTCAAGTAGTAATGTGATACATTTAAAGTCCTACATAATGTGAGAGATTAGCTTTTCTTAAACTCAAACCCTGGCTCCCAGTTTGATCTCAATCCCGGCCCTCACTGAAGATTATTGCATTATGCAAAAGGGAAAACTTTTCAATGTTCTGTGCCCTTCTAGAATTTCCCACATGTTTACACATTTCAATCCAGTGGAAAATGTAACACAGGTGTGTGTGTGTGTGTGTGTGTGTGTGTGTGTGTGCTGTAAATAGAATTACCTAGATCTTCCTACCCTTTGCTTTTCACATGCAATAATGTCTTGAGTATTCTGCTCACGTTGGTAAGAGGTCGGGCTTCTATCTTAGTTTCCAAAACAGGACGATGCACAGTTTATTTGCTCTTCCCCTATTAAAGCACAGCTGGGTCGTGTCTCTTTTTTTCTTTCCTGTCTGGTATAAGTGAGAATTCTGTGTTTCCTAGTACTGAGCCCTAGCTTCCTCACTGACAGGAGCTGTTCAAGTGCTCACACTGGCCTGCTGTGGCTGATGCATGGACAAGATTTCAAGACATTTCCCTGGGCAAGGCAATCTGCATATCACTTTGAGGACGTTTGGGGTAGAAGAAGCTCTAAAGCCAAGACCACTATCTATGACGATAGCATCTATATATTTTTCAAACAATAAAAGGGACAATCAACCCCCAGGAAACACACGGTTGTCACTTTCATTCTGGTTCATTTGTATTTTGCATTAGGAAGCAGCAGAAATCTCCTGCAGAGACGAGGAAAACAAGTTCTTAATTAAGAAGAATGTGTTAGGCACAGAGACCTCCTTCCTTCTGGTCACTGCATGTAAGCTTTACCTCCTGTACTCCCAGGAAGCCATCCTACTGAGGGGAGGGGGCTGATGCCGCCCCCACCCAGCCACCGCAGTCCCACCTCGGGAGCTTCTATCCTGAAGTCTTCAGAACAAAATGCTAATCTTTGCATTTGTATATCATCCCAAAATTTACAGCTTGTTTTTAATGGGAGGTTTATGTAAACATGACTTGTTTCCATATGAAATACTCAAGCATTATGGAAATGTGTTAAAAAAAGCATCAAATCTACATCTTCTAATTTCTTCCTTAATATTTATGCATATTTTAGCAAATATCTTGCAGATGGTAAATTCCTAGTACCTCTTTATAAAGACATAAATTTTATAACTGACTGGGGTTGCTGCATGTGTGTATTGCATCTGTGTGTGTATACAAGTGTATGTGATTGCATGTGTATGTGTGTGCATACAGCGGCATGCACCTATGAGGATGCCACAGGTTGATCGCCTTGTATTTCTGAAACAGGCTCTCTCACTAAAACTGGAGCTCATTGGTTTGTCAAGATTCTGTGGCCTGGGTGGTCCAGGAAGCAATTGTCTGCCTCATCAGCACTGGCCTTGCAGGCATGCACCACTACTCCGCCAGCACTGGCACTGCAGACATACACCACCTGGCATTGGCATGCACCACCACTCTGCCAACACTGGCATTGCAGGCATGCACCACCCCTCTGAGTTTTGATTTGGATTTTGGGGGTCCAGACTCAGTTCCCCGTGCTCACAGGAAAGAAAGCTTTCCCAGCTGTCTCTCCAGCCCTAAACTGATATTTTTTTAAGAATTCCATTTTTCACTCACTAGCATGCTCCAGCAATGCCAAGTGCATGTGATTTGTCTTGATCCTGACCAAATCAGTCACATGGTGTTCTTGTGCATTCAATCAATCATTTATTCCTTCACCTACTGGCTTCCCACATATTTACTGAATGCTTTGGTGCATGATGACAGTATACTAAGCAGTGGACACACAGCCGCACAGCCATGTGCCACATGAGGCAGTAGATTTATAGACAGTGGGGAGATGAATGATCAGCAATGTGTGGCTAACCTTATGGGACTGTTTGTCACTGGGTGACTTGGATGACTGAGTAGTGACTCCTGAGAGATGGCAGTGGATGTGGGGGTGTTTACAGGGCAATGAGGGAAGGGTCTGCAAGACTCTGAAAATGATAGAATCCTTGGCCATTCTGCATATCTGTCGTACTGGATAGAGTGGGTGGGAGAACAGTTTGAGAGGTGCGGAGACAGATGAATCTGGCCGAAGCAGTGCAAGGAGCACTCCATGACCTCTTACAGAATCAACCTAATTTTCCAAACATGAACATATCCCACCTTCCACTTACCTCCACAGACCTTGATGTGACTCCAGGAAGGAGGGACAGACAGACTAGCTCTATCTGTATGGACTCATAGAAACTAACAATTTCAACCAGAGATTTTTTTTCAAGAATGTTTGAAATAAGGCAGTGGATTAGTCCCTTTTCTAGTCCCTGGTTTTATTGGGAGGAAATATAGAAAAAAGAGGGCATAAAAGGAAATTTTCGCAAGCACCCAGGTCTCTATTCTGTAGATTCATCTGGACTTAGGAGGTGTAGGTAAAATAAAACCCATAAAGAATAGTAAGTTATACACATTCTGGAAACACTTAAAAACTGAGCAGATTTTCAGCATTCAGGAGTAAACAAACATGAGCCATCAACCAACACGGACTTCCAGAGGTTGAGACCTGCCACGTGCTTGCGACCCACGTATGCTAGGACCAGCTCAGGTAATCACTTATTGCAGCAGGTTTGCCAACAGCACAGCGGCATGAAGAAGATAAACCTCCTGAGGAAAGAGAAGGCAGATTCCAGGGATAGGTAGCTTGTGCATTAGAGGGACGAGTTTATGGACTGTACATTATACAAAGAACTAGGGAAGATGCTAGCTAGAAAACAGGGCCATGAGAAGTAGGGTGTAAAGTCACCATTCTCCTCCCAAAGCAGACAGAGGAGGCACTAGGAAGGGGCTTTCCTGTCTGTGGAAGTCTGCTAGCTGACAAGAGTCTACAGCATGGGGCCCATGCAGAAGAGTCAGGGTTCTCGCCGGGACAGGTCTTTGCCAGGGCTCTGTCCTTTCTAACGCTGTGCCATCTTGAGAGAGAGCCGGCAGCATCCTCACACTGAAATCAGCATGATCTCGAGGGATGGTGGAAGCTGGTGGCACCTACATCCATCAGGACAGAAAGGGACATGTTGTCATGGCTTTGATCCCCTCATTTGGCAGGAAAGATGGGCCATGCATGGGAAACAGAGTGTTGTCTCACCAAATGACCTTCAGCCAGGAGGAGTGACAGGAAGGCACCTTCCCTGTGAGTGGATGCCCTGCTTGGGAAACCTTCAGCAGGCTCCTAGGTTTTGCCCGGTCAGAGGTTGGAGTCCTCTGACCACCTGCTGTCTTAGGATTCCTGGCTTTGACAGAACAAGGCTAACCAGCACGGTTCTGATCTCAAAGAAGGGATCAAAGGGCACACATGGGAATCAAAGAACAGACCATAACATGATTTTGATATTTAAAAATACTTCCATTTCCTTAAGAATGGCTCTGGAACTTTTTGGAATTTAGGGAGTTTTCATGTCCATTCCCAAAAGGAAACTGTAAGCAGAGGCAGAGAGCAGTCCTGCCCATGTTCCAGTTACTATGATTCCCCAGTTTGCTGGTTGAAATATCATTTTTCTCTCCACAGCGAACAAGCATGTTTCATGGCTGACTAGATTTGAAGGTAATTTGGGGGCACTGCTCAAAGAGTCAGGGAGAAAACAGTTTGGATCCCAATAGTAAAGTTAGAAGCAAATTCAAAGTCTCAGGGAAAGGATTTGCAAATGAATTAAATTTTAGTGGGTGACTCCACATGTAGTTTGTTTGTTAGAAGGACACATTTGTTGATTGAATATTATACTAGTAAGTAGGAAAGATCTGTGCTTGCATTTGAGACTCATTCCTGAGACACATTTCAAGTTCCCAAATTTCTATTAAAATTTGCTAACCATCTTCCTCAACATTTTGCATTTTCTTCTTTTTGCAAAGAAATTTGCTTATTTTTATGTGTTCATTTATGTGCATGCTTATTATGCTCTACAAGGAGGCCAGAGGAGGGCTTGGGATCCTCTAGAACTGGAGCTACAGGTGGTTGCAAGCCATCATATGGGTGCTAGGAATTGAACCTGGGTCCTCTATGAGAGCAAAGGACATAACTGCTGAGCCACCTCTTCAGGCC
>JAQHUG010000005.1:6665665-6676986 GCA_028555095.1 Dicrostonyx torquatus
AGAAACATTGTTTTCTTGGAATGAATGCTGCATTTTCAACGAAGCTCCTTAGGCGTTCAAACAATCATATTTATTCTACACGCAACAGTAGTTTTGTTCTATATATTGTGAAAATCCTTCTAAATGTTAATGTCAAGGCCCAAGGAAAGAATACGCCAAGATGTGGCTTCTCATTAGCAAAAAATCTATTGAGTCCAGGGGAGTTTTTTTTTTTTTTTTGTACCTCTTAAGAACATGAACTAGAGTCAGAAAGAGTGGAGTTCAAACCCTAGCTTACAAACTGGATGACTTTAGGAGAATCATTTATTAACACTCAATATGGTTTTTAGCTTTGCTGATTGGTGACATAAGGTTTCACTATGCAGCCCAGGCTGGCTTCAAATTCACACTCTCATGCCTCAGCATATTGATTTATAGGATTATGGGAATCTTCCACTGCATGCACCTTTTATAGGACTCTCGAGCAAATATAGAACCACTCAGTATTTGATGATTTATTAGATATAGGTTAGATATTCCACACTTGAAATTGTTCATACTAGAGCTGTCTTAGACATCAAACTTTGAGGACCATTAGATATTGTCACTTCTAAGTCTAAACACAAAAATCATTTATATTTCTGTGGGATAATGCTCTTGTATTCTGTAAAGATTTGCCACTTATATTGGTTTAATAAAACTCTGATTGGCCAGTAGGCAGGCAGGAAGTGTCGGTGGGGCAACCAGACTAAGAGACTTCTGGGAAGAGGAAAGACAGAGATGTAGTCATCAGCCAGGTACAGAGGAAGCAAGATGAGAATGCCTCACTGAGTAAATTACCAAGTCACGTGGCTAAACAGAGATAAGAATTATGGGTTAATTTAAGCTGTAAGATCTAGTTAATAATAAGCCTGAGCTAATAGGCCAACCAATTTATAATTAATATAAGCCTTTGGGAGTTTTGTTGGGACTGAACGACTGCAAGACTGGGTAGTTCAGAAACTTCCCCCTACAATTTCTTATCTTTCTTATATACATAGCCTGAAAGTAACCATTTATTATATTTTTGCTGTCTTTGTAAGTTAATAGGAATTTAACAGGAATCACAGCATTTAATAGGAATCTGCCACATGAAGTCAGGTGCAGAATTTTCCAGTTACATGATGTGAGCACTCAGAAAGTTTGGAGTTTGGTACATTTCAGATTTTGGATTATCAGACTGGAGATGTGCAGCCTGGAATCCATTTTATATAATTGTAGGTTTTCATATTTATTCAATAAACAGCATTAGTGTACTGTATATGTTATTGATTTGTATTATGAATTTCTAGCTCAGTAGTGGTGCTTGACCGTGGTACAAGATCAGTCTTGATTAATGTCCATCATACATCCAGTAACTATTGCTTGAGCCACACATGATATTTTAGGAAATAGGATGGACATTGCTTTTGCCCTTCTGGAGTGCATAGGAAGGCAGGAGAAGGGTAAGTAAATCAGTTAATATGGAGTTGTGAGATGTGGGGTGTGTGGCAGAGGAGAAGCCACTCTGTGAAATTTGAGGAGAGGTGTGACGAGGTCGCCATCAGAGAAGAGACAAGATGTATACAGGTACAGGGTGTGGTTTCCAGCGGCAACACAGCCTCATGCAAGCCTTTGCCAACACTGCCAACCCCATGGGTCTTTCAAATTTCCTGCTAGCTCCTGTAGAGCCGACCTGATAGATGCTCTCATCTCACGAAAATGTGAGGTTGAAAAGGGAATTCTTTGACAAAACTACCAGCAAACCAAACTCAGCAGCATTGGAAAAAAGCCATCTTCTTCCACCCATTGGGGTTTATTCGCAGACTCCCAAAGCGGGTCTACATAAATAGATTTGCTGATGCGACTTATCCTATCAGGAGTCAGAGGACAAAGACTGCATCCTTATCCCCCACAAGAAGCAAAAGTCATTTTTTTTTTAAATTCAGATTTCGAATACAGCTTTTCCTTATGATTCTTTGCTGTGGTTATTTTGCCGGAAGCTATGGGGCTTTTGACTACAAAATGTACTGATTAAAATAATCAAATATTGAGGGTTCAGTTTAAAAAAAAATCAGTGCATATATGGAGTTCATACCCTGGCCACTTCTGCTGAGTTACAACAGAATCCATCAACACACAGCAGACTCAATCCAATGCCAGCACCATTTCATCCCAGTCCCTACCACTTGCCCAGCTCGTCAGTCCCCAGAGCACCAGGAACACACCCAAGGCTCTGCTGCTACTCACCATTGAGGTTGTTTGATGCCATCATATAACTGACAGACAACCTCCATTTCCGAAATTAATCACTTTTCCTCTGATGTTGAATTTGCCGTTGATGCATCTCACAAATAAAGAGAGCCCTTTACATAGAAAATGCTCTAATTAAGGAAAAATGAAGGGCATACAACTTTCAGCACAAAATGAGAAACATTTATTCTGTGCATGTGGTTTACTCTTTAATAATTTGAAATATAACCGCTTCTTCCCTCCCGGGATGGTGCTGCGGTGTGCCTGTGCCTGAATTTACATCTCTCTTTCTCCTAATGTTTATTTATGACTATGGCAAAATAGGAGTTGGGGGGGGGAGGAGAGGCGCGCACTTCCTCTGCCTGCTCCCCCTGCAGAACTCCCAAACCCCAGCCGTTTGGACTGAAAACTGTTCCTCCCCAATTCTGGTTGAAGCCCTGGCTCTCAGCGTGTACATGTTTGGAGACAGAGTTTTGGAAGCAATCGAGGACAAATGAAGCCATTGGAGTAGGGTACTGATCCTCCAAGCGTGGTGCCCAGTGAGATGGGAGCGCTTTCCTCCCTTCCCCTCCTCTCCCTCTCACTAAAGGTCTCTCCTGCTCCATATCTCCCTTGCCAAGGCACTAAGGAAAAGGCCAGCAAACACAGTCAAAGTCAGCTATCTGCAAGCCAGAGACCTCCATCATGATTCAGTCACAACAGGGCTCTCACTTCAGATGTCTGGGTTCCAGAACCCTTAGAAAACCAATTTCTGCTGTTTAAGTCAGCCACTCCAGTATTTCCTTACTGCAACCTAACCCACCCAGGCAGGAGAGAAAGGGGCAGCTGGGAGAGCAGGCAGAGACTCCCCACTTCTGCCCTTCCTGCTTTTAGCACCTGGCCCACTGGACGAGCTGCTTCTGCTGAGTCCTGGGTTCTGTACATAGGATTGAACAGCTTGCTCCTCCCCATCCTCTCCTGCTCGCTTTGGCTCTTTTCCTCAGAGTGGAACAAGACTTTCCCATGGGGGCAACGTTCTTAGTTCCTCGCTCAGCTGTTCTGTGAAGAACCAGATGAGTTTTCCACTCTTGGTTCAGAGTGCATGGGTCCTGGGAGAGAAGCTCCCAGAATGGGCTAGGCAATGAGTCGGCACCCAAAAATGTCTTGCTCAAAAAAGCATTTATCAAAGGAAACCAAGAGGACCGTGCACAGGGGAGAAGACTGCTGAGGGGCCAACTCAACTTTTTGTTCAGCCTCCAGCATGCAGGCTTTTCCTGAACAGGATAAAACAGTTCTTACAGTCGGGGCGAGTTCCCAGGATGCACTGTTCACAAGGGTGGATGGTGAGTGGGCCCCCTAAGAGAGACAGAATCCCCAGTTCGCGTCCGAACATCTGTTAGGTACGTTGATGTTTTATCCAACTCCACCCTCTCGACAGTTGTCATGAAAGGTAAATGCTGGTGGAGAAACCGTTCTGGACATGGCAGGAAATGGCATTCTAGTGCATGAGCAAAGGTTTGTGTTAGGTTTTGGAATGGGGAGGATGGCTCGCGAGCTCACTGAGACGGACTGTTAGAGAATAAGTAGTTTATTAGGAGAGTTTTGGTGTCGTGGGTAGACAGAGACAGCAGTGTGTCAGGGGCTCCAAGGAGAATCAGAGCCCAGGTAGGAGGGGTGACAGTCTCTTTTTAGAGCTTTCTGAGGCCGTCTTCAGCACGAGCTTGAAGCCAGGGTCTCTGTTGGGGCACGGTATGTGGCGTGCCCAGGTGAGATGTCCCACCCCAGCAAAACTTGGTGGTGGGAATGGGGAGCTTCAGGTGACCTGTCCAAAGGGAGGAGAAATGCTCTGGAGTTTGAGGGATTTTGTAGGGGGAAAAAAAAGTTGAGCAAAAGTACAAACTAATAAAAAGGTCTTTAATTTAGTTAATCTCCTTTTTGATCCCTATGATGTTACAAGAGGATCAGGACACCCCACTGGCGTCAGGCCTGAGGGGATGGAGAGACAAATTCCATGTAGCAAAATCACAGGAATAAATGTTGGATCAAGTAAATACTCCCCTCACTCCAGAGTTTAGAACAGCAGCTGGGGCTTCTGCCTTCAGGGTGCATAGACCGTGTTTGTCCATGGTGAACAGGGACAGCAGGGGATTAAAGCCAAGGCATCCTTAAGAGCTGCCTACATGTGTCCTAATTTCAAAGGACACCTAAGTATATCTTAAAAAGAGAGGTAGCAACACAAGGCTTTGGGGGTTTAGGGTGAGTCTGTACCCCAAGCAGTAGCAAGTGAAGACACTATAGTGATTATGAATGATCTGCCCCAAAAGTTAATACCACACCATCAGGCAGCAACTTTATAAAGCCGCTCATCTAGAATAAATCTCATTTTTAATAAAAATGTATCTTTAAGATATACACAACGATTACCCTGGAAATAGATTGGACTGTCTATTATATTGATATATACACAATCTCAGAAATTTGTCTCCAGTGCCCGGTTTAGTATACACCAACCAAATTTAGAACTCCATAAAAATACTTTATGGCACTCAGGCAGCAGTGTGCCTATTTCTTATGCGGGTACACTGGGGCTGTGGTTGGGGCTGTCACTCAATCTTGACACTTAAGTGTTTTTCACAAATAGAAGACGCCTTAAGAGAGTATCGCCAAATAAAATCATTTGATAACAGGTCAATAGACATTAAAATAAAAATTTCCTTGTATGGAGGTGCTATTGCCCACTTCCAAATGTTTTCGAGGGGAGCCAGAGGTTCTCTGGAGACCCATCAGCAAGGGGAGGAGGCAGAGCAAGAGATGATTGCCTCCTGAAGGGGTGGTTTCCTACATTGGCCACTTCACCTTTATTGGGAAGGAGGGTGAATAACAGAATTTATAAGACGTATCCCGACTTGTTCAGAGGAGAACAGTCACATGGTGTGTCTTGCAGGTGTGTCAGCACAGAGGGACCAGCTGAACTCATTTCCTCATCTCAAAACACCAGCAATATGTGAGTGCCCTTTTCTCTAAACCAATTTGGTCTGTGATGTCCTTACTGCCATGTATGGCTTCTGGGGAGGATGATATATAGACATTAGGAAAACACATCACCTGCATTCTGTAATCATTGTACACAGCGAGGGTCAATGAGTGTATTGGTCAGATATCTATAACTACAATGAAATGTGAGACATAAATTGCAATGAAAGAAGGTTGATTTTGGCTCATGGATTTGAAGTTTCTGGTCAGTGGTGGATTGGCCTATTGTGTGAGGTGAAATGTCATAGGGGGAAGGTATGGCTCAGCAAAACTGCTCATCTCATCATCCAAGAAGGAAGGGGAAGCAAAGGCTGGGGTTCTACAGTCCCCTTGCGAGAACGCCCCCTGTCAACTCCAGACCTGATGCTAGAACCAGATATTAGTGTACACACAGTGACACCAGCTTGTGGGAGACTGAGGAAGGAAGGCGGTAGTTCAAGGCAAGCTTGGAACTTGCAGTGTAGGCTAGCATGGCTGGCCAGCAAGCTCCAGGATTTGCCTGCTTCTGACTCCCCAGCACTGGGCTTGCAATCACACACTTATATTTTGTTGTTTTTTAAACATGGGTTCGGGGAATTCAGGTTCTAATGCTGACAAGGCAAGTACATTACTGACTGAGCCATTTCTGTATCCCCAGTCCCATTTTATCTTCTTGTTTCTTGCTGCTGTCATTTTCACAGTCTAGAATATTCCTCACTCAGTGCATCACTAAATAAAATATTTTAGACAAAGTTAAAAGCTTATGTTTGAAATATTCTTGGCTGTGACCTTTACCTCCTGTAACTGGTATAATGCTATAAGCAATACTGTTTATTATTCTCACATTTTAGTTGAGAAAAAATAAATGAGTGATTTTTTTTTTATATTAGGAGTTGAAACACTACCCAGACACAGATCATGGTCTGTAAATACCATTTTCAATTAAGATTTTAAAAAATTAGACTTTCTAGAAAAATGGCAGATTTCACAGTTATAACAACAAGCAGAGGCAGAAGGATATCAAATGTGGAATGAGGGAGAGGAGGAATGGAGGGAAGCAAACCAGAGGCAAGGAAAAAAGAGAAAGAAGATTCCATAACTGGCATGGAAACTACACAAAATTGCTATAGAGATTTGCACTGGTATGGATCTTGGTTTATTGATACAAATTTAAGGTCAATTTTGTTATATGTATATTTCTGCTCTCGATTAAGGTATTGTGTTTGTGTAAATCATTTAAAAATGTAATATATAAGTAAGAAATACAGGTTAATAGATAATCATCTATAATAGTCAAGCTTGTAGTCACATTAGTTAGGTTTTCTAGATGTACAGAGATGTGTTTCAGATGGATAGGCATTCTTCAAATCTTTCAGAGACTACAGAATATGGCATTTAAAATGTTTAAGAACTTAGAACTTTTTGTGACAATGAGACACATCTGCTCCTGGGAGCACCAATTACTTCAAGAGGAAGATGGGCATAGAAGAGGCTTCTTATGGAGTTGGTTAGCCCTTTGGGCAAGAAATTGCTCTTGCCTGGACTGCTTCATGGTATGCTGTGTGAGCTGGACATTCAGGACCAAAGAGAAATGACTGCTAAACTTGCCTAAAGGTAGGACGATTCTTCGGGGTTCCTGCTTCATGAAGGAGTCTGCCCGACATCCTGCAGGACACAGAAAAAAGTGACTGACAAACTACCAATATAGGTGGCACTGTCTTTGAAATTTCCTGCTTCATGGAAAAGTCTTCCAGATACTCTGGTCCTTTAGGATGAAGGTGGATGCCCCAACAGTACAGAAGAACTTTGGGTGACTGTACAGGCAGCAAGATGTCTCTGTCATTTCTAGAGTTTTGGAAGCTGCTTACAATATGCTTCCAGTGGTTGGTTGTTTACCATTTCTGATCTTCAGGTTGAACCCCAGCACTTGTCTCTGGGGTTTTATTATTCGTGCTATAAAGAGGGTTAGTTACTGTTATATGAGTGTCTTCTCTCCAGGGTGGTGAGCAAAGTGTGTGTGTGTGTGTGTGTGTGTGTTTGTGTGTGTGTGTGTTTGTGTGAGTGAATGAGGGAGTGAACAGGGCCTCCAGTTAAATCTGACTGGAAATCATGGCTTTTAGGAGGCCATATTTGCCATATTTGGGATATTTGGGAGCTCTTTTTTGGCCACTGCCCTTGTTGCAGTAAAAGTTTCCCGTTGTCCCTTCCTGGCCCACTCCAGTTGGCTTTTAGCATCTGAAGTTCAGAATGACTCATGTTCAAATTGACGTTGTGTGGCTGAATTCTAAATTCTTTCGTGAATATTTGTGCACCGCACTTTGGTGTAGGAGTGTTTGAAACTATTTGAAAGCAGCCTTTATTTCAGGTCATTTCTAATTTCCAGGCTTCTACAGTTGCCTGCATATCTCACTCATGGGAGGGGCAGCTCCTTGTGGGCACTGGGACTGGGGAAGTTACCGGACGTTAACTGGGCATATGAACAGAAGAAGAAAGAGAAGACAGATCAGAAAGATAAAAGGGACACTAGCTCCAGAGAGGTAGCTTGAGGACAGGGAGGAACATTTGTTAGTGGAATGTGCTCGTTTTTGCTTACACCGATCTTCAGCTGTAGAGAGATGGTATTTTAATGGTGCAGTTTCTGACTCAGAATTTTTCTCAGCAGGCTCTGTCTACTAATCAGAAATCCCGCCCACTTTGCTTAAGGAATCGTGTTCTCTTTCTTCCCTCAAAGGAACAACTACATCCCTAAAAGTGGCACTGAAGGCCTGAATAATTCCCCCTGCAGTGTGTCATTTAGAAAGGCAGTCACGAGAAACAGGATCATGAGCAGAATACTTGCCAAGAGCCGGGTTTTCCAGGCACAGAAGAGGGGTTCAGTTTAGCAGAGCCCACGGGGCTGGTGGTGGGCAGCGTGCGATGCTTTTGTGTTTCCCAAGGCTTCCAGCCTCGTGTTCAGCTGACTCTGAGTACACCCGAGAGTCTGTACTTCTGCCAGGTAGAATGCAGGAAGGACTCAGTTTATCGCAGCTAAACTCTCAGGATGCAACAGGAGGCAGAAAGAGCCTCGTTTGGTTTTACTGTTGGCCCGCTGAAGCATTTGTCTAATGATGCTCAACTAGTGAGCACTGAGAACTCGCCGGTTTGTGACGCCAACTCAGACAACAGGCTCCCAGGGCCTGTGTTCCATCCTGATTCTCCTTATTAATCCCAGTAATGAGTTTAGACAACACAAAACAGGAACACATGTCCTAAGCAGCAGCAGGTGAAATGAATTTCCTGGGTGAGGAGGTCAAAATAGCACATCGAATTTCCTGTGATGGGTTTGATACAGTTGTGGGTGGCTGTGTGGATGCTGAGAACCAAACCTGGGTCCTCTGCAAGGGCATCAGGAGCTCTAAATTACTGAGCCATCTCTAGCCCCAACATTCTTTCTTTTATTAACTTTCTCCCTTTTAATCTCATGACCTCTTTGGGTTTATTCTGGAACAATTCCTTGATTATAGCTTTCTCTTTAGATGTTTATCTGATGTTTCATAATTGTCTATTGAAAAATACTTCCCCATTAATTATGGTTTTCTACACGTTTCCCAGTAGTATACAGTTTTAGCTATTTTTTATTGACAGGTACAATTCATTTGGGAAAATAAATGATGCAACAATTACATTTTTCAAGAGCTTGGTAGTATAAAGAAAATCAGGTAGGTTGCTCACCATTTCCTGACTGTATTGGACCCAGCAACCACCCTCTTTACTGTGTCTGCATTCAGCACTTTTAAATATAGAACATGGTTCTATTATCATTTTCTTTCCATATGTTTGCCTTCCCTGGAATATAAGTAATGCAGTGGGTGTGTCAGAGTATTTGGGTACACTGTAAAGATGTGTCTCTATCTCAGGTACCTTTTGATTGGTTCAGTAAATAGCTGAACAATCAATGCTAGGCAGGAGAGAATAGGCAGGATTTCTGAGGAAAGAAAGGGAGAGGAGGAAGAATCTAGGCATGCGGATTTCTCCAGAGACTCTGAAGAAGTCAGGCATATGGTACAGAACAGAGGTAACAGAGCCACGTGGCAGAATGTAGACTAAAAGAGACAGGTTAGTTTAAGTTATAAGAGCTAGCTGGAAAAAAAGCCTAAGCTAAGGTCAAGGTTTTATATTTAATATTAAGTCTCTGTGTCATTATTGGGGAGTTGGGGGGGGTCCCACAAAAGTTAGTCAAACGAGAAAGTTTGCTACTTTTGGTGCCCAGTATCAAGCATGTAAACCACATAGAGCCGTCAAAAGCTAAAAAGAAAAGAAATTCCACATAGGCACAGTGCTCGCGGCATACACAGGCATGGCGCTTCTAAGAGGCCTGGCTATGAGCACTTGAATGGGGATTATAAGCAACAGGCTGCACATTACAGAGTGGCGGGAGACTAGAGAGAAACATTACTGCAGCATGGACCCAGAAACTTCCCAAGCTGGGGCAGATAGAGCAGCTCCGGGCCAGAACCCACAGATGCACAGAAAGTCAAACAAAGACTAAAAATCTTGAAACAGATGTAGCATGCTTGAAAATGTGCTTAGATACTGAAGAAAGAAAACAAAATGTGTATAAACCGTCATAGAAAAATAAATAGTTTAAAAATAATGAAGCCAAGTCTTTAAAGGGAGAGTAAAGTAATATTAAAAAGGCTTACAAAGATGGGAAATACAGATGCAGGGTGTCTGGATCCTGTATGGCACTTTGTTGACTGTGAAGTTTTTAAATGTTAGTGAACAAAAAGCAATAGCTGCTGAGAGATACTGGATTGTGGAAACTGACCAATTACACCAATTTTTATATTTTAAGAATGTCTTAACTTCAGAATAGAAGTCAAAAACTATGTTTCACTGGGGGAAGAGGTTATGCTTTTGTTTCCAAAGAAACAAAAAGCTATAGATTTCTTCAAAATTAATAAAGACCAGATTTTTTTTCACATTTTTCTCTGTTCCCCTCCCTTCCTCTCCCATCTCCTTCTCTCCCCTCCCATTCAACACTCTCCCATGGTCTCCATGTTCTCAATTTACTCAGGAGATCTTGTCTTTCTCTACTTCTGATGTAGATTAGATCCATGTATGTCTCTCTTAGAGTCCTCATTGTTGTCTAAGTTCTCTGGGATTGTGAATTGTAGGCTGGTTTTCTTTGCTTTATGTCTGAAAGCTACTTATGAGTAAGTATGTATGATATTTGTCTTTCTGGGTCTTGGTTACCTCACTCAATATGATGTTTTCTAGATCCATCCATTTGACTGCAAATTTCAAGATGTCATTTTTTTCTGCTGTGTAATACTCCATTGTGTAAATGTACCACATTTTCCTTATCCATTCTTCAGTCAAGGGGCATTTATTTAGGTTGTTTTCAGGTTCTGCTATGACAAACAATGCTGCTATGAACATAGTTGAGCACATGTCTTGTGGTTCAATTGAGCACCCTTTGGGTATATACCCAAAAGTGCTATTTATTGCTGGATCTTGAGGAAGGTTATTTCCTAATTTTCTGAGAAGTTGCCATACTGACATCCAAAGGGGCTGTACCAGTTTGCACTCCCACCAGTAGTAGGAGTGTTCCCTTTACCCCACAACCTCTTCAGCATAAGCTGTCATCAGTGTTTTTGATCTTGACAATTCTTACAGGTGTAATATGGACTCTCAGAGTTGTTTTTATTTACATTTCTCTGATGACTAAGGATGCTGGACATGTCCTTAAGTGTCTTTCAGCCATTTTAGATTCCACTGTTGAGAGTTCTCTCTTTAGGTCTGTATTTCATTTTTTATTGGATCATTTGTCCATTTGATGACCGATTTCTTGAGTTCTTTGTATATTTTGGAGATCATACCTCTGTCTGATATGGGGTTATTGAAGATCTTTTCCCATTTTGTAGGCTCTCATTTTGTCTTGTTGACTATGTCTTTTGCTTTACAGAAGCTTTTCAGTTCAGGAGGTTCCATTTATTAATTGTTTCTCTCAGTGTCTGTGCTACTGGGGTTATATTTAGGAAGTGGTCTCTTGTGCCAATGCATTCAAGAGTACTTCCCACTTTCTCTTCTAGGAGGTT
>JAQHUG010000005.1:6691370-6792165 GCA_028555095.1 Dicrostonyx torquatus
TTTCATAGGGCAGTCCTTAGATGGGTGGAGTAGACAGAACAGAATGCTGGGAAGAAGGCAGTGTGGCAGACACCATGTTTCTCCTGCCTAAGAGGGATGCTGGTTAGACTCATGCTGGTAAGCCACAGTCAAATGGCAATACACATTAATGGAGATGGGTTAAATGCATATGTAAGAGTTAGCCAATAAGAGGTTAAAACTAATGGGCCAGGGCAGCAATTTAATTAATACAGTTTCCATGTGGTTATTTTGGGTGTTAGCTAGCCGGCCAGGTGCCAGGAATGCAGCCCGCGCCTCATACAAAACATTATAAAGGTATCTTGACTTCAGAATTTGGATCTAAGGATATGTTGCTTTGGAAAAGAAGTTCTTCTTTTGTTTCCACAGAGGATAAGAATCTGTGGAAATCTCCCTAACCAATGTGGTTTGATGGACCAAAACCTTCTGAAAGATCACTTTGAACACCCCTCCAAAAATTTATTTTGCCCAACAAAAAGCAGGAAGCAGTTTGGAAGAAACTATGCCCAAATTCCCAAATATTGTTTATAAATGTTTCTTTACATTTAAAGGGGGATATGCTGTATAGATCTACATTGGTATGGATCTTGCTCGATTGATACAAATTTAAGGTCAATTTTGTTATATGTATATTTCTGCTCTTGATTAAGGTATTGTGATTGTGTAGTTCATTTTAAAATGTAATTTATAATTAAGAAATACAGGTTAATAATAGTCAAGCTTGTAGTTATGTTAGGTAGATTTTCTAGATGTACAGAGATGAATTTTAGATGGATAGATATTCTTAAAATCTTTCAAAGACTACAGAATATGGCATTTAAAATGTTTTAAGATTTTAGGACTTTTCATGACAATGAGACACATCTGCTCCTGGCAGCGCCAAGCTACTTCAAGAGGAAGATGGGCATCAAAGAGGCTCCTTATGGAGTTGGTTAGCCATTTGGACAAGAAGCTGCTCTTGCTTGGACTGCTTGATGAACTATACATGCATGACCCACAGAGATATGACTGCTGAACTTGCCTAAAGGTGAGACAGTCCTTTGGGGTTCCTGCTTCATGAAAGAGTCTGCCAGACATTCTGCAGGCAGGACACAGAAAAGGTGATTAACAAACTGCCAATATAGGTGGAACTGATTTTGAAAATTCCTGCTTCATGGAAAGTCTGCTGGATACTATGGGCCTGTAGGCTGAAGATAGATGCCCCAGTGGTACAGAAGAACTTTGGGTGACTGTCCTGGCAGTGAGATGTCTTTATCAATTCTAGAGTTTTGGAAGTTGCTTCCTGTTTACTTAGATAATATTATATCCTTCTGGAGTCTTTGATGGAGTTGAAGATTTATAGTTATAGTTTTTCTTAGTTATAATAAAAGATAAAGTAGATTTAAATATTATAACTGTAATTCTTGCTTGATAACTATTTAGTTATTTATAATTTTACTATGTTAAAGTTAAAACCTTCCTTTTTAGTTAAACAGTAAGGGGGAGTTGATGTGGGATTCCCCTCTGTGTGCTTTGATTACCACTGATGAATAAAGAAAACTGGCTTGGCCTGATAGGGTACAACAGAGCTGGGCAGGGAAGACTAGACTGCATGCTGGGAGGAAGAAGGCAAAGTCAGAGAGAAGCCATGTAGCCCAGCCAGACACAGATGCTGGAACTTTAGCCAGTAAGCCACAGCCTTGTGGTGATACACAAATTACTAGAAATGGGTTAAATTAAGATATATAAGTTAGCCAAAAAGAAGCTAGAGCTAATGGGCCAAGGAGTGATTTAACTAATATGTTTCTGTGTGATTATTTTGGGGCTGAACAGCCAGGAACCAACAAGTGGCTCTCTCTTCCTACACACGAAAATTTAATTTTAACTTTACTTTTTGTCACTTGGGAAAAGTCTAAGGTCACAACACACTTTTCTTTCAAGGGTTCTATAGTTTTAGCCTTTGCATTTAGATCTCCAAGCTATTTTGAGTTGATATTTTGCAAAAGCTGTCAGGGACAGCTTCACCATTGTTATTTTGTGGGGTTCCTCCATGTTTTCCAGCATGGTTCACTGTAGGTTCCTTTCCTTGCTGAATTTTATTGGTTTTCTGGCTGACAGTCACTTGGCTATACCTATGAGTTGATTTCTGGGGTCCCTTCTGTTCATCTGTGTGACAGCCCCACACTGGGCTATTGCTACAATGATGGAGTAAGTTTTAAATTGACAAAATGACATCTCTTCCTACTTGGTCCATTCCCAAATAGTTTTGGGTATTCAGAGTCTCTTGAGAGTCCTTATAATTTTTGAATGAGTTTTCTATTTCTGCAAAAAATTATTTTTTGGAACACTGATATGGAATTAGCAAAATCTATAATTGGAGTTTTCATTGGGTTAAGACTTATATTTTATTTATTCTAAGCCTTCTATGAAGTCTGCCCATGTGTATATTCTTGGATGTTTTCAATATGTTTTGGAAAATTCAAAATACAATATGTAGGTCCTTTGTTTTGTTAGAAGATTCATCCTGGGCATTTCAATTTGGGGGAACTATTATACATTGGATTGTTTATGTAATTCATGTTTACCATTTCCTTGTGAATGTATAGAAATTGCACTTATGCTTGTGTGGTCATTTTACATCTTTTAACTTTATCAAGTAATTTACTAGCTTGAAGAATTTTTTCCTTGTGATACCATTAGAATTTTCTCCATAAACATGCCATTGTGAACAAACACTTTTAGTACTCCCTCCACCCTCAGCTTTCAACTCCATGTTGAATGAGTGTGGTCCATGTGGGCATCATTGTCTTCTTCTTCATAGGAGAGACCTTGCAGTCTTTTACCATTAAGTACAATATGGCTGTGATATTTTTATATTTGGCTCTTATTATATTGGAGAAGTTTCTCTTCTATCTCTTTTGAGTACGTCTATCCTTGAAGAACTGTTGAGTTCTGTCAAATAATTTTCTACAACAATTGAGATGATCATGTGATTTTCTTTCCCCATTCACTCTGTTGATGTAATATACATCACATGGATTTTATGTCATTTGTCTAACCATTCCAGGAATAAACTCTGCTTCTATAAACATTTTAATATGCACTGTAGTTTCATTGTAGTGTCTGGTTTGAAGGTTGTGTTAACTTAATTGAATAGAGTTAGAAAGTATTCATTCTTCTTCAACATTTTGAGAAAAAAATAAGAAGTGGGTTAATTCTTTTTTAAAAAATAATTTATCTTTATTTTCTTTGTGTGAGCATATGTGTGTGTGCCACATGTGTGTTTGGCACCTGTGGAGGTCAGAAGAGTGCACCAGATCCTCTGGAATTATAGATGGCTGTGAACTTCCATGGGTGCCAGAGGCTAAGGGAGTATACAGCTGGTGATAACTAGTATTTAACAGGTTGACCTACCAGATGACTGTAAATAACTGTCTGTCTGTAAGTTTTCTTGTGTGCCATTACAAACAACCATGGGTACTTTTCCCATAGCTTGCATGTTTATCTCATGAAAATATTCCATCTACTGGGTACATATATAGCTGTGGATGGTCAGGAAGATGGTTTCTGCTTAACTGTTTAATCCTGATGGATAGGAATAATACTAGGATATTTTTCATTATTCAGACTGACATAAGAAAGTAATAGTATTCTCAGTCACAAAGACAGCAATTTTAGACTTTAGAATAAAAGCAAGGCAAATTGGTTGCCGCTGGAGACAAATATCTGGTTACCCTAGAGACAAATACATGAGGACAAGTTCATTGCTGAATCAATGAAGTGACTTTGGTAAACATAACCACCCTGTAGTAATGGACTTTCTGCATGTACTCCTAACCTCAAGGTTTAGACAACTAACTGTTTATTGTGTAAGTCCTGAATTTCAATGTCACTTTCTCTCTAGGTACCCTGACCACTCAGAGCTATGTGCTTACTTTACTCACTGGCTGGTCAATGTGACCTCCCTAGCCTGAGGGAAATTGTGTGATCAGTTTGGCTCTGTTTCTTATTGTTTATTCAAGATGTGCTGTGTGACCCTGATAATGTGATTCACATTTGTCTAGAGGTTTTGTTGTAGAGAGAGATGTAGGAGAGAACTGTAATGGAGAAGGAACTGTAAGAGATGGAGAGAGAAGTGTCCATAAAGAGATGTAGCTGTATGGAGACAGAGATTTTCAGAAAGAGGTTTTCTGAGATGAAGTAAAAGGGAAAGTTAATATTAGAAACTGTGTTTCTTTAATTACCCCTCAGATGGAAAGATCTAGCCCTTGCCACATTTGTGGATTCTTTAGCATACCCTGGAGGCAGCCTTGGAACAGGCTCTCCCAAAGGCTGCCTGTACACTGGGGTGCTAGGAACTGAGTCCAGATCCCTAACAGTAGGTGCTCTTAACCTCTGAGCCCTTGTTCAAACCACTTAATTCTTCTTTAGTGTTTGGTAAAGTTCACTGGTGATGTCTTTGGCCCCCAACTTTCACGTCAGTAGGCTGTAGTTCCCAACTGACTATTATAGCTGGTTATAGGTGTGTGCAGATTTTCTTCCTTCTCATGATATTGCCTTGCTGGGTAGGTTGTGTGTTTCTAGGACTTTGTCCATTTCATGTAAGCTTCCTAATTTGTTGGCAAACAGTTTTTGATGGAATGACATAATTTTCTCTTTTAATTTCACAAAATGTCACCATTCCTGTTTTTTAGTCACTCGAACAATTTATTTTTGTCAATCTCAACATTTGTAAATTTTTAATTATTTTCTAAAACTGAAATTTTGGTTTGGTTGATTTTTCTCAATTTTAATTTTTGTTACTCATACGCTTTTGCTGGCTTCGAGTTTGTTATTTTTCTCTTCCTTTAAAGTGAAATATTAGTTTATTAATTTGGGACTTTTGTAACGAGTTTGAAGAGTCACAAACTTGTGCTGTGTTCCCTTCATGCCTTTTTGTGTGGTGCATTTTGGTGTCATTTTATTTAAATCAATGTTTCCCAATTCAGTTTCTTCTTTGGTACTGTGATCAATTATTTATTTAGTGAATTTTATTGATTTCTAGTTTGTACTGTGTCCAGAAAGATATTTTATATAAATTTGATTTTTAAAATGCTTACACAATTGCAAGTCTTGAAACATCAAGACTTACCTGAGGCCTGACGTATGGTCTCTCTTGGAGAATGCGCCATATATACTAAAGGAAAAAAAATCAATATATTCTGCTGTTGTTGTGTAGGGGGTTCCATAAATGTCCGTGAGTCTAATTGGTTTATATTGTTGCTTAAGTCCACGACTTCCATATTGATTTTCTGTCTGGTTGTTCTCTGTTATTGAGAGTGGAATATTAAAGTCTGAAATTAGTATTGTGGAGCTGACTATTTCTCATCTCAAGTATGCCAACTTTTACTTCATGTATTTTTTCAGGTGTGAGTTTTTCACACATACATTTACTGGCTGTGCCTTCTACATAATTAGCAATTTTGGCATCACATATATCTCTTTTGGGGCCTTATAATCATTTTTGACTTAAAATCTATTGATCTAATAACAACAATCTCTATCCTGTTTTGGTTGCTATTTTTACAGACCCAAATTTTTCACTGTCTACATATTTGTGTTTTTAAACCTCAAGTGTCTCTTGTAGGTAGTAAATAGTTGAGTTATATAGAAGACATAAACTGTTTAATCCATTCTGCCACTCCACCTTTGACTGGGATGTTATATTTAAATTGGTAAGTAACAAAAATATTTTGACCATGGGATTGTTTTCAGTATGTCTTACAAATGCTTTCTTTGCCTCTCAATTTTCTCAATTGTCACTTCCTTTTCCATTTACTTCATTTCTTGTAACAAAATGTTTGGGTTATTTTTCCATTTCCTCTGTGAATGTTCATAGAGACATAACTACTATGAAATTCATATTTTGTCCTAAAGTTATCAGAATCCATTTAAAAATAATAACTTTAGTTGCATGCAAAACAGTTATGTAAAGGGCTTTCTATAATTGAAAAAGTGGACTCTCTCAGCTAGGATAGAAGGAAGTATATGTGAGCATTGTTCAACCTGTGCTGTGATTGTTTGCACATGAAATCATGAAAAAATCAAATCAGGTTAGCTTTGCTGTCACCTCAAATTGAAAAAACTTATGGACATAGTGTGTGGTAGTTCAGTAGGAGGCATGAACTGTCTAGGTGGAAGACGTGAGCTGAAACAGATTCAATATAATTCCACTGTGTCTTCAGGAAGTACAGAGCCTATTCAGTCTTCTGTGAAGGGTTCCCTGAAGTTAGTGGCACCAAGACTCTTAGGTAACAGACTGATAATTTGTTTCAGGAACAAGTTTGGAACCAAAAGGTGTATAAAAATTTCAAAAGAGGCTGGGCTTGCTAAAACAAATGTTGCTCGTTTTCCAGCAGAATTAACAAGTTGATTAAGGAGAAATAACAGAGACTCAAACAATCCCAATTGTGTTAAAACCAGACACTTTCTGAAGAAGACACCCAGCAGAAACTATATCCCCAAAAGTATGGAGGAGTTGGGGCTGGAGAGATGGCTCAGTGGCTAAGCATGCTAACTATTCACACAAAGGACCTGGGTTTAATTCCTAGCACCCACAAGGTGGCTCACAACCATTTGAAATTCTAGGCCCATGGCATCTGATAGTCTTTTCTCTCCTCTATGGGTCCAAGACATGCACATGGCACACAGCTATACATACAGATAAAACAGGTCATACACATAAAATAAATCTCAAGTACAAAGGAGGTACCATAGCATGAAACATGAAGGGCAGGTTAACTCTGCCACTGTGTGGCAATATCATAGCATATGTAAAAAATGCAGTTGTAGTTACCAGAGCAAAGACCCCTGAGACCCTGAAAAACAAAATTAAAAGTCACCTGCCCTTGTTCTAACAAGTTCAGACAGCATAGGTGTCAGCCATCTGGTTTATGCAAAGGTTGTACATATGCTTTACCATAAAAAATGGGATAATACTTCAAAGAGGAAATCTTCATAATTTAAAGTCCTGCTAATAATAAAGTGCCCTTCCAGCCATCCTGAACCAGTTTGCTATGAAAATGAAAATGTTAAGGTTGTATTTTTACCACCATGGTCAAGTTGAAGCCACTTGGCCAGGGAAATACTTAGGTTGTGAATGCTGTTCCTCTTACCTGGAGAATCATCACATTTGGCTGGCCATTGATGCAGACCCTCATCAGATTGTGATGCAGGGCTGCAAGTCACTCACTACTGCTGATGCAGTGAAAGCCATCAAAGCTGCAAGGGATGAAGTAAAGCAAGACGCTGCAAATGCCTTAGGGATATAAGGAGTTAAGGCATGAATGAAATGATGGTTTTTCTGGGGATTGATGGGGAAGTGAGAGAAATCATTCATGTAGCCAGTAGAGTTGGTGAAGGACTTGCAGATGTGCCTGATGAAAATGCGGTCAAGCATATCAAAGGCCACTAAGAGTTTATTCTTAATGATAATGGATTGGAAGGACCAATGGACTCATTCACAGAGGAAGAAGGAACTGATGCTGACCTGGCAGCATGGACATGGTCACTTTTTCCCAAGCATTTGTCATTGCATAGACAGGATAGGACAAAATGGAGGAGTGTGATTCTCTCTAGACTACAAATCCAAATTTACCCAGACAAAGACTGAAGGGCCACAACCCTCAAAACATCTGATGAACCAAAGAGAGAAAACAGCTTCCAGTCTGTTGTTTCCAAAAGGGTTTTGATAGACACCTTTGGTCCTTGGATCACTGGCATTGTCATTTCTGGATATCTAGGCATCAACTTTGTCTCAGCTCAATCATGATCAACCAAAGAAAATCTCCTTGTCATGTACCATCAGGTTATGACCTGTCGTAGAATCACAGCATAGACCATTCACCTCAGTCACTTGGTTGCACTGTACCGCCTCATCTCTGTGGGGTAATTGTGTAAGAAGCATTCGATATTTAAAGAGAGAGGGGATGATATGCACATAAACTTGGTCATATGTTGTAGTCTGTCATCAGATACGGCTAATAGTCTACTGTGCTTAACATTAGTGTGTAAGCTGGGAAAGACACAATACATCTAGGGTCCAATATGAATTTAAGGTATCAGTAGAGGACCTGAGATGTATCTTCCACATTTAAGTAAGGGGCACTGTGCTCTATAATTGTTAATAAAGCTAGCAATTAATAGAAATTAAATAGGGCAGTGACCTGATCAGATTGCAAATTCAAGGCCACAGACTCATCTAAGAACCAAGTGTTGGGTTTGTACCACAGTGGTGAGGTGTTTGCCTAGCTTGTGTAAAGTCCTGGTTTTGATGCCCAACGCTGAAAGAGTGGATGAATGAAGCAATCTAACAAAATGACTCCTGGGATGGTTGAGGGGTGGTGATTAGAAGATGGCAGTGGCAGCAGGACGGAGGAGAAGCAGAGACAGGCTGAGGTTATGTCGCTTGGCTGAGGCAGGGCTTACATCAAGGGCATTTTGAAAAAGCTGCTGGAATACATTTTGTTTGTTTCCCTCCATATTTTTCTTCCTCCTCTTCCCTTCTATATGCAATGCTAGCCCCAGGCTCACTAAGCAGGGGTAACCTCTTGCCTCTGCCTCCTGAGTACTGAGATTCCTGTGAGCTCCCATACCTAGTTATTTTACTTCTTCTTTCTTAGATTGCACAAGACAACGTGACACATTGTTATGGGATACAAATAGTGAAACTTAGAGATGAGTCCACACCTCTATCCATCCACCACCTGCCCCAACTCCATGGCTTTTTCCCTTAGACGACACTGTTATAATTTAGAAAAAAAGTGACATGCAAGAGAAAGATGCCATGTTACAGAGCTCAGGTGGAGGGTTTTTTTTTTTAATTGGGAAAAGTGAATGGGCAAAGGGAGAGGGGAGAAGGAAGACCAGCCTCCATGAACAAAAGCAGAAGAAGAGAAGAGAGGCAGAGAAAGAGAGAGGGAGAGGGGCAGAGAAAGAGACAGAGAGACAGGCAGAGAAGCAGAGAGAGAAAGAAAGGAAAAGAGGGGAGGTGGGCAAGGCCCACCTTTTAAAGGGGAACATAGGGAACATGCACAGCAGGTGCTCTTAGTGGCTGCAGCTGAGGATGAGTCCTGTCAGGACCTCAAGGGTAGGCCAGCACAGATGCCTGAACACTAAAGGCACCAGTGCTACTGTTCTGAAGTGTATCCTTTTTGGTCTTGTCCTTCCCATGCATACTCTGAGTAACAGACATTATCAAGTTTTAGACATATAATTTACACATTTGATACTCTTTACCTGATTTTTTCTAATATAACCAATATCTTAGAGGTTTTTTCTAAGTTAGTTAGTTTTTTTCTAAGTCACTTCATTCTTTGGCTTCTTCCTTAATGGGTATTTAGTTTTGCTTCCTCATTTTCTCTTTTCTAGTGAACAAGCTGGAAAGGAAATGCTTCTACATGTATCCTTCTAAGTTATCTCTTTTCTCCCCATGGGTGGTTGCTGGCAACTGGGGTTTCTGCTCCCTGAGTGTGCATCCTTGGGTCGGTAGCTCTTTTGGTCCCTCGACTCTACTGTTGTAGTCCTATATAGTAAAGGAATCCCCTTAGCCCACATTCTCATCAACCCTGACTTGGATCAAGATTATCTTCCCATCTATGAGCACTACATTATAGTGTTTATTTACCACCGTCTAACACTGGCTGAGCCTGCGCAGTTTCATTGCCTCCTGTGCTCCCATGAACAGCCTTTAACCTTTCGCTTGTTAGTCTGCTGTATTGGGCTTTTCTTAAGCGTTTGTAGGAGTTAAAACATATTTTCTACCTGAATCATTCCTCTGCTTTATACCACCAGTATCTCCATCAGCCTCTTATCTTTTCTTTATGATGTGTTATTATCATTCACGGGTTCACATTTGTCAAGTGTGTCCATCTTCCCCTTAATGGATGATGTTTGTAGGGATTCCCAAAAGGCCTTATTGGTCCTACTTCCCCTCGGCACAGTGACTGGATGTCCCGTCATGTGTAATTTGTGAAGTTTGAGTTTGAAGTGTCTGTGAGACATGCATGCAACAGAAGCTCAAACAGCAGATGGGTGTTTTAGAATGGAGTCAAATTCAAATTCTCCCCTGGAGATACAGACTGGGCTTCCCAGAGTGGAGGGGGCGTTTGCCAGCAGAGGTCTGAGGACACCCAGGGAGTATGCTATGCCAATGGGACTTGGCTGAACAGCAGGAATGTTAGTTACAGGCACACTGGGACAAATAGGGATGCTCTGTCCAGCTTGACAAGAATCTGGTATGTTACTTCATGAAGGATAGGCAGGGTTCTTGAAGGAAAGGAGAATGCCTCACTCCCAGTCTTCACTGAAACTGAAAAACAGTAATTGTGGAGTAGGGATGGCAAGAGTGAAATCCAGCATGGCCAAGACAAAGCTGGGGCCAGAGAGGATCAAAAGTAGTGACACGGGAGGATTGGAGTGGCATGTCTCTGAGCAGGCACCATAAGCTGATGGGGTATCTGAGAGAGACCAGGTGCTCAACAGGTCATCTCTAAGTAATGAGGACAACCTTGGCTGACAACCCCAGTGGCCATCACTTGACAACCCAGACTGTGGTTGTTTGGGGACTTGGTGAGTCAAGTTCACACCCACACTAACAAAACACAAGCACCCACATGCTGCAGACAAAGTAAAATTTATTGAGACAGACAGAAGTGTGCCTACTTGGGACTACAGGTAAGCGGTTGCTATTAACCAAAGAGTCGTGTTCACATTCCAGAAAAGTCTACATGGAAAAGCATTCAGAGTACTAGATTTTCTATATCACTATTTCACCTACAATAGGGACAACAAACTGACACTCTGGATTTGATGGGCTCTTGTCACAAGGCTACACATTGAACGGGACAAACATCAGTGACTGAGAAAAGGTGTATAAAGACCAAAACTGCCAGTTGTAGAAAGGGATGTTACTGTACAGTGTGGTCAAGGTAAAACAAAAGCAAACCCAATGCCAATGGCATTGTGGGACGAGCAGAAGGCAGACCTGGATGGACTAGTCATCATTTCCAGTAAAGGTAGGGACATGGTCATAAAGGAGGAACTGAGAGAAAGCCACATGAAGGCATCCCCATGCTGAGAACATCTGTAGAAACCAAACACATTCATATGGCAGAGAGTGAAGCCTGTGGAAGAGAATTCTGGGGTTTCAGTTGGATGCCACAGCAATGGCATTAAATAATTGCTTGTAGAGACAGAGTAACAGCATCAATGGAAGGATTCCTGAAAACAAGGCAGTGAGGACTCAACTGAATACCTGCTTAAACAAAGGGTCAGTCATCCCAGTAGCACAGGTGCTAAAAGCATGATATGATGCTTGGAATGAGTGGGATTATTATTGGAATTAAGGGCTCCATCCAAAGAGGGCAACAGAAGCTCTGCATCTCCGGAGAAGGTAACAGACAGTCCAATTTTAAGTGCTATTATAAGTAACTGTCTTTAAAACCCCAAGTGGGGCATGAGAAGCGGCAGTGGTGCTGCTTTGTTGATATGGGCTCCAGACGTAGGAGGGCTTTTGATTTAATATCTTAATGAATCAAAATATCTTCTTGGAATGTCTCTGAAAATGACATCTCATTACCTTCCTGGGAACTGCCTATTGAGTACTCTTCTCCACCGTCAAGATAATGTTAAGGAGCTCTAAGTGTCATCTTAATGTGACACTTGTCATACGATAATTAGACAAAATAAGTGGTTCATTGGGTTCCGAGAAGTTTCTCCAAGTGAAATCAATTTGCCAATTGTTAATTTGTTCTCTTGTGCATTTTTTCCAAGCTTGAAGGAAATAATAACAATGGCTTATGATGATGGCCTAAACTGAGATTTCTAATATGTCTTTTTAATGTATCCTATTATAATTTAGCTGCGATTGAGCACCTGTTTCCCAAATTATGATCTAAATTATGATCAGTTTTGAGGGTGAGAAAAAAAGCAAAAACAAACTACAGGACTGGGGAGGATGCCATTGAGACCCCAAACTGAGCAAGTCTGCATCTCTGTAGAGAGGAAGCACACAGAATTCTCAGCATCTGGCGGTACTTGTGTCTACCAGGCCAAGGTAGCGAACGGCACCATATATATCCATTTCCCAGGTGAGAAGAATTCCTGGACCAGTGTAACCTTGTCCATCCTGTTTAAGGATAGAAATGCTAGTGAAGCAGGCTTACTGCATACAGAAGACCAGTTTGGGGTAGGAGACAGGTATGACCAAATACAACTTTTTGCCTGAGTTAATAGATCTGTCTTGTGGACTGGCTAAAACTCACTGGGGAAGGCAAGGACAACAGAGAGATAGTGTTGGCGGGCTGTGGTTAGGGCAAAAGAGAAGTGGTTTCTGTTGATTCATGGTTGGTTAGGGCAACTGGCTAGGTAGGAAGCAAGCAGGCAGAGCTTGGGGAGCTGGCCCTGACCTGAATGGGGCTGCATTGGAGTCTACTCTTTGGTACTGGTGTGAAAGAAATCTGGAAGAATGCAGATGATATCATTACTGAAACTGAACTCCAATAATGAGCTTAGGCTGGCTTCTTGTGCTACTAGGATCTCTTTCTAGGCCTCCACTGGGATTTCTATTAAATAATGGGTGAGAAAGAGAACCCCTTAGGACCTTTTACTCCCCCGGTCATGATTTGTGAATAGAAAGGGGGTGGGTGAAAAAAACATGAAGAACATGAAGAATCCTAATTTTTTTTTGCCTATGATTATCATGATGCTGTCTTCTCGGAGAGCATAAGCTCAGTAGGAATGCCTTAGAAAAAGCCCTTGAGGGTAGGGAAGGGAGCTGCCACAGGTGGGTATGCTGCATCCTGAGGGGAACTTATAGCTAAATGAAGAAATGGCTTGTGAAGCTGCCCAAGTGGGAGTTGCATGGCTTCTGTGGGGGAAAAAAAGAAGCAGTTTAGGCAAACAGGCTACTCCAAATCAAAAGGGCTTCTAGTTATTTTGCAACTGCATAGAGGAACCTCCCCAGCCTGCAGGCTACACAGGCCAAGTGTCGGTGCAAACAGGACTCCAAGCGGAATTTCATATCCTGTATGTGTTCTGCGTCTGAAGACGCTGATTAAAAGCCGTGGTTTTCCAAAGTGTTTTCGGTACACAATCAGACACTCAGAGGTGTGTAAGCAAGTCGTGCACACACACCTGTTTGTGGATGTGCAAGCGGCAGGAGAAGCATCAAGACCTTAATTTCTGAAACAGAAAATGAATTCTTTCTCCAAAGGGACTCAGATTGAATTAAGGCTGTCATTTGTAGGAAGCCATTTTTATGAACTTTTATAATTTTATACATTTTATGATTTTTAATAAACATCAGAGGTGGTGGGAACAGAAGGAAAAGGAACAGTGGTGTGGTGTGGTGTGGTGTGTTTTCCACGACATCTACAGGACACAAGAAAAGCACTCAGACACCATAAGGCTGGGAACCATGCTGTAATAACCACCGAGGTGGGGAATCAGAGAGGGTCTTTGACATTTGAGAGGGCAGGGCTCCCTGCACTGCTGGATTCCACACAAATCACATGCTAGTTGCAAAAACCTTACAGGAGGGAAGGTGGCTTTATTTAAGCCAGCCATTCTCTCATCTGGTGGAAACGAAAACAAGGAACACAAACAACATCCTTTCTCCCGCACAACTGTATGCAAATTCAGAACGCTCTGGGAAGGGGTCTTCCGAACCTTAGCCCTGGTACAGAGAGAACAGCGGAGGAGAGACCTGCGGGCCTCGGAGTCTTAGATACAAATGCAGGCAAAGGAAGCGACTTGCAAATCTGTGCCAAAAGCATGTCCTCTCCCTCATGGGCACTACCATATGTACCCAACCTCGTCTTCTTTGTCATCGTCTTCGTCCTCGTCATCTTCCCGCACAGCCCGGGTGTGCACCCTCAGCTTCCCCTCTTGGTCCTTTGGTCCCAGCTCTCGTTCATCTTCTAGATCATCCAGCAGGACCACAGAGCCCCCGCTGCCGAAGTCCCCAGAGGTTTCCTGCTCCTCTTCTAGCACAGGAAGGAAAGACCTCAGGTTAGCTCCCACTGTCCCTCAAGGCCCACGTGGACTCCCTAGGCTCGTGACTTGGGTTGTAGGATAAAAGCCAGAGCATTTGCGTCTGCAGTGTGGGAGCTCAGCTTGAAACAGTCTCTAGGGCTCGGCCCTGTGCGCTGCCTGTCCTGGTTAATGTCTTGTCAACTTTACACATTTGGGAAGAGGAACCTCAGCTGGGAAGAGGCCTCCATCAGCTTCCCTGTAGTCAAGCCTGTGGGGCATTTCCTAGATCAATGACTGACGGTACCAGCCCTGGGCTGGTGGTCCTGGGCTGTATGAGAAAGCAAGCTGAGCAAGGTATGGGGAACAGGTCAGAAAGCAGCATTCTACCATGGCTTCTGCTTCAGTCTCTGCCTCCAGGTTCCTCCCCTGTGATTGCCCTGAGTTCCCAATAAGTCCTTTTCTCCCCAAGTTACTTTGAAATATGGTCTTTATCACAGCAATGGGAAGCAAACTAGAACAGGGCCCTAGAGTACCCAGGGTGCTTCAGCCTTGTTAGGAAGACTGCAGTTCTGAGTGCTGGACCAGTGACTGTCCCCTGACTCAAAAACTCTTGTCTACCCAGTGGTACTGGTGAAGATCTGCTGCTAGCAAAACTGGCTTTGCATGAATTTGTCATGGAATTCTGCGTTCCATCTCCATGGCAGACTCACTACAGCCAGAGCTGGCTCTTGAGATTCTGCCGTGACCCCTATCCAGTGAGGACCCCTGGGTCAGCCGGGGCTGGTGCAGGAGGCTTTACTCACCACAGCTCACGGTGCCCTGTTTCCGGGAGCCAGCCAGCTCATTCCCGTATTTATCCACACACCAGCACTGCCCTGTGCTGCCGTGACACTGTGTGGCTCTGTAGTAGCCCTCCTCGTTACACCGAGGCACGAATGCCCCTGTGGGGACAAAAGGGCCAATTTCAGTCAGAGAAACAAGCATGGAGGCTTGGGGTTCATGCCTTTTAAAGCAGGGAGGGGGGCTCACATGTAAGCCACAGATCTGCTGTAGGGCCCCAGGAAAGAATGGGGCTGGTTGGTTACTATTTTGTAAACATTATAGGGACCTCAGCCTTGATGAGGAAGTATATATTGAATTCCAAGAAGCTCATTCCCTGATAAGACTTGAGTAGTTACACATATTCTGGGCACTGATCTAAATCATGTGATTATATATTAAACATGTTCACATAATCTCTTTCTTTTGAATAAACATAGAACTAGGACTTTTGATGAGTTTCATGTTTTTGCTCAAGTATGCTTGTGATGAAAATTGAGCGTCTGATCATTAATCTTAATTATCAACTTGATTGAATTCATATTAGTAAAGCCCATCTCTGAGAGGTATCTTTGAGGGCATGACCTAATCAATGGGTTAATCCCTGTATGGATTGGTAATAGGCTGACATTATTGGACATACATCAGCGTAGAAAAAGACATGGACAATTAAGGAGGCACAGGCTGGCAAAGCAGCCCCTCTTTCCAGTGTCTGAAGCCTCAGGACAGTTGAGAGTAAAGAAATAAATAGAAAAATGTTATTTAAATAAAACAAAATAAATAAAGAGAAAAGAATCACAAAAATGAATTCTACTACAATTAATATTTTCTATAACGATTGCCCACCGAGCAACAATACTCCTTCTGTACTGAAATTTTCAGATATGGGTTTTAAAATAAAAACAAACCACGCTTAGGGCCCATGTGATTCCTCTTCCAGATATTTTCAGAGATTCTCACTGGAAAAGGCTCCTAGTTCCTAATGACTTCTTTTGGTGTTGGGTTTTACCGTATCAGCTGGCATCCTTTGGGCATACCTCAGGAGCCACCCTGGGATCTCATTTAGATTCCTAGCAACCCTTTGAAGACGTAACTTCAGAACCCACCAAAATTGTAACTTTGGCTGCTGTAAAGACAGTTAAGAGCCACCCTCCTTGGGGAAGCACACATCTGTACTCCCTGAGTGCTGGCCCCAAGAATCCTTTCTGTGGTGAGATCAGGGGTCTGGCCTTACCTGAGGGGAAGTCCCTACAGGAAAAAGGAATGCTCTGGCTGCTGGCAGCCATGCTGGGCTGCACTGGTTACTGTGCTCCTGCTGATGGGGGGGGAATGAAAGGTTGGAGGTGGGGTCTAGTTAGAGGAAATACGTCACTGGGGGCGTGTCAGCTTCGTGCCTGTGTTTTCTTGATGTAAACTGCCCAGCCATGATGTGCTGACACCCCCAAATCTGTAAGGCGGAATGTGCATTTTCTCTTTAAGCAGCTCTCTCTGGTGTTCTGTCACAGTGATGAGATGCTAAATGCTCTGTTTCTTTAAATCACTTTACAGCTTCATTTGACAGTTTGGCCCAGGGACCAGCAACATAATCTAGAACCCCTTTAGAAACGACTTTTTTTCTGGTTCTGAGTCAAAAGCTGATTTTTATTTTCTTTTTAAAAAGAATTTATTTGTGTTTACCCCCATGTGGCCGTGTGTGTGTGTGTGTGTACACACGCGTGTGCCCATGTGTGCGTACCCCCCCCCCTGCATGCCAGCACTCATGCCTGCATGCTTGCATGTTTATGAACTGTATGCATGCAATTCTCACGGTGACCAGAAGGAGGCATCAGATCACCTGGAACTGGAGTTACAGACAGTTGTGAGCTGCCATGTGGGTGCCGGGAACTGAAGCTGGGTTTCTTACAAGAACTGCCAGTGCTCTTAACCCTGGAATCATCGCTTCAGCTCCCCTCAACCACAAGGTCAATTCTCAGGGCCAGAAATACCTTCCCTCTATACTCTATACTGAGTTTGGCTTGTTCACCTTTAGGTTAGGACCCTTTGCCTCATACTGTCAAGCGTCCTCCTTTTCACTAGCTTGTTGAAGGAAACCAGCCCTTCCCAACATGCTGTTGTTAGTGATCCTTATCTCACTGGTTTATTCTTTGATCATTTTTGGTTATTGTGTTCTTGAGGCTTTGAGTTGAAGTCTAGTTCCGTGCATTATTTCTGATAATGTGTTTGAAGTGATGTGTGCTTTCACTGGCTTCACCTGTGGGGTTTGGTGGATAGCCTTTTACATTTTCATCGAGCTGAAAATAGTCTCTAGATTTTATTTTACTTCCTTGATGTCTCTTTTCGTTACTGTCTGGGTTGGTGAGTTTGAGATGTGATTATTAAAACTGTGTGGGGCTGCCCGTGACAGATATTTCATGCAAACCTGCATGACTGCATATATAAATCTGAATATGCTTCACATCGCCCAATTATTCTATATCCTATTTGTGTCTCTTTGCGCTGTGTTACTTGTGAGCGTCTATTACATCTAGTCTTAAAGTAACAAGCGCGCCGACAGCCTATGACATGTCTTACTTTTTAGAAGGCGAAGCATTTGCTTTCCCAGATGTTACTGTGTTATCTAAAGAAGAACATTTTCCACCTTCTAATTTCAACTTCCCGTACAACTTAGATATGGCTTTGAAGACACAGCACTTCCTGTCTCATATGTCTGTCTGTCCCATGTGCCCTGATTGTGATCACGGACTACTTTGTGTTTCTGACACACACACCTGTGCCATGTGTTTCTCATGGCGCCTGTCTCCTACCTCCTGTGAAAATCACGTTTTCTTTCCTCCACATCTCTTTTGTGTTTAAAACTCTGCTATTTCTGTTATTCTTCAGAATTCTGTGATATTTTTTACACAGCAGCATAGATTTTCCAAGGGAACTCTTAAGTTAATTGGTATTTCCTTTCCTTAGGGGTAAATCAAAACTGTAGCACATTTAAGCACCCGTGTTTCGGTTGCCCTCCACAGTCTAGAATTTATTCTAGGCTGCCATCAAAATGTTTGGTGGTCTGGGTTTTGAAACAGGGTCCCACTGGGTGGCCTTGGCTGGCCTGGAACTTATTACATAGACCAGGTGACCTTGAACTCACAGAGATCTTCCTGCCTCTGTCTCTGAAGTGCTGGCAATCAAAATGTTCTATACGCTGTTGTTTAGATTTGGTATTAGGCTGTTTCTTTTGTACAGTTTCATATGGGATGTACTTATATACATTATCTTGGTTTGAGTATCTGTATCACCACCTTATAATGGGATGAGTTTAAAATTCTAGATTCAAAGTTATCTCCACTTGAGAAATACTATTATCTCTTTCTAAACTAGTGTTGCCCATGGAAATTTGGTGTCAATCTTGTTCTTGTTAAAGGCAGGTAATCTTTATTCATGATTGTGAGTTTATCTTCTCTGGGGGAATTCTCAGAAACTACATCCTTGCATCATGAAGCAAAGGCCTCTGGTTATCACTGTGGCTTCGATTTAATTTTATTCCTGTTGTCTTCTTGGCATAACTATGCTCTCAATTTAACTTCTATTTCACAGAATAATATCTTCCCCAAATGTAACTTTGAAAGGTCAGGTTTTCTTTGAGTCAGTAAATTTAGATATAGATTACTATAGGCACTACTTAAAATGTTTTTCTTTGTATTTATTCATTTTCTGTGTATGAATGTTTTACATGCATGTATGTCAGTACACTACATGCATCTCTGGTGTCCATAAAGGCCAAAGAGGGTGTTGGATCCCCTGGTTATGGATGGTTGTGAGCCCTATGTGGTACCCAAATCAAACCCAGGTCTTCTACATGAGCAGCCAGTGCCCTTTACCCCAGAGTCTCCAGGTCCTAGAATCGATCCCTGAGCATGGCGCTCACCAGGCTATTTCAGGATGTCTAGATTCCAAGAGACCAAGTGAGATAAAGAGGGGACGTGTCCTACCACTGCAGTCACTCCTGGAAAGATGGGGGTACCCAGTGCCTTGCCATCTTCCCTAGATGCTCCAGCAGTGGGAAAGGCTGGTCCCTCTGAGCAGCGGTTAGAGAGAGTGAGAAAGGCCAGTCTCCCTGAGTAGCGATTTAGAGACCACAGCACCTAATAGGCCACAGAATAAATTAAAATTGGGCTGAGCCTTCAGGTTGGCGAGAAGCAGGTGTTGTAGTAAATCTATAATTTAATAAGATTACTGCTCTTTCTAAGTAGGTAGTAATTATAACTGATTATAATTTGTTGTTGCTTGTTTAGTTTATTTATTTGAATCTGAATATCCCTGAACACACATGGTTGTGGTATTTGGAGATTTTCTCCGTGCAGAGAATAATTTGTAAGCAATATAGATGGCATTCGTATGAATCGATCTGAGTGAACTCGGAATGTGGGGGTTTGAGATAAGACTCAAGTGAGATTACAGTAGCGGAGAGGCGGGCAGTTGTTGGACCACGTGCATCGAGGAACATGAAAAGGAGATGTGCCAGGTGGCATGCCTTTTATGACAAAGCCACCATTGCCACGGAACTTTAAAAATATTACAGTGGCATAAACTAGTAGCTAGCGGGTCTATCCCCACCCTGTGTAGAAGAATACAATCAGCCATCAGAAGTCCTTGAGTTGGAGAAATGTATGGAGGAGATAGGCAGACACTGCATCTTCAGCCAGAAAGATGTCTTTTCCACTGACAAACCAAGACATCAAGAGTTCAGAGGCACAAGCTTAGCATTCTAGCAAAAGTTGAAAGTATGAGGCAAGCCACAGGAATAAGTTAGAAGGAAGAGGGTTGTGCACTATGAGGTGACCCAAAACTTCAGGAGAGAAGTGGCCGGCATTCACAGAACGCTTGTGGCTTATCCTGTAAAGTAACTAGGTTAGCGTCTGAAACGGGGGCTGCTTAGGGAGTGCGTGTGCCCCTGAATGCTTCGCGAGAATAACTCTGGATCACTGCTGCAGCTGTCTACTCTTTTTAACAGGAAAGCAGGTTCCCTTTCCATCAACTATGGTTTTCCAGGGTGCCGGTAATGGCCACCACATGCCCTCTCCATCTAGGGGCTAAGAGGACCAAATGGGAGCCGATGTTCCTGTATCTGACCTCCTTCTGCCTTAAACCCAAAGGAGAAAAAAGCAGTGTCTAATTAGGTGGGAGACTTCCATCCAGAGAGGCACATGCCCTTCGACCCTATCTGATACATTCTGGCAGGGTCACAGCTTGTCCCTTAAATGGACAACTAGCCCTGGGAGAGAGAAGAAATAGTCTAACTTAAAAGCCTTTCATTTGAGAGCTGGAAAAATACTCATGTGCTCCATTCGGTGGCTTTACATGACAGGAAGAAACCCAAGAGTTAGTGCAGCCAGAATCAGGGAGGGAGCAGCAGAGAGCTGGACTCTGAGCATGGCCAAGCTGCCCACTGGCCCTGGCCTGACCTCGGCTTCTCTTGCTGGTAGAGACCATCCTCTGTGCGTCAGCTGCTTGCAAGAGCTCAGGTTGGAGGAGAATGAGGCACTTCTTCCACAAGACACTGTCCCTAATTGAATAAACACTGTAGAGCTGAATGTTACAAGAGATGCGGGTGGTTTAATTAGTTGCTCTAATGAGTGGCAAGGAATTGTACTTACCCAACAGGCTTTTCCCCTTGCTCAGCTTCTGAATTCTGTTCATTTCGTTCTGGCAAGGGAGACCTAGAAAATAATTTATGGAAGTCAGTTTCCAGATGGTGCAGTGTATAATCTCTAATGATTGACTCCACTCTGGATGTGAAATGTGGGCAACGACACAACTGGGTGTGGGATTGCTCCATATGCTGTTGACTATGCAACAAAACAAATCCAAGCCATTAGTGTTGCTAATTTTAAGATAAGCTCTGTATCACAGGACACTTAAAATAGCACATGGAGGATACTTATATAATACAGGACACTTCCCACCTATCCCAGACCAAGCAACACCGGGTGATTGGCTCGAGGATGTTTTCTTTCTTTCTTTCTTTCTTCCTTCCTTCCTTCCTTCCTTCCTTCCTTCCTTCCTTCCTTCCTTCCTTCCTTCCTTCCTTCCTTCCCTCCCTCCCTGTCTCCCTCTTTCTTTCTTTCTTTCTTTCTTTCTTTCTTTCTTTCTTTCTTTCTTTCTCTCTCTCTCTCTCTCTCTCTTTCTTTCTTTCTTTCTTTTTTTGGCAGAGGAGGCATCCAGCAAAGCCCCCTGGAAGCAAAAAATTGATGCTCTAAGCTTTACTAGAGGACAAGAACTCTGAATCTGAATACACAGACCAGCAAGCTATGGGTCTCAATGCTCGGCCTACTGCAGCTCTTGTCTCATGGGAGAGAAGTTAGGGGAACTTAGGCATGCCCGCATAGACATGGGAGCCGTGTGAAAAAGGCCATGAGCAAGCAAGGCCTCCAGAGGCTGCCTCCATCACAGTCCTCTCTGCCTCCTGAATGCTCAGGACCCGAATCAGAGGAACGGTCTAGTTTTAACCACACTTCCCTCACATTTTCCTGCAAGAGTTTGGAAGAACGACTTATTTAAAGAAAGAAAAGTTAAACGGATGGAAATCTACTTAAATGCAGACAAGAACAAGACAAACACACAAAGTATTTCTTTTTTTTTCATTTTTAAAATGAAAAATAATCCATCCTGGAAATTATTTGCTGCTGAGCGGCTGACAACAGTTAGGGAAGGGGTTCGCTAAGTCAGGGATTCTAATGAAAACGTGGGCTGTGGGACAGCAGGGTTCAGGATGCAGTCATGCAGGCTCGAGGGTAAACGTGACACAGGAAGGAAACAATAGAGAATTAGAGAGAGAAGTTCACCTCCAAAGCCAGGAAATTTAGATGAAACATCTCTGCTGAGGCAGAGAAAGGCTGATCAGACAGACAACAAAGGAGCAAAGTTCTGAACATAAACTTGAATGAAGAAAAGTTTCCCAGAAATGAGAAAGAATCTAATTCTAGGGTTCAAAGAAGCACACAGCATCTCAGCGATGTGACACACGCCGAACATAGCTGAGGTGGCGTCTAGGAAATTAAGGTCCTTGAAAAGCAGAAAAAGAATCCCGCATAGTTTCTTTGCTGTTGCTTCTGGCTATGTCATAAGGGTGACATAGAAAGCAAAGGGCTTATTCTGACTTAAAAGTCCAGGAGGCTGGGGTCTGTTGAGCTCTGGTAGGCATGTCATGCAGATTGGAGCAAGATGGTTGGTGACATTTCCTTTACACACAGGAGGCCAAGAGAGGCAATAGGCAGTGGGGAGAGGCTCTACCTTGTAAAGGTTCCTCAACCTCCCTAAGCAGCATCACCAACTGGGGACCAAGTGTTTAAATACTCAAGTCTCTGGGGGACATTTCTCATTCAACCCAGAACAAATCCCTCTAGTTTCCAAGCACAATGGAAATCACATCACCTATAAAATAGAAAAAACTACAATGACATCATGTTCTCAAGAATAAAGCAGAAATATTTTCAAATATTTCTACTAATTATCTTCTAGAAAATGACTTCCAAGTCAATTTTTGGGAAAAATCTTAGAAAACTAAAGCATCCATAAAATGGAGAACACCACAGTAACTGAGGTTCCCCTTGGGTTGCAGAGGTTATCGGAACCTTAACCATAAAGTTACCAGACATCAGCGTCTGCAGCAACTACAGCTACAGCTCTGTTCCGAAGAAAACTTGGAGCCTCTAACATCCTTAGCATTGACCTATAAAGTCTAAGTATGCCACCCATCATCTTTAAGCTTCTTTATGAAATAACGTGGTAAATCAAACAATAACAGATAACATGGAGGCAAAAAATGAAGAGAGAGAAGTATACAAAATGAAAAATCATTTTTCTCAGAACTAATCCTGGATGCTATATGTCTCGGGGCACACCACAAGTGGGGTCCTGGCTTCTCCCCACACCCACATGCTGAAGGGGAGCCTGTCAGGAGACGGTCCTGTGGTCGAGCACCTAGCTCAGTACCTCGGGTATGGCAGCGAGTATACTCTGCCTCCCACCCCACCCTCAAGTGAAACAGTGGGTCAGGTTCTGTGCCACAAGCATTTTAGACTAAAGGAAAACAACCACTGTTATTTAGCTCTAATCTGTGCCAGCTAATATAGTCAGAGACGGGAAAGCAACAAACACAAAGGGAAGGGGAAACAATGTAATTACATTTTAATATTTAAAGGAAGATTTATCACTGTTCACACCTGAAAACACCAAGAGAGCCAACCTGAGCAAGTGGAAATGAAATGAGAATTCAGAGAGGGGTAGATGGGAAAGAGGATTTATTTACAGTCGTGCCAAGAAGGGAACCATGGCCACAACTAGCTGAAGACTAACTCCACCGGCTGTGAGCAGCCTATAAGATGATGGCCTCAACAGCTTATGGCGGGGAGGAATTTCAAATAAACTGGACAAATGCAACCTGAGGCTCAGGAGGGAAGAAAAGCATGACTGGCCAGAGCATTCTGATATAAAAATTAATGGCAAGAGAGGAGAGACCTACAATATACCAAGACCGAGGGTCAATCAACTGTGACTTAAACTGCTTTTATTAACTGTGAATTAAATGGGATAGAATTGATTTCTGGATATTTAGAAAAGTGGCACTTGGTATTCAGGAATAAATCTAAGACACAGGCATATATATATATCAGATATATTAATGACAGAAGAAAGATTAGTCAATACCTGACCAAAAGGCAGCTGGGTAGTTATCCCCAAGCTGGAGCAGAAGCCAAGGTCTCCTTGACTGTGTGCAAGTACATAGAGAAATGCAAAATCTGAGCAAACACAGAGTCACTGAAGTTAGCAGAGGCATGAGAAAATCGCTTTACTGGACTGAAGTGAAAAATACCCTTCAAAGCCTAACACAAGCTTTATAACTTAAAAAAATAAATAAAAAATGAGACATGCAATTATGTAAAAATTTAAAACTTTCTCACTAACAAGAAAAAATACACAAAGTCAAAGTTGGGAAAAATCTGCAATACCAACCACTAGCCAAGCACTAAGCCAATAGATACACATTTTCCTACAGAAGACAGGACAAAGCACAACTCCAAAAGAAAAAAATATACAAAGAAATTAAAATTATTTTGAGGAAACAGAAACCCAAGAGTGTCTCAGAGATGAGCCAGGTTTTCCAGATTCATTTGTAATAAAGAGGACGTGGCATCCTTTTGTCCCATGCTGGCAACAGTGACTAGGTCTGATACTGCCGTGAAGAAACAGTATTCTGAATTTTTTTTCTCTCACCAAAAACATCTACTCCAACCTCTCTGAGAGGCAGATTGGCAGCTGCGCTGAGATGTAAAGATGCACGCTCTGTACTGGGGATGGACCCCACCACCCTAGGGATGTGCACACGAGATTTCTTTCGCTGAAAGCTCTTCGGAGTGTCTGCGTTTCTGATGTGTGTCCAGGCATCTTTGTGCACATGCATAGGAGCTGCACAATTTAAATACGATTAGTAGACAGCCAGACTCCTAGTCCACTGGGTACAGCCCCCAGGAGGCAGAGACTGAAGGAAAGCCAGACAGGAAAGGCAACCCATGGGAAGCAGAACACGGCCACTGGTTGGGCTGCTGGGGCAGGCTGGCTCCCTTGCCTGACTTTGGTGACAGGAGACACCTGACATCCTTTCCTATATTCCTTAAATTCGGTGTCTTTTGTTAGCTGTAGTTTGTCACCAGCAAAATATTGTAATTAAGGAGAGTTCATGTAGCAATGGAAATATGATCGATCCTTTTATGTTTGCAGAGTATTTTTGACACTGAGAATCTCAGTGACCTTGAGAACCACACAGCAAAGGTTTTTACACGCCCATTTTATAGATGGCAATGCTAAGCCCGGGAAGGATGCTTTTCCAAAGGAAGGAATTACTCAGCGAATTATGGCCACTGTCATTTGATTCTTAGCTTCCTTAAAGTCATGTTAAATGCAGACAGGCACCTTTGGGCTTGTGTGCCATTCCACATGGTGTTTAATACCTGTGCCTTTCTGTGCACAGATCTCTGATGGCCTCCGTGCCCAGCACGGTTGCTGGGCCTTTGGGTCCCACCTTACCTCCTGGCTTCTGGAAGCAGTAACACCACTCATTGTTAGAGAGTTTGCCATCTTTGAAGGAGTCACAGGAGTTAAAGAGGGGCTTGATGCAGGGCTCATACTTGTCCAGGTAGATGGCGTTGATCTCTGAGTGGTCCAACAAGAGGTCATAGTTCATGTCCAACTTGTTGAACATCCAGCCCAGGGAGTCCTTGCAAATGGGCAGGATGCTGGTGTCAAACCCTGCGAGAGAAAGGGGCAACTCAACTTTTCAGACAGAGAGCACACCATGCTGCTCCCCAGCCTGGTGCCCCAGAGGGGCCAGGGTGCTTCTCTACTTGTGTCCTCCCTTCAGGCTTATATATGAGACAGATATATGTCCTAAAAACAGGAGCCAGCTTGGGGGAAAATATCTTCAAGAAATAAATCATTTCCTGTGATAATGCATCTGTGGTATAAATATGAGCTCCATTGTCTGAAAACCTGACTGCAAGACATGTCTGGGAGGAAAACTACAAACACACTAAAACATATAGTGTATAATACTGAAAGCTGAGCTTTTTCTTTTTTTGGAAAAAAAAATTAAGACTCAAAATACTGGAGAAAGGAGTGATGGTGGGGGAGACAGTGGCAGGTGAATGAGGCTCCATCTATCCCAGAGGCCCCTTCGCCCAGTTCAAGGCTGGAGGGTAAAGCACCCAGGTCCCGCCTCTGTTCCCTTTCTTCTTTTCTGCAATCCCTAAGGAACCACAGGAGATGGAATCCAAACCAACTCAGACAATCCTTTGTTTCTTATTTCCCCAGGGAAGGGGACGTTGTTTTGCTTAATGGACTCTCTGTTTCCACACGGAGACTGTAAATGCAGGAAGGGTTGCTTAGACTCAGCTTCACACTCCAGAAGACACAGCACTGTGGACAGACACCCAAGACCATCTTTCTCTTAGAGCCAAGGGATGACAAAGGCCCAGCTTATCCGAGGCACTGATCTTGAGGACTGGCTTTGTTTTCCTAGGATGCTACAGATAAAAATGTTTCTAAGCTATAGTCTATAGGCCTCATTTTTCTCACTAAATCCAAGGAGCAGTCATGTAAAATGCTGTCATCTCTACTTTGTAGATAAAGAAATAGCAAGATCATGTGACTTCAGAATTGGGACTGACACCCAGGCAGCCAGTCAGCTCTAGTGTTCCCACCTGGTCTCTCCCAAGAGCCCCCCTTCCCTGCCTTCTTTGATACATCTTTACTGAAATCATACAACTGGCTTAGGGTGTTATGTCTGGGATACAGTGTCTGTAGTGTAGGGTCCTGAAAAGACAGACTGTCTACCTGAGTGTGCCCTTCACTTCTGTGTGCACCACTGGGGCCTTGGTTTAGTGGGATTCGTAGGGGAAGCAACATCTTCGTGGCAGATTTGCACAGAAATCTATACAAAGACTTCAGCAAACCTATGAGCTCTTAGGGGAGGCCAGGCTACCCCTCCTCTCCCCACTGCTGATGCTGGCTAATCCACAAGAAGCTCTCTGAGAGGAGACCTCTGTTTCCTCTTTAAAAGCCTCGGCACTTTAGACACTCATTATCAGTAAAAGTATTTGGTTTCCGGCTCTAGGAGTTCCCTATCAGTCAGCTTTAAATTTACCCTTCCAAATAAATCTTCACTTTGCTACCAAAGGATAACATCCTTTAAATTTTTTTTCCAGATGAGACTATGGGGTATGACATGGCCTCCCTCTTCTTTTGTTGCCATCATGATTCATCAGCAGAAGATGAGTTATGTGTGGCTTAGTCAAAAGGTCAAGCCTGCTCTACCTCATTTCCAGTTTCAGAAAAGGGCACCTGCACCTGGCATCTGCAGCTGTCAGAGACAGAGAACCGAGCTAGGAGCAAGGCTTGGGGGCTGCCCTTTCAGGACTTAGGAACTGGCAAATGTGTTGCTCTTTTTCTCTGGCCTTTAGGACCAAAGCATCCTTCCTCCCCAGTGCCCATCCCGCCCATCTGGGTGACTTCAGGACAGCAAACCTACAGAGGCTTCAGGGACTCAGTTTGCTCCTAGGTATACTAGTATTTCCCAGGCTTCCACCTGTCTACAGAAAGGCTATGAGGACTGACTGGAGGCTTCCAGGATGTGTCTTTCTAACACTCTGCTTTCTGTGGAGAAGTTATTCTGAAAGCCTGGGGCTGGGCTGCTGTTGGGGGATTCACAGACAAGTCTTTCTAGATAGAAATTAGTGTTCACAGACTCCCAAGGAATGTCTGGGAAGAACTGGAAGGGGTGTGAGGAGAAAAAAAAAAAAACCTCTCTCACCTCACTATCCTATGGACAGGGCTACCAAGAATATCACCTTTAAAGCACATTCTGAGAAGCAAGTGCTATCTCACCATGAAGGCAAACCAGTGAAACCTTTAGACTAAGCCATCCTTCCATCTTCATTAATCTCGCCAGGAAGCTATGGCTGTCAAAGAATTACCAACTGTTAAGATCATTGTTTTTGTTCTTGAGACAGCATCTATCCCTGTGGCGCAGGCCAGTCCAGATCCTGTCTATAAGCAGCGATCCTCCTGCTTCCCTAATGTATGGGAAACCATGTGCACCACCGTACTGGGCAGGAGCTCAGAGACTGGTCCAGCTGGGTGACAGAGTTGACACAGCACCGTCGCACTGCTCTCACAGTTACATCCAAACCACTGGAGGGAAGGCGGCTGGCCAAAGACTTTGATGGGCATCTCGAATGCACTCACAGCCATGGTGCCTGTGTTTGAAGAAGGATCAGGGATCTCTATCGCAGCAGGTAGCAGAGAAGTGGAATAGAAGTGTGTGTGGCCTCTGCTCATCCCAGAGTTCTGGGGGCTCCTTCAGGACTTGAGTGTTAGTGGGGTAGGAGGGGAGGGGTGCCTGTTTTGGTTTCTGGGGAAAGTTAAACACAGCTGCCAGTATACACAGAAACCACATGATCCGACCTGATCGCTACACTGTTGCCCATATTAGCAAAAACCCACAAGTCCCAATTAAAGGCTCCTTAAGTTGTTATAGCTATGATTAGGATCCTATTTGGCTCCTGAAAGAAACTACTCAATAACATGAAAGCATAATGATATTTCTAGGTGTTTATGTTTCCAAATGGTATATCAGCCTGCAAAGTGTGCAAACTTTCCAACACGCATGAATTTCCATAAGCATACAAATTTTTCAACACACATGTGTCTCCGTATTCAACATGGAAAAGGACTTCAGTATAAATGTAACGTGCTTAAGTTGTTAAATGGGTGTGTGTATATATTTACACATGAATAGACACACAACTCTTTCTATATAGTAAGTTTTCTAAAATATCTATATAAAGTATAATATCTTTAAAATCACATCTTTTTTCCAAAATAAACAACCATATTTCTCCTGATTCTAAGCATCACCCTACTTTAATAATTTAGTGTTTCTAAAGTTGAGACTTGTTTTAAGCCTCTTTCTTTAGCTAAACCTATGAATCTGACAATGAAGAAGGGATACTGACAGTGAACTAGCAAGAACAGAGTGGGCTTACTGCCTTGGGCTGTGTCAGAGCTGGTAGGCTTGATGACTCTGTTGGCATCCTCATGAAGAGCCCCGAACCAGTCCTTCAGCCGGGAAGCAAGGTTTCTCAGCTCCTTGTCTGTGCAGGCTGCAGGGAAGCACACAGAGCAGACAGTGAGCACCCAGACTCTCCGCCCTCAGTGTACAAGGTCATTGGCCAAGCTGTATTCAAGGCGCTCCTCCTTACCCAGACTCTAAAAGCACCCCCCCAACATACACTACACACACACACACACACACACACACACACACACACACACACACACAATCACAAAGGGATGCTACTGTCACGAGTCAAACATGGGACAAGGAAAGAGACTGGATTCCTAGGACAGACAGGATATTTGGACATGGACTGTCTCCGATAAAGCAAGCTGCTGGCACTTCCCATTTGTGAAGTGTCCTCCAACTCTGACTGACATCTCTTTTGCTAATCACATAAAACTTGTTATTTCAGTTTAGCCAGAGAACATGACACCTTCCAGTGTGCTCACACTGAAGAGATTAACCAGCTCATGCTCCTAGGGAGAAAATGTCTAGGGCACCATGAGAGCCCAGGAGCAATAGAGTCCCCCATTTTGTATTAGGACAAGGCAGACTTGTGAAGCTGGCCTCATGTTTTTGCCTTCAAGGTATGCATTGCAGCAGGTAAATGTCTTCACCATGGAAGAGCCCTTTCTTCCTCAGGCCTGGTCACCATTATAATGTATGACAGAGTGATGGGGGCTGCTACTAATAAGGACAGGAAGAAAGCCAGGCTGGTGGGTGGCAGCAGATAGTGAAGTGGGTGCCAACTATTTGAGGGTACATAGAAGGCTATAGAAGACTTGGGAAGGGAAATTCAAAGGGGGATAATGACGGAGAGACAGGAGCAGACTCTGGGAGTCTCTCTGCTGTTCTTTCAGGGCCCACCTTCATTCTAAGTGAGAGAATCCTGGCTAGGGGTCCAGGCAATGGGATGCTATCAGGACACTGGAGAAGAAGCAATTGTTTGGTGTCCTTTAGCAATTAGAGAAAAGTTTAAAAACCACTAGGCCAAGAGGGAACCAGGATCTGACCTTCATGACTACTAGCTTTCGAAGCTCTAAAGTTGGCATAGGGCAAGCAAGCTAAGAAGTTGAGCACACCACTTTTCCAATGTGGAGCTAAATCTGGTCCTCACCAAGTGTTGAGAGGATACAACTGGTGGCTCAGAGCATGCCGATGTCCCAAGCTCTCCTCTGGAAGCCTCAGATGGCAAGGGTGGAGATACAAACTGTCATCCCAAGCCCACTCCAGCCTCCAGAAAGCACAGTGCTTGACTGAATCCCAGTGCCCGAGCCCAGCAGACAGCCTTGTTGTCGGGGAGAATGCAGAGGAAGGTAACACATGGCAGGCAGTTTCCTCATTTTACAGTTCATGTCCACTGAACCGTGGGTTGGCGCAGCGGCCAGCTTCGCAGACCTCACACAATAAAGGTCTTTCTCCAACTTCCAAATGGGTGTGGAAGTGCAGACCCAGGCTGCCTCCGTACGACCTGCCATGTGTCATTCCTACCTTCACTTCATCTAGGATGCAGGCTTTAGTATCACGTGTATCCTGTGCATATGTCCAGATGTTGATACCAAGTTAATAAGCATCCAGAGATGCTGCTTCGTCTTTAACACACGGACCTGACTATAGTGTCAGACTCAGGTAGGAAGTGAGCAGACTATCTTGTTGGTAGTAGAATGTCACACTGTGGGGTCACTCTGCCCAGAGTAAATCTCAGCATCACCACCCATGATAGATTTATCCCTAAACCCCCAAGACTTCAGTTTCCATATCTGTAAACAAAGGATAATAAGGTCACAACAAACCTCACGGTATGGTTCAAGCTCTTAACAAATTACAAGATCATATGAAAAATGTACCAGACAGAGTTTTAGTTCTTTCCCATAATAATTATCTTAAATGAAATATTTAGAGATAGGCTTAGTGCAAGCTAGTGCTGTACATTTCAGAAAATAAAGACTGTAAGTCAAATGCAAATAATCAAAACTGACTTTGGCTACCTACAAAATACGTGAAAATGGACACTTGTGTTACCCTACATAAGGGAATCAATATTAAACAAATGTACAAACTAATTCCTCGGGTACATGTCTCATCCCAAGCTGCTCACTCCCCAGCTGGCAGAGCCCTTGCACTGGGTGGCGTCCTTCCACCATAGTAGGCTGCCACACTGGTTAGAACTGGGCGAAGGTGGCTTCTGTTCTCTGATTTCTACCCTTGCAGAGGCTCCCATGGTAACTAGCTATCCAAATGTGTGTCTCTTCTCCTTCCCTTTGGCCTTTTAAGATGGATTAAGAAGGAAGACAATAAGCTGTCACAGGCCACCTCCCAACACCTCTGCTAACCTGTGCTCACACTCAGGGAGAGAAGCAGATGCTGCTGAAGGCAGAGGCTCTTGCTTTTGCCCTGATATCGAGTCCGATTGCAGGAATGTGCTCACACTCATCCGCTTATCAGTCCTAACCTAGAGCCTCTGGGGACCAAGCCTGTGCCCGTCTGACCTGCCCAGCTCTTAAACAGTAGTGTGACTGTCCAAAACCAGGACATGGACTCTCCAGTCAATCTCACATTTGGAAGCTGAAAACACTCATTTCCCCTCTATCGCTAGTGCACCATCCATTTAGAGTGTTCTCTGAGCAGAGAAAATTGCCAAGTCAACTTGCGATGAAATCACTCACATACTGAGATAAATTAGTCAGCCACGTTTAACTAAACCCCAACACAGGCAGGTAACCTGCATATCCACAAGCCTGCTGGAGTCGACCCCCACCCCAGGCTTCTCAGAGCACAGAGCCCAGGGATGGCTGAAGGAATCAGGCCGTGCAATCTTGAAAGAGTGAATATGTCACTCAACAGCAAGTCCAGCAGCAGGGAGCCATGGCGTGGCTGGAGTGAAATCAGAGAACAGAAACAGAGATAGAAGGCACCCAATTATTGGGCCCAGTTCCTTCGCGGTATCTTCAACTGAGTGGTCTTTGAGAGGAGGAAGCCAGGCGCAGCCTGCCTGGAGCATGATATATTCCAGAGGAAATAAGAAAGGACGGCAGCCTGCAGAGAGCTGTTTGTTTGGATTTGGCACTCCAGCCACAGCACAGGCTGGCTGCCTCTTAAGGTGTCTAGCACTCCCCGAGATGGTGGGACTAACTGGAAATCACAGCTTAGGAACTGGGAAGCCAGAGAATATTTCCCAAAGAAAAGTTATGTTTTCCAGACTGGAACTGTGAGCCACACCTACCTGCCATTTCTATCTTCCAGGAAGAGGGACAGTTCTTGTCCCAGAGGAGTTCTGCCTCACCCCCATGCCCATGTCTCCTGATGGGAGAATCAGTCTGCAGAGCAAAGGATGCTCTCCTGAAGACATCTGGTTAAAGCAGGGCAACCAGGACCAGACCCAGCATGCAAGCATCACTGAGGTCGAGCATTTCAGTTCTGCACCCTCCCGGTCTCTACCTGTGTTTCTGTTGCCCTTTTCTGCCAAGAAGTCTCTGCTCAGAGTCCTCCTCTGCAATCCTAGGTCCCTGTCAGGTCACTGCATCTTTTCTACATGACTCCATCTGCTCCAACAGGACCATGGGGCTGACAGTGTCCCTGTAATTCTCTGACAAACCCTCCAGCAGTGCCACATCCAGGAGGCAGAAAGGGGTACCTTCAGAAATTTGCCCTCAGAGCAGACAATTGGAAGCTGCCCTGGATTTCTTCATGTTCCTCACCTTCCCAATCAGCTGGCCACAACATGTTTGTTTCTGTCACTGTCTTCACTGCCTGTTCCAGTCCATGGCACCACCTTTGTTCCCACACTGGGTTAGTCACAACAGGCCCAATCCAGCAGCCACAGTGACCGTTCTGAATTGGACATTGGGTCAAGTCACTTTCTTGTCTGGTACTTCTGAGGCTCCTGGGGTGCTCTGTGAGCTGAGCCTTAGTTCGTGGTATAAGTGTCCTGTGTGATCAACCCATGGTTTTCCCTGCTCTGGCCTTGCTGCCCCTCCCACTCTTTACCTCAATGTCCCTAGCCCGGTCACCTTACCCATGACTCCTTTACATCTCAGTTTTAAGGTTATTTTTTTCCTGAGGTCTTCCAGGCCAGTGCCATCTCCCCCTTGATCATAAGAGCATAAACTAGTGCTGTTATCCCTCAGCATGGAATGCAGCCTGCTACCTGCTTGAAGGATGCGCTCATTACGTAGCTATTGATGGACTCTCATAACCCTCTCTCCGCCTTTTGTAAACTGTAGTTTTTCCATCTGTGAATGGCAAATAGAAGCTTAGCTCCTGGCATCATTGCATGGAATAAGATGTCGGTAAAGCATAGCTCACAGCGACTGGCATGTAGCGGGGACTCATATCCCAACTGTCTGCATGATATGTTGGGATTTTATTGTTATGCTTTATTTCTAAGTACGAAGAGATACTGTTGATATAAAGAATAACATCTCCCCTCATTTATTTTATAGCTATGCCCAGCAGAAGGTCAAGAGACTGGGATTTCAATTTCTGTCTGCCTTCTCCAAGTTGGATAAGCAGTGTGATGGGCGATTGGTGTGACTTCCCTGCACCCACATTCCCAGCCTGATTGTAGGGGTAAGCAGTAATTGTTCAAAATATATTTATGGAAAAGAAAACATGAAGGATTGATTGAGCACATTGGTTACAAAATCCCAAGTCAAGAGCTACACTAGATGGTAGGATTGGGGTTGAAGCTAGGCTGCTCTCTCACAGAGTCGGTTCTATGCCAGGAGGGTTGGGGGAAGCAGCTTCCTTGGATAGACTGGGCTTATGGGTAGCCAGCAGTAATGAGTGCAATTAATAAACATGGTCAGGCCTTCACCTGTAATGGAAGCTCCTCCAGTGACACAGAGAGCAGCTGGCCCAGCAGTTCAGGATGGAGGGGGCAGCGAGGGAGCCTCTTGCCTTCATTAGCGCTGGTGTGAGAACGTCGGTCATTCGGGAGAATGGCAGAACAGGCTGCCTTGTGTCACAGGCACAGTCACTGGGGCTTCATTAGGAAAACAAATAGGACCATGGCACATTATTCTACACTGTACAGAAAGACAGCTCACTCCCCCAGGAAACCATAGCATGCAGGCGCCAGGTACTATGGCACTCTCCCAATGGACTTCTGTCTGCTTGCAAAATATGACCAAACTGCAATGAACAGAAGTGGCTCCGCAGAAGCTAAGCCGCCTGGAAGCCAGCATGGTGATTTTCCATACGTGCCTCCTCACCTCCCCACCTGAGACGCAAGGAGCTCGCACGGGTATGCATGTGTTGGAACTGAAGGCTTTCAGCAAGTGACTCAGATAACAGAGGGAGATGGTGTGCTGTGGCCAAAGCTAGAGACAGAGCCCCTCTTTGTGTCACTGCAGCTTGGGGCAACAAGGAGGAAGAAAGATGGTTGGTCCATCAGTATTACCCTGTGGGGCAGTTAGATTGCCAGGGGAGCAGCCATCAGGAAGAGGGGCAACAAGGAGGAAGAGAGATGGTTGGTCCATCAGTATTACCCTGTGGGGCAGTTAGATTGCCAGGGGAGCAGCCATCAGGAAGAAGCAGCCATGATGCCTGCTCCCCATCTCCAGACTGGCTGCTGGCCCTGGGACCCCTATGGCTAGTCCTTCCCAGCTCCTTTTCCCTCCCACAAATGATGCTAAGGCCTGGTGAAGAGCAGATGAGGAAGCTTTGAAGTATGCTGCAGTCTTGACAAAGAAGGAGCCATGAAATTCAAAAAATGCACCTAAGAGCTTAGCCCCTATCCTAAGCTAGCCTCTGGTTATCAATGAGTGTGGCAGCTGAACGACAAGATGGCCATTCCAGAAGGCTCGACTTCAGAGAGGACCCGTGCAGAGGTGCAGAAAACACTGGGGAAGCGACATGAAAATGCAGGCAGCGACTGCATGCACATTCTTATTCAAATCTAGTGCTAGCACCTACCAGAGGGACAGAATAGGCACCTGTGATGGTCCCTGTGCTAGCAGCCCTAACTGGAGCTGCATTTGAGCTTCCATGAGGGATGTCTGAAAATGGCAACTCTGACATCACACCAACATCCCAGGATACCTGTACACCTCTGCCAGGGGACCGATTCTCCTGGTCTGCTCATTGCATGAACTTCTCCAGCTTGAGAGCCCAAGTTAAAAACCTACTCCATCTGCCCCAAACCTACCTCCCCCCAAGCCAGCCTCACGGATGCTTAGCTCAGGGCTCTGCAGAGCCTAATATGAAAACAATCCGGATTTAATTTAAACTTTAGTGCCTCGGAAGGTAATTAAAGAGTTGGGCCAGACTCAAGTTCTTTCTAGGAGCAAGCCGAGAGGCCTCTCCGCAATGGAGACCTGGTGCGATGGTCCTTTCCCACTAATCTCCCTCAGCCCTCCTAGGTACTGTTGTGAATAATTACTTAATCAGAGCAGCTCTGGATCAGTGAGCTCCGAGTGTTTGCAATTAGCAGCTTTTGCGGAAGGTCCAGCTGAGCCTTCTTTCTGGCGACGATTAGACGCTGGGCTAGGACTTTCCAGAGCCAGGATCTGAGCAAAGGCAAGGTTCCTTCTTAACCCACCCTGTCTAGGCTACTCTCCCCTCACACCATTGCAGCCTCGTGCTGCTGGTACCCATGGGGCTCTAGGCTCCCCTTCCTCTACAGGGACTGGATCCAGTTATTGCGTATCTGGCATTTAGCAGGAGTTACAATGCTTGAGGAGGAAATGCTGCAAGACCTTGACAGGATGGGCACAGTGACTCAGGAGTTCTCTGAGAACACGGCTCTGATAACTGATAGCACAAATAAGCGAGCTGATGATACATATTCAGGTTTTGCAGCAATAACCAAAACCATACTGCCTTCAAGGGCTACCAGGAAGTCAGGGGCAAGGAAGTGGTTTTTGGAAAGATAGGTGACTGAGTATGGCTTCCAGAGGAGACTGTGGACAAGGATCTGACAGTCTTCGGTCTCCTTACCAGTGTAATGGAGGTAAACCAGAACTAGCCCGCAGAATTCCAGGAAGAATTAAGTCAGAGCAGACTTAAGCACTCAACCACAGACCTGTCACCTAGACCGCCACAGCCAGCAATGATTCCCTGCTGTGTTTGTGGGCACAGAGCAATGCCGAGACGGACCAAATGGGAAAACTCTAAAGGCCAGACCCTACACACATGGTGCTGCACGCAAGTAATCTCATAATGCTGTCCAGCAAGCCCTGATTCTCTGCTGTCATTCAGAGAAGTCCCACAGTCCCTCCCAGGTCCTACAGATAGTGAGGGGAGACCCTGAGACTCACACTCGGGTCTCCAAACTCAGCGTTCATCTGCTCCCGTGTTACAGCCCACGATCCCAGGGCTCTGCTCCTCTACAAAATCCCCGTCTACCACATTGGAATGATCTTGTGGTGCATTGGCAGCAGGCTAGGAACTATGTTCCCTTTAGACTTTAGGATACCAACCCCCAGGGGACCAGTTGTTCTCAAACAACTGGCAACCCTTCAGGAGCCCCTGCTTCCACCTTTTCTGTAAATGGGGACAGTGACAGCCTGGGTCTTACTCTCAGCTGAAGATGTAATGCAGAGTGCTGGGAGAATTACGTCTCAAAACCAACAGGAAGCTGCCACTACCTTCTGAGCTGGGGGACTTTGGGGGCTAATAGTACCTGCTCTCGAGAGGGTAATATTGCCGCTTCGAGCCACATGCGACTGTAAAGGGGGCTCCATGAAGACCCTTGGAAGGCACACACCATGAAGCCCATTCTAACTGGAGCTCACTAGACAGACTAGACTGTGCTTAAATTAAACCGTGTCACACATGATTCTAGCTTTTACTTTTCAGTGCGTAAAACATCAATATATATGCATGTTCTCTTATCCTTAGAGAAGGTGCCGTTTTATGCAAAAGCAGGAACAAGAAAGGAATTAAGGCTCTGTCATTCAGGAGCTTGCTAATAAAACCCTCCTTAAAAAGCAGTCTTTGGAAGAGCTTCAGATACTGACATTAAACCTGGAAGCAGAAAACTTAACTAATTAATGGTACAACTTGCAATTGGGGATGGATGCATTTCCTATTAAAGTCATTAAGACTATTCTCGGTAACCTGATGCGAGGAGCTGCAACATTCCCTTGATTCTAACGATAACCTTCCATTTGGAAAAGGGGATATGTTTAGAGTTTGCCCACCATTTGTAAATGTGCATTAGCAGACTGACACTTGTTTTCCCCTTGAACAATCTAGCAGGGAAAGTTGGCCAAATGAAAGAAGCTTTGGAAACTTCAGATAAAATCCACAGCTTTTCTTATACTCCGAGGCAAACATGCATTACTGAATATGCAAAATATTGGCTATAAATGCCAGCTCTGGATTCAATTGTATTTCTAGCAGGTGAGCCAGCATTTGCCTGTAGAGGGGACTTGGGATAGGCTGGCTGTGACCATAGAGGACAACATACAACTGGCAGTTGCAACGAAGGATTTCATGGCCACCCAGAGGTGTTAGGTGTCCCCAGAGAATAAAAGCCTTGCTGAAAAAATGGCGGCTGCTATTCCCATTTAAACATGCAATGAGCTGCTCTCCCCAGACAGACTGTAGATGGGTTCAATCTGGATTACTCAGGGTGCCAGAGCATAACATACTCTCCTATATTGCATACTGCATAAGCAAGCCCATTTCCAGCCTACGAGGTAATGTGATATAAGCTGACCAGTTTAGGTCAAATGGTATAACCCAGACCTGTAAGTAGCTTTAGAGACAGAACTCTGTGTTTGGAGGAAGGGAAAAAAAAACCTAGTTTAACCTGCTCAAATTCAACATTCAAATCTAGGTATTACAAAGTATAGTTTTCTATTCTGTGTTTTCAATGCCTAGAGCAATAACATGCACAGACATTTCTACCCTTAAGCAAGAGACTACTACATTGCTAGTTGAGGCTGCAGCAGAGAGCTAAGGGCAAACTTTGAGCTGAGATCTTAGACTGGGTAGGAAGTCTAGGAGGTGCCCAAACATATGTTTGGCTTCCTTAGGAAGGGGACACTAAACACTGTCACAGCCATCATCTAGTGACAAAAGAAATGAGACAATAATAGAGTTACTCTCCCCCACCCCCAGTTTAGAGCAGATGGTGATGCCTTAAAGCAGCTGTTTGGAAAGGAGGCGACACCACACCCTCTGGTGACAAAGGACCAGTAAGTAGCCGTATCTCCAGGTTCTGAGTCTAGGGTAAGAGGATGGAGGCCAGAACTGGACTGAGAACCCAGAAAAGGGTCATTGAAATGCCCGAGTCTGTCATCTTTATTTTCATTAAGTGACAAACTGAGGACTCATCAGGATAAATAAAGCAGGATCTAAGAAGAGACTGCCTGAGACTGACGGTACCCCAAGCTGAGTGCCTGGTTCACCAATTCAGTCTGTCCTCTCCCTAGGGTGTGAGTGTGGACAGCGATTTGACACGAGAAGTAGCTGGCGGCCATCTAAACCCCCACAGACCTTCCTAGACTACACCTGACACAAGGATGAGATATTAACCACCATTACTTCCAGTTTGATCAAAATTGCCAGTCTAGCGAGCTAGTATCTACATGGGAAAACAGTAAGAAACTTCTACCTTCCTCTCCATAGATAATAAACAAGGTATGCCGGAAACGGTGGAATATTTCACTTTCATTAGAACTAGAGTGGGGGGGGGAGGGAGAGAGAGAGAGAGAGACAGAGACAGAGACAGAGAGAGACAGAGAGACTTGAAAGCCAGAAACTTACCAGATGGAAGTGAAAAGTAAAATGTCCACAAGGGTCTATAAAATGATAACAAACACAATAAAATAGCACAAATATGTCTGCCTCCCTAAAGTTACTCAAATGTTCTGCACAGCAAGAACTAAGGGATGTGGTGGGGGTAAGGGCAGGAAACAGATTAAACAGAAACCACACAGGAAGAAATAGCACGAGGAAAGGGGAGTGCATCCTAGAGGGAGCGGAGCTCGGAAAACACATACAACATAATTCTTTGTGTTTTGTGCCGACAAGAGGCTCACTGTAAAGTACAATGGAGTGTGACAGGGACACTGGAAGTAGACAGAGTGGAGCAATGAGCAAAGCTCCCTTGGGCCTGATCACAGAAACAGGGAAGCTAGGCCCATTTTAAAAGGAAGCCATCTATCTGTCCTGGTAAGAGGGATGCTTTTGGAATTGTGAAGTCCACGGAGGACAGATTGGTTACCCTCCCCTGAAGACTCTATTGCTCTTAGTGTTTTAAAGACTGTGACTCTGTTGGTTTAGAGACTTCAGAGAGATTGGAGGGAAAGCAGATAAGACAACCAGAGAACACTGAGCAGAAGACATGAAAATGAGAGCCAAGTAAACAACAGAAATAGAACAACTGCCTTTGGAGAAAATAATAATAATAAGATAAAAAGAAAAAGTACATCAATCTCAGAGGAGAAGGAGATAGGGTGAGGAAGCAGAATGGACAGGCATGACAGCAAGCAGGAGGACGTTAGAGTGCGCACAGGGACCACCACGACAAGGGGAGGAATCATTGTACATCAGAGAGTTAAGTGGCAGCCTGGAAGCAAAGGATGATCCTCATGGGGATAACTGACAGCCCTGAGGATACCATGGGAGCATAAAACAGAGTGGGCTGCAAATCCAATTCATTAAGTAAATCCCATTTTACAATCTGGGCCAAAGGAATGGCCTCAGAATGGTCAATATGAAGATCCATCTTAATCAAATCACTGGACTTTCAAAGAAAGTCAATATGGCAGTAGAAGATACATCCTAGGGACTTCTGAGAGCGAAAAGTATAAAGCTGCCCCCAGATTTCAGCAACATTCAGGGTAGGAAAGCAAAGCCTGAGCCAGAGCTGAGGCAGAGAGAAACACTGAGAGATAGTGAATCAAGTCTTATAGGGTTTTATAGAGCAAAGGCAAGCCCTAGGAGAATCCGCGCATTGCCAAGTAGAGGACAGAAAGAAGGCGAGCTTTAAATAAAAATGGAGGGCAGGGGAGAAAGTAAGAAAATCATCTGAGTTTTATCACTGTTTATAGTATTGGTGGGGAATGTTGGTAAATGCCCCGAATTTCAGCTACTGAAGAGAATCACAGGTTCAAAGCACACCACAGCTAAATAGGAATTGTAAGACCAACTTGGGCAACTTAAGAAAACAAGCAGCTGGGTGGTGGTGGCAAAGCCAGGCAGTGGTAGTGTATGCCTTAAATCCCAGCACTTGGGAATTAGAGGCAGGTGGATCTCTGTAAGCTCAAAGCCAGCCTGGTCTACAGAGATATTTCCAGGACAGCCAGGGCAACACAGAGAAACCCTATCTTGAAAAATAAAATAAATAAATCAAACAATAGCACCAACACAATCAAACTTAACTTCAATAGCAATAAATGTAAATGAACTAAATTCATCGCTCAAAAGTATAAAAGTATATTTCTAACCATGTCACAAAGAAAAATTTAACTAGATAATGACTACAAAAGATTTAACAGAATTGAAGGGACTCAGAAAGGCTACCAGATGTTTTCATTATAAATTTCCACTGTGGAACTCATAGCTAATTTGTGGTCAAGAGTACACGGTTCTATACTGCCATACTGTCTGAGATAGCAAAAATCAGGAACCATTCCAATACCCCCTGTAAGTTGGTTATAACACACCCACTAACTATTGTAATCAATAGTTAGTTGTATTGTGTACAGGACTCTTTGAGACACGAATTTTAAAATAAATCAACATTCTATATGTATCATATAGGATCCTTGTCTGTACTTCAGTTATACATGAAGAATCTTATGAGAGTTGGAGAGATGGCTCACCAGTTAAGGGAACTTACTGCTCTTGCAGAGGACCTAGGTTCAGTTCCCAGTACCTCTACACTGGCTCACAACAGTCTGTAACTTGAAGGAATCCAACACACTCTTCCGACTTTGTGGGCACTGCATGCTCTTGATATATATACATACATGCAGGAAAAACTGTCACACCAGCAGCTCCCAAATAATGACATGGAGACTTCTTATTCATTATGAAAGCTGGGCGTATAGCTTAGCCTTCTTCCTAAGTAGCTCTTATAACTTAGCCCATTTCTATTAACCTACATTCTGTCACACACTGCCTATCCTGCTTCCTCATGTCTCCTGGAGTATTTCTCTCATGCATCTAGATTCCTCCTCCTCCTTCTTCTCTCTGCCCAGAAGTCCCACCTATACCTCCTGCCTAGTATTTGTTGTTTACCTTTTTATTACACCAATCACAGCAATACACATTCACACGGTGTACAAATATCCCACATAGCAAAGCATTCATATACACAAAATACAAATAGAAACAAAAATTGATAATAGCAAGATACAAGCAATGAAGGGAGAAATGGCTTTTAAAAATGAAAAAAAAACAGGGCGGGGAGGTTTAATTTGGGAAGCTATGAAAGGTCAATACAAAAGGAGAGGGAGGGAGAAAGAAAAATAGCACTAGGGATGTTTGGAAAAGTCGTACAAAGTATTTTTAACCACAATTACATATAATACAAATAAGTATATAGATAAATAGACAGATAGACCAACAGACAGATGGATGGATAGATCTAGTTTAAATGATGCTATATCACTTGGGTTGACCCCAAGAGCCATAGATAATCTAAGAAAACCCCCTGATTCCGGACACAAGGAACCTCATTTGAGTTGTCAGTCACAGCAGTCCAAGGGACTCCCTAAACAGAAAAGGTTATTGCTGCTGTGCTCGACTGCCTCCTAGAGGCTGAGGGACATTTTTATTTCTGAAGACACCATGCACTTCAGACACAAGACTGACCTATATCTGACTGAAAACCCCCCTCCCTGAGGACTAGCTTTCATAGTACCAGGAGTTGCTATGCAAGCTTCCAAGGTGGGGGAAACAGCCAATAGTCCTGTCCAGCTGATGCCCAGGAGCCACAGCAATGACCAGCATGGTAAGATGTCCCCAGGTGCAATAGTAGCATCCATACCTTGGCAGTAAACAACGATGTCTAACTGGACTTGAGACCCATTCTGTAGGAGAGAGATCAGGATACTGAACCAATACCTGGGCCTAGTGAGGCGATGGATATTAGAGGCCATGGATGTCCTCGAACACTTGAACTAAACCATGTGATTCCTAATGGCATTCTAAATACGTGTTCTTCTACCCACAGGTAAGTGTAGTTCTCGGGCCTCATCAAAGCTCCTCTTTTCAGTCGATAGAGATCACTGAAGAAAACACAACTGGTTCAAATGAGGAGAACCTGCTGTGGGATGTCCAGCTGCATGCATGCATCTACAATACAGGTCCTGCATCTAAACCTCAAGAAACATCACAGAACAGGGGCCAGGAAGACTGCATGAGTCAAAGGACCAGGAAAACTGCTGGGTGGGTGTGTCTCCTAGAAATGATAGAGAAGCCTCCCCTGATACCTACACAAGACCCGGATAATGGAACTCTCACAGGGCCTCATCTGTAAATTGAACTACTGGTAACGGATGACAACGGCAAGATGGAATATTAGTCCTTTCAGGGATGGGCCCTCTAATTGGTTTTCTGATACTAATTGATTAGCCCTGAAGTCATGTACGTATGAGGAGCACTAAATATTTTAAGGAAGTTTGTATTTATATATTTATGTGTATATTACATACATATATATATATATATATGTAATAATAACAATTTAAAAAAGACCATGAATTTAAGAGAAAGGGTAAGGAGAGATGAAGGGAGGAAAAAGAAGATGGAAATGGTGTAGCTAGCTATATTTTAATTTCACTTTTTAAATTAAAAAAATAAACCTTTAGAAAAAGAAACTATTCAAGGACACATGAAAATTAGTAATGACAGTTTATTTTGGGGCAGGAGCCAGGAGCTAGACCACTGGAAGAAGAGCCTGTATTCCTTTAAATGGCTTTTGTGTGTGATATAAATATACACACAGCATCAAAACCATGACACCGTCCTTGCTTGTCTCCCTCACCAAGCTATCTGCTCTCTGAATCAAAGGACTGTATGTCACACTCACTCAGTCATCTCTTCAAAGTAAAGGTCTGAAAACAACTGTGGCTTGTTGGACTTCACAGAAGAGTAAATAACTGGATGAACAAATAGGACAACAGGAAGGATGAAGCTTGGGTCTGGTGTGCATCCATCCATCCATCCATCCATCCATCCATCCATCCATCCATCCATCCATCTATCCACCAGTTTTCATGCTTACATGCCGATAATTGGTTTTTGAACCCAGAGAGGGGAAATCATCCCTAAATGCAGAATTTTTTAAATCCAAAAAAATCTGTGTATTGTTCTGCATTATTCCCAGGGACCCTGGGGGAAAGTCTAAAACAAGCCATTCCCTAAGCGAATACAGAGATGATTAAATCACAGCCCTCGCTTGATGCCTGGGATTCACTCTCAGCTTTCCTGATCTGTAAAAGATGGACAGGCACGTCCCTCACACCAGGCTTGTGGAGTTTAAGTGATGGAGTCAAAAGTGCTCTCTCAAAGTGCTCCCTGATGGGGACCCAGGGCTCATATCGGGTCATGCTGACCTGAGAATCTCAACCCACCCTGAAGGAGGCTGTACACGGATCCCCACTTCTCTGTGCTATATCACAATGTGCCAACCTTCTGGGCTGGCCATCAGGGCAGGAAGGATGGTGCGGGGCCCCTGACTTACCGCTAGGTCCCAGCAACCTGCCTGGTCAAAAGCAGACCACAGTAGGTTTACAGAAGGCATAATAGGGAAAAATCTGAACATGTTTGGTGACGTGAAAACAGCTTCCACTACTGCAAAAGCACTGAGAACTTGCATGGTGAACTGACTGAAGCATGAGCGGGCCAGCAATTCCCTGCAAGATCAAAATGGACAGCTAAAGTCAGGGGAACGTGCTCCCTGACAGTGAATGGACCTGAAGGGGACAGGAGAGTAGAGAGAAACACACATGTGGATGAAGATACCTTGCCTCAGCCAAGCCCCAGAATGCCTCAGGGTAGCCTTTTGTCTCCATTGCATAGCTGAGAATAGCAAACCTTCCATCTTGCCCATTTAAGCCTGCCCATTTGAACCCAGGACCACAGGATTCACACCAATGTGCCTTAAACCCACAAAGGAAAGAGGAGCTCTGACCATTTGACCACAGACACTGTCACACCGACTACCTAGGCTTGGACAAAGGAAAGGCAAGAACACCTGCTGCTTCTCAATGAGTACAGGGTCTCTCAGGCTGAGCCTGGATCTACTACTTTCTAGGCTAGGGTTGCCTCCAATGCTAACACTTCAGACCTCAGCCCCCTCCCGCAGCAGCCTGGGAGACCCTGGACAATCTTGGCTTTGTCTGCCATGATTGCAGGGTCCTAGAGTTCCCTCACACCTGGCTTCTTTCAGCCCTGGCTTCTCGTTGCTGTCTGGGTAGTTACCCTGTGTAATTTAGTTTGCCAGTGTCTCTGCAAGCTTATTTGAAAACCATGGAAGGCTGCTTACAGAAAATTAAGCTTCATTTTCTTTAAGCATCCAGCCAACGGTACCGGCAGGGGATGACGATTTGGAGATAACTGGCTTTTGCATATGTAAACATGATGCATTTAGCAAATTACGCAGACTTCACACTTCAGAGCATTGAAGGAAACAAAAGGGTCTTCCAGGACAAGTTCAGTGCAATCGAGCCATTCCAAAAAGGATGCAGAATTATTGGCTTGGAAGAAGAATGGAGCTCAGACAGGAATGGAAAATAACAGTTTATAGTGTGAAGCACGGGCAGAAACAAGAATTGGAACAGGTCTAATTTTAAGTGGTTTTATGGCAACCCTAAGGACTCCTTGGAATTATAGATGGTACGTGTTTTGAGATTGAATTCACAGTAAAAAGACGTCGTACACTTTCAGACTCAATTCCACTGGGACACCGTGTGCTTCACACAATTTCCCAGGACATGGTTTTTTCCTTGGGTCTAGAGAGAAAATTCTAGGTCTGCCCTAAGCTAAAAAGCATTTTGATAGGAAAAGGAGCCCTGCACTCTATGGGACTTTGTTTCTATTCTCCAGGACCTGTCGCCTCTGTCCCTTTTCCTACCTCATCATCCACCAATTACACGTGAATGTGTAGTTAAAAGTCTTACTCAAGTACAAGTAGCTGTTAGTAGCCAACATCATAGATCCAGATGGGTCAGGTAGGAGAGGAAGCCTGCTGGAGTAGCTGCACATCTGCAGGCTGCAGGAGAGGCAGCTGAGGCTTGCAGCCCTGCATCTAAAAGGCTGCTGCAGGAGAGGCAGCTTAGGTTTGCAGTCCTGAAAGTAAAGAACAGTCATCAACACCAGCTGCTGGCTTTAGGGGTTGGATGGTATCAAGACAGTGTGGCTTGTTTTGTTTTCTAGAACTAATACCACAAATGCCCTGATGCCCCAGGAGCTGTTATGTATAGAACATCTACTGCCACCGATACCCGGGCTAGGACTTCACCTTTGTTCTCTCCACTTAAAGCTAGTGACAACCTCTCAGTGCCCTCGTTATTATTTCTGCTTTATGGATGTGGACATTAGGCTGAAGGAGGTTAAGTGAGATTTTTCTGGCTGCTGCCGAGTGCTCATTTAACGACAGACACTAAGCACACGGACACGACCTCACTGAATCATCAGACCTGCTCTGCACACGGTATGAACCTCAATATGTCTGCTGCAGGCGACAAACCCAAGGGAGTCCCACAACGTGTGAAGTCAAGGGGCTAGTGACGAGAGAGCCGGACATTGTCCTCAAGGCCAGGATACAGACATGTCTGTTCTGCTACAGCCTACGCTGCCCCCTTTCAAAAGGGGTCTTCTATCTTAGTTAGGGTTTCTGTGGCTACTGGGGAAGAAAAGGGTTTATTTCAGTCTACAGCTTGCAGGTCATGGTCCATCACTGAGAGACATCAGGGCAAGGACTCAAGGCAGGAACCCAGAGACAGGAACTGGAGCAGAAGCCATGGAGGACTGGTGTTTACTGGTTCCCTGTGGTTTGCTCAGTCTGCTTTCTTATACAGCTCAGAACCACCTTCCCAGGGGATGGAACTGCCCACAGTGGACTGGACCCTCTCACATCAATCATAAATCAAAAAAAAAAATGCCATCCTTCCAGGCTTGCCAATAGGCCAGTCTCATAAAACATTTATTTTTAAGTTAAAAGTGCTTCTTTCCAAATGATTCTGGCTTGTGTCAAGTTGACACAAAATCAGTCAACACAGTTCTCTGAGTCAGCAAATGAGAGGACACCAGAGAGAGGCTCTCCATGTAGCCAGAAGTCATGCTGACCTAGAGATGACGTGGTACTTCCCCTCTTCCTCCCAAGATCATGCCAGTGTGTGTATGTGCGCATGCACATGTGTGTATATACTCATTCATCCTCACCACAATGAAACAGAGATACCACTGCTGCTGTGGGGCAATGGTCTCATACCCTATAAATATCTGTCAGTTGTACTGCTTTAATAAAATACTGATTGACCAGTAGCCAGGCAGGAAGTATAGGTGGGACAACCAGGCAGGAAGCATGGGTGGGGCAAGGAGAACAGGAGGATTCTGGGAAGAGGAAAGGCACAGTCTGCAGTCGTCACCCAGACACAGAGGAAGCAAGAGGAGAACGCCTCACTGATAAAAGTACCAAGCCATGTGGCTAACACAGACAAGAATTATGGGTTAATATAAGTTATAAGAGTTAATGTAAGCCTCTGTGTGTTTCTTTGGGACTGAAAAACTGCAGGACCAGGCGAGACAGAAACCTCTGTCAACACCACTGCTCTCGGCCCCATTTTAAGGCTGTGCAGACTGACAGTGGGAGGCTCAAAAAACACTAAGTAGCAGAGGGAGGTTGGCAGCAAGGCCATCTGATTTTCCAAGACAGACATCAGGCTAGGAACCAGTTACCCAGGAAATACCAAGTACAAACAAGCCATTTACTGGATTTCACACAGAACTTACAGCCAAGAGGCACAGAAGGATGGACGAGGAGAGTGCTGAACTCTTGCAAACAACCCCATTGCCACAGGAACAAACACCACCCAGAAACAAGTGCCACTACCAGGCGTTAAATCAGAGTTTGCAGAGACATTGGAAAGGAAGAGCAGCAATAAACAGGTACGGTAAATTAAGAGGCTATGGCATGGGAAGTGCTTGTGATAAATTAGACTGTAGGAGAGCAGTTTAGAAAAGTGTCTGGCTTGACCCACATGTGACCTGGAATGCACAGTGTGGATGTGTGTGTGAGAGGCAGGGCTGAAGGAAGGTGAGGGGACAACAGAAAAATTCTATTATGAGCTTGGAGGGAGAAGGGAAACATCTCAATAAGCAAGATGTGCTAACTGGACACCAGTGTGGTATCTCCAAGAGTCCGAATTGTGCCAACATTTCAGGAAAAGCATTCCATGGCCGAAATCAACTGGTGGATTTTCTACCTTGTTTTGGTCCCTCACCCTGGTCCTGCACTCTGGTCCCTCATGCTGGTCACTCATGCTGGCCACTCACGCTGGTCAGTCACACTGCAAACTCTTGTTAGACAATTGTCTTAGATATGGTTTGTTACTGTGAAACACCTTTGGAAAACAATATTACATTTATTGGCTGTTTCCGAAGGGTTAGGGTCCATAACAACAGAGAGAAGGAAGAGCTAGGAACTCACATCCTGATCAACAACCATGAGGCAGAGAACAAGCTCTGGGAATCACACTTTCGAAAGCTCAAAGCTAGACCCTTGACACACGTCCTTCAGCAAGGCCACATCTCCTAGTCCTTCTTAAACAGTTCCACCAATTGGGGGCCATGTACTCAAACCTGTGAGCCTGCAAAGGTCATTCCCTCTCAACCCAGCACCACAGGGACTATATTTAACATTGTTTTTCTGATTTGCATAACCAGAGCCACAGGTGTCAGGTGAAGGCGTGGATGTACTCCCGCTGTCCCGAGGAACAGGTTGAGAAATAATATCCTACAGGATACTCATCCTACAATCTACGCATCATCCAGATGCCAACCTCTCTGTCCAGGAATTTGCTCTCTCAAACGCCAATAAAATAAATGACATTTTCCCCTATCTGTATCTCCTGTAAATGTTTCCAGATTATAAATCAATGAAGAACTCTTCTTAATCTTCTGGACTCAGGTTCACTAGCTCATAGTTAAAATGTTTGAGACATACAAAACACAGTTCTTCTCATTGTGGCCGCTGCCAATATTACTAGGGGTGTTATTTCTCAGACCTGTGCTTTTCCTTGACAGCTTTCTCAGCAGCCATATAATCAAGACTGAATATCAATTAGGTGTTTGGAATAGCCATGGCCTGGTACAGAAGTAATCAGACAGCAAGAGCTCTTACATTAATTCCTATTGACTCTTTATTCCCTGCCCATATGCCAATTGGAAGTATAACCTAAAGACATTCAGATTTATAAACCCATCCTTGTCAAGTCATGAATGAGGGGGTCTTGGGATATCACCATTGGGAATCTTCCTGGAAACATGGCCTGAGATTTATCTATCTACAGAGCTCCCTAAGACTGTACTTGCACTAATTGTATGTGTTCAGAACCTGAGGGGAAGGCATCCCATCCCTAAGGTCCATGAGGAACGGAGCCTGTCTGTGTCAATACGCCCGAGCTTATCACCTGTAATGGGATGTGTACATAGCTAAGGCTTAGTAATCCAATTTTCTCCCTCCAGGGGTATTAGAATCCTGGCAGGCACACATTCCTGAGAGGGTCAGAACACATCGTCTTTTGTTTAGTTTATTTTGTGTTTGTAATCCTGTGTAATGATATGAAAACCCCAATGATTCCAGCAGAAATTACCAAGTATCTGACGGTTAGCACTGTGCATGCGCCAGGGTCCTGTGAGAAGGGCTGGTGGGTGAAGAGGCCAAGTTCACCAGCAGGTGACAGATTTGCTCCTGTGGAATGAGGCTGGAGCAAATGCAAAAGTTCTGTGGGTGAAAACGGCTTCTGAAAGCCTAATTTTTCTACTTTCACCAAGAGGTGGCTGAGGCAGCCACAGAGAAGAATTACAGCATGGCGATTGCATTAGGGTTGAGAAAGAAAAATAGGTCTGCTTTTTACAGAGCAGGGATGTAGACACTTGCATTGCTAATGTTCATGTTCCCACTGAGGGTCCATTTCCCACACACCTGTCCTCTCCCAAATAGCTGGCTCGGGCATCCCAAGCATGTGACAAAGAGTACCCGAAAGCCTGCCCCCATGACAGTTACCCTTACCAGAGCTCTGCACAGAAGAAAATAGAGTTCATTGTGCTGCACACACAATAACATACTCTACAGAAGGGATTCTTGACCCTCAGATTCTGGGCACTCAGATGCCCAGAAGATGGCAGACTTGTTCTGGACCTTAGGTGTCACCCGACCCCCCAGAGGCAGGGCGTCAAGAGGGAAAGAAGGGCCCAGAATGATTTGTGGTGCCACCTTTATCAGGACACCAGTTCCAAAGACCTGGACAGTTAGGTGCTGGACAGTGACAGAAAGCTTTGAAAGGAATGCGTTAGCCCCAAGAACTACAGAGAGAAAGGAAACATTCTGAGTTCAGTCTAAAGGATATGTTCGTTGAGATGTCTCAGGCCTGGAGCAGCTTTGCTGCTGAAAGGGAGAGGCCCTTAGGCCGACAGGCTGACAAGGGGGACACGGATGCATCTCTAGAATGAAGCTGTTAATGCGGAGCAGCAGCAACTCCATGCTTCCCTATCCCTAGCCGTTTGTGAGTGTGACTATCACTTTCAACCCGCTGGTCTCTTCTTAGAGCTCATGCAGGTGCAGCCAGAGTAACGTCCTCAGGTCCAGGCCACCAGGCAGAATACTGACAGCCACACAACACCCCCAGCAGGACGTCAGAGGCCACCAGGACACTGTTCTAGGCTTGAACACCTCTTGTTATCGTTTGCTAAGTAAGCGAAGAACAAACACATCTGAGTTCAGATCCAAACAGTAGCCTCTAAATAAGCAGACCAGAAATAGGGAAAATATTTCAGAGTAGAAATCAGATTACAGGGGGTTTGGAAAATCAGGCACCTCAGTTGTGGACTGACTATGTACACCAGCTATAAACACAAAGGCTCCATCTAATCCTCACACAGTGGGGCACAGGGAGTGGTAACAACCATGGTGCGCACACACACACACACACACACACACACACACACACACACACACACACACACGGAGGTCAGAGATCAATGCCAGGAGGCCTTTGTCACCCCTCCTTATTTTTTTTAATTTCAATTTTATTTTATATGTATAGGTATTTGCCTGCATGTGTACCTGGGCATGCTTTGGGTTAGAAAGGGTGTCAGATCCCTTGGAACTGGAGTTACAGACGGTTGTAAGCTGCCATGTAGGTACTGGGAATTGAATCTGGATCCCCTGGAGGAGCATCCAGTACCCTCAACTAACGAGCCATGTCTCCTTAGAGACAGGGTCTTGCACTTAACACAGAGTTTACTATTTCACCGAGATCACGTTGCCAGCAAGACCCAGGATCCATGGTCTCTCACACTAACGTCAGTGCCAGGACTGCAGAGGCTGTGGCAAAAGGATGGCCATGGGTTGGAGGTCAGCCTAAGTTAGCTTGAGTGAGACTTTGTCTCAAAAAGCAAATGGTCTGAACATGATCTGACTATCGTATACCCGAAGTCTAAGCAGCTTTGATTACCTGCACAAGAACCATGCGAGATCAAGCCAGTTAAAAATACAAGCATGTTGAGGGGAGAGGCTGCTGAGACCCACCTCTGTCTGAGGAGCTATGGGCACATAATCTGTGTTGGCAGGAGGGAGAGCCACTTTTCTTGGGGCATTGTCCCCTGGTAGGATGCCCTATAGGCAGCACAAAATTAGACTCAGTGGGTTAAATACTGATACTACTACTACTACTACTACTAATAATAATAATAATTTAAAAAGAGGACAGGTATTTGGAAAGGAGACATATTGGGGGTTCACAGTGAATGTTGGGGCTCGTGAAGATTGGAAGATAGTTGGGAGTTAACATGACTAGGATACATTGTATACATGAGTGAAATTATCAAAGAATAAATATAATAAAATAAATAATACTAATAAAATAAACTCTGAAACTAAAAGGTATGTGTTCATGGAAAGCCCTGGGACAGACTCCTGCATTGTGGAACTGTGGCGATCAGCTGCAATCCCGTCAAAATGCACTGGGTCTGAAACTCACTCAAATCCTATTCGGCCAAGTTTCCAAAGTCTAACAGCAATCTTGCTCCTGCTGCCCTGTGCAGGCCAAGGCCGACATTGTCCCTCAGGGGACACTGGGTAACACCTAGAGAGACTTTTGGTTGTTGCAATGAAATAATCATTTTGGCCTCTGGCAGGTGGAGACCTGGGATATTGCTAAACATCTCACAGCACAGAGGGAAATCCTAAGACAAATTTGTTCAACCCTGTGTGCCAGGAATGGCCAAGCTGATAACCCCCAGCCTCAGAGACAAAGCTTTCATTGTCAGTCATAACTGGCTGGATGAGATCACTAAGCTGATAACCCCCAGCCTCAGAGAAAAAGCCTTCATTCTTTGTCAGTCATAACTGGCTGGATGAGGTCACTAAGGTGACAGGAAGGACAGACAAGCCAGGGTGTGGACTCACCTGCTGGGGAAAGTTGACCGGCTCTGCACCACCTCCCAAGGCGAGCTCTGCAAACCTGTGCCTGTGGGCAGGTGGGCTGAGCGGTTCCCCTTTCCTCTCACTTTTTCCTCTTTCCTGAGCATGTCAGACAAGAGCAGTAAACAAGCACAGCCTCACAAAGGGACATGCTAGCCATCAGATATACGGATGCCATGATGTCCATCTGTGTCTCACACAGGAGTGGCAGACAAGAAAAAAAAAAAAAAAGGAAAACCTGCTAAGTTCCAACTCCAAAGTGCCTTGCCTCTTCTCGTTCAGTTCATCTTTGTGTAAAAGTTAGTTTAGGAGCATATTTTATTTCCTCTTTCCCTCCTTGTCACCAAGACTTATATCAGTCTTTTCAGAAGAATGTGTTTTACCTTGTTTATATCTATCCATGGCCTTTTTCAAAATGCATAGGGAATCAATTTTTAATATAAAAAATTAAACACTAAGTATTATGAATGATAGTCTAAGACAAGTAGGAAAACAATTTGAAAAAAAGGGCAGGTTCAATATTCTTAATATATAAAGAGCTATTTCAAATCAATAAGAAAACCATTAAGATTATAATTGAAAAATCGACAATAGATAGGGCTGAATGCTCTCAAGCGAGAAGAATTATAAGTGACTAGCAAACATGGGCATAAAAAAGTGATTGATGTCAGTAGTAGTTACCAAAGGGAATGTATATAATAATAAAATAATCCAGAACACGTAGAAAGTTAGCAGACAGTAAAATACAATGGCTATTCCCATACTACAGGGGTTGGATATGAGTGGAAATGACACAACCTTCTTGGAAATCAAAGTCTACTTGACGTCATTTATGAGGCAAAAGTTAGTTTCTAATGAAAATCGATGCACTTGCTTATGTAGGAAGGTCACACTTCAAATACAGAAGCACAACTTTAACCTATGATTTCAATATCTGGGAAGGAATTTGAATTTCTTTTTAAAATGTATTTATTTACTTATTTATTTTACATCCCGATCCACCCTTCCTCGGTATTCGCTCAGAAAGGAGCAGGCCTCCCATGGACATCAGCAAAGCATGGCAAGGCAGTCTAGCATGAAGAATAGGTTCCTGTGAGCCAATCAAAGCACCAGGAACAGCCCCTGCTCCCATTGGCAGGAGTCGCATGTATAGACCAAGCTACACAACTGTCACATGTTTGCAGAGCGCCTAGTTTGATGAGTTTATTATGTGCCTTCTCATGCTTCTTGAGGCATGCATACAAGAGCACACTTTATAGTGGACATAAAGAGTAGAGCCTTGCTCCCAGCCTCTGTCATTTCTGAACTCATGATCATCATGGTTATGCACTCTACGTGGATGCATCTGTACAGCTGCAACCTTACCATGGCCATGCAGGTGGTTATGCACTGCTATGCAGATGCATCTGTACAGCTGCAACCTTACTATGGCCCATGCAGGTCTTTACTCCTCTGATTTTGTTTTTTTCAGGACATGAGCAACATTGTCACTACGTTTCAATCTTTTCTGTAACTCTAATGATTGTGACATAGTTAGCTTGACAAGAAAAAGAGGACATGGTGACAGAAACAAAACCAAACACTGTGATGACAGGCTCTCAATACAGGAATTTCCATAGGACAGACTTCCAGCAGAAGGCAAGGGACCCACAGAGGGCTTCCAGTTAAACACAAAGACAGTTCACACAGCAGTTCCGCGCAAGGTTAAAAAGCAGCAACAGTAAACCAATGAAAATGCTGCCAAGCCCCATTGCTACTAAACAAGGAAGCAGCCCTGAGGTTTCAAATGCAAACCTCGGGCTCGTGCCTTTGCTGCCTACACCAGCTACTGTTCACGTAATAGCAGGATAGATAACTTCAGATCAGATGAACAGGAGTTAGATACGACAATCCAACATGAGTAAAAAAGGGCAAGAAAGGGATTCATGGGGAAAAGCAAAGCAAATAAAAAGCAGAAAATATTAATCAGAAAATAGAATTCTGATAACTATCTGCAGGGTGGGTGCTTCGTTGAGGCAAAGATCGTGAAATATGAACAGCAAGCTCCAGTTCCTCGCTACTAACAGATACACTAGGCAAAGGAAAGGTAGAAAAATCAAAACGCTGTGCACACACTAAGAGAGTTGCTATGGCTACCTGAGGAGAGCACCACACTTCCGACATCAGAATTCCTAATAATTAAAATGACAGGAAAAATGCAAAAAAAGAGAAACTAAGAGATTCCCAGCACCGCAAAGCGCATCTCAATGCCATGTACTGACAAAGGTCAACCACACATTAAGCAAAATGCCATAGAGCCTGCAGAAGAAAATAAAATAGAGAATGATATAGGACCTCAAGGTAGGGAAGGAATTTCAACCCACAAAGATTCAAATTTGACAGGGTAATATTAACAGTTTCTGTGTTTTAAATTATAGCTCAAAGAGACTATGAGGTACCCTCAGGGAGAGTGGACAGTGCTGATGAAGGTTGGGGACACAGCAGAAAAAGGATGCTCCTTTAGATGAACAAGAAAAGGATAGCCCAATACACAAACCAACAAGAGCCTTGGACAAGAATCCAGTAAAAACAAAAGCAAAATAAAAACAAACAGAACCCCAAAAAATATTAGAAAAGATGTTCATAGCACCACAGCCACCAAAATGAGGTGATAGGCTTCATTCCATAACTAATATTAGGGTGACAACAAGTGGTCAAAGACAAGCAAGCAGAAACTAGGTTAGAAGAGAACGAGCAATGGCTAGAACTTTTACATGTGTTAGCATGTAAAGCAGAAAAGTCACCGTGGAACATGATCCACCATTCCGGCAAGGCTGGAAGCTAGTATGTGTCAACAGTTTAGCAGAGACGTAAGAATTTTGACATACGAGCTCTTTATGATAGGAAAGGGGAACTGTTCACCAGAGACAGTCTATGCTACAGTTTCAGTCTTGACTATGTCCTAACAGTGAAGGTGACTGAGACCCATCTGCGGGCAACAGTGAGGGTAAGCATTGGGACAGCAGCACTAAGGGGGAATAAATACAGTGTGGCTCCAACTATGAAAATGTTCTAAAACACGTAAAACTAAATGTGCATCCCAGTGGGATGAAAGCACATACCACACCATAAAGAAAATTAATGCATCAATAAACACGCAAGTCGGGGTAATGGTTGCCATAAAGTAGGGAAGACTGAGTGTGATCAGGAAGAGGCACATTGGCTTCAGAGTTCACGGCCACATCCTTGTTTATCTATCGCTGGAGTTCTTTATAATGTTACTATCCAATCTTTACACAAGTTCCATAAGTTAAAAAAAGAGAAGGGGATGGGGCTGGAGAGATGACTCAGTGGTTAAGAACACTGGCTGCTCTTCCAGAGGTCCTGAGTTCAATTCCCAGCAACCACATGGTGGCTCACAACCGTCTGTAATGAGATCTGGCGCCCTCCTCTGGCGTGCGGGCATACATGGAGGAAGAATGTTGTATACATAATAAATAAATAAATCTTTAAAAAAAGAGAGAGAGAGAGAGAAGGGGTTGGTTCCCTGACTCAGCAGGTAATGGTGCTTGACATCAAGCCTGAAAACCTGGGTTCCATTTCTGGGGCCCACATGGTAGTAAGGATGAGCAGACTCCTGCAGGAATCCTCCACCCCTGTCCTGTCAAAAGTCTGCCCAACACACACACACACACACACACACACACACAATTAAAATAATAAAATAAATGTAGCAATTCTATGTTAAACAATCCTAACAAATTAAAATTGATAAATACTCTAGTCAGAAATGTTTATTCATTAAGGTAACTCTGGGTGTAGCTCAATTCACAGCACTGTGGCTGGGATGAGAGAACGCTGGGCTACGAACTATAAAACGTGGATGCAGGTAAGCTATCAACTGCTGTGGCCATGCTCAACATCTCTGGAATTACTCTAAACTATTCATGGTTTGCACAGGACAAAGAAGAAAAGTGTCTTCTGTTGATTGGTGCTGTTCGAGATGCAGAATTAGTTTTTGTTGGATGCCAGATGTCCCAAGAAAGGAACAGCTGATCTCGGTGACGGCAGAAATGCTTTGTGCAGGTGTGTCACCTCCGGAAACAAAACCACTCCAGGAAAAACTGAGGTGGCAGAACACCTGTTCCAGACCTAAACACCCGCTTCCCTGTAGCCTAAACTCAGTGCACCTGGAATAGAGTTGTGAGTCTGTTTCCTTTCCATGAACTTGGACAGAGCATCCTGATAGGTGTAGGCAGAGACTGCTCATTCATTCCCGCTGCCCAGACCTGAATAATCACACAGAAACTATATTAATTACAACACTGCTTGGCCAATGGCTTATGTGTATTTCTAGCTGGTGCTTACATCTTAAATTAACCCATTTTTTATTATTTGTGTATCACCACGAGGTTGTGGTTTACTGGGTAAAGTTCTAATGTCTGTCTCCTTCGGCAGTTATATGACATCTCCCTGACTCTGCCTACTCTCTCTCTATAGATCTCTTCCAGCCTGGCTATATTCTGCCCTGTCATAGTCAAAACAGCTTTATCCATTAGCCAATAAAAGCAACACATATACAGAAGGACTTTCCACATCAGATAGGAGATGAGAAGCTCTGTGATTTGGGGTCTAGGTCTTTGAAGTGTTCCTACCACCATTCTCTTCCTCATCCGGTCGCCAGCTGTCTAGTTCTCTTTGAACATTTTCTCTTAGGTTCCGGCTATGAAGTTGTGGGAAATCTCTAGAGGAATCATAAGGAGATAGATGCTCCAGCCGATGGCCCTAGCTGTCAGACAGACTAGCTGATGACCAGGATCAGTGGCGAACCCAAGGGTTTCAAGAGCACTTCAGCTACCATCTGACTGTACCCATCCATGGGATCCCAGGAGCAAATTGCCCAGCCACTCCCAGGCAGGCCCAACTGAGGTAGGTAACAGCAGAAGATGCCGCTGGGGTGGTCTGTTACACTGTAGTAGACACATGGTACCATGACTTTGACCTTGCTTATAGCAGCTAAAACAAAGACAGTATACAGCAAGAGAAGCCCTGGCAATAACTAGTTATGTCTTGTCACATGCTGTGAGCTTGAAGTCCCTAAGGGAAAGACTGTGGGTGACTGTCATTGACTCTCTCAGACATGAGATAGATCACCTGACATCTCTATTGCTCATTGTCTGCTGGAAGTGACACAGCATCAGGTCTCTGCTGTAGTCCCTGCTATTAGGCCAATGTCGGGCTGGCCCTGCCCTCTCAAGGTCACCTCCCATCTTCTATGAGAGAATTCTCAGGGACATGTTGGCTGAGAATAGTTTGCCGTGGCTACAGAAGGGACCACTGCTTTAACTTTCCTCTCAGACTTTTTCTCTTTTCCTCCACCATTAAAACTGTTTCTGGGCCATGGCAGCAAAACGCGGCCAGCTGGAAGGCAAGCACACAGGCTGGGGCTGAGAATGGAGCTTAGAACACAGTGCTAAGCCCAAATCCAGGCTCTGCCTCTTACCAGCTTGTGACCTGGGGCGACAGGCTGTCCCACATGCCTCAGCTCCTTCCTCAAGAGTGAAATTAATTATCCAATTCCCAGAGATGTTATGCTCACCGCTGTAACGTGTTGACACACATCATTCTTGGAGCCTTGCTGGACACAGAAAGCCCTTGTAGCCATGGAAAAGCCTTGGTCAATAGGTTAGATGGAGAGCATGACTCTCTCGGAGGATGGGGAAAGAAGACACCAACAAAAGCGGAAGTGCCAGCTTCGTATTCGGCAGTCTACCCTCAGTAAAACAGGAGCTAGGTTTGGTTCAGAGAGCTGTGTGCCTGTATTGTGACAGTCTGCAAAACAACCCAGGTGCTTGCTGACGTCTCCCGGGGACAGATTTGAAGGAAGGGTGTGTCAGTCTAAATTTCGCTGTAGTTTTAGAAGCCTGCAATCCAAAAGCTGTGTTCCAAAAAGATCGGGATGCAAATGTGCCTTAGAACCAGACAGCAGCTAGCAGCACCATCTGCAAGGTGAGACTCGAATCACGCCACTGATGGGGGAAAACACACTGTAGGACATACACTCTTTCACCACCGACGGAGACTCCAGACACACTCAATACCCTCCTTGTCACAGGGGGAACACCTGCCAATGTTCTGTCTCCCTACATGATGTAAAGGTCCTGCCCCTTAACCTTTCTGTTCTCAAGGGGGATGAGTGGAAATGGAGTCCATTGTGCTCTGTTTACGACCCGGAATACAGAGTCTCTTTAGTAATCCATGTATCAATGTCACAGTGGAGCTAAAGGTAACAAACTCACATGAACATGACAGGCTATGCAGTGAGACTGTATCTAATTAGCAATTATCAATATAGTATTGTTGTGAACTTTGACTCTTTTTTTTTTGCTATTTCAGAAAACCTACAGAAATTTTGTTTTTTTTTTTGTTTCTAAGTCAGGTGTGCAATCCGGCAGCTTGGCATGTCCTATGAAGTCACTTTACATGAATAAGGTTGCTTTTTCTTGAAATTAAAATGCCAGCTAGCTCCCGAAATGATGAGAAAGGAAACTTTGGCTTTTGAACAGCAAAATTGGGAAGTGTAGGCACCACTGCCCTGATAAGGTTACCTCAGAACGGGAGAGTGTGGCCAAGGGTGGCAGGTGTAATTAAAATTCTGTTCAGTTGCTGATCTGCTAGACAGATAAATTCCATAAGCTCTAAATGGCATCATTTTGCTGAAAAAAAAGTTACAAATGACTGCTCATTTCTTGTTAAATACAACATTTATTTCAAAACTAGGATCCTGGAACTTAACTGGGGTTAGTGAAGGCCTCCTGGCTTTTAGAATAAAAGGGGCATCGACCTTTGGATCATCTTGGTTTTCAGGGACCCGTGCAGAGCCTGGGACAAAGCAAGCTGCTCACTCCCTACATTACTACTGCCCAGAAGTTTGGATACTTTGTGGTGAAAAGTCTTTTCCATTGTAGAGGACAATCTCAAGCCAAGGGATTACCTGATAAGAGTCATTTCCTTAATCTCCTCCTTCTTGTTGTTTCCCTTCCTTTCCACCTCCTCTTTCCCATTAGTCCTGGTTCTCCTGGGAGTCCTCAGAAGTAGGACTATACTCTGATACTGAACTATAAAGCCAGCCATAGACAACCCTGAGACTACAGGACATCCAGCAGACAGTAGTCCATCTATAGCTGCTTCCTGGTGCTCTCTGTGGGCCCCAGAGACCATGGAGGACAAAGGGGGTGACCAGTCCAGCCTGTAAGAGTGAAGGATCCATTCTTTCATTTCATAGAAGCTTACTGAATGGCTACTGTGTATCAGGCTCTGTATCAGAGTCCAGGCTCCACCCGGCGCATAGTGGGCATTCAATAAATATCTATTGAGTCTATTGGGTAAATAAAATCTTCACCTTGTCTCAAGAAACTAAAATTTCTTTCCTCTGTGCTCAAGAGAGAGAAGAGCAAGTGATTCTGACCGTGTGGAGGAAAGTGAACTTCCAGTGGGAAGTGACATCTGAGGTTGTAAGCATGCACAGGGGATAAGAAGCCAAGGGAAAGGCAAGACTGGGGCTACTGGTGGGGACAGACCATCATACATATGAGGGGTGAGGTAGCCTGAGCATCAGGAATGACGGAGGATGACCCAGCCTGCAGGCTGCATATTACAAATCGTTCCATCCTCCTGTCTCACTGCAAACCCTCGAGGATCACCCATGTCTGTCATTATGTTGTTAGTGCCATGGAGGGAGAGGTATTTAATTTTTCACCCAATTTCTCTCTTTGAGCATGGTGGCCAGTCCTGCATCAGCACTACGATTGGCCTTGATGAATACACAGCAGGGAAATGAATTGGCTCTAACTATGCATGTGTTGTGCCCCATACTGCACTGGAAACAGGCTTCTAGGAGACTGAACCAGACACCATGCTCAAGGCTAGCACATAGTAGGTTCCTGCCACAAGGGGTGCTTTGTCTAGGGGGAACATCTAAGGACATAGGATTTTTTAAAAACTGGGCAGAGAACATGGTGAGGGTGGTACCATGGGCAACCTGAGGAGCAACTTTACCACCACTGGCCATTGGTGAGTCCTTAGCAGGGCCAAACTTAGATGGACAGTTCAACAAAATGACCTCAAGGAATGCCCACAATTCTCTTAAAGTCCCCCAAGAAGAAGCATGTATTGTGGCAGGGTTGCAGATCCCCTTGAACAGCTATGGATGAGGACCCATTATACCCAGGCAGCTGGCATCCTAGGGATTAGATTCCAGCAGGAAATACTATGTTGGAGTGAAAATTGCTCACCCTGAGAGCCTTGGCTTACCACCCAGAAGAAGGGATCTGCAATTCTAGGAAACGGGATGTAGGTTTCCTGACTTTGTTTCACTTCTTTCTATAGATGGAAATGCTGCAATGGGCAAGACCAAGGCACACGGAGAACGTCTCTCTCTCTCTAGTGTTTGCCAAACTGTAAACACATTCACATGAATGGTTTTACTGTGTGTAAGTGCATGTGCATGTTTACATGTATGGCTCTGTGTGTGTGTGTGTGTGTGTGTGTGCGTGCGCGCTATACACCTTCATTTTCTCTTAATTCAGTCAAGTGTTCTGACCCACAGCTTGGCCTAGGCCAAGAGTTATGGTAACAGCCACAGTCCCCAGGGCAGGTGAAATGGTTACACAATTGCTCCGCTCCAAGTCCTGTATGAAAATCTCACAGCCATCGCCTGCCATTATACACTGTATGTAGGCTAAGAATCGACATTATGTCCACTTCACAGCTGAGAGGGTTGAGACTGGCTCAGGGATGTTAAATGATTCATCTGGTCCCAAAACCAAGTAAGTGTCAGAAAACCAGGTAGGCACTCCAGAGAAGTAAGTGTTAGGCTGCGATTAGGGGAAGTAATCAATCCACGCGGAGTCACATGGTGATGGCAGACCAATAACTGAGAAAGGGCACTGCGGCGTGGGGAATCATGGCCAGGTCTGGCGTGGCCAAAGCTGTGGATGACAGCAGCTGTCCTCTCTAGCTGACAAAGTGTGCCCAGAAAAATAGGCAGAGAGCAGAAAGGACATGCGCCTGAGGTCCAGAGGGCCCCAGGTGCGGGTCTGCAAAGCTTGGCAGGGGTGGGAGAGACAGCTGCCTGTAAGTGGACTTGCTCTGTGCCTGGAATTGACACTGCCTGAGTCATGTCTCCCTCTCACACACGTACTGATTCCCCGACACAGAAGCCAGGAGCCTCTCCCCTGGCCCGGAAGTCTGGCATACACAGAACTGCTGTAAGTTAGCACCTGAATGTAAATCAGGCCACATTAGTGCGATTTCTGCAGGTGCCTGTGCTGTGACCTCTCTCCTCCTGAAGGAGATGGAGAAAGCACAGCCCAGAAGCATGCCACATGAGGGCCAGTTACAGCCTGCCAGCTGCTCCCAGCCAGAGGGACTGTCAGTTCGCCGCAGAGAACACGGCGGGGGGAGGTATAGGACTCCCCACTTCTAAAAACCCGTATCCCAGCAGACAGCAGACGTTGTCCCAAGGCAGAACTTCTTCTGCAGAAGCAGGGAAGATTGGGGAAGGGTGCACTGAGGAGAGGGTATGAGCAGGGAGAATGGAGGGGGCCTTAGCTATGACAGAAAGCAACACTAGCCTGGGGCTGGTGGTAGATGCCCTCAGGTCTGTCCTGTATGGTTGAGCATTCTCTTAGCATGAGACTTCTGGTGCCCGCAGCCACAAGAAGAAAGCTTTAGTGGCACTCCAGAGAATGTCACCAAGTGCATATTCCCCCCGCCCCACATGAATAGTTCTCAACCAAGTGTGGTTGTAATTGTGTCTCCACCTCGCATCGTCCAGAAGGAACACCAAGTTCTGCTTCCTGCTAGGCTCAGCAGGGGGAACAGGGGAAGGAGACACCAAGCCTAGGATAGCAGTAAGCCTGCATTGTCTTGTTGCCTGGACGCCCTCTGGGTACTGAGCTGCACAAGAGCAAGGGGGCAGTTCTCCCAAGCTCCTGGGAAGGGTGAGACCAAGGGATGAGGAGAAGATGAGAGGTCTCAGAGAACCTGGCAAGGAAGGTCAGAGATGGACTCTAGGAAAATGTGGGCCCTGGTAGCAGAACAGGTTGAGTCACACTAGAGAGCAGGAGGCCTACTTTCAACACGGGAAGGCAACTAACACCTCATATTCATTTACCCATTAGGTTACCCTGAGTAAGACTTCAGTCTTGCCGGTGCCTTGACTACTTCTACACAGTCTACAGCTCATGGACAGTTCATGGGCTGGTAGGAGTCCAGGTCAAGAAACCCGAAGACATCTTCTCCCCCATCAGGAAGTATTCTGTGACTCTCCCATCTTCCTCCTCCATCCTCCCTGAGCTCTCTTCACTTCCCTCTATCATATTGCCTTCCATCTTGTGGCCTTTCAGTCTGTCTGTCTTGTATGCAGACAAGAGCTCTTTGAGGGCAGGTAAGGCAAGTCCATCACTCACTCTCTCAGTGCTCAGAAAGCATATTATGGGGTACACAGGTGACTGAAGGAATGGGTGACAATCATCCCATGCCCTGCCTCCCACAGGTGCACGGTAGGTAGCTCCAAGAGCCCAAGCAGGGAGGCGACTGCTTTGGAGGCCAGGAGAACAAGGATGGAGGGGGAAGAAACCTGCTACCTAGGAGACATTCCCATTCCAGGCTTTTGGGGGCTGGCCCTGGGCTATGCCTCACCCCTACCTACCCCCAAGTGTGCGGGTGTGGGAGGAGGGGTGGGAGTGTGTGCTTCTTAAACACTTACTTAGCAAGACATTTAAAATGTTATTGATTTCTCTCCTCAAGAGAGGAAGTGAGGCAGTGATAGACACAGAGAGCAGTTAGCAATGAGGAGTCGCAGCCACCACCAACCAGAAGACACAATTTTCCTTTCAGAATACCAGCCCCACAGCCTTGGAGAGAGGCAGCTCCCTAATGCAGGCAGCCACTAGACCCAGCGGGTGCTCTGGCTCAGATACCAGCAATTAGAGGCTTAAACTCCCTTTTCCAGAAGACAATGTAAAATAAATCCGATTTCCAAAGGGATGCTGACTTGCAAGGCATCTTCCCACCGTGTAGGAAAAAAGACAGGAACCCAAATCTCCAGAAGCCAGGATTAGGAGTAAACCCATATCAGGGCACCATCCCCAACGGTTCCCCAGTACTTTCTAGCTGTTGGATATAGGTTAGACACCAAAAACAAGGAGGGAGATACAAACATGGCCTTGACCCTCTGGAAGCTACTGTGTGCAGAACACATGAAAAGCACACACTGGGTGGATGAGGGCCAGCCCAGAACAAGCCTCCTTGGAGCCAGCTGCCCCCTGCTTCCCGTGTCCTGATAGCCCCAGCGCACAGTACAACAGTTGCCCTGTGTCAGGTGCACAGTGAACATTCTTTGCATTAATTTTTTAGGATCCCAGCAGCCACTACCTAACACCTCAGTACTTAAGTGTAAGAAAGTGTGTAATGTCCCATCATCCTGTCCCATAAAACAGGCAAGTGTGAGATCAGCACACACGTTCTGCCTGGGCCTCAACACAGAGGTGTTTCCTCTGTAGCGGGCTATGATTCCTGCCTAAAACATATCTCTGGCTATAAATGTGCATTAGAAATGACAGAGAAGCAAAGCTGCAGCCACCCCAATGCTCGACATCAGGAGTGTAGCTAGGTGGGCAGGGGCAGGTGACCCAGCACACACACTTACATATTTTAATGATCATATAAGTGGGGATTGGTGGAGGAGGCCACACCAGACTTGTCAGAATGGAAGGAAGATGCCTTTGGGAAGCGCATTAAGGAAAAGCAGATTTTTCTATTTAAGTGCAAGACACTTAAGACTGCCCCACGCCTTGCATTGCCATCTTTCCTGCGGGTTGCTAGGGAGGAACATTATGCCAAGCCCGTCAGGGTGGGTCTGCAGGTGAAATCACCTGACCTCTCTCCCATCTTAGCATGTAGAGGCAGTGCATGACAGCACCAGAGAGCCATACTCCAGGTCATTACCTCCTGGGATTTATGAAGCTGCCAAGCTGCTCAGGCTTGGGGGAAATCACAAGCCTGGATACCTAGCAACAAAATGGGGAGGAAGCAGAGCCAGTACCAGGCCCAGGTAGGGTGAAGACCACAAGAGGGAGTCTACTCACTTCCATCTGGTCCTGCAGGAACTGTCTGAGGGTCAAGGGCTCCCACCTGTGCAATCGGGAGGGAAGGGCGGATGAGGGTTGCAAACAGGCAATAGAAGACGATGGGCACACCTACCAATCCCAGAGCATGGAGTGGGTGGGATGGAGAGCTTCCCTGTAGATCTGATGCTCTCCCTGTCTTCTCTGGCTCCCCCCACTCCTCAGATGAATTATTTTGGTTTTCCTCACAATTAGTAATCCGATGTTGCTTTGCTTTTTGACATATTATCAAAATTTAATAACTGATTTTTTTCCCTCTCTTAAAGGTACACGTTCTATGGGAACAAAACAGTGTGGCTCATTCTACATCTTAAATATGCTCTGTAGGAATCAAGAATGATATTCTGGGTTTGAGTTAATGCAGGGACTGGTGACAGACATCGGAGGGGCTGTTGGTACACGAACCTTCCCGTGTCTGTGTGAGTAGTAGTATGTGTGTAGTGTGTATGTGTGAGTAGTATGTGTGTCTGTGTGAGTAGTATGTGTGTTTGTGTGAGTAGTATGTGTGTCTGTGTGAGTAGTATGTGTGTATGTGTGTCTGTGTGAGTAGTATGTGTGTATGTGTGTCTGTGTGAGTAGTATGTGTGTATGTGAGTAGTATATGTGTGTAGTGTGGGAGGCAGCAACCTCCCTCTGCTTGCTCCATGCTGAGGTGACGCTACTCATTCCCCACTTACAAGTGAAGGCCCGAATCCATGTAGGTTCTTACAGAAATGATCCACCCCAGAGACTCCAGAACCAAATGCAGATCTGTCTGCATCTAGAAGAAAAGCTTCTCACCGTGACTCTACTGTTTTCCTGTCACTCATATTCCTTTTTTAAAATGTCTGTATGTGTACACGGTGTGCATGTGTACATGTGTATGTGATATGGATCAGGTACATGTTTATGTACATGTATATGTTTATGCATATGGAGGCCAGGAGTTAATACAGTCATCCTTGTATATGCCACTCTCTCTCACACACACATATGAGAGAGGGTGTCCTCTCACTTGGACCCAGAGTTCATGGGTGCAGCTAGCATAGCTGGCCAGCATGCCCTGGGGTGCCCTGTCTCTGCCTCCTTAGCATTGGTATTATAGGTGAGCCACCCACCCGCCCAGCATTTAAGTGGGTGTTAGAACTCTGGTTCTCACTGTAACACAGCAAGCACATTACCCACAAAGTCATGTCCCAGCTGCGCCATTCTAGTTTTCAGGAAACAGGGATGTTTCGCCCACACTGGCGAACCCAGAAGGAAGAGGATAAACTCCAGAAACGCATAAACAAGGAGCATGGTTTCCCAAGGACCCCAGTGATCATATTTTCACCAGTGGGCCACTGGCTACTTCAACATTGTTCACTATTTCTCCTCGTTATGATTGGACCCAGTTTGCTGGAAGATGAAACGTCTCATAAGCCTCTTAGGCTGCTCCTCTGCTCACCAAACAAAGCCAGATGAGAAGCCGGTCCTCTCGCCTATGGTCAGAGCCCACAGGGAGGAGAGGTTCCTAGCATCAAGATCCTAAACATGTGTTAGCCTACCTCTAAACTCTCAGGCGCTGGTAGCGACTGCTGGACCACCTTCTCAGGGAAAGGATGATGCAGCCTGGTGGGGCAAAGCTGGGTATCCACAGCAGTACAGGTGGCTGCGCTCCACTTGGACAGAGGCTTCCTTGCCATGCCAAACTTCCTCTGGATGAGCTAGGACCAAATATCCCACAGGCAGCCCATTTGTTGTCCCTATACTTTGAAGAGTAGTAAAAGCAGCTGCAGGCATGGGCCTGCCAAGACTGTCTTCCATGGGGAATTTGCTGAAGGTCAGTGTGAAGCTGCCACGCTCAGTCAGATGCTCGCCGGGGCCACTGTTATTCTCCCCCCACTCTGCCGCCTGCTCTGGTGCTGTCCATCAGCTGCCCAGTGCCTGTTAGATGGCGATGCCAACAGAGACTGGGCTTGGAGCCTAGAGCTGATAGAACTTTTGGTGCTGATTGACATCCTGTTAACACGGGCCCACCCAGTGGCCGACAGAGGGAGTCAGGACAGCTAACAGCAGGCTCCTAACTCCATGGCACTTGGACTGCTGCTCTAACATACCCTGATCCACTCCATCTGCTGCCAGTCCACCCTGGCCCTGGCTCCTCACTTCAGGACCCCATTAGGACTGGAAAGCTCATTATAAAGCATGCACACGCCTTGCAGAGAGGAGAGAAGTGCTATAGAAAACATTCTGCAGATAGAAATCCCTCAGATGCAGAGGGACTTGATACTTCTGAGACTCTCCCCAGTCCTTGATTTCGCAGACCATAGCTGAGCAAACATATGACCCATGGATGTTCTAACAAAGCCGGTGTCTTGGGGAAACCTATTTCATGTCTTTGTAAAGTGAGAAATAATTTTGATCTCATTTTCATTAAACCATAATCTCTGAGTTCTGCCCCAAATATCTGTTCTCTTTTTGTTGTTAAAAAAATCCATTTTTATATCTCCGGAGATTAATTAACAGTTCTGGTTGTCTCTGAGAACCACGGGTGAGAGTTCTGTGAAGCTCAGTGGCCCTGCTGAGATGGCCATATCTAGACACCTGCTGATCCACTCTGGGGTCACAGAAGTTCTCCCTCCCTGCCCTCACTATAAGTCAACAAGCAGTAAACCAGGGTCTAGCGTGTGCTGGCTCAGCACTGGGGCCACCTAAAATACATGCTTTATACAAAAAGGCCATGGCCCAAACATTTTTCTTTAAAAAATGGACTATATTATGAGTAGTATCATACTGAAGAAGAAGAAAAAGTAAGTGTATATTGCCCCACATCTAAGGAAAATATAATTACTCTCTGAGTATGACAGTCAGGCAGTACTGAAAAAAATACATTCATGAGATAGGAGAAAAAACTAACATATCCAGAGAGAGTGGCAACTATTTCCAATAAATGGTTAGATATACAAGTGAAAAAGAATAATCTAGTTAGCGACCTTATACCAAAAGTTTCTAAAAATCCAACATCCCCTCAATGCAAACTGCAATATTATAAAATATCTAAAACCAAATAAGAAAAACCTGTGGAACCTTGAGTTAGTGATGAATTCTTAAATATAAGACCATAACACAATCCGTGAGAGAAGAAAATGAGTTAGTTGGACCTTATTAAAAGCAAAACTTTATGCTCTGTGGGTGGTGTTATTAAAAACTGGGAACACAAGAAAATACTGCAACTGTTGGCAGAAAATAATCACAAACTACATTCCTGGTAACAGATTTATATCTTAAACACAATCTTCAGACTCAACAATAGGACAAGAAATAGCCTGATAAGCTGTGAAATGAACTGAGTAGCCATATCTTGTGAAAGAATCACCAGTATGAGTTGTTATTAAGAAAATGTAAAAGAACATAAGATGCTATGAACACACATGTGGGCATGCCCAGATACACACACACAGACACACGAATGTCCTTTAATAGGGTATAAACTGTACAAGTCCACAATGGCATGCTCATGCAGTTACTGCAGACACATCGAGGAATCTTGGTGAGAATTGCTTAGTGAAGGAAGCCATTACAGATGACTACTAGATGCCGGATGTTCTTCTACAAGAAGTGTCAGAGACTGCAGACAGATCACACTGGTTCCTGGGGGTTGGAGTGGGAAAGAGTAGTTGAAAAGGTGAAACGGAGAGAGTGGTTTAAAGAGATGATTCTCTATAACAGTGTAAGGACAGGCATGTGACACTGCATTCTTCAAAGTTCATGCAACTTCATATGAACTTCATAGTTCAGTATATGAACATTGGTATATGTAAAATTTTAAAAATTGTTTAGGGTGCCAAAGGCTTCTGGGATGAAATGCAGAGGGTGACAAAACAATCTGGATGTGTTACAGATGCTGGCCTGAGCCAGGAAGCTTTGGGAACAAATGGTGACTTTACAGGTAGAGGCCAAAGGTCTCAACTCAAGCCCACATCTCTAGCTGAGAAGTCTCTACCCAGGGGGCAGAGGCTCAACACTTTGCCCTCATATACACTCAGAACAAAAGATTCAAGTGCACGGGTAGAGAATGGTCAGAGCCAAGTTCCTCACTATGAGAGTGGGGCTGGCCATATGGACACCAGAACGATCAGGCCATAATAGGTCCATGCTGAGACCTAGGGAGGAGCCAAAACTTAATTTCATATAGATGTGAATGGATCCATGTTGGAGAAAATATGGACATGTGAAATTTACTTCTCACTCCCTATACATATGCCCCCTGAATCACACACCTGAGGTGCGTGCATGCACGCACACACACACACACACACACACACACACACACACACACACACACACAACTGTTCAAGTACAAATGCAAAAGAATACAACTTCCGCAGGTTCCGGTAAAAGTAAACAACTCACACTCAACAGAGCAAAAGCCCTCCTAGCTATGTACTCAACTGACTTCAAAACATATGGCAAAATGGGACACTGAAGAATTGGTATCTATAGATAACTACATGAGGATGGAGGCAAAGAGGGAGGAAGGAAAAGAAGGATGGATGGATGGATGGATGGACAGATGGACAGGCAGGCAGACAGACAGATGACAGGCAGAGACTTGTCTGTATATCCATGTATTTCCTTGTTTTGCAATGACATTTTATGTTCAGGTCTTGGGTCATAATAGCACTCTCCAGTCGAAGAGCCAGTTAGCCAAGAAAAGCCTGATTCTGGGGCTAGAGAGATGTTCAGCGGTGAAGAGCACTGGCGGCTCTTGCAGAGGACAGAGCTTGCATTCTAACACACACTTGGTGGCTCACAACTTTCTATAACTCCAGTTCTGAGGGCTCTGATGCTCTCTGTGTCCTTCATGGGCACAAGGCACATATGTGGTATGCATATATACATGTAAATAAAACATTCATATACCAAACTCAGGATGAGGAGGGGCTGCGACAAGTGATGCACAGGGACTTCACCAGTCAGTTCACACACAGGTGACACAGGGGGACCTCACCGTCCATTTACAGAGGGACAGGAAGAGCTCGTGAAAATACCCCATACAATGGCTTCTTGGCCGAGTAGATAATGTTTACTTAATTCTAGAAGTTTCAGCCAGAGCCAAGACTTAAAAAAGAAAGAGAGCTGCCCGGAGAACAGAAGGAAGCGCTCACAGCTCCCGATTCGGGGGCAGGATGATCTAGCCTCAAACTCAGCTCTGTCCTTGGCTGGATGCATGACTCGCGCAGTTTGAAATAGAAAATCTTGCTTTCTACTTTCTCATCTTTAAAAGAGAGATAATGGCACCTCCCCTACTGGGCACTTGGGATGGCTAAGTGGATAGATAAGGCACCCAGTGTCTAATAATGGTGGTCATAAATAAATGACAGCTATTTTTTAAACTTTCATTGGACAGAAGGACAAAAATGACCATTATTTTCAGATGATAGAATTTTCTACATAAAATCCCAAAAAAGATAAACCCCCAAAATCTACCAGAATCATTTTTAACAAACGCGAATAACATATTTCCTTTCAAAAAGCCATCAGCAACATCAGCTCTATTCAGACTTAGTGGGTGCATGCAGCCAGTGTAAGGGAAAGCCAGGGCCAATCTCAAGGAGATGTGGGTAAAAACACACATCACACTTCCAGATGGCCCCGCGTTGTAGCCCAGTGCGGTCAGATCTTGTCTGGTTACTTTTGCTAACCCAATCTAAATCTCATTTTTCGAGTTTTCAGAAGTGATTTTGAATAACATCTAGGAAATGAATAGGTAAGAATAACCACAGAAAATTTGAAAAACTAGTGGATTAAAAAAAAGATAAATTATGGGGAAAAACTAATTCTTAAAACTGCCGATTCAAAGCAAACAGAAAACATCCCCATGGATGGATTTCTCCTATCGTGTCCTGAGACACATTAGGTTGATTAAACACTTTCCAAGTACAGGGTTCAGTCCCTGCATGGGTCTCAGACTTTACTCTGTACCGTGACGCACAGTGGGGGAAATGGCACGAGCCCTCCTTACAGCAGGGAAGAGGGTGCAGAATGGAGACACTCAGAGTCTCGCTGGAGCTCCCTGTTTGAACCACACTGGCCCAACGCATTTAAACACAGGAACAGAAGGAGAATGCAGGTGAGAAGTGACTCCTGGCCTCGGCATGTGGAATCAGAGCTAGGCATCAGTCAAAACCAGAAACTCTGAAAGAGGAGGATGACAGACCTGAAGGATGTAAGCCTCGGAAAATAGCTGAAACCTTGCACTTGAGAGGCTGAGGCAGGAAGAGCAAGGGTGTGAAGCCAGTCTGGACCACATAAGGAAACTTTACCTCAAAAATAAAACAAAGCACATGCAAATGAATAAACAGTAACAAAGACACTTTAAAAAACGCCATGTTGGGGAAAAGTGAGGCATATATGAAGGACCCATATCTTATTGCGAAGGACTGATGACATTGGTGGCATAAGTATGAAATCCTGAGGCCTTTGGGCAGTTGAAAGAGGAATTACAAACAGCATACATACAAGCGCTCCCCCACACAAGCACATGTCAAAACCGTAGCATATTCAAAAACAGGAAAATCAAAACCGGGTGGAGCGGGCACAGCTGTTCTGCTTTTGTGATGATGAGAATTTGCATCTCCAGCGAGCGTCTTGTTCCCAAGCCCAAAACTCTGCATTTCCCAGTATCTAAGGGGACCTTCTGACTCACCCAGACTAAATTCAGACTGAGTTGGCCTTTGAATGTAAAAGGAATTATGTCCAAGTTCGCAGATTTACTCATGAAAGAAAGCAGTGTGGCTTCCTCTGCTCTTTGATTTCTCCTGTTGAGTGGACTGTAGGCGGAAAGGCCACTCTAGCGGACCTCTGGGCTGCCATGGAGTGGACTTTTCAGAGAAGCAACAGGAAGGAGCCTGGACCCCTGATGACGGAGGCTGCCCCAATGAGTCCCCAATGTCCTACCACTTGACTTGCTTCTTGGTTAGATTTATTGTCAGCTTGACATAAAGCAGAGCCCCTGGGAAGAGAGATCGCCTCTACCAGAGTGACTGTGGGTGTATCTGTGGGCGTTTTGTAGATTCCGCATGGATGCGTTGGGCTCAGCCCATGTGAGCAGTACAGATCTAGACACCCTCGGCTGTACCAAAAGGTAGCTGAACTCAAGGCTGTGAGAGTGCCGCAAACAACATTCCTCCATGGCCTCTGCTGCAGTTCCCAGTCCAGGGTCCTGCCCGGATTTCCTTAACGACGGAATGGAAGCTGTAAGATGAAACAAGCCTGTTTTCCTCCCAAGTTGCTTTTGGTCAAGGTGACTATCACAGCCATCGAGAGCAAACGGGACCATTTGGTAACAGGTAGCATGCAAATAGAAGAGCCCCTTTTTGGTTCAAAACCCCATTATTTAGGAACTCTCTGAAAGAAACCCTGCCAGGGTGTAACAACAGCCTTGGATTGTTACACACAAGGTCTCCCTCTAGGAACGAATCTCATGCAAATAATTAAGATGTCTGAGCAATTAATACTTGATGTTTGTAAAAGCAAAGGATATAATAGTGACTTAGAAAGAAGCTAAATGTTCAATAATACAGGACTAGTTAGAAAAATTACATTACAGTTATGTAATCAGATTCTGTGAAGACATTAAAAGCAAAGTTTTAAAAGAATAATTGATAGTACGGGAGTGTTATTAAGCACCATTAAGCTAATAGTAAGGTTTTTTGATAGTGTATGATCAGTTTGGGAGATTGAGTCATTTTTAAAACTTATGTGTTATAATTTGCGGTATTTTAATAGTGTTCTGTAACAAACATGATTAATGTCTCTTTTTAATGCTAATGGCCGCCTGTATCTGCTGTCTCGTACCATGCATTGCTTTCTCCAGGTGGGCAGTTGCTCTGCACTCCCGCCTGCCCAGAGTACAGGTCAGTATGCCTGGTTGGTATACACCCCACTGCTCCTTTGTCTTCATAAAGGTGAGAGACAGTGACTTGCATGGCACACCCACAGGGCGCCAATTCCTACTCCAGGCCATCCTGAAAAGCTCACTCACTGAGTTCTCTGTGTCCATGACCTACAGAGTACCCTGTGCTATTCTGGAAGATGGCATTGCAGTCATCATAGGTGTCCTCCTTCCCTAAACACCAAAATGTCACTGTTGCTGACTCTGGGAGCTCCTGGCTTCAACCCAATGCTGCGTGCTCTACAAACATGGTCTTTAGTGGACATGCTCCACTTCCACTAGAGATTGCAGTTAGCTGGCATACAGTGGTATACGGTCACGCTGAATTACTCTGTGGCATAAGCTAAGGGAAACGGGGTAATGACATGGGTCCAGCTACCCCACACTGGCATCAGAGACCCAGGTTGTCTCCAAACTGCCTTCCTCCATGTCTCAGCTGCCGTCCTGGGGCTTGCCATCTTGTGGTTACAAATGTTTCCATGCTCTAGGCACACCTTAGAAGTAAAGAGGACCCCAATTCCGTGCCTAACCGGTTTGCCACCAAGGTAAAAGCCTCCTCGGAAAGCTCTAGAACACTGAAATGTCATGGGCCGGCCTCAATTGGCAGAACCTGGAAGAATAAAACATAGCTTAAAGGATTATTTTAAATAATAATAATAGCCAGGGTTGCACAAATCACAAGGAGAGGGCTGACTGTGTCTGTGGAGGCCATCAAGACCGACTTTGGGGTTCATGTGAGGGCTGACTGTGTCTGTGGAGGTCATTAATACTGACTTTGGGGTTCATTCGAGGGCTGACTGTGTCTGTGGAGGTCATCAGTACTGACTTTGGGGTTCATGTGAGGGCTGACTGTGTCTGTAGAGGTCATCAAGACTGACTTTGGGGTTCATATGAGGGCTGACTGTGTCTGTGGAGGTCATCAATACTGACTTTGGGGTTCATGTGAGGGCTGACTGTGTAGAGGTCATCAAGACTGACTTTGGGATTCAAACAACTATAAGGCAGTGCATTGCCAAACTGCTCATAAAATAGACCCAAATCAGAAGCATGCCTAAGTGCCTATATTATCAATGACAACAACTAAGATCAATGAGTCCCTTCTGGAGTCAGAGGTCTTCCTAATTACCCCCGAATTCATTCCATTTTTATATTGCTGTCTCAAGGGAAACCAAGTCACTTTGTTTTACTAACAAGGAACAGAGTCTCAGAGAGGTCAAGCAACACACTTCTAACCATACAGCTATCATTCTAGAGCGTACTTTGATTCCACAGCTGCCTGATTCCTACATCATTTCTAGACGATAAGACAGCATCTTACCATGTCTGATTGTATGCAGCTAAGGGGCAGATAATGAGAAAAAAGTGTACACCAATTTTTCTGAAACCTGAAGATGTGCAAAGACTCATAGGAAGTTAGGGGAATAGAAACCTTCTGCCTCTGTGGAGATCGGAAAGTCACGTGTCCACTTACAGCTGGTACCGTGAGCAACTGAGGAAAGCAACCCAGACTGAAGTTGGCGACATGAACAGAAGGCTCAGAACAAACCAAACAGCAGGCAGTCTGCCATGAGCACAGAATAGAAAATTAAGCACGGGAAGTACAAAGATGCTACCTTTAACCTGGATATCTATGTGTCAAAATATCAGTCACATTAGATGCAGGCCAGATGCATTACAAGTTAACATTCACATTGGTTACACCCATGTAAAGAACAGCCCCTGGGTTGGAATACAAGGATAAATTAGGCACCAGTTTCAGAGGCAGAGCCTACCAGCATCCATGGCAGAACCAAACGTCCATTGAAAATCCACTGGCATGAGGATTGCATGCATCTCACAGTTTCCATGTCTCCAGAACTTGTGATGAAGGAAGACTAGAGAGGCCACAATGGAAGTAGGTCAAAATTCTAGCTGAGTCCGCGGAAAGCAATAAAAACCCTGTGGCATCCAGGACTCATAAAGTCAACTCCATAAAGAGACACTGCTGTTCCAGCTAGGTGTCTTGCTTGGGACACAAGTGAGCGCCACGTGCAGGAGGCACCACAGATTATCCGCTGTAGAGAGTTCTTGTGGTCCCTCTGAGGGGAGACAGGGTACTGGGCTTGGGCACAAAATGAGCACTTGATTAAGGCCAGATAGCTGGATGATGGATAGACGGAAGGATGAAAATACATTACTCCTACCAGTAGCCTCAACCGTGGACCTCAATTTTGAGAAACAAAAAGAAAACAGTGTTTGGAAGGTTGCCTTAAACTTTACATCTTTAAGTAGAGCTCAGAGGTCTTTAGAAGTGATGGATGTGAAGGAACTGGCCGCTGTGGTTTTAGTGCATGGTGTGTTTCCTGAATAGGCAGGTTTCCAACTGGGCACGGTGTTAATCAGATTGTAACACAACCATGTTACCGCATGGAATTGTGCATAATTCTTGCACTGGAAATTCCCAACTCAAGTGAGAAAAACTCTAGCAACCAGCAGGTCCTCCCTCCTTTGCCTAGAAATGGCACATGTTCTCACAAGAGCCCAGTGGAACCCTGATCACCACGGGTCATCCCATCCTGCTTCTGCTACCAAGGCAAAATCCAATGCAATAATCCATGTTTCCCCAGCAGAATTCAGGGAGGGTGCAGACCTGTCCACACCCACCATGGATGTAAAGATGTGTCTGGTTCCAGCTAGAGCAGCCACTAAGACGTGCACTGCAGTGAACTGCCAGACCAAGGCCAAGTTCAGGAATTCCCAGTGTGCTGCTGAAGGATCTGACTCAGCCTAGAGACCCATTCACCTACAGGAATCTCCAGTGTAGGCGCTCAAAGAGGATATAGATATTGCAGTGTGGTTTGCTGAGGGCTGTGTCGAGGGTGTTGGAGGAGGGAGGAGAAGGGTGCTTTGCTCACATTCATCAGATATGTGTACGAAATTCCCAAGAAAGGAAAGCCTTATTAAGTAAGAGAAAACAATCCGAGCCTACGAATTTGACTGGTGAACTCATCTCACAGGTGACCTAATCTAATCCACTGTGCCCGAAGTGTGTACACAGGCAAGGATGGTGTGTGGCTAGAGCTGGGGCTGTGGGTCTAAGTGGAGAGGACCGTCCGGCAGGCATGGATCACAGACAGTACGTGGCAGGCAAGGGGACCTATAGAAGTCACCACCGACATGGAGGCTGTGGGTCAGGCCTATGGGAAGCACAAATGGCAGATCCTTCCTGGAGGCTGGGGTCCAGACCCAGAAGGCCGAGGTGGGATGCTAGCTCCTATATGTTTCTGCCCTGGAGCTCTGAACACTCCCTCACTTAGTAAGCCTAGGCTGGGACTAATACATACCTGGATTTAAAGAGATACAGGGACATGGATCCAGCCTGTTCGGCATCAGAAACCCCTTTAAAGTAATAGTTGCATGCCCCCATACAAATGACTTTCTAGCTCCCTTTAAACTTAGCTTAAATCAATTTCGTTCATTGTACTAGCCCTGTGCTCAGGACATGACTGGTGCTCTAATCAAACTCCCTGCAACACTAATTTTCTGGTCTTTGACACTGAACTTTTAAATCTGTTTTCACAAAGTCAATACTCCCTGCCTGTGAGACCTCTGAGGCTAGGGCTACATTCACACCCCACTCCAAGATGGGCCTAGAGCGCTTACTTGCCAGCCTCACTTTGCCTCCACACATGATCTGATGGCAAGGGACTTTAGGAGACTCAAGCAGACAGAGCAAAGGTGGGTCATGGAGGCATTAACACTTGGTGCTCTCTGGACTAAGGAGGAGAAGAAACAGGCTCTCAGCTGCTGCCTAGGCTGACGCTCCCACAGGAGAGCTAGATAGCTCTCTATACGATCGTCCACAAGGAAAGGCGACCAGCAATGAAGAAAGGTCTCTTCCTCAGCATGCCTGCAGTTGATCTGTGGGCATCTGGCAAGTAGGGCTTGCACTTGCTGCAGAACCCACAGTCCTGGCCTCTTCCTCACACAGCTCGCTGACCTGTTCTGAAGCCACTTCTCTCTCTGAGTCTTTCTAGGTCTTGAAATCACAAGAATATTAAGTAGAACACCCACCTTTCCTTTCTGTAAGACTCTTCAAACAGAAGGGCCATTGGGAGCTACCCATGGGAACTAGAAGAACCACACCATCCTGGTTAGGATGTGGCTCTTGGTGTTGATTTTGCCTGTAGTCCCAATGGATCTTGGTATCTCTCACTATATACTTAAGAAAAGAGTGAGCCTTGACTTTATCTGGCCTTGATATATCTTCCTTAAGTGGAACAATCCAAGTGGCATCCCTGCCTCTAATCATCCCCACCCCCTTCACATCCAATCAGAGTGGCATCCCCGCCCACTTCATGTCAAGCTGCCACACTGGGTTTTGCAATAGAGAATTATTATGATCATGGCCATGTTTGGTGGTGTAGCCGCCACAAGCTTCCCTCTGACTCTAATTTCAATTTATTTCATATTGTGCAGTGCTATCTTTCTCACAGCAGCAGATAGCCAAGCCACGGAAGAACAGTTGACTTCAGGACAGATTACAAAGGAATTTTATCTTCAAGGAGCTAAGGCAGAAACTTGAGACTACCAGAAAAGCACAAGGTGGCGGGAACAATGAGCTCATGCCAGTGTTTTGATAAACTTCAGCTTTCTGAAGTTTATCACGTCACACGTGAGGAAAGACAAGGGAGGGAATGGGTGAGGACAGCCTGTCCCTCACCTTGGAAAAAGCCCATCAGTGAGGAATGTGATATCAGAAAAGGGCCATATCTTCTCAGTACCAAAACCACAATAAGATGTGCTTTATAAGAATAGATATGCATGTGGTTCATATATTTGGGCATGCATATGCACATATGTGAAGGGCATGTATATGTGAGGGTATGTATGTGAATGGACATGTAGTTCATGGGTATGTTTCACGTGGATGAACATGTAGGGCAAGCATGTAATGGGCATGTGTAGTAGTATGCATATTTATGGGCATGTATGTATATGAGCATGCATAGGCATGGACACATGTAGGCATGGGCTTGCATGTATTGGACACACAAACTGTAGGATGCAGATCTTTTTCACTTTCCAAAGGAAGCTTAGAATTCATGGACATTTGAAATAGACTAAGGACATAGCCTAACGAGAGGGTAAGAAAGCAAGCTCCAGAAAAGACTTAACCCTCCACATTATTATCTATTATCTAGTCAAATCTTAAATTTCCTCCTCAGCAAGTCAAATGACATCATCTGTTAGAAGAATTGAGCAGATAAACATGGTTCGCATGTTGAGCACCTAATACAGGCTGTCTTGTGCTACAATAAAGACTCTTTAAGGAACTGATTTAAACGGTACACACACACATACATTCACAATATATATACACACAATATATAACTTTAAAGTAGAAGAAGCAGGTTTATCCAACATTTCACAGTTACTGAGACCCTAGAAAACATGACTTCATGGAGCTTCCATTCTGGTAAGACAAGACAATGCACAGGACTGGTAGTAAACAGAATCTACTAGAGGGTGATAAATGCCAGGGAGAAAAATAAGGTAGAGAAGGAGCAAAATGAGCTGGAGAAAGTTTGATAAGAAAGCAACATCTGTTAAGGTGGAAAAAGAAAGCAAGCTGTCCGAGAAGACAGGGCTGCGGGCACAGTAATGTGGAGAGCACATCTGGGGCCAACTGCAGGCTGTGAGCTTGCAACCAAGCAAGCAAGGGGTTCAGGAGCAGATGACACAGACATAAATCAGTTCATGTAGGGCTTCGCACACCGACAAGATGTCTAGTTTTCAGTTTATCTGAATAAGATGGGAAACCAGTTGTTAGTATGCCCTGAGTAGCAGTGGCACAGAATCACTCACAGGTCATCCAGGCTACTATGTTCAGAGATGTCAAGTGCCCAGGAGACCAATTTGAAGTGACTCTGCAGAGTCACAGTTGTGGTGGTGGGAAGCAGTACATTTGAAAATGTGGGAAGTGGGACTCGTGTGATTTGCTGGTGGGTTTTTGTGTGACATTCAAGAAGAGAGGGGACCATACTGTCACTAGTGGAAAAGGAGAGCTAAAAAATTAAGGTGGCACACCCTACAGGAGGAAGGGGTTTGCCTTAGGACATGTCACACTTGCTGTGCCTGTGGGAATCCATGTGCAGGTGCTGAGTGGCCAGTGTGTATATAGTCTGTTGTTCTAGGTGATAGCAAGGCAGGATGACTGTAATTCGCTGGTAGGAACAAAGAAGCATTTATATCCACACAGGAACATGGAAAGATTTAGGATTATATAGTAAATATACACAATACACAAAAGTCAGGATACAAAACACCCCAATTTAACTAAGGTTTAAAAAACAGAGTGTGGACAGGCGATTGTGGCACATGCCTTTAAACCCAGCACTCAGGAGTCAGGGCAGGTGGATCTCTGTGTTCAAGGCCAGGCTTGTCTACAGAGTGAGTTCCAGGACAGACAGTACCACACAGAGAAACGCTGTCTTGAAAAACAAAACAAAAAAATGGAGTGTATATGTGTGTGTGTGTGCTCACGCACGTGCGCGCACGTGTGTAAAATTGGAAGCATTTTCCGAAAGCAGGCTAGATATGGAAGTAATAAACATGTTCTACCTAGGATTTAGATTTTATATAAAATTGTGTATTGTTGAATAATTCTTTTTTAAATATTTATCTTACTTCTAGTTAAGTGTGTGGAGTACAAGCATTTGAGTGTGGGGTCCTATGGAGGCCAGAAGAGGGCACTGGGACTGGCGCTGGAGGTCCTGGCACTGTGAACCACTCACTGGCTGCTGGGAGCTGTAGCCAGGCCGTTTGGAAGAGCAGGGAGCACTCTGTAAGGGGAGACATCGCTACAGTCTGGACATTCAATGTGCAAAGAGCTGAAGAGTACAGTTTGAGCAAACTCTCAAAGTCCTTAAGCTTCTGAAGTTGGATGTCCTTCTGTATATGTGTTGCTTTCATTGGTTGATAAAGAAGCTGTTTTGTCCAATATCTTAGCAGAGCAAAACCAGGCAGGAAATCTGAACAGAGATGTATAGAGAGTAGGATTCAGTGAGATGCCATGCAGCTTCCTAAGGAGAAAGACGCCAGAAAACCTTACCAGTAGGCTACAGCCTCATGGTGATTATAATCTATTAATAAATTAATAGAATGGGTTAAATTAAGATGTAAGAGTTAGTTAATAAGAATCCTGAGCTAATAGGCTAAGTAGTGTTGTAATTAATATAGTTTTGTGTGATTATTAGTGTCTGGGCAGCCCGACACTAACGAATGAACAGCCTCTGGTTACATGCTCCCCATCCTGTCTTTTGAACTCCAGTCATGCCTCAGTTTACCACTCTTTCTCTTTTCACTTCCAGCTCTCTCTGATCAATTAATATCAAATAGGCATTGCGGACCAAGGAAATCTGTGGTCTCCCTTCCAAGAGTTGGTCAAACAAAACAAAAGCTGAGATCAAAGCCAAATCCAGCATTTATTTCAGAGTCCTGATTAGGGTATTTAAATATTTTAGGCAGTTGCCAATTTAATTCTCAAGATTTTCCTCTTTCTTTTCTTAAAATCTTGACATTTGGAATAACTGGTCCCTAAAACTTAAATGCTCCCTCGTAGATTTAATTTCTGACTAAAGTGTGGGACAGAATAATAAGCAATGTGAGCCGAAAAGGTAGGGAAAGGATGTGGAAAAGGCTTGCAAGTCTGGGGCCTTCTCCTGTTACACCCCAGGCATGGAGGACAGCATTCTCTCCAGGCGCACAGTGGTCCTCGCCCGTCCTAACGCTGCGGCACGTCTGGGGCCTTCTCCTGTTACACCCCAGGCATGGAGGACAGCATTCTCTCCAGGCGCACAGTCCTCGCCCGTCCTAACGCTGCGGCCCTTTACTACAGTTCCCCACGCTGTAGTGACCCCAACCATGAAGTTGTTTTCATTATTTCATGACTGTAATTTGCTACTATTATAAATCACAATGTAAATATGTGTGTTTTCCAATGGTCTTAGGTGACCCCTGTGAAAGGGATGCCCCCCTCCCGGGCTGAGAACCACTGTTCTAGGCACCTCAGCAGCAGGATTTTCCTTAAGGAGTTTTCCCTTTAGACATGGCACTAGGAGGAACCCTACTCTGTCTCCTTTGCACTGTCTCCTGTTTCCCCAGATCTGCTTGTGATAAGTAATAGAATTAGACAACCGTCTGTCATCCCAAGACCTGCACCCCACCACCACCACACACAGAATCTATCTCTCAGATGGAAAACAACCTTTGAGAAGAGAAGATTGCTGTAGACATTTTTTCTCCTGTTGGAAATAGCTCGGCGAGAGGGAAGTTGTTATTTCCCCCTTAGCAAGCCCTGCTGCCAAAACCTGCAGCTCTCCTGCCTCCCTGAGCCCAGCACGCCCTAGTCTTGCTCCTTTCTCCAGTATGTCAGGCCCGCAGCGAGTTCTTTCTAGCCTTCCCCAGCATTTCTCATGGTATCTGAACTCAGATCCCTTCTCCAAAACCTAAACCGAGCCTACAGCAGGAGTGGGAGCTGCTCTTAGACCCGGTTCTCTCCACCTCCTCCTCCAGAGAGGGCAGAGGACACTGTGGTAGAGTGTCATTCAAATCCTATGGTGTATAAGAGTACAGTGACACTGTCTGCCTTGTGTTTGACATTGTGAGATTCAGACACTGATTTCAGACCCCAGGGAAACTCCTACCACTCGACCTTGCCTCGTCCAGGCTGAGAGCTGTGACCCAAGGCTGCAAAAAGAGACTTGGAATCCAGTGATCTACTTGTCTAGATAAGTCTCTCTCAGGGGGCCTCCATGTTTCCTCTGGTTTACGGAAACTGGGTAAAGGTATCTGGGGACTAGGGAGATGGTTCACTGGGTAAAGCTTGCTGTGCCATGCTTGAGTAGCTGAGTTCAGATCTGTGACATCCACATGAAAGCTAGGTGTTGGCATGTTCATTTGTAACCCTAACACTGGGGCATAGTGTAAAGACAGGTGGATCCTAAGGGCTCACTGGCCAGCCAACTCAGCCAGCTTCAGAGTCAGTGAGAGACTCTGTCTCACAAACCAAGACTGAGGAGCAATTGCGGAAGATACCTGATGCTGACCTCTGGCCTCCACATGCGTGTACATTCAAGTGCATGCGCACCCACATGCTCACACACTCACACATTCATAATCACACACTTAGAACACTGGTGTCAGTTTTGTACAAATAGAATCTACTGTAGATGTGGACGGGGAGATAGGGGCTCACGCATGCTCATGCATGTAGCCTCTTTACAAACACGGATGCTGCAGAAACATACAGGTATGAAAGCGAGCGGTAACTGAGATCCTTTCTGACCTGGAAGCCCAGAGTCATGCAGAGTCCTCCCCCCCAACCCAGGGAAGCTCCAAGCCTCTCCAGATGGATGATGCCCATGGCAAGGCTGCCAAGGTCAGAGAGGAGGGTCTGGCTCTACTGGCTGGGAGGGCTGAGGGTTAGAAGGGGAGGGAGACCCACTGGCTAAACCAAAGAGGTGTCTTCGAACCTTGTTTTAAGAGACTTCTACTTTCTTTCTAGATTTTTCTCCACTGTAGGGAATCATGTCCCTAGCACTATCCCTTCCCTGGCATCTTTGCTGAGGGCTGAAGAAAGGGCAGTAACACCCTGCAGCTAAGAGGTGACTCTGAGGCTAAGAAGTGGCTTCCTGCCTGTCCTGGTTACTAGCCTTGGCAAATACAAAATACTAAACTTAGGCTTCAAGAGTTTCAGGACCTCCCCACTCTTATTATCTTTACACTTGAGATCAGCTCTAGGCCGCCATACATCGAGCAGGAGCTGCACTCCTGTGCTGGACACTTTGCCTCTCAATTCTCTCTTTTAGACATTTTTCCTTCCTTTGGTTTCTGTCGCTGTTTTGTTGAACAACCGCTGGTTTAGGATTCTGAGGCTGGCCTGGCTTTATGAGGTCAGAGAGAAAGCCATGGTCATAAGGTGATTGGAAAATGTAGTAAGAAGCATTCAGAGCTAGTAGAGGATGATTTATTCCCCACCAGCTCTTCGGGGGTCACATCAAAGGAAGGAGGCCAGATCAGTAAAAAGAGCAAAATCTCAACCACTTGGTTCTCACTTCAAAACAGGCTGAAGGAGACACAAGACACTTCCAATTTACAAGTTAGACACATCTTATCTTGAAAACATCAAATCCAGGAGAAAGGCGGGCTCTTAAATTAAGAGGTGCCTCCACACCTACACCTGATACTGATCAATATTGAGGCCCCAGTGGGACACAGAGGAGGAAAAGAGGAACAGTTATCTGAGCACCCAAGATGGATGCTATTCACCCCATGCTCCCCACCTCTTCCCCCACCCCATGCTTCCCACCCCTCCCCCCAACCCCATGCTCCCCACCTCTTCCCCCACCCCCATGCTTCCCACCCCTTCCCCCAAACCCATGCTCCCCACTCTATAGTCCCCACTTCACACCACAGATCCAGTTCTTATTCTGGATTGGAAAGAGGCAATCCTGAAAACCAAGAGAGTGGGAGAGGCCCCCATCCAGACAGAGATATGTTGCCAATCTGAAAGCCAGTTTGAGTCAGAAGTCATGTATATGTTCTCTGCACAGAACAGAAAAGACTGTGAGAAGATCCACTGAGAGACTTGAGGTTTCCATCATTATCATGGCCTTCTTGATGTCAAAACCTCACTGGAGGGCTGCCTCTTCTTATCTGTACCTTTGAAGAGGGCAATGGAACTAGCAGAAACATATATCTGGCAGAGGAGAGAATTCCATATGACATTCATCAATACGGTGAATAGAGGTTATGGAAGCAGCCTCAGATAGCTTTTGGGCCTGGTAGGAATAAGCATTGGTCACTAGCTAACTAAGGATGGCAATAACTCCATATAGTTGGGTTAATGCTGAAGAATGACATGCTGTGATAGAGACTGCCTCCCACCATACTGAAGCGCATAAGACGCCTCCTATCCTTACTTCTTAGAGATAAGGCTGAGTTAACAGAATATACCTGGCAGTGACCCCAGTATTTATCAGAGGACATAGAGGCTCAAAAGAGGAATAGTGTTGAAATAGACCATTAACAATGCCCCTTAATAGCATTGCCATATCTGGGACACTCTAGTTTTGTGAGACCATAAAATGTGATTTCGGCAAGAATCGAGAGTGTTGCTGCTTCAGGCAGCAAAGTGTTTTAGAGGCAAAGACTTCCTGTAGATGCCATGCCTACTGCCAACCACGTGACTGCCAGCTATGTCTGCTGCTGACCATTCTTACTGCTGTGCGATGTCCTTCTGTACACTGCAAATATGTGTTGCTTTTATTGGTTAATGAATAAATTTGCTTGTGTCTATGTCAGGGCAGAATATAGCTAGGCAAGAAAGCCAAACTGAATACAGGGGGAAAGAAGGTGGAGTCAAGGAAGATGTTAGCAGTCGCTGGGAAAGTAAGATGTGAGGTAACAAGCCACGAGACTCATGGTAAAATAGTTGCCTGAGTCAGCCAGCAATAAGCCTGAGTTATCAGCCAAACAATTATAGTTAACATATAGCCTCTAGGTGATTATTTCAAAAGCTACTAGACCAGATGGGACATAGAAAAGCCTCTGGCTACAATTTACTGCTGACCACCCCTACTGCCAGCCATGCCTACTGCTGATCAGAACCACTGATAGCCATGCCACTGCTGACCACAACCACTGACGGCCATGCCCACTGATGACCACAATCACTGACGGCCATGGCTACTGCTGACCACACCTACTGCTGGCCATGCCCACTGCTGACCACACCTACTGCTGGCCATGCCCACTGCTGACCACACCTACTGCCAGCCATGCCTACTGCTGACCACAACCACTGACATCTATGCCCACTGCTGACCATACATACCTACTGCCAGCCTTGCCCACTGCTGACCACACCTACTGCCGGCAATGCCCACTGCTGACTACAACCACTGCCAGCCATGCCCACTGCTGACCACAACCACTGACGGCCATGCCTACTGTCCATTGCTTCAGACAGCACCCTGACAGGTAACAGAAGCAGGCTCAGGCTTAGCCTTCCTTCTCTGTCCCTCCCTTCACTGCACCTCGGTTGTAACCTGGGAACTGCCGTTCACTTCACTTCTGACTGCTCCCTGATAGCCATCCTTCATCTTCGTTCCAGCTGCCACAACCTCAGCCCAACTCTTGTCACCTGTTACGAGTCAGTCTGAGAGCTTCGTAGAAAGAACCATTATCACTGGAAGGAAAAGGTCAGCTCCCAAGCTTGATCAAGTTTGTTCAGGTCAAGCATTATTTAATGTAATGCGATAACCCTAAGAAATTGTCAAAGCTCTTGTCATCACACACGTTGCTGTCTGTCGAGGAAACACCAATTACATCCATATGAAGTCATTGAACATTCTGTCTTAGAAGGGGTAATGCTCTTCTCCATTAGGACAACATTGGATGCAGCAATAAATCCCACCACACGGTCTGGTCTTCAGTCTTGCTATGGGCAGCTGGATGCTGCTTCACCTCATACCTAAATGGAAATTTCTACATTTACTTGGAGTTTCAAAATGGGATTGTTAGTACAGAAGGCCAGTCTCAGAACCCCAGAGAAAGAGCTTGCCCCAAGGGTAAGCAACTGATCGCTTGAGGAAGATGTGGGGCTTCCAAGGTGATATTTCCTAGACAACTTGCAGATGGCCTCGGGGACTGAGCCATTTCAGCCCAGGGGCAATGTTCTGAGGGAAAAACAGGCATGCCACCCGAAGGGCACTGATAAGAATCGGGATGTTGCTGATAGTATTTTATAATGTCCTCTTGTCTACTACGCTAAGATGAACTTCCTGCTTTCCTGAACTGTCTCTCAGCGTTAACAGGCTTTCATACATGTCTTGAAGCCTTTGTAAATAACAATCTCATCCTCACCGACCTTTCAGAACGCAGGCATGCCACTTTTTATCCCTAAGTCCTTTTATGTTTAACAGCAATGCACTTGCATGGGCTTGTGAGGAATTTGACTTTTTACCAGTGACCATCTGCCTTGATGAGAGACGATGACACAGTCAAAGCCATACCTGGAGGGTCATGCTTAAGAAAGCCTCCTGTCATCAGAGGTGGAGGTCATTATAACAACATAGGAGAAATGAAAAGGCCTCCCAGAAAATGTGGCTGCGTTACGCCAATTGAAAAAAAAAAAAAAAAAGGAAACCTTAGCACATCTGGCGACTCTTGTTTTTACCTCATCTATGGACATCATGGGCAAAACAACAGAGTTTCCTTCCTTCCCTCAGAACAGAGGAGCAAGTTAAAAAAAAAAAAAAGATAAACCTAGAATAGTGTGATTCAGAATCGCGCAGAATCTAGCAGAGTGTGGGCTACCACCACAGCTCTCTAAGAAGAAGACTCCAAAGAAATTTAGGTAGAATTTTCTGGACTGTGTAGTTAATGGGAAAGCATTCCAAGGCAAAGAGACAGGTGGGGCTTAGTTTGTCAGGATGCTCTCCAGGTCTTAAAATACCACTACCAGACACAAGCACTCAGAGCTGACACAGTTTCCATTGTATGACCAGTAGGTTACATCCAATAAGTGACATTCCATCAGTCAGGGGAAATTGCCCCTGCTGTGTGCTATGCCTGACTTCAGCTTTCAGTTGATATAACCTGATTGGAATCTTGGGATCTCACGCCCATCAAAGAAAGAAATGATAAGGCCACATTGCCCTAGAGACAACCCTCCACTCTGAGCATCCTCTAACCCATACTAGGAACACCCTCACCTTTCTGGTATGGGCCTTGCATGAGCCACCCATCCTACTACCTGGTGCAGACTTTAGCTTTCTCCCTCTCCCGTTTCCTAAATTAACTTTCCTTGCTGGGCCTTTGTGCATACCCCCTATGTTCCTTTAATGATGAGGTTGAGGACCTGACCTAAAAGGGTCTTACTTCCTCAGCTGACCTCTTTAATACCTACAATTTTAACACTGTGACATTGGGGTTTTTTTTCACCAAAATGCAATGAGGTATTATATATTATATCGAAGTTTTCTTAATGCCATTATATAAATAAATTGGCCTCAAATGCAATGAGATTGGCTAGTGGGAAATCAGTAGTAATCTTTGCTGATAACCTATAATCTCAGTGTTTCATGATCCATATTGCTCTTCGGAGACAAGCCTTCCAAAGAGCTGTAATGTTTCTGAAGTGGAACTGCCTGGACCAGGACTTGGAGTCTTTATCTACTTGTCCTAGCAGAGATCACATGGCGAATAAAAATCATATTTCCTCTCCTCTTGTCTATGCCCTTAGTCATAAGAAGTTTCTAGTTCTGCAAGACACGTGTTCACACACACATGCACACAAGACATGTGTTCACACACACATGCACACACACTGGCCTACATGGACATGCAGTACCTCCTATGAAGCAGCAGTCACAGCTAAGAACGAAGAGTGTCACTTGTTCAATTCAAAACTTAGATTTCAGAAGGGACAACGGTCAATGGGCCACATTATTTCTCCATTAGAAAGCACCCCAAGAAGCCCTCAGGTCCCAGCCCTCTCAACCATGGACCAGAAACAGTGGTCCCAGGGAGCTGCTCCCTTTCATCTGCCCTTTGGCTTTAGGCCGGGCTCCAGTAGAGTGTATTGATGAAGAAATGCTTAAGGGAGAATGTTCTTCCCTTCCTGGTATCTCTGCAGTTTCTGTGATGTTTGGTTTCGAGAGGCTCAAAGGAACCTAGAATTTGCAGTTGGAGAAAGATAAGCCCAAGGGCAGGCATAGTCTTAGAAGCTGAAAACCTGCCCCTCCCAATGCCAGAACTAAACTACCGAAAGAAGCTGGCACACACCCTGGTCTACCAGGTTGTTCAAAGCTCCTTTGCTCTTCTTTTTCTCTTTAATGGCAGAAGCTGGAGAGCTTACTTCTCAGCTCAGTTCCTATTCCCTTCGTGGGCATGAGCAGTTCTGTCTCAAGCTTGGCCCTTGGCAGCCAAGACAGGATTGCCCACACAAGCCTGCCCTGACCACTCACCACTCTTTTCTGTCTTGGGTTTCGGTGGCTCAGGCTCAGGCAGACACGGACAGGGTCCATCGCAGAGGGAGCTGAGGCTTTTGCCTGTTGAACAAGCATGGAATTCCAACTTGCACTGCAAGAGAGAGACAGGGCAGAGCATCAAAACACAGTTCGCTAGACTCCTGCTCAGCTTTCCGGGAAGCAGCTGGCATCCTGGCTTTAAGGGGACAAAGGTGGAGAAGGGAGAGGCCTACCCTGTCTGGCTTTCAGAACACTAACTTGGGACTGGCTTTTCATTTTTTTTCAAAGTGTGCCAGATAACTTGCAAAACACAGCGGAAGCACCGAGAAGCTAATTTTAATTAACTGTAGGCTCAACTGTCATCATTTATAAAATACGAAGATTATCTGAAACTTAATGCATGTGGAGTTCTATATGACCCATGAAGCCCTCCCACTTCAGCGCTGAAGGCTTCCCAACAAATCCTCCCACACAGAGGAAGAGCTTGGGAACGTTCTTAGTAACCAGCTCTCTCATTACTGTGACAGGTGCTGGTTACAAGCAAATTAAGAGGAAGAAAGATTTGTTTTGCTCATGGCTTCAGCCCATCATGGTGGGAGGCCATGATGGAAATAGTGGCATCATGGTGGACAGGAAGCAAAGCAGGAAGACGGGAGCCTGGGACCAGACAGAAGACAACACAGGCTGCAAGGGCATTTCCCAACCAGATCACTTCCTTCAAATAGCTTCTATTTCTTAAAGTTTCTAGACTCTGAAAATAGCAACTTCAGTTGGAGATGAAACATTCCACACCCGAGTCTCTGAGGGACAGTCCATATCCAAACCACAGCAATGCACGGCCACCTCCTTTCCAAGTCTGGATGGTGCCTCTGAGGTGCGCTGCCCCTTCTTCTCGGAGCAATGCACAGTGAAAACTTGTGTCTCCCCTGTCTGGAACTGAAGTCTACATTGGATTCTATGTTTTCTAGGATTTCTAGAATTTTCTAGAATTTCTAGAATTCTATGAATTCTAGGATTCAATGTTAGAAGTCTGTAAGCCACAATCTCTGGTCCTCTTTTATCGGCAGCAAAGGTGGCTTTTGGGTCCCTTTCTCCTAACTCTACACTTAAATCTCTATGAACTCAAAACACAAGTAGAAGAGAGAAAATATTTACAGGTGTCCTAGACCACAGTGGGTTCCTCATTTTTATTACTTTTAATATTATTTTTAAAAATGATGTTCTTCGAGATTAAATAACTCATAAAAGACCTCAGCACTCAGCCAAATGCACGTCTGGCTTCAGAGCCAAGCTGTGAAGCATCCTGAGATACTTTCTGTTACATGGCTGGGGGCTCAGAGCACTGAAACTGTACCTACTGACCCTTTGCCTCTGGCCCAGATGAGCTATCTGAGTTTCCTCCCTCCTTTCTGCCTGTCAATTTCTCAGGATCAAGGCTTGCATATAATCAGTCTTCTGCAAAGGCCCAGGGCCTGCGAACCTGGTGGAGGTTCAAAGAAAGGAGAGATAGACGGAACTTCGCACCCACTCAGCATGCGTCTCTTATCAGGTGCCACGGGAATCATTTAGAAGAAAGGGAAGAGCGATACAGTCCTTGCCCTTAGAAAACACAAATCATCCTGCAAGAAGTCGCCAGCATTTGCAAAGAAACTCTCTGGAGTACAGGTGGACATGGGCTCACTGTGAGCAAATGGGATGTTCAGTCCCTAGACTAACTACAAACCCAGGCAAACAATGCTTTACAGACAGCTCTAAGGGTTCTGAGATCCCTGGGTATAAATCCAGCTGTCACCCATCCGAGGGGCAACGGCAGAGCAAGCTCCATCTTGATGCAAAGCTTCCTTCTATACATGATCCTGAAATGCCTAGCATGTGACCAGTGTTTTCACAGGACAGGGGCACTTTGTGAAATGAAGCTAGGTCCAGGCATCAAACATCACTTGCCCTGACTTGGAAGTAAGTGCCAAAGTCATGTGTTCAGGGCTATATGGTAAGGCTGACTTCATGAGTGCATACAGCCAGGGCAGAAAGACCTCTGGATATGGGATGTGCCTGCAGGCAGCGGGATGAATGAAGGAGCCAGAGGCCACCTGTGTCAATGTTCTCCTCAAACAGCACTGTGCCCTAGTTTGATTCCTGGTGCTGTGATACCTGCTGACAACAGGCAACCTGGGGAGGAAAGGGTTACCAGGTTTCAGGTTACAATCCATCCTGAAGAGAAGCCAAGGCAGGAACTGAAGTAGAGACCATGGTGGATGCTGCTTACTGCCTTGCTCCCCATGGCTTGCTCAGCCTGCTTTCTTATACAACCCAGGATCACCAGGGGTGGTACCACTCAGTGTGGACTGGAAACTCCTACATGAAACATTAATCAAGAAAATGCTGTACAAACTTGTCCACAGGCCAGTCTGACACAAACAATTCCTGACTTAAGGTTCTCTCTTCCCAGGGGACTCTAGCATTGTCAAGTTTGACATAAACTAAGCCACATACACGGCATGTGCACAGCTGGAGTGCAGATGCCCAGCCAGTGCCCTCTTCCTCCATCTCTTCCTCTTTCTCCATCTCTTCCCCTTACTCCAACTCTTTCCCTTCCTCAATCTCTTCTTCTCCATCCTCTTCCTCCATCTCCTTTTCCTCCTCTGGGCTGGCTCTCTAAAATGACCCTCAGTTTCAGACTGGAGGTTTACAAACTAGTTTTCCCACAGACTCTCTAAATTTTATTTAGGTACAAAAATTCTTTTATGTGTAAATTCATTTGTCACGTTTAAATTTTGCCTGAATCCATTGTAAAGCCTCCTCGTTTTTGTAACTTCCTGCCATGTCTGTTACAGATGCACATATTTTCCCTCACCAAACTCCTTGGTGTGTGTGTGGGGGGGTCTACACATTGCTCGTGCCCATGGCTCTTTGTCCTGTGACCCACACCTGCCTTCTGCCCCATGGTCTCAGTGCTGCAACGTGAGCAACTCTGACAGGCAGCTGGGTCAGCAGCTGAAGGAGCAGGCTCCAGCAGGCACTCCTAGAGCCACCAGTTTCATTGCTTCATCTGCACTTCTCACCAAGCTCTGAAAATGCCACATGCCACAGGAGAGCTGCCTCCTCTGCCCGGAGCTCAGAGGGCAGAAGAACAGAACCGAAGCCCATGCACAGCTGCTGTAAGCCTGTGTGTGTGTGGCAGGGGTGTGTGTGGGGGAACTGGCTGGCTTCCTTCTAGACCACAGAGCATGGTAAAGAAGGCCCCACTTCCTGTCTTACCTCTGACCTGTTGTGACCTACAATGAGCCTGGCACACAGTAGATGGTCAAGAAATAGAACAAAAAGGAAAAGTCAGGAAGAGGAGAGTAATGTGCATTCTGCAAACCCCAAACCCCTGATCTGTACTGGAGCATCCTGGCCTGCCAACACAAGGAAGTCGGTACTTCCTGATACCTCATCTCAGCTGTTTATCCCACCCTACATTCTACTGGTGTCCGCTCAGAGGCCTGTCTGTCTGTCTGTCCTGAAGCCCCATGTTCAGCATACGTCTCTCAGCCTCATGCTTGCCCTGGCTACTGGCAGAGTCAGCCTTGTCCTTCTGCCTCCCAGTAGCCAGAAACCCGTGTCCTGTGACCCAGACATGACCTCTTGCAACCAAGCCTGCTTGGCTGAGCGACAGCATCTCCTCTCATGCTCCCCTGGCAACCATCTGCAGAGACAACCAACTTCTCTATATTCCAGACAGGAGCCACTGAGAAAGCCGTTTTCACCTGTGCCAGTCGGATTAAAGGTTCAAGGGTACTTTGTCTTCTGGACAATTTGTGACATGCAAGTGAAGTTCAAAATGCTGTAATCCCAGGGCTAGAGGGATGGCTCAGCAGGTGAGAGCACTGGCTGCCCTTCAAGAGGACCTGGGTTTCATTCCCAGCACCCTCGTGGTAGTTCACAACCTCCTGTAACTCTAGTTCCTGGGAATTAGTTGCTTTCTTTTGGTTCCCATGGGTACAAGGTAGCCTCATGGTACATACACATACATGTAGACAAAACAATTCATGTAAACAACATACTTCAACACATAAAACAGAAATAAATTTAAGAGGTTTTAAATGGATGCAATCCCACCATTTTATTTGAATTTTAAAAATTCTGTTTGAATTTAGAAATTTAAAAGAGGCTATACAAACATACATACAGACAGAGACAGTAAAAACTCATAACATAAAAACCATGCCATTAAGCAATGGTGACTTCCCTAGGGAGCAGGGCAGGGCACACAAACACATCACAAAAATGGGTGATGTGTGCTTCACATTTTAATTCGGCTTTTTTTTTAACCTTGCTCCTGGATTTAACAACTTGTATAAATGATTCACATATGAGACATTATACATTTTATAAAATACAGGCTTCTCTGGAGGTGGTATCCAAGCCAGAACCATGCTGCCCCATTGAAAGGCTGCTCACTACCTAGTACTAGGGGCTGTCCTCTCAGAAGCTCCGAACTGGAATCCTGAACCACACCTGTGGGAGCCCCCGTACCATGTGGTAGAGACTGTCCCTGGGCAACTGTGCAGAGGTGTTCCCAGGGCCTGCGGCTCGAGATAGGGCATCTCCATAAATGTTCCCTTCTGCAGCTTTTCTTTAATCTATCTCCCAGTAGGTAACTAAGGTTCCCAGACACAATGTCATCCTTCTTCATCAGGCTGTTGCCAGGGCAGAGGCAATAGCTAGGTTCTATGCCACCTTACCCAGAGGGGTCTGGTGACTCTCAGAGAGAAAAACTTCCTGCTGAGGGAGTTCTACAAAGCTGGTGAGGTCTCCCTCTCCCAGGCTTTAGGTTACAGGCCCCCAGGCGGAGCTGGCTGACTGGACAGTGCAAACACATGGATTGGTTCAGGAATAATTACAACGCAGTTATGCTGTTCCCTTAGTTCAGGCCTGCTAAGAAAATGAGAGCCAAGGGGAGACAGGTTAATGCAAGCGTTTCCACTGCCCCCGACTAGAAACAGGTACATAGCCTGAGATGTTGGGCTTCCCAACTTAGCTGTAATAACAAGACATGCATAGTGGTACTTTTCTCTTTGGGAAAGAGGCAGTAGAGAATGGAGCAGCATAAGAGAACGAAGGAGTCTGCAGAGCAGATGTGGGGAAGGGAGACAGGGAGTCCTAAGCATCCCCCCAGCACCATGGGGTACCAGCAGCTCCTTCCTCCTGACTTTTGGACAATATGGCAGGAGATGAGAAACTTTTCTATAGCATGTGCAAAGCAGGAACTAAAAACTGATAAAACTGTGGATGCAAAGTGCTGTGCCATGAGGAACGGGTCTAGTCGTCTCTACACCTGCCCTGAAGAGAGGGAGGAGCCAGGCAGTCAGAACATGGCGAGCCAAGTTCAGCTCTCACAGCATGGCAGCTAAACACCAAACAAAACTGGAAAGTGTGACCTTCTTGGGGGCTAGTAAAAGGGTATAGCGTAACTTGTCTGTCTCTTTAGAAAAAGCAATTGATTTTGAGTGTAAAACAGAGGAAGCAGGTGTTAGCAAATCCTCTGGACTTAAGAGGCTCTGGGCTCCTTACAGCTCACGAGAGCCAAAGCTGGAGACCTCCAAGAGAAGAGACTGAAAGATGCCCACTGGGAGAAAGGCTGAGTGTGTACAGCCCACTGGAGAACCATCCCTCCAGCCCTGCCCACCCCAGAAGAGGCTACTGCAGAAAAGCCCCTCTGCAGCTGCCTGCAGGGAAGCCCTAGCTACCCTCTGGAAGCACACCTCCCTCTAGCGCCCAACTCCACCCCACGAGCAAGTTGTGTCCAAATGAGTCTCAGATCTTTTTCTTAACAGTGGGGGCTTCACAGAAGCAGGCTGGGGTAGGCCTGAAGCCAGTGTTGCTGGTGTTCTCATAAGGAAGGACCACATGGACACAGGTATACCCAAGCAGGGATGAAGTGATCGGACACTCTTCTCTAAGCCAAGGAACTCCTCAGACCCCCAGAGGCACCACAGACCAAGAGAACAGTCCCTCTGCTTCAGAATGAGCCAGCCTCTGTTAGTTGTTGGATCACAAACATCCAGCCTCCAGGGCTACCACAGGGGAACTTCATCATTTACGCTGCTTGGTTTCTAGTTCTTCTCTGTGACAGCCAAGCTAACTGATGCAAGTCATATCTAGAGTTTAAAAGGACGCAGACTCCAGGGCAAGGAGATGCTCTAGTTTGAGATTAAAGCCGTAAATCTTTGTGCCAAGATGGCACAGGTCTATTGGAAAGAAACACAAGACGAACCAAACCAAACCAAACAAATTACAGAACAGCAATCTTAGGGTGTCAGGGAACTGGATATGAAGAAGTCAACCATGTTATGCACTTGTGACTCATGCCCGGTGGTGGGATGGGAGGCATATGAAAATTTCGAGTCATATTGATTTTATAATAAAGTGGTTAGATGCATAGTTAGCTCTAACTCGACACAGGAAATGAGTTGGGAAACTAGGAAATCAGGTAAGGTCATTTAAGCATGGACCAGCCTCCATATTCACACAAATAAAGATAAATACAACTCCCTGAAGTTTCTAGACCCTGGGTCTGCTGGAACACAAGTGCCTTTCTGATCATCTGAGGAGCAGAGGAAGGAAGGCACTGTATGGCCATGGAGAGGCGCTCAAAGCACTGACCTACTTAAAACTAAGTGTGCTAGCAGATTTCCCAGCCAGTCCTTGCTCCCATTTTGCATAGCGCCCACCAATACGTCAGCGTGAGTGAACGTTTCCTGCAAGTGGCCAGTAAATCTTTCTCTCCCATGATTTGTAAAGCAAAGCTAATAACTTCTCTCGGGTTCATTGTTCACGCAGGTCTCCACACTCTTCGCCGGGCCCCGCGTGCTTAGGGTATTAGTTTTAACATTTTATTTAAATTGCTTCCTCCACTGTATTTCACCAACCTATCATCTATTTTTAAACCAGACTGTTGACGGTTCACAGTTGACAATTTTGTTCACAGTTGATGAGTTCTGATTTGTTTTCATTCGCCCAAAATCATGTGGCAGTGGAGGGGAGGAAATAATCGCCAGGCTTTGCTGGCTTTAAAAACTGGGCGTGAAGTGAGTGAGCGAGTGGCTGCTGCCTACTGGAGTCAGCTCCTCTCCAGATGCGCCAGCCCCACTGCTGCTTCTCCAACGGAGTCAGATCCCCTACCTCAGGGCCTTTGCACTTCCCTCTGCCTGTAGCTCTCCCCCCCCACCTCCACTGACTTCATCCATTCCTCCACTCAGGTCCTGGTCATTCACACAGTATTCCAAACCTTCCTTTACACACACACACACACACACACACACACACACACACACACACACACACACACACACGTTCTTCTCTGACTTCTCCTCCCCTGCCATTTAAACACCATGGGGACAGTCCTTTTTCCTACTGGCTTAGAGCCTAGAACAAATGTCCTATTAGTGTTGACTGACTGCAAGAGGAAGGCACACCTGCCTGCATGAGTGGATCCAAAGGTCCCTCTCTTGTTTTTCTGTCTCCTTCCAGAGAGCCCCCAGGCATTCAAGCCCTGGGCACTGGTAGAAGGCTAGCCATCTTTCCATCAGCCACGGTCAGTCTCAATCAAACTGATGGTTGACGTGTGTATGAGCCAGGTATGGGTCTTTTATGCACATTTATTTACTCGTGTCTTCTGCCCACCTGTGTCTCCTATAAGATTTAAGAGTTTCAAAAGGGGGCAGCACTTTAAACTGGAGACAAAGCTGCTAAGAAAGAGCCCTTCTTCAGAAAACAATACCTGCCAAATTAAAAGGAATATGTATCAGAAAGATGCCATCTTTGCAATGCAAACATTTGTGGAGAAAGATAAATGGGGAGTAGGCCATGCACATGGTAGTGAGTCTCCAAGCGTACCCCACAGAGAGTTTAGTTATAGAGAAGAGAAGGTACATTTCCAATAACATATGTAGCTGTCACTTCTTAATAGAGGGACCAAGACACCAAGTCCGTACCGCAGTGAAGCAGCCTGGCCTGCATCTGCAGATGTGCTACCGAAGGGGAATTTCAGTGGCTCTATAAAATGCTGCCACCCAGTGGGGCTGGCCAGGTGGCCTAGTGGTTAAGAGCACTTGTTGCTCTTGCAAAGGACCCAAGTTCTGTTCCCAGCATCCACATGACAGCTCCCAACCATCTGTAATTCCAATTCCAGGGGATCTGACTGACATGTTCTTCTAACCTCTGCCTGCAATGGGTACACACATGGTACAACTTACATATATGTGGGCAAAAATATGCTCATGCACATGAACTAAATAAACCTAAAATTATTTAATACTACAGTCACAATTGCTAAACTTGAACCAAGTGGAAACAAACATGATAGGCAAATCCCCTTGGTGCTTAGGTCGTAATAATTACACAAAGCTACAAAAGACTGTTTTCATGATTTTAGTGTGAGTCATGTTATTGGGAATGCTTTGAAATTATTTTCCCATGAGTGCAATAGTAAATGCTTTCCAAGACAGTTACATAGAAGAACACCCTTTTCTTTAACAGGGGTTGCTCATCAGAATGTCTGTAGTCTGCTTCCAAATGCTTCAAGGGAATGGATGCAAGCACACAGAGCACATAAAGGCTAGGAGGATGACAGTTTCTATATCTTGGCAATAATGAACAGAACTCATCTCATTCGGTCTGAGGTTCCTCATTTACTCAGCAATTATAAAGTCAATAGCTTGGGAAGGAATTTTAACTTGCTTTGCCTAGTAGGTCCTAGAGACTCTTCCCAGAATCCATTGCCTGGATGCCCCAAGCACAGGCTACTGAAGCCAGCAAGCGCTTCCCTTGCTTCTGTTCCCCAGTAGGGGGCGGGTTCTTTACGAGCAGTGACAGGATCCAGATCCTAGCTGAGGCTTCAAGGATCTGTCTGGCTAGCCCTTAGGAAAGAACAGGCTTCAATAAATTGTTAAACAGGCAACGATTGAGGCTCTGCCTGGACATAAAATCGTTAATGGATGGGAGCAATCAGGCCTCAGCCGAAGGCTAAATGTGTGGGCATGATCTCGCATATTTTAGACCCTGCAGGGGTACTCCTTCCCATAGCAAACAGAGAAACTGAGGCTAGAACACGGCTGACTGTGTGGCTGGTCTCTTCAGAACCGCCCTTACCTCTTCACGACTTGTGTACCCTGTCAATAACTTGGCAAAGCCTTTCAATAAAGGGAGGGGGCGCAGATTCCAGTCAGTTCATACTCTAATTGTTTACTTTCCGATGAAAACCTGAATGAAGTTACTACGAGCTGTAGACAACAAAACCAGTGCCGAGTCTCAGACACTAACCTCCACACGAAGGGGGCTTAAGGGAAAATGACACCTTGCCAACACCCCTGAGGGAGGGCAGCGAAGCTGTAACAGGCTCAGCTCTGCAGCTCCCACAGTTCCTGTGTAGTCACCTGCTCTGTGTGATGTCTTCGAGGGGGAAGAGGGTTGCTTCCCCACAGGTCTTCCCTACCTGGCACACTCTCCAGCACCCCAGTCAGTCCTAGCTGTGGCCTCTGCGTTTGGCTCCCCATTTGTGGGACTTCCTTTTGATGATGGCTGACAGTTCCTTCTTTGCTGTCTGCTCTGCCTGGAAACCTCTGAGGGCTGTAGATAATTCATAGTTCTAAATTTATAAAGCATGTCTCCTCCATCTAGAATTTTGGGGACAGAACAGATGAAGAAGTTCCCAGGCCTGTTTCCTCTTGGTACCAAGAATAGCACATAGGCATAGCAAGGGCTTGATGAAAATGTCACGTGAAGAGACAAGAAGAGTCTGTGTGCAGAGCTGGTTGGGGATATATGCCTGCTTCAGCCATCAGTTCAGACCAGATTGGGACCCCAGAGCAGGGTCAAGTGCACCCACTGGGCTAGGTCAGGTTTTCTCCCAGTCCTAACGGGCAGGAGCTCTGAGAAAAAAACTGAACTGCCCCAGAAATAAAGAAGGATGGTGGTCCAGGGGCAGCCAGTACAAAGCCGGAGCCAGAGCTGCTCAGCACTCCCCACCCACTCCAGTTTCCCTCTTCCAGGCCCCTGCCTCTGCACCTGGGGTGAATCCATTAGACTCCCACACCATCCTGACATATCGGTTTCTCAGCCTGCTTCTAGAGGGAAACGGGCATCTCCTTCAGGAGCCTGGCATGTGCACAGTACATGCTTAGTGCATGTTCATCTGCATGCTGTGTACCACACAACTCTGTGTGTCACTACGTTCACGGTATAGGATAAGAAGTGCCGGGACAATGCTGCATGGTATTTTACGATGGTCAGAGCTTTGGCAATGTCTCTCAGACCATCTGGGATGGCTCAATGAGGAAGGAGGGGTGAGCATGGAGACATGACATCAGAGAGGCGCAAGGGAAGGAGGGTGTAAGGTCCCCGCGGAAGGCTGAGACATGGAGCTGCAAGGAGGAAGCAGCTGGCAGCTGTCCTTGTGCTGGCCTCCCTCGCTACATGGAGTCCATGTCTCTCAATGGCGACAAAGACATTGACTGTGGTTGCTCATGAGGAATAAGAATGAAGCTTGTCTTCCATAGTCTAGGATCAGAAAATGAGAGTTCCTGCCCTTGTGTTCCAGGAATTGCTGACAATGGAACACAGTCTCTGAGTCTCAGTCTTCTGAGGCAGAAGGTTCCGCAGCTATTCTAGGGGTACAGACAACCTTTGATATTCCCAGGGGAACTCTCTGGAGTAGCATTTTGAGGAATCTATGATCCAGAGAAGCTCAGCCAGGGTCTCAGAACACAGCTGAGTTCACAGGATTTGTGAAGTTGACTAGGGCCCCGCAGCATATTCCTAAGAAAGCTGTGCTTGCTGATAAACCCTGGTTGGCACAAGTCTGTGCCTGGAGAAAGTGAGCTTGCTGGAAGTTCATTAATGAGTCATCATCCCAGAGGTGGCAGAAGGTTAAGACTAACACTTCCATGTCACAAATGAGAGGAGCAAAGGCAAGAACGGGGACACAAATAAGACAGAAGAAAGGAACAGAAAGGGAAGTCACATTGGAAGCTCCTGAGGAAAGGCAGGAAGAAAGAAGAGAGAGAGGGTGACTAAGACAGAGCAGGGAACACCTAGAGGTGTAAAAGGCAGGGTAGACATCAGGACACCAGCCATTGTTTCTCACCTCTTGGGGTGTAAGGACCTGGCAGCTCAGGAGAAAAGAAAGACAATGTTCTGGGGTACCCATAATGCTTAAACCCTCTGGCCTGTAAATGCCCTGGGGATTCCATCTCTTTCCTGCCTGTTTTCATTTTCTGGTAGTGGAGGGAGGGGGGAACTTGGGGACCCTCTTCTCCCAGCTGGCTGTGATTGCAGGGCAGTGTCCTCCACAGTCAGAAGTCAAAGGGAGATGGAGGGCAAGCTGAGGTGGAGCTGAGATGCTGGCAAGGATGGGAGTAGGGGGTGATGTCTGTCAGGGCTCTGTCTACACCTCTTACTGTCAGCTTAGAAGGGAATCTGACACCTCAAGCTCCTGGGAACCACCAGAGGTGAGAATCCAAGTGATTTGCATAACCCTTCCAAGCCTCCTTCCTTATCACTAAATAAAGATAACCCTGCTGCCTGCCTGCAGCCTTCAAGAAGGCAGAATGGACAGCCAGAGGCTAGCAGCATTCCTGGCATGGGCAGAGAAGATAGCTTCTCCCCTTCCCCTGTCTCCCACCAGCCCAGCCTTCGCTTTCATTCTTTCTCTCCTTCAACAGCTTCATACCTGAGTGGTCTTTGTTAAATGCAGATTTATTGGAGACACCCTCCCCAGCTCACATCCATTCCCGCTCTCCATCCTCTTCAGATACACAGAGTCTTAGCCTAGTAGAAAAGGCTGTTGGTGATGCCCCATCCATCCCCATCCAGGCCTCCCATCGTCCATTAAGGCCTCTCAGCCGTGTCCTGGGAGCCTCCCTCTGATGCTTTGCTGTCTGATCCCCAGGAGCCTATGGAAGGGAGCCCCACACTCCAGAGCCTGTCCATCTCTGAGTTTCCTGGGCCCTGCATTTGGATGGTACTTCTTACCTGTATCCTTATAAATTAGAGAAATAGCCTTTCAATTCACACATGGCAGTAAAAATCGTGATGGATAAAGTTTTGCACAGGTAGATGGACAGAAGGACGCTCTCCCTCTGCATCTAACTGCCAGCTAAGCAATCCTACATTGGTTTGCTGCTGTTCTCACCAGTTAAGCCACCTGAATTAAGTCATCCCTCACCTCTTGACTCCAGGTTTGGGTACACCTTGGCCCAGGTCAGAAACAAGTTCAAGGCTTGAGCATTCATTCCTGCCTACCCTATCTAAAACAGATCCCAAACTTTAAGCTCTTCCTTACAAGCCATAGTTATAAGGTCAGTCACTATCAGGCCCAGAACTCAGACAGATGGCTAAGTGAGGTGCCTATTAGCACTCCAAAGCACATGCCCAAGCGCATGATCACAACGCATGCCCAAAGCCCCACCAGCATCACCCTGCACCTGTGACACCTCTCAGCTTTTCTTGCCCTGTCCTGTACCCTAAACCTCTCCATCCCAGGGACTTAGCTCCCCCATTGGTGCAGGAGATTTGTCTGTATTCTGTCAATCATGTTTTAAATAAATGCTAATTGGCCAGGTAGGAGTATAGGCGGGTCAACCAGACAGGAAGTAGAGGCAGGGTGAGGAGAACATCTGGGAAGCAGGAAGCTCCCTTGACATTCCTGTGCAGATCTCCAAGGAAGCAGCATGTGTCCCTGTCCCAGCTGAGAAAAGGTACCGGCCATGTGCCTGGCATGGATGGGAACAATGGGTTAATATAACTTATGGGAGCTAGTAAGAAGCCTGAGATAATGGGCCAATCAGTTAATAACCTAATGTAGACTCTCTGTATGATTTTCTTTGGGGCTTGCCGGCTGTGGGGTACCGGGCAGGACACAAACCCCAACGAGCAGGCCCCTCATGTTACACCCCATGCCCCCGTTTCTCTTTCCTATGCAATCCTGCCATTTGGGGCCATAAGCTCTCTTGGTTCTCTAGGCTCTGCTCTTGGATCTCTCTGTGTCTTCATTTGTCTGTCTCTCTTCTGTTCTTCTCTCACTCTCTCTTCTCTCGAGGCCCAAGTCAGTCTACTGGCTGTGTTTCATCTGTTATTTTTCTCCTTGCTGTGAACTCTTCTCTGGCTGTACTCTCCGTCATATCTCCAATAAAAACCTCTTCTTCCACCCTACCTTGGAGTGGTCACGTCTTCGTTTTCCTTCAGTCACCATCTGATCCTGACTCTCTCCAACAACATGGTCCTAGTGTGTCAACAGAGCCCCCTCCTCTGTCGCTGCTTCACCCTTCATCTCCTGCAGGTCCCTCACTCAGCTACACACAGTCCTATCCCTGCTCTGACAGTCTCTTCCCTGTGAGAATGCAGCTGTGGGATTTCGGGACTTTTCTGGAGTGTATCTGTGTTTCCATCATTGTGCAGGCCCCTGTATGCTTCTGTCCTTCACAGCACTAGCAGCCATGGCTTATAAAGTCTTCAGGAATCGCATGAAGCACAGGACGGCTAATTATGAACCTGGGATTTGTGATAAAACTCTACCTCTACGTTCTCCTTCAGTTTTCACCCTGCTGCACCAGAGGAAGAACTCCAATGCCCATCTAACACACAAAGAAACGGAGGTTCGGAACTCCTGCTGGCTGAGTGGAAGCACTCTGGGGAGGAGAGAAGGCATGCCCTGCTCCATTATGTGGATGTCTGCTTTGTGCTAAGATGCTTAATTGTGCTCTCGGGTCAAGATGTTTTATTGAGTTCTCCATCCTTGCAACATACCAAGCCAAGTCACATGCTGGTGGCACATCTCTGTGAAATGTACCCAAGGGAACAGTGGACCCAAGGAACTTTGCCAGAGTTATGTCATCTTTGCATCTGGAAGGCACAGAGATACAGCCTCTCCTGGATGTTTCTGAAAGGGTCCCTGTCATAATCCCTGTGCCTAGGTGGCTCATGATCACGGCCCTTGCTCTGTTCATTCCCATAAGCATCCCAGGCACTTAGGACACCATGTGACCATGGCATGGGCCCTTTAGTTATTAGTGAGTTGAAGAAAAATGAACAAGGGAAGAGAATCCACCAAAGACCTGGCACAACTAACACCGAAGAAACCGGGAGTACATTGAAGAAATAATAGAGGACCAGAACATTGCTACAGCCAGCTAAGGCCAGGGTGGGATGACCATATCTGTAATGACAAGGAAGGGCAGAGTGATTACACCTAGAACTGTGACAAGGGGGCCCAGGAATGGAATCCTTTGTGACTTCAGATTCATTGATTCCTGAGTCTGAACCAGGGGAAAGAAGGTGACAGTTTGCCACTGGGAGCAAGTCACAGTAACCGGAGCCTATGTAGACGTCTGGCTGACATGCTCAGAAGGGCAGCTTGGACTCCAGACTCAGGGCACCTTTGGAATGACCGCCCCAGGGTCTGTCTGCGCCATGTTATCAGAAGCTGTACAGGGCAAAGGCTCCTGGCTCCTGGTCTAGGGCCTAGAACCTTGACACCCAATCTCTGGATTAAAAGATTCGCATTCTCTACCTACAGCACCTTCATCAGTTAGAAGAAGAAGAAGAAGA
>JAQHUG010000005.1:6811408-6844725 GCA_028555095.1 Dicrostonyx torquatus
TTTTTTTAGACAGAAAAGAGGAGATGATGTGGGATGTCCTTCTGTATATGTGTTGCTTTTATTGGTTAATGAATAAAGCTGTTTGGGCCAATGGCTTAACAGAGCACAGCCAGGCGGGAAATCTGAACAGAGAGATATAGAGAGAGTAGGTGGGGTCAGAGAGAAGCCATGTCACTGTGAAAGGAGGCAGATGTCATGGAGCTGCCAAGAAGCAGGAGGTAACACACTACAAGCCTCATGATAGAATAAAATAGAAATTGGTTAATTTAAGATGTAGGAGCTATCTAGAAATATGCCCGAGACATCAGCCAAATATTGCTGTAATTAATGTAGTTTCTATGTGATTATTCTAGTCTGGTCATTCAGGAAACGTAAGAACAGTCTCCGACTATAGATGCCTGAGGCAGAGGCACTTAGGGAGGCCTTAAGAATTCCCTGGGCCTGTTGCCTGAACCACTGTGCCCATCTTTCTCTGGGCCCAAGATGGCAGAGTTCTGAGAGGTTTGTGAGGCCTTTCCTCTATTGTTCAGATGGAAGACAACCAGTTTCTTGGCATATGGATTCTTCCATGTTTTCCTTTGTTTTTCATTTTTGTTGTGTCTTTCTATGTTCCTTCCCAGGTCAAGCTGTGAACTGACCAAGTCTTATACTCATTTCTTTTTAATTATAAATCCAATTTTTATATTATGCTACTATTCCTGAATCCTATTGTATCTGTTAAAAAAACATCAGGGCCTTTCTCCAGTATTTGCCTTAGAATATCCTTCTGCAAGACACCCAAGTCTTTGACTTGGTAAGTCCCACTTTCCATAAATCCCTAGGCCTAGGGCACAAATACCACTCACCCAAGCTCTCTGCAATGGTATAATAAGGATGGCCTTTGCTCCAGTTTTCAGAAATGCATCTTTCCTTTCCATCTGAGACTCATTAGCATTCTGGGCACAGCTATTCACCCTGTCTGTAAAACATTTTAGCTCCTTCGGAGAGTCTTCTGAATCACAGCAGAATTACCCACAATGCTCCATTTGCAGCCCATCCAAACTCTGCCCTTACCCAAATCCAACACTTATAAATGTTGGGGGAAGGGGGTAGAGGAGGTATATCAGCAACAAATGCCTTCCTCTCTCAGAGCCAATATTTATATTTGTTCATTTTTCTGTTGCTGTTAAAAAAACAAACACTCAGGCTTGATACTTCGTATGATAAAGGGTATATGTAGCCCATCGTTTGGGAGGATAAAGTCTAAGAGCAGTAGCCCCATTGGTTTGGTTTCTGATGGAACAGAAAGGGAAAGGGGCCATGAAGAGACAAGGTTGGCCAAGTGGGTAGCCTTCTAAGTGGCCTGGTAAGGATTCACTGTGTGAGACCAGCATCAAACACTTCTGAAGATAGTGTCCTTATCAGCCAATTTTCTTCAGTAGTCCTTACAATGGCCAGTCTGAAAGTTTTGAGGAACCCCTTCAGACCATATATAGGGATATCATCATGATATTGAAAAAGAAGAGCAGACATATATTATCTTAATGATAATGACATCAGTATTGAAATTGAGAATAGTCCTTTTGAAGAGTAAAGGAAGCCTTGTATTTAAAAGCCTTATGGTTCTAAAATCAGCTTCACATTTTGACCCTTTAGGAACTAAATCCCTGCTGTCCATTTTCAATATGAGTGTGTTTATAGTTACTGGATCCTAGGAGTGGAGGCCCCTCCCTTCCCTCACTGGTGCTTGACATATTTGTTTCATGACTTCTAGAATCAGAAAAGTTCTATTGACTGAAGTAGGGGGCAGCCTCAAGCCCCAAACCATTCCCTGGGTGAGGCTTTGTATTCTAGGCAAATAAGATGGCCATGTTGGGAGGGATGAAATCTCCAACCTGGAGGAAAATTTCCCCTATTTTCACATTTCTCCTATTGGAAGGACTTAAACCCATGGTCCTGTGCCAATCAGTGCTCATTAGAGATCCCAGGGAGAGACACTAGAGTCTTGGCAGGTTCTCTCTGACTTGGTTGTGATGCCACAAAGATGCTGAACCAACCCAGAGATGAATTGATGAAATACTTTCTCTACCAAAATCCACAAATCCCACTCAAGACAGGGCTGCTGGTTTAAGGTTGTATTTCAGTGAAAGAGGGTTGAGTTTGCCTCCAGAGCAAGCCAACCAGGTACTGTGAAATGGTAATTTCAAGTTCATCCTTTTGTCATCAAAATTGCTGTGCAATTCCTAAACTTCTTGCAGAGATGTAATTAGCCAGCAGACACATCTCTGAGGCACAGAGCGTCTCTCTTTAATATGCCTGTGTGAGAGAACAGCACCCTAGGCTGTGCCTGTGGCCATCTCGTAGCCCCCCTTCCCCTGTGGATCACATCACCTCACATCTAGCACATGCATACAGACTGCTCAGAGGGTGCTTGACCTTCTGTTGTAGTGGTGCTCAGTGTCCTGCCAACACAAGCAACATGGGAGCTAAGCTGTATCTCCTTCTCCAGCACAGGTACCAAGTCTGAGCCCAGAGCTTGGCGTGCAAGCTTTCTGCCAGCAGCAGTAGTGAATAGTAGAAACCAGTCAAGTCCAGTTGCTGTGTAGGGTTTCATCTTGAAAGCATGTGCCACCTCTCAAATGTTCCATAGTCTCCAAGCTGAGAGAGGAAAGGGGCCATGGCATATAGTGAATAGGCAGATTTCTTTAAAAGGAAAATGTCTTTGTTCCCTCAGGCTTTTAAGCAAAGAGCTTTGACAAGATGCAAGGCGAGTCTCCTGAGCCTGTCGGGCACCTGTGCTCCTGAAATGCTCTCTTTCTTACCCAACTCTCTGGCTCTGCTTCAGACTCCAGTCTAACTCCCTCCCTGCCCACCTCTCTACATACTAATCCAGTCGTGGAACTGAGCCAGGACCAGGAGAAAGGCAGAAGGTGTGCAACGAAACTGGGGCCTTGGGTCCTCTGGGTGTCCTGCACTCAATGGTCGAGTCAAGCTGGGAGAAAGGACATGGGGGAGCTGGCCAAATAAGATAATGTGAGACACACAGATGTGTGTCATACACGACTCAGCTTTTTATGAGTCTGGGGACTCAACATTTAAACCTGCTGGCTTGCAGGTAATTTCTTTCATCTTCCGGAAGACCAACTCTCCTCTTCTCCATCCCATCCTCTCACTCACATTCAATGAGCCCTGTTAGCTGCTAGGCACTATAGTGGGTGCTGGAGATATAAAGGGTCCTGCTCAACGGTGTTGAGCTGGGTCACAGGTGTGCAAGGGGGTACCCAGACCTTGCTCTTACTGCTCTTTACATGATTTCACTTTCCTAGAAGCCCTTGCTTTATGCAAATCAGTCATCAGGTCCTCAAGGGACCTTATGACCGCCCAGGTGAGATCACATTGCCTCCTACACTGTGCTTCCTGAAAGAGAAGGGAGGGAAATGAAGCTGGGAAAGGATCTGAGTGGAAGCTAGTTAGGCTGTGAGAACGAAGGAGGGTCTCCCAGTGGAGACAAACTTCCAACTAAGACCTGGATGATGGAGGAGCCAGATACAGGAAATTCCAGGGGGGCAGTGTGAAGCAGAGGGAATGGTGTGTATGATGCCCTCATGTGAGATGAGTTCAGCATGTTGGAAAGAAGCCTGCATAGCAGCCGGATCAGCGTCAGGGAGAGAAGGATACAGTAGGCTACAAGGCAGGGGTCAGAACCTGGGGGAGCAGGATAGGGACATTCTTCTCCAGCTTCTCCTGAAGAACAGTCTGCAATCAAGTATTGATGGAGACGGAGACCACACTGAAGGGGATAGAGGCAATGGTGATTAGCATCCAAACCCATGGTATAGTTTGTGGGCAAAGATGACAAGGTCAGCTAGGGTTGGCTACAGGGAGCAAAGGGAAAACAAAGAATCAAGATGACTCCAAGGTGTTTGAACTGAGTCACAGTGCAGTGGACTCGGGGCATAAGTCATCAACAAGCTTGTGAAGCACTGGGGACAAGGAGACTCAAGAGCTCTGTCTAGCCACATTAAACATGGGGTACCAATCAATACCTAAGTGAATGACTCTAATGGGGCCATTCAGTGCCACTCCAAACAAGCACCACAGGATATTCTGATTCACTGTGATTAAACCAAGAATGGTAACCCTTTGCAGACCACAGGGTACAGAAGGCCAAAACTGTCCTGATCTGCACTATTCACTCACACTTAGGCAAGGAAAAACCTCTACATGAGTGTTAGTGACACTATCTGTTAATATGTAGGTGGAATCATTCAAAACACTGTGGTTGTGAGGATGGAATTTGCTGACAGGCAGCCCCAGGCACAGGATGAACTGGGACCCATGGCCAACTCCCTGCTCCCGATACTGCTCCCTTGAGAGACAGGCCCTGATGGGGGGAGCATACTGCAATCACATGCCGCTCTCCATTCCTACCATTAGCTATTATTACCCTTGGGTTGATGCAAACCTCACGAAAGGAAAAAAGCGCAAGAGATTCCAAAGCAATACACTGTTTAGAGAGACTGAATTGACAAGCCAGGGGAGATGACAGATATGGCGATAAAAATGTGGATCTGTGAGACGTGTAATCAAGGAAGGCTATGAGCTGTGAAAACCAAGCAACCTTTGGAACCTTTATTCCCTCCCACAGCCAAACTCTTCCATATCAACAGAGCAGGAGCATCTGTGTGGGCGGTGGGCAGCCAGGAGCGAGGGGCAGCCTACCTAGCCAGGGGGTGGACTCGATGCATTAGAGTCTGGTAGGCTGACAAAACTGAGGCTATGTGATAGAAGTCCTCTGCTTATGATAGAGTGGTGGGATGCCTGGGGACCTCCCCTGAGGGTTGCTAGATAGTGCACTGTTCTCATTTTCTATGCACATGTTCTTCTCTTTCCAGGTTGCTATAATAAGACAATGACCATGGCCTAAGACCAAAATAAAAACAAAACTACATTTCTGTGACAACCACTTCTGAGTTAGGTACACGGCAGGTGGCACCACAGAGAGGCTCAGGCAACTGGAAGACTTACTGTCTTCCGAGATGGAGCCTTCTGTTTTTCCCTCCCTATATCTCCACTGCTTGCTCTGGACTGGGCAAGTCCAGTCAGATTCTGGGAAAGGAAAAAGGGCACAGTTAACATAGACACAGCTTTAGCAGAAGCTCTTATGAGTCAGAAATACAGCCTGCAGTGACCCTGGAAAACTAATCAGGAGACAATAACTGAATCTAAGTACTGCTGAACTGGCCCGTGTTGTTAATTGTACCTCTTTGCCAAGACAAGGTTAAGAGAACTTTACCCTGTGGTGATATTTCTTATAAAATATGTGTGTATTGCATCTGCCTACCCACACATACACACTTTCTATCACTAACTGGCCTCAAAATCACTCTTAATGGAGGTTGTTTTGGCACAGACTTTGGGAGTCAGGGTGACACTGTACAGGAACCTGGCTCTTCTGTCTTAGACTAAGGTGGTGTGAGAGTCTCCTCTGTGTGCTGTGATGACCATTAATGAATAAAGAAACTGCTTTGGACCTATAGCAAGGAAGGACTTAGGTAGGCAGGGAAAGCTAGGCTGAATGGTGGGAGAAAGAAGGGCAGAGTCAGAGAAATCATGGAGCTGCCAGAGACAGATGCTGGGAACATTACTCAGTAAGCCACAGCCACATGGCGATACACAGATTAATAGAAATGAGTTAAATTAATATAAAAGTTAGCCAATAAAAAGTTAGAGCAAATGGGCCAAGCAGTGATTTAATTAATATAGTTTCTGTGTGATTATTTTGGGCCTAAGCTAGCTGGGAGGCTGGGACAAACAAGTGGCCCCTATTCCAACACTAAGAGACTTTGGGAGTGTTACTGAGCCTCTTCCTCTTAATCCCTCTCTTTATTGTCTTTGTGTCTTCTCTCTTCCTTTGCATTATCTGAAGAAGGGACCTGATGACAGTGCCCTTCCTGGAGGATGGGCATCAAAACTGCCTGGCAGCATAGCAAGACAGTGGCACAAGGCAGACATGGCAGAGTGCTTGGTTCCTGGTATTCACAGACCATGTCTACTTGATCAGCAGGGATGATCTAAGGTGGAATGTCAGACCAAGGGTGGGAAAGAGGGACCCTGGAGTAGACACTGGTCTATGACCTTGTAGGTAGAGAGTTATCCTTGTTCAACTTCTGAGGAAGTTTCCCAAAAAGGGTTCTCCATTGAGTGGTTTTCCCTCTGCACATCTGACAGACATGGAATGGCTAACACGACAAAAAATACAGGTTGCTGCCATAGGAGTGAGCCTTGGCTCAAAGACCTCAGCAAAACCCAAACAGCTCATTCTTGTTTGCAAGCTCCTTGAGGCACAGCTGGCTCAGTCCACACACCTGCACACATGCTGAGCACATCAGAAGGACTCAGCAAGCACCAGAGTAAACAGCAGGCTGGGATGAGCCTGCAGGCAGGCAGACATTCACACCTGCCGAGCTGGGTGGGGTTTTCTCCACTTCCTGCCAGGGACTCACAAAACTAGGCAAGGCAGTTCTAAATGCAGGCCCACCTTACTTCACACTGGAGCTTCCACACCTGACCTTACTTGCTACATACTGGCCAAATGAATGATGACAGTGAACCTGAGAATCACTATAGAGACAAGCTTGAGCATCCGTCCTGTTGGAGTAAAGTGGGGAGATGACGTCACCAATGAGGAAAGCATTCTTGCCACAGTCAAGGACTGCTGCAGGTTATGTCCTCAATAAGAGGTCCCTGCTGCCCATTCGGAGCATGACAAACTTCATGTATGTGGGAACAAAAGGACACCTGAGGCCCTAGGACCAGAGGGGAGTCTCGGGCAGATAGGGAGAGCTATGAAAATACTATAGGAATAGATCTACAGGACACATAAGATGCTGAGAACTTAGTCTGTATTAATTCAGCTTCTCACAAAGACCCTTCAGCCCCACTTGCAGAGAAGGAGACAGGAGCACAGAGAGGTGGACCAAACTCTGACAAGGCCTGACCTGTGACTGATGCACCCACTTCCTCCTACTGTTTTATGCCCAAAATCACAATCTTTTCCCATGTCTTCCTTCTCTAGATATAGAAAACAGCCTAGGACGAGAACCAGTAGCCATCAGGGGACCAGTGCATCACAAATGTCCCTGTGACTCCAGAGGGCCACCTGCATAGAGGGGCCCAAGGCAGGTTCCAGAAAAGTCCATGGCCTTCTCCCGATGTGGGGACTTACAGGCCTGAGTGAATGGAACTAGAGCCCTTTAGAGTCAGAAGACAAAGCGGCCCCTGTCAATCATGTGGCCCTTGCCCTTCTGTCACCTACAAGATGAATGACACTTGTCACACTGATCAGGAAGCCTAGCTTCACCCACACCAGACACTGGTTATCTCAGACACTTACCTGGCCAGGACTTCATAATCTGCCTGCCTAAGTGAGCTTTCTCTGAAAGGCCACAAGATGTATGGGTCACCAAGAGACTTCCTCTGCGATTCCTGCAACACCCAGTTGGCTGTTGTGGCTGATGTTCCATCCTCCAAACCTCTTTCTCCAAAAGCTAGAGGAAACGGCAACCTCACCACATGGAAAGCAGGTGTCCTACCTAGAAGGATGCTAAAATCCAAGATGTGCCACGAGAGCAGTTTCTCCACGGAGGAGACTCTGGAATGATGGGGAGTTCTCATGGGGAGCCACATCTTCTGTGTGTTTCAGAGTTGCATGGATGGAGGAGGGGAGTTCTCATGGGGAGCCACATCTTCTGTGTGTTTCAGAGTTGCATGGATGGAGGAAAAAAGTTTGGAAAGCATCAATGCCATTCTTCCTTTTCCAGACTAAATGAAAGAACAACAAAGCCTCTCTAAGTGATGGGGGATGCCAGCAACCAGCTGGGAAATGTGGAGTCAAAGGGGGGCAACTGCAGGAACCTGCTGCTCCTTGGACACCCCGTAGGCTTGGCACAAATCCTTTATTTTAAAAAAGTATTTGTTATTTTTACTTTATTTTTTATTTTCTATGCTTTGGTATTTTGTATATATGTCTATGTAAGAGTATCAGATTCCCCTGATGTGGAGTTACAGACAGGTGTGAGCTGCCATGTGGGTGATTGAACCCATAGTCCTCTGGAAAAATAGCCAGTGCTCTTAACCACTGAGCCATCTCTCCAGCCCTCTTGACCTGAATTTTTTTTAAAAACAAATTTAAATAGTCATACTGATGAATAATCAATATATAAAAGTCTATATATTTTAAGTATAAACTTCAAGGAGCTTTGGTATGTGTAAATATGCCCTTATAAAATAATTCCATAATCCAGCTAGCTAACATTCTATTGTCCTTTGAGCTTTCTTTATACCCATTGAAAGCCTTTTTTTATTCTTCTCCAACCTCCTCCCTATATAGGTAACCACTGATTTATCCTGATTATCAGTAAAGATTACCTTACATTTTATGAAGTTTTTATTGTTGTTTGTATGTTTTTTATTTTTAAAAGTGCTTTTATTGAGTTATATGTCTTTCTCTGCTTCCCTCTCTCCCTCCCCATAAGAAATCTATGTAATATTTTTATGATGGTCATGCATTTTAGTCTGCTCAGAATGCTTTTTTTAATTTATGAGCATTGGTGTCTTGCCTGTATGTATGTACTTGTAAGGGTGTCGGGCCCCCTGAAACTGAGGTTACAGAGAGCTGTGAGCTGTCATGTGGGGGCTGGGAATTGAACCCAGGTCCTCTGGACGAGCAGTCAGTACTCTTAACTGCTGAGCCATCTCTCCATGCCCGAAGTTTTTATTAATGTAATCAACATATACTATTTTGTATCTGGCTTTTCCTGGCATAGTTATTTTTAATATGCATTACATTGTTATATGTATCAATAATTGATGCCTTTTTATTTCTGGATATTTTTTAGATGGTATGGCATTCTGGTTTGAACGTGTGGCTGAGAAGTTCAGAGGCCAAGAATGTAATTTCTCAATGTAGTAATGGTGGGAAGTAAGGTCTCAGGCTAGGCCAGCTTTCTGTGGCTGTGACAAATACCCAGAAATCAGAGGAAGAGAAACAATTGATGTGCACACATGTTCTCAGAGGCTTGGGTCCATGGTGGCTGGAGTCCCTGCTTTGGGACCACAGAGAGGCATGAATTCACAGGGTGTGGCGAATGTTTGAGCACAGTTTCTCAACTCAGAGTGACTACAAAGCAAAAGGACCAAAGGCATGACCTCCATGAGTTAAATGGCTTTCCCCTGGTCCCACCAGGCCTCTTGACAGCACCCTTGGGGAGACATTCCATCCAGACCAGTGGGAGGAACTCAGGTTATGAGGAACTCTTCACGAACTGATCAGTGTCTTTCCTGAGGAACCATGTAAGCTATGGCAATTCAGGAGAAGGGGCTGGAGCCCTTGTGTAGTAGTGTAGATGGGTGTTTTCTTTGTCGAGACGTGCTTTTCATGATTTCATCTTTCAATACCAGACATTTCAGATTAGTCTGACAGCCTTTGATAAATGTATAATTCATCATCTAAGTCTTAAATTGCCTTTTGTGTTTAAACATGTTGAGCATTTGAACTTTACAGTCTGGTAGTCTGGATCGGAAAGTCTGTCACTCAGTTTCTGGGGGGTCTAATTCTGTTCTCAATTGCTATGTCATCTCTCACAGCAGCTTACTTCCTTCTAAAGAATCACAGTCCATCTGGCAGAGTTTGGAGGGAGTCCTGTAAAGACTTCAGGTGTGGAAGGTGGGGATTCATGCTAGCTCTTCCAGGCACCCTCATGCCTTCCCACTCAGGACCATCTGAAGTAATCTATCTCCTACAGCATGCCAAAATAAATAAATAAATATGAACTGCCCACACAAACTGAAATCCCTGGGGTGTGTGAGTGTAGGAGGAAGAGGCTGCTTGTTCGTCTCAGCCACCCAGACCCAAAATAACCACACAGAAACTATATTATTTAAAATACTGCTTGGCCCATTAGCTCTAAATTTTAATTGGCTAACTCTTACATCTTAATTTAACCCATTTCTAGTAATCTGTATATTGCCACATGGCTGTGGCTTACCAGCAAGTTTCTAACCAGTGTCTCTCTCTGGTGGGGCTACATGGCTTCTCTCTAATGCCACCTTCTCTCTCCCAGAATTCAGTTTAGTTCTCTCTGCCCACTTCTGTTCTGCCCCTACTCTGCCATAGGCTCAAAGCAATTCTTTATTCATTAATGGTAATCACAGCATACAGAGGGAAATCCCACATCATGTGAGCCACAGGACAATTTGCCAGCCATTAACTCTTCTTACACTACTTCATCCCTCTGTTCTATGTATGTCTTTAGACATTGTCTGTGCCATGCTTGCCATCCCTGGGTGCATGTGGGCTCTTCGTTAACAGTATTACAGATCTATCCTTGTTCTTTATTCAGAGTCTAAGCTAAGACTCACGGTGTTGGTGTTCCTGTAGTCCTGATTCAGTACCAAGTGGATAAAAAACAAACAAACAAACAAACAGAAAACAAAACCTAAACTCTAAACCACCTAGAACTCAAGGTGAATACCCAGACAGGGCTCTCATCTCTGCTCCCACCCAGAACCTCAGGAACTCTCTTCAGTCTGTACACTGCTCTCTTTCCAGTGCTCCTCTGCTAGTTTAGCATTCTATCCCCCCAAACTGCAAAGCAGGGGTCAGTGTCCTACCCAGCTTTTAGTGTCCTTTACTCCTGAATCAGGATTTGGCTTAAGTGCTCCAAAATTAATTATTCAAAAATGATTTGTGCATTATAGCTAGATATCTTTCTAGCAGAGGGTTTTGGTTACCTCCAGACTATCACACACTTGGAAAGTACAGGCATGCAGACAGCTCCTGCAAGGCAAGCAACACACTCCAGAAAGGAAACACATGGTGGTGTTGGCATTCAGAAGAAAGAGACAGTGTTATCTGGCCTGAGGGGAACAGGAGGATTTACTGAGGAGACACGCTTAGATTGAGCCTTATAGCTTAAACCCCAGGAGCACGGTTTCTCCTTTTACTGAGTGGGTAGACATGGGCAAGGGAGGCTCAGTCTAGTCTCTGCCATCATTGTGAGTTAAGTGCAAAAACCTAGGAGCCGGCTGGAGAAGCTGCCAAGCTGTAGTTGTACTTAGTATCCACGCAGCTCCGGGTTCGAAGTCTGCCACAAATAACTAAATGTTAAAACATTATAATAAAAAGGTGCATGCTGTCTGTTCCACCTTTGTCTGTCCTTTGCATAACATCGTTTGGGGGTGTGCATTAGTTATTTCTAAAGGGAGCCCAAGTAGCTGACCTAGACAGCTTTCAGAAGGAAAAGGTTAAGCAGCAGGAGAGAAACTGCCCTAATCCTGCACATGGACACCTTTAGCACACCCCACCTTGACTCGTACATGCCATTATCTGCCATTCACTCTACTGGAGAGAAGCTGGGGTTAGGGTGACAGAGAAAAAAATTAACAGACTTGTGTGGAAAATTCCACTACATTGTTTGAATGTATGTCACTGACTGGTCAATAGCTGGACAGGATAAGGTTAGATAGGAGAACCAGACTAACGACACTGTGAAGAAGGAGGGTGAAGTGGGAGGAGTCACCAGCCAGATGGAAAGGAAGCAGGACTTGCAAGAGAGGTAAAAGTCAGTAGCCTCAGGGCAGCACATAGATTAATAGAAATGGGTTAATTTAAATTGTAAGAACTAGTTAGTAATAAGTCTGAACTATCGGCTGAGTATTTGTAATCAATATTAAGTCTCTGTGCATTTATTTTTGGAGCCTGTGGTCCTGACAAAAACTCCGCCTATAGACTTCAGTGCCAACGCAGCTCTTAGTGGCTTTGGAGAACTTGGGGGAATGTCGCACTTTGGGCTTCAGAACTTCCCTAGTGCCTGGAGTATGCTCTCTGCAGATCTCACTGACCTGTACTTTGCTGTCCAGGAGAGCTGCCCACTTCTGGAGAGTGCCTTTCCTCTTCTAAGTCCTGCAGAAGGCTCTGAGTGCAATCATCTAAACTGAAGGAGACAAAACAAAATTCTCCCAACTTTCACTGATTTCAGAGAAGGGAATAAAACTGCCTTGGTAAAAGTGATATCACCCTTACAGTCATTATCTTCAACACCCAAGTACAGAACAGTCCAGGTGAGTGTTAACCAACTTCTAATACAAAATGAGGAGTTCTTTAATTCCATCACATGTCGTATGGGTCCTACTACAAGGCTTGGGAAATGAGCAGAATTCCCTGGGTTCTGCTGGCTCTGAGACTTGGAAAATACTGAGAAAGACACGTGGCTTTACTCAGGTGAGCAATATAGCCAAAGGGAATGTTGTGTTTGTTCCCTTTAAAGAAAACAGCAACATGATAACTTAATTAAAGTTGTTTGTAATGACTTAATTAGATTTATAGCATTGTGCATACTCATTCTGGCCAGGGGCCTTTCCGTCTTCTAAATGGTGGGAAAGTAGAGGTCTCAGGTGCTTTACAGTTTTACCCCATCCATCTTCTGATGAGGGGCACCAGGCCCCACTGTGTTCAAATAAGTGATTCATCAAATAGATCAACTGTGCGTTCAGCAGAACTGACAGCAAAGAGGCCCCCTCTCCCAAATGTATTTTTAATAAAGGGATCAACTAATTATATGATGTTTTACTTGGGGCATCTAAGAAGAAATAAAAATTAGTTTTTCAAATCTCGGTTAAATGTGTGTTTGCATAAAGGACCTAGATAAACGAGGTGAAATAATTAATAGAATCACTTTCTTCTGCTCTAACTTCTGTGACGAATCTGCATGCTGAAGAAGTCTGGGTAAATGCACAGATGCCTTTTGTTATAGATGGCATCTGAACGTCTGTGTTTCCTGAAAACATCACAATAACCATTTTCCCCAAAAGTTCATCCTCAGGAACCAAAAAGACAGTGTTATCTTGGCATGTCTAAGAAGGAAAATGATGCAGAGAACTGAAGACCCACAGGCTCCGTGTTCTGCAGAAAGTCTTAAGGATTAAACCAAATGGCTTCAGAGAATTCTGCAGTCAACTAGTACTGGCTCTATATTTCAAGGATTTCCCCCTTTAACTAGACACATTCTCAGTATAAAGGTCTCTTTTTATCACGTGTCTTTCTACAGGTATTGTTCCTGATAGAGCTCAGGGGATGACTGAGTAGACATGAGCTCTTGCTATGTAAGAAGAAGGCCTGAATTTGAATTCCCAACATGCACATAAAAGCCAGGCACTGGCTCCTGGGCCTGTATTAAGAGGTGGAGATGAACAGATCCCAGGAGCTGACCAGCCACAAGTCAGTCTAGTTAAACCAGCAAGCCTCAACTCAGTGAGAGACAGTCTCAAGTTATCAGGGCAGAGGGTGATAGAGGAGAATATCAGACATCCTCATGTGGCCTCAAGCAAGCAGGCATGAATGTATGCACATGGCATGTTAACACACGCACACACACACACATGCACACACGCACGCACACACACATGTATGGTCTTAAATAGTCTTACACTGGCTCAAACTAATACTACTTAGGTGATGACCCCAAAGAAGCGACCACCTCTGATACGTGAAAGGGGCCTTTAAATGAGCCAATCTAAAATGTGGTCCCTGCTTTTCTGCTGTTAAAAAAGTCTTTCTCTTAATCATAGAGAAGTGGGGCTCACGAGGCCAGAGCAGGCCACTCACATAGCCTCATTAGCCAGGACAAGGACTTGAGTAAGAGAAGATGTTTGATTCAAAATGAGCCAATTAGAGGCCTTCCCTGAGATCCTAGCACAGGTTAGGGCAATTTTCCTACTGTGAAAGCAAGGAAATCCGAGGGTTTCAAAACCCACAGTCTTTGCAAACAGAAAAGGATTATTTGTAGCATGAAGCCAGGCAGAGCAAGGAACCAAAAGACGGGAGTTGGGGGTATGGGGACGGACGGACCCCATGCTACTCAGGAGTTCCTATCTCCTGCCAAGGCCTGCATGTCCCAGTGTCCCCTCAAGCCATCTATAGCAGAAACTTCCTTTTTATAGCTTAAGCTAACTTTGAGGCACATGCTCCTGCCATTTAAAGTCGGACGTGTTACGACGACAGAGCTGGTAGGTCTGACCCTTTTCGGTGGGTTTTTATTTGCAAAGTAAAAGCTGTGACCCCAGTCAGGCTGGGGCTCAAATACTGACTCCCATGTTTCTGGACCATGCTGATCCTTTAGCTGGTTCTCTCCCTCCCTCCCCCAGCTTTTACTTGGGGACCAACAACAGTGTGTACGTGTATGTGTCCTAGTTTGTGTCGGTTGCTGTGATAAAGGTGATGACCAAAAGGGACTTGGCGAGGAGAAGCTTATTTCATCTCACAGCTTGTAGTCCAACACCCAGGGTAGTCAGGGCAGGAACGCAGGGCGGGAACCTGGAGGCAGGTACTGAAGCAGAGACCATGGAAAACTGCTTGTACACACACACACACACACACACACACACACACACACACACACCAGGATCACCTACTCAAAGGTGGCACCACCCACAATGGACTGGGGCCTCCCACATTGATCATTAATCAAGAAAATGCCCTTAAACCTGGCCCACAGGCCAAACTGATGGGGGCACCTTCTCAATTTTAAGATTCCTCTTCCCAGACAACCAGAGTTGGTGTCAAGGTGACAAAGACTAACCAGCTCACTGTGTTTCGAAAACCTGTTGAAATAACAGAGAATAAAGTGCCACCTGGCACAGATGCTCAAGCCATTGTAGTCAACATGGCCTCAGCAAGTAGTACCTGCCCCCTTAGCACTGCTAAAACATCACCAAGGTAGCAGGCATGAGATAACATGTTCATCTGTCCTTCAGATAGCTGTCATACAGAAGATGGGCACATGGCTGCTAGTATTACAGCTACATTCCTAACCTTCTTTTGCAGCTTTTTCTGGGGCCTATGAGGTAATTCTGGCTAATAGGCCATGAACGGGTGAGGCTGGTGACTTCTGGATGGTTCTGACTTTCATTGCCTGTTTTGATTGGACTGACTGGGCACAGAAACCATGCTACACCTGCAGGTAAAACTTCACTGTTCTAATTATTGTGGATGACAGAATACCAAGCCAAATGAGCCCTGGGAAACCCCAGTCTAGAGGCAGCGCCTCAGTTCTGGGTTGCTTCTGTGTGGACAGGAAGCCAGAGTTGATGGGTTATGTTTCTGTTTCCTCTAGGATTTTGTCAGAGCGGCTAGAACCCATATCCTCCTGGATATGTAGTTAGTTCTCCAGGTATTGTTTACGCTTACCACTCGTGGAAGGTCTTTGGAGAGGGCAATAACACTAGAGCAAAAGTCTATTTAAAACAGCTGAAGGTAACCACAGAAATGAACTCTCATTACCAAATGATGTCTGACTCCCCCAGACTAAGACAGGAAGTTGTAAATGAACATGACCTAAGAGGAAAAGGCAAATTGGGGCATCTGCCATCCATACGGGATTTCTTCCGAAATGCAACTTAGAGTTGGTCAGAAGCCACCAAGTACCTCTCCAGAGTCACAAAGCCTCTACTGTTGACCTTTTCTATGCAACAGAAAAATCAAAGCCATGAATTGGACTCCAGACTATTTATCAGGCTGCTCGTCTCCACTGGGGTCTCTCTGCTCTCATTCTCCTGCTACCCAGGAGCATGGACAGAGTAGGTCACAATCACTGAGCTCTCAGTGCTGTCTAGGGGAGCCTCTGGAGACGGCTGCCATTCTCCTGCCTTCACTGCTGCCCCAGTGTACCGGGCTCCGAGGCTCAGTGTGGGCAAAGGCAAGCATCCTGCCTGCAGTTCTCAGTGTGGGCAAAGGCAAGCATCCTGCCTGCAGTTCTCTGTGTAGGCAAAAGCAAGCATCCTGCCTGCAGTTCCCAGTTGCTTCATTGCCTTCTTCAACAGCAAGGCTTTCTGCCAGTAGCCATTTGCAAGCAGCCTCAACTAAAGATAGACAAAGTAGGTAACAAGGCTTTCATGGCGGGAATGCCCACAGGTCAGACATCCTAGAAGCTGAAAACAGTGCCTACAGCCAGCTGGAGAAGTCTCACAAGACTACACCCCGAATCAGCTTCAATCCTCTGAACTTCCTGTTCTTGGAAAATCTGGCCAACAGAGACTACACTTGCCAAGAACTTCAAACACGACCTTTACTTGGTAGCGACTGTTAGAAACTATTAAGATGCCTCGGCAAAGATAATATAATCTGTGGGACGGCGCGCTGAAGGAAATGCCAGCCCTGTAAAGCAAGCGCTCCTGCCCCGCCCTCACTCCTGCTCTCTCAGAACCAAAAGAACACATTTCCTTCTGAGGCAGTTCTTAACTCTGCGTCTCTCTCCGGGCAGGCGTCTAGACATAAATGAGCCATTTGCTAATTGTTTAACAGCATTCAAGGAAAAAGAGGTGGGGGAGGGGCATTTCCTGCTTGTTATCAGTTATCAGCAGGCATGTGCCAGAAAACAGCTAACTCTTCAGAAACCTGTGCCACCAAGAGACCCCTCTGGTCAGAGTCTGTTCAGGTCCTGGCTAGGAAAGGAACAGTTGTGGACTTCAGCTTACTAAATGTGGCCGATTGTTTCTCTATAGTCAGCAAATGGCTCACTTACATCTAGATGCAAGAGAGAGATGTGATGTTAAGGGCTGTTGTAGAAGAAAACATGCCCTCCCCTTTGGAAACTGTACGTGTGCTTACTATGAAGCCTAGAGTTTCTGTATCAGCCCCACGTCCCGGCAGGTGACCCAGCCACACAGACACTAGAGTGAACAGCAGGGTTGGCTGCAGTCATCCACAGGGTTGGCTTTGTCTTGCCCTGTAACATCATATATTATCTTGAGTCTGCAACCTCGTGCATTGATCCTAGGTTCTGAGGAGTCACATCTATAACTGCTACCTCTGGAGAATGCTTGCTACAGAATGTTATTCCTGAGGATATATTCCTCTACCAGTTCCTGAAGGCTCCACCTATCCTGGGCAGACACAAGCAAAACTTGGCTGATGTGTCCCCAGGAAAGACACCTGCTTCATGGCCAGCCTGAAAAGTAGTTTCTGCCTTTGCTGACCCTCCACAACCATCAGACCCATCTTGAAAAGATGAATAATTCAACTGGAAAACAGTAACTGTTCATTTAGGGTGTGGTGGGTTTGTTTTTTTTTTTTTTGCCAATGACAGGCCTGGACTGTATTCTGGTCAAAGATTATTTTTGTAAGTTTGACTTCATGGAATGAAATCACTTCTGCTTACACACACACACACACACACCATGGTTTCATCTGTCCTCTGTTTTCCAGTATCAGTGACTTCAAAAGGTCATAGCTCCATGGGAGAGGGAGTCACTGTCTATTAACAGTTAACCCATGCAGTTGCATTAATTGAGCCTCTATTAGTTCTTCAAAGGTTTGTCTGCAAGATCCAAACAAACATCTTTTGAACTTCCATAAACAAGCAGCCCTGTCTTTAGAGGAAATAAGCAAAATACCCAGGAATAAACCAGATGGAACTATGCCCTCAGAAGAAGACTCCAATGAGTACCATGGTGGTTCACAACTGGTCTCTGTCTCAGAGACCTCACACGAACAGTACCTGGCTGTAACTTAACTATACAATGTGTTATAGTCACAGGGAACAAAGCAGAAGATGAGGACTCTTGTGGACTATTAGTTTAAGATGTGTTACATTTGTTTGTGCTGTGGAACATTTGCTTTAAAGATGCAAAGATGTGTTACATTCTTTTATGTTGCATTTGTTTAACTCTGTCTAAAACAGCTGATTGGTCTAATAAAGAGCTGAACAGCCAATAGTGAGGCAGGAAAGAGGAATAGGCAGGGCTGGCAGGCAGAGAGTATAAATAGGAGGAGAAGGTCATGGAAAGTGAGAAAAGTAGGTGAGGAAGACTCCAGGGGCCAGCTACCTAGCCACACAGTCAACCATGGAGTAAGAAGGAAAGAAAGGTATATAGAATAGAGAAAGATAAAAGTCCAGAGGCAAAAGGTAGATAGGATAATTTTAGAAGAAAAGCTGACTAGAAATAAGCCAAGCTAAGGCTGCACATTTATAGGTAAGAATAAGTCTCTGTGTGTGATTATTTAGGAGCTGGGTGGTGGGCCCCCAAAGAGCCATAAAAGTAAAGAAGTAAAAAAAGCAAACAACTACAGAGGACCCAACACCACCTTCCCTGTGATGCTGTCATTCCCACCACACTGCCTTTTTGTTTTAATGTCATTGAATTGGTTGGATCCACATACACTTAGGCAGAAAGTCAAGGCCATCAGAGCCTTCCATAAGTATTGTCCCAATGAACCTTAGTATAACATATTCTGTAGTTTGGATCTGGACTACCCAACATCCACAAGTGTCGAAGGCTTGACCCCCAGTCTGTGACAGTCCTGGAAGCAGTAGAACCTTTGGGAGATAAAGCCCAGATGGAGGAAGTTAGAGTAGGGAGGGTCTCATATTGGGTCTCAGGCCCCTTCTGTTTTTTTCCTTCTTGTTTTTCATGGCTTCCATAAGGCAGACAAGCCTCTTCTGTCACATGGCATGTCTCTTCAGTATTATGCTGTCCCTGAAGAAGTCCAAAGCGATGGAGCCAAATGATGAGAGAATAAGACCTCAGAGGCAACCAGCCAAGACAAACTTCTTCTCTAAAAGGTGATCGTCTCAGGCATTTTATGACAGCAACAGATTTAACATATTATATACTATATGGAGGACCAAAAATGTGAGCCCATTTCCACCTTGTCTGAAGGTCAGAGTTTTAGCTTGTTCACAGCTGTTGAGAACAAATGTGGCTACACCCTGACCTAGGGTGTGGTTACTTGGTGTTTCTGACATTAAGATGGTCCATATAGGTAAATCCACTGCCCCATGACCAATGGTCAGGATATTCAAGCATACTTCTGCTCCTTCTTTTGTAATAGGAGGTTTTACTTGGGAGTGGCTGCCTTCAGGATACTTGGTCTAGTGTGACTCACTGCCTAGACAACAGAATGTTAAGGACTTAATGGCTCAAAGTATTGAAGCAAGAAACTGCTCTAGTTGTCCTTTGTATCATGTTAGAGCAGTCTTCTGTCTTCTTTTGCCTGTGGTATTGGGGTATAAACGTGTGTGGAAAATTAAACACAGGCAGATTTCAATATTCACTGGAACTCCCTCCTGGTGCTATCCTATGCTTCTGTTTTATTATTTTCACTCACATCTTTGTTTTACTATTTTTCTAATCCCCATGGCCCCTACCCTACTAAGTAGTATTTTTGTCAAAAGCTGGTCTTCAACAATACCAACAATTTCTGATAAGCCAGCATCCATAGTCTTTTGCTTCAGGAAAATACTTGAACAAGGCTTGGAGACATAGACTCATCCTACTGATTCAAGAATTGAAGGGTACTGCTGTCAGCAGAGTGGTGCTGAGGATGGGGAAGGCTGCTGAGTGCTTCACTCAACTCTGTGTAGAGGTCAGGTCTCTGAAAGGCGAGGAGCCAATTGTAACAGGATCTTCCCAATACCAATCCTGCCTTCTAACCAAGTTAGCCACCTGCACCTGAAAGCAGCACCTGTTCCATATACAAGCCAGCCTCTTGGACTACAGGAGGGACTTGAACAGCAAGCTTCCAAGACAGTCTTTGGGCAACTGACAGCACTTTGGCCCATGAAATTAGACAGGTCACTATTGCTCTGCAGCTCAGAGGTCTTGACAACCGCATTTTAATTTCCTTCTGTGCATGAAATGTGAGGTCAGAGGGAAGGTTTGGACCAGGGATTGATAACAACAGATCCTTTGTCCAAGGAGTTCTAGTCTCTCGCTGGTGGCTCATTCCTGTGCTCCTATGTAAGACTAGAGGAGAAGACGGCTTACTCATAGCTAGAGAGCATGATCTGAAAGGCACAAGGTTCTATTTCCAGAAAACAAAGAACCACCACCAAGATCTAGCTCTCTACCATAACCTCAGGCTAGGTGTGAAGCTAAGCAACTTGGTCCAGGATGGGTGTGATTGGTAACTGATATATTCCTATCCATCCAACTCAGTCATATCCAGGGCGGGTTATGCACATTGGACTCCTGTATTCCCTCTTGGCTAAAGTCTTAGTGGGCTCTTCTGTGGCCAGTGATACTGAACACCCACCACACACTGTGCTCCATGCATGGCAGGGCTTAGAATTAACATTTGTGTCTTCAGGATTTGACATTCTTTCTCTTTTTTTTATTCTTCTCTCAAACATTATACCTCAACTGCAGTTTTCCTCATCCCATCCCCCATCTCCCACCTCCCATCTCCCCTAGATCCTTTCCACTGTTTTCAGAAAGAAAGAAAAAAAGAATGAAAGAAAGAAAGAAAGAAAGCAGGCCTCCCAGAGATATCTACCAAACATGGCCTAACAAGTTACAACAAGACTAAGCACAAACCATGATATCAAGGCTGGATGAGGCAACCCAGTAGGAGGAAAAGGGTCCCAGGAGCAGGCAAAAGAGTCAGAGACACCCTCATTCCCACTGTTGAGAATTTCACAAAAACACCAAGCTACACAACCATAAGGTATACCCAGAGGACTTAGCTCAGACCCATACAGGGTCCATGTTTGCCACTTGAGTCTCTGTGAGCCTCAACTCTGTAGGAGTCATACTTAGTTGATTCTGTGGGCCATGTTCTTGTGTCCTAGACCCCTCTGGCTCCTACAATCCTTCCTCCCCCTCTTCTGTGGGGTTCCCCTGGCTCCACCTAATGTTTGACTTGAGTTCTCTGTATCTTCTCTCATCAGTTTTTGGATGACAACCCTCTGATGACAATTGGGCTGGGCACCCATCTATTAGTACAGCAGAATATCATTAGGAATCATTTTATTGACTTTTTTCCAGTTGCATTTGGTTCTAACCTGGGTCTTTGGGCTGTCCTGCCTCTGATTCCTGGGCATTCCAGCAATGTCAGTGTAGGCTCCCTTTCCTGGCATGGGTCTCAAGTTGGATCAGTCATTGGTTGGCCACTCCAAGTTCTACACCACCATTACCCACATCTTACAGGCAGGGCAGATTATAGGTCAAAGGTTTTGTAGCTGGGTGGATGCCCCAGTCCCACTGCTGGGAGCCTTGTCTGGTTATAGAAGATGGCCAGTTCAGGCTTGTATCCCCTATTCCGAGGAGAGTTCAATTGAGTCACTCTCATAGATTCCAGAGAGTTTACACTGCACTAGGTTTCTACATTGTCCGCCCAATTTCAGTCATTCCTCTTGTTCCCATCCCCACTCTACCCCCAGTCCACCCGCAAAATCTATTATATTTCCTCTTCCCAGGGAGATCAATGCATCCCCTCTACAGTCCTCCCTTTTACTAAGTTTCTCTTGGTCTAATAACTTCACATTTTTATGGCAAATGCAAAATTAAGCATCTCGCACACCTAAATCGCCCTTACATTTTCATTCTCTGGTTTGGTCGATGTCCCCTCTTTGACTATTTTTGCCACCCTCCTCCACCTATTGTATACCTCTCCCCTTACCATTGGAGCCACGTGGTTATCTACTCAGCTCTGCAAACATGTGATGCTTCCCAGGCGGGAACATCCTATCCTGCTCTTACCTCAAAGGACGCCTCTAACAGAGGAACCATCAGCGTCACCCCTACAAAGCAGGTCTCTTCCCACTTCTCTGTCTCTCCCCTCCTCTATTTCCTCTTCCTCCTTCTGCTTCTTGTCCCCCTCCTCTCCCACCTCTCTGCCTCTTTTCTCCCCTCTTTTATTTCTTCTTCCTCCTTTTCCTCCTCCTCCTCCTTCTTGTCCCCCTCCTCTCCCACCTCTCTGCCTCTCTCCTCCCCTCTTTTATTTCTTCTTCATCCTCTTCCTCCTCCTTCCCCCTCTTGTCCCCCTCCTCTTTTCCTTCTCTTGGCTTTGCAGCCCTTGCTGAAATTTGAAATTACACATTCATTTGCTGATTGTTTATTTTTGCCTCCCCTTCCAGACTGTGACCTCTTGGTGATCAGGGCGGCACTTGCCCTGCCCCTCCTCCTCCCGTGTTTTGCTAGGCATCTGGCACACCTGATAGTGTGAGGGAAGTAGATGCCAAGGTGATGGATGGGTGCACACTCCTAGGATTTTGGAGTGGGAGGGAGTCTGACTCAGAGGCAAAAAGATGGTCTTCTAAGCACCTAAGCTACAGAGGCTCCAGGCAGACATTTGCTCTATCACATCTGCTCTTGTGTTCTGCAGAAATGGATTCTGGGGTTGGCAATAAGAGGTAGGGAGAGACATCAAGAGAAGGGTATAAAAACCAAAGCCTCTGCTGTAACTCAAAGAGGCGTCTGTGGCATTGGGAACCTGTCAGAGGTGCTGAACCCCTGGCCCACCTAGAACCTGCTATGTCCAACTCTGCCTATTTTACCTTGCCTTCCTGGCAACTGTCCACCTGCCTGGCATCTGGATTACAGTGAAAGAAAATGAAAGTAGGACTTGCCTTTGAGAATGGGGAAGAAAAATAGATTTTCAGTGATGCCTATAAAGCCAGCATCCCAGACATGTTGGGGTTACCAGAATCAAACCATCACTAAACTCAGTCTCTAATCAGTTTTACCCAAGATCAAGAGAAAGAAAGGAAGGAGAAACTGAGGTGTGCTTGGGGTGTCTGGGCAGGACACACTGGCTTTAAGCTTGGATAGAACAGTTGTAACTCAGAGTAGCTCTGCAGTTGGAGAGGGGAGGATTATGACTCTGCCCATGACAAAAGCCATCGACTTACTTCTACAGATTATATTTTCCCTCTGAAGACACTGCCTGGCACACAGCAAGGACGCACATGCTACCCATTGAGTGAACAGATGAACTGGTGGTGCCATGGCTATGCCATTGGAGTACTAAAACAAAAGGCACGGGTCAGTCTAGCCTGTGCATCACAAAATCACTGGGGGACAGTAGCCATGATCTCCTGATAACTCTAGTAAGACTGAAGATAACAGGCTGTCGTGAGGGGTCTTCCCAGGCTTGCAGGATCTAGGGGGTGAGGAATATCCTGGGGAGCACAGAGGACAGTAGGAAAGGGACAAGGGAGAGAGAAGGGGCAGAAATGCTTGAGACCCACACAACAGTGTGACCCAGGGGGACCTAGGTATTTGCTATAAGGACTCACAAGCAGTAGACGCCACCCTGTGAAACTGCCCTGCAACTCAGGAAGACAGATGAAGGCAAACAGCTTTGCAGCAGGAGTTGGGAAGCACCAGAGCTCTGCTTCTCTACCAGAAGCATCAACTCCCAGGCTGTTTCCCTGGGGTCAAGCGATGTGGTGTGCGTCTTTGGGCAGAGTGCATCTCTCTTTCCCCTTTGGCTTAGGCCACCACTGTCACATATCACTTTGTTTTGTCTCCTTGGTCAGAAGTTCTCTGAGTCTGCCTTCCCCAGAACAACCAGGCTGCTCAGAGCAGAGACCTGATGGACAGACCTGCAGTGATGTTTATAATACGGACAATAAAGACCAACCTTGGATGTGTACGTGTGGCCATCAGATCCGCAGACCATCGCTGACTGTGCCACAGGGCAGGGCTTGCACTTAATCAGATTTGAAGGTCCAACCCAGTGTTTGTGAGCCACATTCCCCTTCTTTTGCCTAAGGAAGAAAAAAGGGGGATAAGTTAGTCGAAATTCTGCCCTGCCCCCGTGAATGTTCCCCTAGGTTCCCAAAGAACACATCTATATACACACACTAAAGCAGCCCTAAAGTAGATAAGAGGCCCGAGGGACGCTAGCCAGAACTCCCATTTGTTCCAAGTCATTAAAAGGTACCAGGAGTTTTCTCTCCAGAGCATGCATTCCATTCAATAGCTGAACCAAGCAAAATGGTAGCCATTAAAACACTGCAAATCACATACCCACATGAAACGAACATCCCAGTCATCTCAGAAACAGTGAGAGGGAAAGAGCGGTGTAGTCTGCCCCCGCGCCCGGTCAACATATCACAAGCGTCCTGAACAGCCTCCCACAGCCTTACACTCTCCTGGGGCTGCTGGGCCATTTCCTTATGGACAACTCGTGCCACTGTGTGAGCACTTCATACAGAAATACTCTAAACGCCACCAGAAAACTCTTTCACGCCTGTGGAAAACCATCTCTGGGTATGTGTCAAAGCGATTTTCCTATAGCTTCCAACTTGCCCCTTGGTGAAGGCTAGGGTAATGTCACTTCTGACTGTTTACATAACCAGAATTCCCTTCCATTCCAGCTCCCGCTTCCACATCTCACCTTGGTTGTAAATGGTAAGCACAGGGACTGTGATGACTGTGTGTCCAGAAAGGACCCATCTCTGTATCACAGGCCACTGAAAGAGAGGGTCCTGCAGTGCCTGCCGTCCTTTCTCCCTCAGCCAAAGCTGCTCTCCATGCAGTTCACTGTGTGACTCCCATGGGCCGAGGGCAAACACCTCTGCACTGCCCATCAACCCGGCACTCGGCAGTGTTCAGTGTTCACCAATCAGTTGCCATGATTCCCTTGAGGTCTTTTGCTCTGGCAATCAGTCCTGCACAGGGATTAGCATGTGGACTCTGCAGCCGGAAAACAGTTCACACCCAGCTTTAGCACTTAAGTATAGTGTGACCTTGACAAGACACTTAACGCTAGAAGTCCCAGTTTCTCATCTGTAAATGAAGGAAACAGGAACTACTTCTGGTGGCTATTATAAAAACCACAATGTGTTACGGTTTCAATTCAAAATGCCCCAACAGGCCGATTTACTGGGGGTGTGTTTGTGGGAAATGTCCCACACTAGATGATATTCTGGGGGCCTGTTTGGGGGAAATTCCCCAATGGGCTGATGTAAAATACCCCAAATAGAGTTTGTTTGCTAGTTGATGTGTTTTTAGAAAATTATTGGGTCCTGGGGGCCCTTAAGGGGATTTAAATAGGATGAAATTACAAGAAACAGGCAAAAGCTGTTTGGAGGAAGAAGGATCTCTGGGGAAGAGGCATGTCCTTGGGAACTATATGGTCTGATCCCTTCCTGTGTTTGTTTTCTGTTTCCGGTCTGTCATGAGCTGAGGCACCACTCTTCCTCCTTTCACCGTGATGATGCTCTGCAAAGCTGTGAACTAAAACCTCTCCACCCTGAGCCCAAAATATACAATCCCTCCCTTCAAGTAGTTTTGCTCGGGCGTCTGCTTCTGCACAACAACCATAACTAGTGCAACCTTCAAACAAGAAATGCAGCTATTATAATTGTTTCCCCAATACATGGGACTATAAAGAAGGAAGTGACCTTTGCATGGAAGTGTGATAAACCCTCCTTAGATCCACAGAAAGAACTGGAGAAGCTAGAAGGAAATCTGCTCAGCCAGGTGAAGAAGGACACCGCCCTCCCCAACCTCTCAGCCCCTCCCCACCTCCGTCAGGAATTCAGCTATGGTGACTGAGGTGTGTTGCTATCTTCCAAATGAGAGTAAGAGAGAGAGGGAGGAAGGGGGGAACACAGGAAACACTAATTCGGTTCTTATGGCACACCTCAGGCTTCATCAGTAATTTAAAGGAGGCAGTGGGTGAGGAGAGTGTGTTTGGAGAATTCCCGTAGAGCAACATCAAAGGGAATCAGTTCATACCCACAGCACAGCCCAGGGCCTACAGGGATCCAGGCTGGAGAGAAAACATTTCTGAACCTGTCTGACCAAAGAATCAGAGAAGAAAGTTCTAGGAGGGCGGAGAACACCCAGGATTGACCCTGTTTTACTAAAGAGGGGACCAGAAGCACAAGAGAGGTGGAGTCTGGTCTGAGTCGTGGATCTGATTGGTGGTGAAGCCTAAGGCTTGCAGAGAGTGTCCAAGGATGAAGCTCTGCCCTGGCCCATGCCTTAGCTACTTTTCTATTGCTGCTGCCACAATACACCATGACCAAGGCAACTTAAAAATGAAAGCATGTACTTGGGCTTAGGTTTTGTGGTGGTTTGCATGAGAATGCACCCCCCTCCATAGACTCATATGTTTGGAATCTTGGTCCCCGGTTGGTGGAATGGTCTGGGAAGGATTAGGAGGTGTAGGAAAAAATGGGATTTGAAGTTTCCAAAGCCCATGCTTAGTTAGTGCTTGATCTCTCTCTCTCTCTCTCTCTCTCTCTCTCTCTCTCTCTCTCTCTCTCCAACTTGCAGATTAGGATATAAGCTCTTAGCTGCTATACCAGCATTATGTCTACCTGCTTGCCTTTCTGTTGCCATGGTACCCACTATGGTGATCATTGGACACCAACATCTAGAAACTGTGGGTCCTCAAATTCTAGGTACTCTTTTATAAGTTGCCTTGGTCATGGTATCTGTTGACATCTAACTAAGACATTTCAGGAGGTTAGAGCTGAGAGCTCGCTTCTTGATCCGCAAGTAGGAGGCAGAGAACACAATGGGAATGGTGCTAGTCTTTCAAAACCTAAATGTCTGCCCCCAGTGACACAGCTCCAACAAACCTACATCTCCAATCCTTTCTAAACAGTTCCAAATATTCAAATATGAAGCTATGGAGGCCATTCTTCTCAAACAATCATGGCCCATCTCAGTCCAACCTAGAAGAGTAGCTTTAAAAGTCTTTGAGAACATCCTTTGTCTGTGCTGTTGGGGTTCTGACTGCTTCCCAAAAGCTGCCCACATTGGCCTGACCTCTCTATCTGGGATGGGCATTTTTCATCATTTGAGTTTATGAATCGCATGGAACTGAGGGCCGCTATTACTCTTCAGCAGACATGACTCTCTCAAGGCCTGCTTAAGTCAACTGATGCTAGTAGCCATGTGAGAGTCTCCGGGGCAGAGGAAGGGGTTGTCAGTACACAGCTCATCTTCGAGCCCACGATTTCCTGAGAGCACCTCTCATTCATCATCCACACGACACCCTGCCTGTCACTGACAGTGGAGCAGCAAGAACAAGGAGACGTGCTGACAGGTGGTAGCTCTTCTCTTGGGTGAGACCCGGAAGGCTGAGATAAATCCTGTTCTGAGCTCCCAGAAGGGGCAGTAAAGTCCACAGGGTTTCCCTGGAGTGAGCATGCCCCTGTGTGCTGACGCTGTAGGAGAAAGAAGCCTCGTGGACTTCAGCCAAAGGCTGGGAGGGAGAATTGAATGCTGCCAAGATGCAGCCAGCCATCGATCACCAGCTAAGGACAAGCGTTCTCTGTCTCTGAACCAGAACCTCACTAGTAAATTAAGTTCCTTAAGGGAGGTGAAGAGGGGAGGCTGGCTGGTGCCTACAAGAGTTATAGTACCTTGTGGATGTTTAAGGTACCCATACTGGGTGGAGGCTTTGCCCGTGCCTGCCATGTGGCTGCCACTCTGCAGTTAACCGTAGGATCACAGACTGTTAGAGCAGCAAGTGCCTTAAAACTAATCTAGACAATGTTACCTGTACATCTGCGACCGGTTACCCAGCAGTCATGCTTGGTGATGAATAACCACTTAGTGTGCTCGTCCCGGGGACGATGATTTCTCTTAGTCTCAGCATTCCGTGGTTGCCCATAGCTCTTTGTGCAGGTCTGAAGCCTTGTGATCTTTCCCACGTCCACTTTGGCGGGTTTATTGCTGTTGCTCTTGCTCAGTTTGGTTTAGGCAGCCATGTCGGTGAGGCTTTATGGGTGCAGGTAAGACACAGGCTCACAGAAAACTCTCTGGCCCTTTGGGTCTTACAGTCTTTCCACCCCTGCTCAGCAGTGTTCCCCAAGCCTTAGGTGCGGGAGTATTTGGTAGGTGCAGTCATTGGTAAATCTACATTTTGGTTGGTTGCAGTTTTCTGTTATACAGACTAAGCAGGTTTATTTAGGAGTATATATGTGTCTGTGTGTTTATGTGTGTGTAAATACATATACACATACATAAACATATATACATATATAACAACAATCAATAAAAAGAGAGACCATTAATTTGAAAGAGTGCAAGGAGGGGTATATGGGAGGTTTGGAGGGAGGAAAGAGAAGGGAGAAATGATGTAACTATATTATGATCTCAAAATGAAAAGAGAAATAATTTTATAAAACTAATTAGATGAGTAACTTTGCCATATAAATGAAGAATTAGAAACATGGCGGGAAAACGATTTGTGATGTCACACCAGCACATGACAATTGCATCATAGCTATTTCTCCGGGAAACCTCTGCAATGATCCAGTAAGACTTGAATCTCCCACTGGGGATCTGTACTATCATTAGAAGGGCTCAGTTGTGTAAGAACAGCTTCTCTGAGAGCATGACCCTAGCTCTCTTCCTGTGGAGGAGAGGACTTGCCATGCCCAGCAGTAGGTGGTCATGGATCGTGTCTAGATAGAAGCACCTTAGGCGTTGCCTCAGATGTCGGGGAGACTTTTAGTAGAAAGCCTTTCTACCATTCCATTTTGATTCTGGTCCCAAAGACCTGTGAGATGAGGGCAGTCCTGGCTGTTACTCATTTCAACCTAGGCAGAAGCTCAGTGGAGACGGCAGTCAGCCTGTGGTATCTATCCAGAAGCCAAGTCTGGAAAGCTATGTGCTGCTAGGTGTAAGCCAACGGGCCTTAATTTCCCTGATGCCTGTGTATGAATTTGATTCCTCCAATCCAGTACAAATCATAAAAAAAAAAAATAACCAGTTCAGTCCAGGCAAGTGACTAAGAATTCTAACTCAAGTGTTTCAACGTCTGAGTCAATGAAGAGTGAAATCCGATGAAGCTGTTTTGATGGAAATGCCATGCCCTGTGTCACAGACATTCATCAACATGGGTGACACAGCAATTGGTCTGGAGGTAGGTCTGGTCAGCCTTTCCCTGGCCACTGAGCTGACTCATTTCTGCCTTGCAACACTGAGGGGCAGCCTCACTTCCTGTGGGTTGATGACACTGTAAAGAAAATCCCAGCCTATAAGCTCCTACGTGATGATATTTTGTTTATGCTATAGCAAATAAAGCTTTCCCAAGGATCAGAGTGCAGAGCTAACCCACTAGTTAGCCACAGATGCCAGGCAGTGGTGGCGCACACCTTTAATCCTAGCACTTGGGAGACAGAGGCAGACGGATCTCTGTGAGTTCAAGGCCATCCTGGTCTACACGAGATTGAATCATCTAAAAGAGAAACAGAGCCAAGTGATGATGGCTCACATCTTTAATCCCAGCACTAGGGAGGTAGATTCGTGGAGTGATATGGCTGGACAGAGAGAGGAATATAAGGTGGGACGAGACAGGAGCTCAAGATTCAGTCTGAGGTTTCATAGAGACGGCATTCAGGATACCTGATTCGGTCTGAAGACTTCATAGAGATAAGAACTAGTGGCTGGCTGCTCTGCTTCTCTGATCTTTCAACTTCCACCCCCTAATATCTGACTCCAGGTTTTTATTATAAACACCAGTTAGAATTTGAACTACACCCCTTATAGACAGCCAGCCAGAGCAACCATCACCACTGCTCCTATTCAGTCTATTAAACCACTTTTCCTCAAGTTTTCTGCTCTCTGTCTACCAAATTTCCCATCATTCATGTTTCTGAAGTACAAAAAATGGCTCTTAACTACATATCTGATCATGAGATCATCCTGCATGAAACCCTCACTCTCCTGTCACTCTGGCCACGTTTTAGACTCTAGTTTGGTGGTAAATTACCTTAACAGTCTTAATAGCCTCACTGTGTGCTTGGATCCAGTCACCAACCTGTATGTGTGTGTGTGTGTGTGTGTGTGTGTGTATGTGTGTGTGTATTTATGTGTGTGTATATATGTGCATGTGTGTATATATGCATGTGTGCATGTGTACATTGTGCACCAGCTTTTGTTCCACCTACACTCAGTTATTTCCCTCAGCCCTCAGTGATGGCCTCTGTGTCATCATGCATCACCCTCCTCCCTAACATGTCTTCACGCCTACATGTGTGTTTTCCCCAACCCCAACCCCTCTCTTCAAAGGCTGGCTCATATATTAACTCACCCAGAAGCCTCCTGGGGCCCCATGGCTGGGGCGCCTTCACAGACAGCAGCATTGTCCATGCCTTCTGTAATCACTTCCATGTCAAGGGCCCCAAACAAGCACCTCGACTCTACCTGGCCAATAGTAAAGTCTAATCTATCCCAAAAGAGCACACTCATACCAGGATGGAAGCTTGAGAGCCATCATGCACCTTCTGTCCTTCCTTTCAATACTGTCTTCCCCACTTGGCCTATTGATTCTATATCTAGCCAGCTCTTGGTGGTGCCCACGTCTCTTTTTTGAGTCCATCGGTGGTTTCCTAGCTTCACAACAGATGCCTCTTCCGACTCAAGCTTTCAATCCATTGCCTTCTATGGACCCTTTCCCAATCCTGTGACTAGTACACCAAGTAGTTGGTCATAGCAATTATTTGTTCCAACACAGCATCTTGACCAGACCCAGTGGTGACATTAACTGCAGCACAAAGTGTCTCTTCTACGTCTATCTTCCTTAGGATACTATATGCTCCAGAAAGCAACTCTCACCAATTCTTCTTCCTCTGCCTGCCTCTGAGAAGAAGGCAGGCAAGTTCTTCTGTATTTTCATCATATTTTATATACAGTATTTCAATTAATTGAGAAATATTATTTAGTGCCATTGATAAATGTAGACTAGAGCAGAAATATGAAGAGTGTACTCCATCAGTAAATGCTAATGGGCTGCACTCAAATGACGGCCACATCTTCTAACAGATTCAGAGGGTGTCCCAGCACCACAAATGGACACCACAAATTTATTTAGCTCTAAAATGTTCTTTGGAATACCAATCAGAAGACACCTATAGGACATATTCACAAGCCCATCCAGCCTTACTCATCATTTGTATAAGAACAGCTCGGTGGTCATAGATACAATCACAGTCATGAGGTGACCACAGTAGGATAGACTGACCAGATTGTGGCAACTCTCTTCCAATTTGCTCCTGTCCAGGTTCCCAGACATGCCACCTTTAACTTCTGGCCACCTACACTGGTGCTGACCGCTCTGCCTTCCCCATCACACACACCTGCAGTCGGGTGATGCCAAGGGAGCCTGACGACATCAACCTGGCAGTTCCCTTGCTGTTTCAGAGTGGTGCCATGGTCAGGGCCCACCGCAGAAACTGGCAGAACAATCATTTTTTCAACAATAAATACATCTGTATGAATAAATTTACCAACATGATGCAGCTGCTTGAAATTTAGCCATTTCTGTCAGTATATTTCAATGGCGAGAGTACTAGGAGTGGGTGGTTGATAAAAACACGGTAGAAATGTTGCCTTTTTTTCTTTCAGTCCCCGAGGAGGGGCTTTCCTGTCACACAGCATTCTACCATGCTTGAGTCTGTGGGAAGAACAGTTTCCCTCTCTGTGTGAACAGCTGGTGAAGGGTAAGGCAACTCCAAAGAGTAAATGACAGCCAGGCCAGTCCATTTGCTTCGAGTAACCACCACACACCAACCTAGAGGTCCAAATGCACCTCCCTGCTTCTTCTCACAGCCGCTCTCTGAGAGTAGCTGCCATTAGGACCCATTCCCAGGCCGAAAAACCAAGGCTTACATAATCCTCCCCCCATCAACAGACCTTATTTTCTGGCTTGTCTTTGTTCTCTGGTTGCCTAAGATGGGCCTATCAGTGCAGAGGTGTAAGAACCCATCAACAGACAATCTCTCCCCAGGAATAACAGCATTGGTTTGCTGCCGTCAAAGGACTGCGTGGATCTATTCTCATGTTAATATCAAACTGCCCATTCAAGAATAAAATTGAATTTGTTTGCAAAATCAAAACTAATTGGTTCTAAAGCAGGGATGGGAGATACCCAGATTGTTGACATGGTGGTTATTTTGAACCAGAGACAAAATAATGAGTGCTAATTGAAATGAAAACATATTAACCATTGGAATAATCTGTCACGTACAATGATGCTGGGATTTCTCGGTTGTTAGGGTTATTTCAACCATTATCTGGTGTCATAAAATTACACAGGATCAGCACAATAGCTTATGTCATTTATGAAAGCTGTTCCAACAGAAGTGACAGGTTCCCACGTGACAGACTCTCCATCCCAGCACGCATGGGCTTGCAAGGCCCCGTTTCTGAGTAAAGAAGGTTCCAGATGTAGTATCCTGTGCAAGTAAGTACGGTTTTATTAATAAGGCAGCAGGACTGACTGGAGAAAAACAGTACATCTCTGGGCAAGCAGGACCCAGTGGTACTAGATACTCAGTGGCATAAAAGACCAGCTGTTTGGGGAAGCTGGAGATGTAAAAGGACAGGAATGTGATGAGGACAGCTGCTAGATATTTGCCAAGGGCCTTATAATACACAGCTATTGCATGGCTATTGCTACGGGTAGGACCCTCTTCTGGTAATAAGTAGCCTGGCCTGTGATGAGCTCCGGTGAGGATGCAGCCAGTGCTTTAGGCACTTTTCATGAACTTTCACATTTGTTCCTCACAAAAGCTCCCAGCGGGAGAAAACTGTGGTAGAGCATAGGAAATCAGCTAGGGAGAAGGAGCTGGAGAGACTTCCTAGGCAAGGCAGACATGAGCAACGGGAAGGACCTAGCCCAAGACCCCGAGCCTACCCAGCATCAAGGTAGGAAGCATCCATTGATCTATCTGGAAGGTCTTATGTGGCTCCAGCCACATCTTGGTTGGTCTAGGTGAGGAGGATGAGGTTGGCAAAGCATCCCAGATCAAGGCTTGTGTGAACAGAAGGGACGAGCAGGGCCCAGATCAAGCAGAGAACCACACTCCAAGGCAGCCCCGAGTCGCAGCCTCAAGTACATAAGTACACTCACTAACTTTAAAGACCTAGAGTAGAATCAGGACCAGCCAAAAGCTATGTGCCTGGGAGTCTACTATTCCAAAAGCAGGAACAGCTCTTTCAGTGTCACAGCCTGTAAACTGACTGATTTTGATGTGTGACCTACCCTTCACCTGGGCTTCAGGATGGCCAAGGCAGCTGAGGATGCAGCCACTCTTCGTAGAGGAGAGGAGTCAACAGCTTGGCCTAGAAGTTCTGAAAACACAAGTCAAACTGTGCTTCCTTGAGCAAACTGAAAACGAACAGGAAGACACATCAAACCCATAACACGCTCAGCGAGGCAGAAGGGGCTGGGCAGAGGGCATGCAATGTAGAAGCCATGCTTTGCAGCTCTCTGGATCTTTCCAGCTCCAGCTCTGACTACTGACCATATATATACTGCTAGCTAAATTGGCCTAAAGCCTAAAGAGAAAGGCATTTAGAGGGTTCTCAAAGACACTGGGCTCACCCTCACTGGCTTGTTCTTTTTTCCAGAAAGGTTTTTGAAATCCAGAGATGTCAAAATAAAAGGAAAACCTCCCAGAGTAGGAAGGTTGGTGGAGCACAGTGCTCATTGGCTAAGCATAAGGGGAAACCATGAAATGTACCACTCTATCCCACTCTATCGGATTGAATCTTCACCTTAGTATTTTGGCTCTTTTTTTTTT
>JAQHUG010000005.1:6845070-6903609 GCA_028555095.1 Dicrostonyx torquatus
AAAGGATGCCTGATTATAACCTCAACCTCTGGTGGTTCATAGTTTGGAACATTATTTGAGTCATAGTTTTGTTGTTTGTTTGTTTGTTTTGTTTTGTTTTTTAGACTTGCAAATTGAATAGATTTGTCCTGGGACCCTGGTAAGTACAGCAACAGCAACATACCAACACATTCTCACTATTTCCCAAGTGGGTAAAGAAGATCAACAGATAGACTGATCGTGTAAATGCCACCAGCCTTCTGTAAGCAATCAGCAGAAGTCACCTGCTTTTAAGAGAGTGACAGATCATGACCAGGCAGAGAATAGTACAGTTGTCACTTCAAAATCAACTGCCCGTCCCCATGTGTCCCCCTGCCCTCACACACACTACAGGACCCAACTAAAATTGTGCTTGGTCAAGAAAAACTACCAAGTCAGCAAACAGGATAACAAGGTATTAGATGGGGCTGGAGAGAGGGCTCAGTGGTTAAGAGCACTGACTGGCCTTCCAGGGGGCGTGGGTTCAATCCTCAGTCACATGGTGACTCAACCATCTACAATGCCAGTTCCAAGAAACCTGACACCCTCTTCTGGCATCCATAGTTACTATACACACACATGATTCACAGACATACATGCCACAAAACATTCATACACATAAAATAAAAATTAAAAAGTGAAATCGAAAAAGATCAAAGCCACTAGAAAAATACAGAGTTGACCTTTCCTTATCCCCATAGGAAAAGGGTGGTTTTAGAATCCATTTCTTCCCAACTGTTACTGTTACCACTGCTTCTTGCTCTCCACTGCTCAGGGGCCCAATAAAGAGCGTCTGTCCCTTTTTTAGCCTACGGAGCTCTTGGCAATCTCCCAAACAGGTTAAAAGGCAAATGTAACAGGCAAGCCCAGGACATGCAGTTTCATCGAGTCCCCTTTCTCTGCACTCATCACCTGCCTTTTCCAGGAGAAAAAGATCAGGGAGGGGTTTTGCTGACACAACTCCCAGCTAGTGTTTGCAAGCAGAGGTGTGTGCACCAGGACCATGGAAGCATGTAGATTTCTACCCCAGGCTTGGCTGTTACAATCTTAGAAAACGTTGGCTTGCGTTTCTTGGGGCCAATTAATTTCCATGAGGTGAGCCTGTGCAAGAAGCGAATGCCCGTGTGTGTTTCCTAGTCACCAGCAACAAGGCTCTCTGTCCAGGTAGGGCTGCATGCAGTCTGCCTTAGCAAGGAGAAAGTCGCCCAAAGGGAGAGGTGACATTGATGACATGAGAGGATTACTAAATATTTTATTACTATTCATACATACCTATAATGGGTTTTGATAGAATCTACTTTTCTCTCATCCCCCATTCCTATCCCCCCAACCTCATGTGCTCTCTCTCTTTTTTTTTAATTTAATACTGAGTCCATTTAGTGTAACCTGCACATGAATGAGTGTGGGACCATCTACTGGAAACTGGGTCTCTGGTCAGGGCTGCATCCCTGAAGAAAACTGTCTTTCCTCAATAGTTACCAAATGCCAATGGCTCCTCAGATAAGATGGGACTTCATGGGTCTCTTACCCATGTATGCTGGAATTTTATGTGGCTTCATCTTGCATTGGTCCTAAGCATGCAGTCCTGGCCGCTATGAGTTCATGTGTGCAGCTGCACTGTCATGTCTGGCTGACATGGTTTCGCTGAAGACATCCACTCCCTCTGGCTCTTACATCCATGATGATCCCGTGGGGGGGGAGGTGTATGATATGGAGGTCCCATTGAGTGCTGAGCAGACCACAGTCTCTCCTTCTCTGCATGTTCACCAGCTGGGGGTCTCTGTAGTGATCACCACTTACTACAAAAGGAGGCTTCTCCGATAGGTTGAGAGACGCCCTAACCCTAATCTAGAGGTATAGTAAGGATATAGTTAGGGTGTAGTTTATTACTGTACTAGTTAGGGTTACCATTACTGTGATGAATGCCACAACAAAATGAAAGCTGGCTAATCTAGGGGTGTAGTAAGGATACATGCTTAGGGCGTACTTTTTTACTGTCCTACTTAGGGTTACCATTGCTGTGATGAAATGCCATGATCAGAGCATCTCGGGGAGGAAAGGGTTTATCTTACTTACATTTCCAGGTCACAGTCTATCACTGAAGGAAGTCAGGACAGGAACTCAAACAGGGCAGGAACCTGGCAGCAGGAGCTGATGCAGAAGCCATGAAGGGGTGCTGTTTACCAACGTATGCCTCATGACTTGCTCAATCTCCTTTCTTAAAGAACCCAGGACAACCAGCCTAGGGATGGCATCACCCGCAATGGGCTGGGTTCTCCCATATCAATCTCTAATTCAGAAAATTTTCTTATAGAGGTACTTTCTCAACTGAGGCTCCCTCCTCACTGATGACTCTACTTTATGTCAAATTGACATAAACCAGCCAGCACAATTACCATGTCCATTTGAAGAGTGCTGATACTAGGTTCTCCCATAGGGCTGAGGACCTCCCAGTCCTGGGCTTGGGTTCCAGGTGATACTTAAATGGGTTGAGGTGTAAAGACAGAATAGAGGAGGGAAACGGAAAGAGCACCAACACCGAAGACCTTCAAAAGACTATATAGAAAACCGATACTGTAGAATCATCCTAAACTATGTACATGAAGAGGTTTAAATGGCATTATCTTATAAGAGGGACACAACCCCTCACCCAGACATCATAGACCATCAAATAAAACGACCAGTACCAGGTGTGGGTTACCTCTTTTCAAGTTCTTGGTCAGTGGGGTTCCATAGACTCCCCCAAAACACTGCAGGCTATTTCCATAGTTCTTGGTCACCCCCTAGAACTTGATAGAAAGACCCCACTATTGCTGAAGCCACTGCCCCCTTGAGGGAAAGAATGTGGAGAAAGCAAGCTGGTCCTAACCCAGAAGTTTCATCCCCACTGGCTGACGTTCATAGTGATGAAAGGTTCTGTACCCGGGAGGGAGCGTCATCAACAATGGTACCCAGCTACAAACCCTGTGAGATTTAACAGTGACCAAAATGACAGGATATATCATGGTATAAATGTTTTGTGAATAGCTAATTGTATTTAAAGCCCACTCCACAAGACAGAACCCACACAATATGTTTAAGGACAATCTAGTCTGCTTGTGACATGGCATTTGAGTAGCTCAGGCAGCTGCACACTATTACCCACAAACCATCATGACTGGGTCATTCTCCAAAAGGGCAGCAGAAAGGAAGAGCCTCCATTCATCTGTGCCGCATGCCCCTGGATCTCAAAGCTGTTTTCGCAGTCGGTGCTAGCAGGAGGAAGATAAAGAGGCACCACAGTGGCTTCTTATCTCTGTGGCCTGGTGGAGAACTTTCTGGCTGATGCTCCCTGAAACTAAATCTAGCTTCCTTGGCTTATACTTATCTTCTTTTAGAATCTGCCTATCTCTTCCTAGGGTGGCAGCTCACGTGCCGTTCTTCTCACAGAATGTCTCAGGTATCTCTGCATCACCAAGCCTGTTTGCTTGGAGCTCTTGGCTGTTTGTATGTGAACACACACAGAGGCACGCACACACACACATGCATGTGAACACAGTGTACACACAGCTCTTTTCCCAGTTGTTTCACAAGGAGAGGCAGGAGGCTCAGACCATGTCAGCATGCTGTGCTGGTGTGTCAAGAAGCTGTTTCCCAGTGGAACCTGGACGAATGTGGACAAGTTACCAAGGAAACAATAACCTGTTAGCTCTGCTCGAGGAAAGTCAGCCAAAGGTATTAGTGCTGTCTTAAGGAGGTTGAGTTTGCAAAATTCAGTGGTCACTTAAAAAGGGAATATTTTTATTTCTTCAAGGCTGTGATCAAGCGCACTGAGCATTCTTACATACAAAACTTTAAGTTGATTTTTCTTCCATGAAAGGAACTTCACAAGATGGAATCAAAAGGGTCAGTCGGTCAGCAATGTAGTGATCTTTACTCCAATAGTAGGGGGAATTGGTGTAGAAGAAACTCAGGCATGACCTGGTGGTCAGCCTACGTGGTACACTGTGCTTCTAACTAAGAGGCATGGCACACCATGCTCCCGAGTATTCCCAGGAGTCAGAACACTGAATTCTGGAGTGGTGTGAGTAGCTTGTGGCTGGCCTGATCAGGAGTCTGCTCTCTCTATGTCTCCTCTCATGTGCTTTTTCTGCATAGGGTCTGTGGTGTGTGGGTGCTCATGTCTATGTGAGGCAATGTGCTAAGCCATCACAGTCAACAGGCTCCCAGTGGTTGCTCAGTGCAATAAAAGCTGACGCTGTTCCCTGAAACCTCCTCCAGAGAGGTTCTTCTCGGTGAATTTTAACAACCCACAGGCACTGCAGTCTTGTTGGGGGACAACTGCAACGGCACCCTGGGTGGAGCCCTCCTCCATTACCCCACCTTCTGCTAGAGCACCTACCACCTACCACTCCGAGAACCACTGAAACAAAGTGTTTGCCTGTACCTCCAAAGGGCCACTGACAGTCACTAAGGCCACCCCAGCAGCACGTTCACTGTTCACTTTCCCTCATAACATGAGGGGGGTGGATTGGTTCCTGAAGAGAGTGGTGAAGTGGAGAGCAGGTGCAAAGACAATGAATCCATCCTTTTTATGGCTTATTCTACTTGGTTTGCAGGTACAGGTTGGGCTCACATGGGCAGAAAGTGGCAAACACAATCCTAAGGTCCCTTGGAGAGGTGGGTATTTCATTCGCCAGTCCTCTGTTTTCAAAGTCTTTTTCTCAGACAGAGTGAATAATGGAAAAGGTGCTGACTCCAGTCCCAGGTGTCCTACTGGCTGGGGTGGGGGCGGGGTGACATGGCCTGAAGTAACTCTATATACTCCTTTTCTTGGGAGCTAGAAAGGTGAACTGAGTTCCACAGGCCAATGAAGAGGCTGACCTTAAACAGTAGCTGTGGTCTACAAGCCTCCTGGTTGGAGCAGTCCTTAAAAATGAAAGCTGTGCATTCACGAGGGCTCAGGGGTAGCCAGAACCATGCAGGGCCTGGCACAGGCAGCTGGATTAGAGGGCATTCAAAGCTGGTCCCTTTCCACACCTCCTTTCTTAGGGAGGTGTAAAGGTCACTGCAGCACCAGGAGGAACACAAACCAGCAGCTCTGAGAGACAAGTGACAGTCTGCGGCTCCAGAGGAGAGCTGCCCTTTCCGTGTGTTCGGTCACTGTGCAGGACATGGTGTTGAGCAGAGAGGGAAGAATCTAGAGAAGTGGGTCACAGGTCAGACAAGGGCAGAGCCCTGGGATGCAGCTCTTCCCAGAGAACACAATGAGACAGACATATGACATCCAGGGGCCCTGGGGACTTTCATGAGAATTCTTTCTGTGTGCCCATGAGTGGGGTAACTTCTGTGCAGGAAACATAAGGGAGTGGTCCTGGCCCCATGTCATGGTAACCTTCATTTCAAGCACTATTTTGTAACTCAGTGACTATCCCAATTCCGAACTTAGCAAGTTCTCCTGGTCCTACATCTCTAGCTTCTCCCTTAACTGACCTTTAACCTATAAATTATTTGGTGAGCACCTATCCTGTGCCAAGTCCTGAAGCAGGCACAGGAGACACGAAGTGAGCGGATTGTGTAGTCATGGAGAGAGAATCTAGGCTCTGCCACCGAGAGGAGCATGTTGTCTTAGTAACTGTTACTGGGCTGTAAGAGAAACCATGGCCAGGACAATTCATAGAAGAAGACACAGAATGGGGACTTGCTTGCAGCTTCAGAGGGTTGGTCCATTATCATCAGTGGGGCTTGGAGTGGCAGACAGGCACTGTCCTAGAGCAGAGGCCTAGAGCTTTACAGCCCAATCCACAGGCAGTAGGCAGAGAAAGAGACACTAGGCTTAACATGGGCTTTCAAAATCTCAAAGCCCACCCCCGTAATATACTTCCTCCAACAAAGCCACACCTCCTAATCTGTCCCAAATAGTTCTACTCACTGGGAGCTGCACTTTCAAACAGGAGTACCCGGTTCCCCAGGGACCAACTCTTCCTCAGCAAAGTAGGGAGGTAGCAATACTATTACCCAAGTGACTCTAGGATGTGGCCACTTGGAAGGTAGAATCGCTGCCCAAGTTGGCCTTAAAGGTGGAGCTACAAGTTCAAAATGATGATTTTTTTTTAAAAAAATTATTTATTATTTAATGTGTGTGTCTATGTGTGCATACATGCACATGGATGTGTGTGTGTGTGTGTGTGTGTGTGTACATGTGGAGGCCACAAAAGGACACCAGGGTCTTCTCTATAATTCTCCATCTATCCCTTGGGGGCAGGGTCTTTCCCTGAATCTGGAGTCGATGTTTCCTTTGCTGGACCTCATAGATTCTCCTGCCGCCACCCAACTCAGAGCTGGGGTTACAGGTATGTGCTGGACATCCAGTTTGTTTTTGGGCACTGGCTCTATGGTCCTCTTTACATGATTTCTTCTGTTTAGAACGGAAGACATCGCACACCTTGGCTCTGTCCCAGCACTGTGTTCAGGAAGTGCCCCTGTTCACAGACTCACAAGTGAACAGTCACCCAAGGATGGACTTGGGTCTCATCTGCATTTTCTTTTGAGTGTGGAATTACACTTTAAAGTTGGCAGTGAAATGAGCTAAAGAAACTGCTAGGAAATACATAAGGATGTGAACTGGGGAGATCCAGGGTTAGAATGGAGTACAGAGAAAGAATGCCTCTGCTCCCTCAACACGGAAGTTTGTAGACTGAAACCAAATTCCTGATGCTAAGATATTAGGAAGTAGGGTGCCTGGGAGGTGGTTGGGTCTGGAGAGCAGGACTGGACTAGTGGCTTTATTGTTTTAGAATTTTTTTACTTCATGTGTATGAGTGTTTTGCTGACATGTATATATGTGCATCACACGCAAGCCCTGTGCCCAGAGATGTCAGATGATCCTCTGGCATTAGAGTTATAGCTGGTCAGGAGCAGCCTGATGTGGGTAACGAACCCAAGTCCTCTGTGAGAACAGCAAGTGCTCTGAACCCCTGAGCTGTCTCTCCAGATTAGTGACTTCATAATCGAGCCTGGTGAGGTATCAGTGGTTCCTCCTGCCACATGAGGGCCAGGGAAAAGGAGAACCTCTAAAAACCAGGAAATGGTTCATACCAGGCATGGTACCTGCCATTATTTCTCTAGGAGTCTGAGAAATAAAAGTCTTTTGTTTAGAATTCATTCAGTTATCTGGCATTTTGTTATAGCAGCCAGGGAGACCAAGACAACCATGATATGATCTAGAACATCGCACATTTGAACATGTGTAGTCCTGAGCACCATGATATGATCTAGAACATTGCACATTTGAACATGTCTAGTCCTGAGCATCATGATATGATCTAGAACATTGCACATTTGAACATGTGTAGTCATGAGCACCATGATATGATCTATAACATTGCACATTCGAACATGTGTAGTCCTGAGCACTATGATCTAGAACATCAGACATTCAAACATGTGTAGTCTTGAGCACAATGATATGATCTAGAACATTGTGCATTCAAACATGTCTAGTCCTGAGCATCTCTGGGATGGCAGTTATTATTGTCATACCACTGTTCTTGGCTGAGAACCAGGCCTGTGTCTGTGACCTTCAGGGTACTGCACGACAGAGTTCAGCCTTCCAAGCTTCCAGGCTTGTACCTCTCACTGCCTTTTCCACCAGCCCAGGCTGCTCTATCCTCCACTTCCTTTAGAACAGCAGGACCTTTACCCTCCCTCCTCACCCAGAGGCCTGTGCTTCTGTAATCCCTTCTGCAAGAGCACTTTTCTCCACTCTTGCCCGTGTTAAGAGGCCAGCCTGTTCAGCTACATGGAAGTGACTTGCAGGAAGCCCTGTGTCTTAAGCTACACAGCACTTACCTGTGATTAGATCCCAACTGTATGTTTTAACAGACTTCAATATCTACAAGAGCAGACTACATCGCTCATATCACAGAACTCTAAACACACAGCATGGTGTCTACAGAAAGGTGCCCACATCTGTTTGTTGGATAAAGTCCTCATTACCAACTCCAATGGAGTAGCATATGGATTAATCCCCTTGAGCTTGCCATCACCAGTGCATATAGGCAGTGTTTTGAAGCAGTCCCTAACTTCAAGCCCTTTTACCATCCCCATACTCAGGGATGGTACCAGCCAACAAAAGGGATCTTGTTCCAGAGGCGAGGGCAACTCCACCACCTTGTCTCCATTTTAGGGTTTCTCATGGCCACATTATGCTAAGTCCTAGCTTCCCGTCCCATCAGGGCCAGCATTGCCCAATGGAGTTAGCCCCATGGCTCATCCAAAGTGTCATGGTTATGAAAGCATCAAAGGCAGGCAAGGTAGGCTGCTGGAAGTCCTCTTACCATCTGGTAATGGAGGTGGACCTGTGAGAAGCATCTCTCAAGAGAGAGCACTGGAAAGGAACTGAGGTCCCCAAATTAATTACCATCATCGCTTTTGTTCCTCTGTGCACAGAAAGCCTTGCCTCCACCCACCTTCTCCATGAAGAATACTGAAGACAGCATTAGCTTGAGGATATTCTATTTAGAACACAAGTCCATCTACAGACTTAAGTCCATCTAAAGGAACCTATTTTCTGGTCCACGAATCTGTAAACCCAGTGCTGAGAATGGGCTCTACTACGCTGTCGGGTGCCTATAAAGAACGTCTTTCATGGTTCACTGGTTGAATTCAACTGGTATGAGACACAAACTAAAAAACTACAAGTAGGGTTCCTGATGAGTTTAGCAAAGTAGTAGCAGGCAAAGTAGAATCATGAAATATAGGACAATGAAAGAATTTAAGGAAACTGAAACAGAAAGGTGCAAAAGTGGGAAACTTCAATCTTACAACTTTTGTTCATGGAGGGACCACATGTGTCGGGCCTACCTAATGGGGGCTAATCTGCCCCCATAACCTGTGTCCTCAGGATGGGCAATGAGCATTTTACAACTCTGGCGTGCTGCAGGGTACAAGCTTGTTTATTTCACGATAAGCAGAGGCAGATGCGCTAGCATGATCCACACCTGCATGTCATCAGCAAGACATGATCTCACAAGGAAATCACACCCAGTGATTATCTATTCAAAATGGCACACCCACCTCAGCCAATGTTTTCTCACACACTTAATTTTACAGCTACAAATTTGCCACTGGGTACCCTACTTAATAAACAGACACACAGAAACACCACCTAGAATCCTAACATTGGAGGCAGCATGCAGTGCTCTGAATGCCTTCATCAGACATGGAGGCAGGAAATGGGAGGGTGTCCTTAAGCGAACCTGTGCCCATTAAAATACCCGTCATCTCAGAGCCACAGATGTGGGTCCTGTGAACATCTGGGCACAGGCACATCCTAGAAAGTCAATCATAAAATATTCTTCATTTCCTGGATACAGCGGTTAGCTCAAAAGAAAAAAAAAGCAGCACAAATCACAAGGAACCTGTGCTGTAGAGTCAAAAGGCATCTATGAAGCCACCTTTAAGGGCCTGGGAGCCTAGAAGAAGAATGGGGTAACAATGTGGTAGACTTCTAGACCCTGAGGGCCACACCCAGAAAATGCCTCACCAAACTATGAGACTTACCGAGGAGCTTGAGATAGTTAAGCCTATCCTACCCAGCCTGTTTCAAGTAGCTTTGAAATATGGGCTTCTAAGAAATATGGGTACAAGGCAGGGCAACACATGGGTGCTATTCTATACTAGAAAATTTGCGTTTGTTCATAAAAAAACATCTTTGTAGATCTGGACACCTCTTTCTGCAGCAGATGGTGACTGCTACAAAGGCAAACAAGCAGTCAAACACACAGAAAGAAAACAAGTGAATGCAGGGTGTCTAACTCTAACTGATGCATCTACAGTGCAGCCTCTTGTCCTGAGGCTCAGGGAAAACCAAGAAGGAGGGAAAGATGATCAGAGTGAGGACCAGAGTAGGTGTGGGAAGACAGAATCTTCTGTATGTGACAGGGAAGCCAAACCATGAAGCCTCAACTCTGGTCACCTAGACAAGAGCTGTATAATGACAACACCAGTTGACACAATGGCAGAAATTTATAAAACCCTACCCCTTGGCTGCCAAGAAAGGGAGAATCTATTTTCTCCAGAAATGAGCCTCCGGTAGGTGACTCAGTCCATCCAAAGTCATCCCTAAACACAAATGCATACATAGAACATGAAATTTAACTCAGTAGGCTGTGTGTGTGTGTATGTCATGCAACGTGTGTTGCATGACAGTAACCCCTGAAGAAGTCATGAATTTAAGAAGGAAGCTTTGGAGGAATTGAAGAGGGAGAGAGTGGAGAAATGATGTAAAGACAACACTCCTGCATGACATTCTCAAGAAACAGAGAATTTAAATAGAAACAAGTGTATCTTTACAAATCTGCCCTGCAATGTAATGCATGCCTCACCATGTGGTGTCTGCCTTATGTCCCCTGCTTCAAGGGACTGAAGATCCCATGCCATTACTCCATTTCTTATATGAGGTGCTTTTACTCTCTACTGCTCCTATCATCCAGTTTCATGAAGGAAAATGTAGGAAGGAGGACGTGGGCTTGAACTGCAAAACTGTACTCAGGGGAGACCCCAAGATCAGGCCCATCTGCATCCTATGCACAGATAGACGGTAGCCCTGTTTCTGTTTCTCTTAAAAGCCAGACTTTCAGTGTAACCAGAAGCTGGCTGGGTAGAACTCTGTCTGGGCTGTAAGATCCCAGGGTTTAATTAATTAATTCAGTATCTCTGTGTGTAAGTGACGTGTGCATCCAGGAATACTTTTCGGAAAAAGCGCAAAGGAGCAATTGGTGTGGGCACAGAAAGGAAGGACTACCAGGGACCAGATCAATTGCTTGATAAAGTCCAAGTACTAGAAGAAAGGGGTCCAGGGTTCCATGTGATGGGACCTCAGGGGCCAGGAGAACAATGACTCCCCATTGGGGCTTGTCCCTAGGTGACTCACATCTCCAGCAGCTGCTGGAGCACAAGGCAGGGAATCTGCAGACAGATGAAAATCTGCCCTTTATTGGTCATGTGCAATTGGGACAATTATTTATGCAACCCGAGTAGTGGCTTTAGTCACCTGGGGGATACAATGCTGAGACCCATCCAAGTAAAGTTCTTCTGACACACAGTAAGCAGTCAGCCACACCCTTCTCCTCTTCTTCAGTGGTATATATTTGGCACAAGCTCCATGTAAACAAATTGTACGCCTTTGCCAAAAACAGGCCGGGGTGGAGTCTTCATTTATCAAGTAAGTGACTGACTTAGAAGACGGTGAACTCGAACTTAGCTTTGATGGTTCCATTGCCAGCAGAGGAATACCACCTAGTTCTTGGGCTTGAGCTCTGCCCATGAAGATCTCTGAGTTTAAAATGCACGTGGTCCCTCACAGAAGGGACAAGCCACAGCAGTGCAGTTTCCTAGTAATGAAGGTGGTCTCAACGACCCAATGATAACTCAAAATGCCTTGATGGGTGAAGCATCAGAAAGCCAGGCAGGTGCCCGGAAGCCTGGCGCCTTCCATGTGCTCATGTGCCTTCCAAGCCTCCACAGCTATGTATGTGTATAATCAACCGGTTCAAAGCCCCTGTAGAAGAGGCAGTGCTTTGTTGTAAGACAAAACTGAGATGAAATAACCCCATCCTTTCAAATATCCTCTGAGAGTTTGGTATTTGAGGCACATCCTGTGATGTGTTTCTCTCTGACCTCAAACACTTTGATTCTTTTTTTCAAGTTCACATAAAAGAGAGAGAGCCCTGAGATGTGTCTACTGTACCAAGAGCCTCAACGGCATCTAAATTCTTGGCTGGCGCAGAGAATTAGTTGTTATTCCAGATAAGGAGGAAACAGAGATGAAGGGCCATTACATGAGAGAGGCCCAGCCCTCTGGGAAGTTGGGCCGTCTCGCTCCTTACTTAAAAATAGATGAGTACCCACCACCACTCCCCAAGGCTTTGAGGGTCCACTTAGACAGTGCAAGTCCCATTCTGACACTGTCTCCCCATTCACAACACACCATCAGAATCAGAGAATGTGGCTTGTCTAGAAGGCCCCAAACAAATGCTTCAATTTTCTATTTCCCAAATAAAAATCAATGGCAAGAGAGAGAAAAAAATCAATGTTCAGCCCTCCGTGAGGAGAACCCACCTCCTCCATCTCCACAAGCAGCTGATCAGAACCAGTGATCCCCAGTAGCAGAGAAACCATGGCAGCAGAGCCCTCTGCAGGCTCCATCCCTTGACAATATTCGCCTAAGGATACTTCAGAGAGGATTGTAAAATAAATAAATAAATAAATAATAAGACATTGTTTTAAACATTCCCTTCCATTGCTAGCAGGCTCAGTTACGAATGGGACTCTGGTTTCCCGGGATGGAGTCTGATGTCTCTGTTTCCCAAAGGATCTGCCTTGTGTCCATGAGTTCTAGGATGCTCAGCCATTCACCTATATTCTCATATTCTCCTCTTCCCCAGATAACTGTGTGTTTCCTGTTACCCCAGACAGTGAGTCTGTGTCCCTTATAACTGACCTAGAAGGGAGGAAGTGGAGATGGCACACTTCATATTTATTTGAGTCTGATCATTTTTGGTATTCAATTATTTTTTGATTATTTGGTGTACTAGTAGCTTACTTGTGTTTATTGCTGAGTAGTATCAATTATAATGGTTAGGGCACAATTGGCTGATCAGCTCACCTTGAGTTCATGTATGTGTGTGTGTGTGTGTGTGCACACGCACCCATGTGTGTGCATGTGTATGTGTGGTGTGAGTCTAAATGAAGCTGATATAAATACACATGATAGAACTTTTGCATGTGTATATATGTAAAGCAAATCCTCTGAAACATTCCCTCCCAGCATGATTGGACTTTTTTAAAAAAAAAATGTAAGAGTACCTACAGAACATCAGACATCTTCAATTTGGGTAAAATCTATTTGCTATTTCACAATTGATCAAAGTCTTGATCAAACCCAAGGACAGAAATCTCACATCGTTTTCTTCTGAAAGTTTTATAGACTTAGGATGTGTGTTTATAGATGTGACCCATCTCTCAAGTGAAATTTTATACATCATGGTATGCAATCACTAAAATTTTAAGCATGGTTTATAGTACCCTAAAGTACCCATGTATAAGTATCAACACTAAATTTTGTATATTATATGGACCACTTGCTAAATTAGTTTGGACAAAAACAAGTCAATAAGCAAAACAGAAGTTGAAGGGATGCTCAGCCGCTAAGAGCACTGGCTGCTCTTCCACAAGACGGCTTTGTTCCCAGTACCCTCATGGCAGCTCATAAACACCTATGACTTCAGCTCCAAGGGATCCAATGCCCTTTTCTGATCTCTGAGGCCATCAGGCACACGTGTGCTACTCACACATACATGTAGGCAAAATACTAATATGCATAAAATAAATAAATATTAACGGAGACAAGAAAAACTAGAAACTAGACAGAACTTAATGAAATACTTTAATTACTGCATTTAAACAATGTGGCCTTTACCTACTTATTTTTTAAATTTTAAAATATGTTCTATAGTAAGTGTTAACGATCACACCGAAGGCAGAGAATTTTTAAGTCATCAACAACAAGTCGTTCTGACCACATCCTCCACTCTGCAGTTCACCAGTGATCCCATGGAGACTGTGAAGCAAGAGCATATGGCCACCAATCTACCTCCTCCCACACCGCCAGCACTGCCTACCAGCAGGAAGGAGTGAAAGAATTTCCACAGGAGTTCTCTAAGAAGGATGTGAATGCAGCAGGAGCCTCCGGATGAAATCCCCAGAAGCCTCCTCCTCAAAGAGTTGGAGGAGACGCCAGCCCTGAAACATGGTGGCCACAGTCCTGTGTTCCCAGGAGTTGCTCTATCCACTTGAGCTCCACCTCCAGGCCACAGCCTTCCCTCGCTGGGGCATTCCCCAGTCTTGCCCCCAATCCACTTGCAAATCAGTGTACACCGGTGAGGGGGGTGTCCTCATCAGCTGAGGCCTCCCGGCTCACTCCTGGTCTGTTAGCAGCTTCTCAAAGTCTAGAGACAACATTTTCCCTTTGAGCTGCGAGAGGCCAGCTTGGCTAACAGGATTCTCTACGGATATTTTACAGAATGAAAGAGCAGTTCTCAGATAGATGAACAAATAGAGTTGTCAGTGTGCTGTCTCTACTCTGGGGGACCCCTGAAGTTTAATGTGGAAGGGCAGATGCTTCATCCGGGAAGGCATCCAAGACCCTCCAAGAAGATACACACATGGCTACTATCGAGGGCTGAGAAATCCCACTTCTGAGAAGGATATTTGGGGATACAGCCACAGCCACCACACCACAGGTCTCCTTGGGCCAGATCACCTCCCTTCCTGCTGAGGAAGAGGGTGTACCATCTTAGCCAAAGCACATTCTTGAGCTATTTTTCTAGCAATGAATAAACCCTATGATCAGAAATGCAGTCATTGTCTTTGTCTTCCCTGTTGTAAAGCAGAAATGTCACCATAGCCCTTGAGATCCGGTCCAAAGGCTCCAAGGCAGCAGACTGAGAAAGGGAAGTTGCTTCTTTCTCAGGAACATATGCAGTTGGGAGGGAGAGTTTTGGCTGAGCTTCTAGGATTACTCAGAGAACAACTAATACAATTGTTTCATTGATGGTCAGACTAGCTAGCATTGTTGGCCATTAAACCATCATTGCACAGCATCACCTATACTGAACTTTCACACAAAATACACTGTGTCTTCACATTAAATCCATTTAACAGATGAAGAAATAAAATTTAGACTTAAACTTATTGATCAAATTTACATAGGCTCGGAGGAATTGAACCCACTTCCGTCTCCTTCCTAAATCCATACCCAAAGCTATTATCTGCTTATGGATGTAGGATCTGGGTGGGGTCTATACTTGCCACTTAAGCTGAGAATGAGGCTCAGAAGTGTGGTGTGCCCAGGATAATGCCATGTGTACTTGGATATGTATGAAAACCAAGGAGATGACTGCCTTGATTTCAAACGCATTTGAATTTAAGACTAAAAATCTCTTATTTAGTATTTCATCAAAGTTTAGGGGAAAGCATGCAAAGGATGCCCTGAAATATACATTCACATGCACACATGCATATGTGTGCACACATATACAGGAGACCAGTGGTTGAACCACTTTGGACATCATCCCTAATTGGGGGCATTCTCTTCCTTGCCAGTAACGAAGGCAGAAATCATGTGATGGGAGCACTGGAGTGGTTTTCTTGGAGTATAGGTACCTAAAACGGGGCTTCAAATGAGAACAATGAAATTATTCTTACCCCCCACTCAGTAATGACTTTCATATTTTAATTGCAGACAAAATCCCAGCACAGAGAAGAGGAGATGGGCACAAGCCATGCCCCAAGCAAGAAGCTATTTGTCATTGATAGCTGCTGGGAGAGATAAATCAGCTTTCTTCAATGGAGAAACTGCAAAGGTATATCAACTACACTCCAGGGCAGGCTCCACACTCAGGAGTAGTTAGCAAACACAAAACAGACTCGAGACTTATTTTTTTGTCTGTGCTACTTTTGTTTTTTTGTGTACTTTTTCCTTTGGTTGTTGTTGTTTAAGGGCATGAAGTTGGGTGGGTAAGGAGGTGAGAGTGGATGTGGGAGAATTTGGGGTAGGGGAAAATATTATCAAAATATAGTATATGAAATTCTAAAACACATAAGTAAATATTACATTAACTGAAAAAAAAATTAAATATGTATATGCAAATTACCGATGCCTCTTACTGCTTCAGCTCTTTCATTTGCAGAATAGAGACCAAAAAAAATTATCTGATTTAAAAACTGCCCAGAGGAACTGAAGGCAATTGCTGAACACCACTCCTGGGGTCCAGGGCAGGACCCATTTGACTCCCAGGAAGAAGCGCCAGCCTAGAAAACAGCCAGGTACATCTCAGTGCTTCGCACTTGCAACAACACTGAACACAGTCCCCAGCCAAGGATCCCAGTGGCCACGTCTGTGGCATCAGACCTCAGACTAGAGAAGACAGAGGCCGCGCATTGCTCTGATGAGAAGCTCTGTTTTGCTGCTAGGGGAGGGGTGCTACCCCCCAGCAAAACCCAGAGGAAGTCACTCAGAAGGGAAAGGACCATCACAGCATATCCCAGGAGGATGAGCCAAAGGGGCCAGTGTGAATGGCTAGTGTCAACACCTGGAGAGGGAAAGCACCCATTCTGCAGACTCCCCGGGTATCACACTGAAGCTTATAAAGCCAGCACTGTGAGAGGTTCCCGTTTCTGAAAGGCTGCTGAGACTGTCAGTGGCAACCAAAACAATGAAGGGCCACCCCCTGCCTTCTTGACTGTAACCTTCCTGGGCACCAGGGTCACTCAAGGAAGAGGACGACCCCCAAGTTCTTCTGTTAAGATGCGGGCTCAGAGTCAAAATAAAGAAGGTTTTTTTTGTTGTTTTTTGTTTTGTTTGTTTTTTAAGTTAAGATTCCCACTCTTAGAGCTGGAGAAATGGTTCATCATTTAAGAGCACTGACAGCTCTTCCGAAGGACCTGGGTTCAATTCTTAGCACTTACATTTATAACTCCAGTTCCAAGAGATATAATGCCTTCTTCTGACCTCTGTGGGCACCAGGCACACACGATAAGCAGACAAAAAAAAAAACCCACAAACACTAAAAGAACAACAACAATAATGATAATAATAATCATCATATTTTTTTAAAGATTATTGGTTTTGGCAAACCTGTGCTTGCCATCTGATCTCAGCACCTGAGTACAGGCACCTGATAGCATTTAAAGGGTGGCAAACACACTGCTCTCCTTCTGTCCACCCCGCTCCCAGGCACAGCTTGGATGCTTCAGACCCACCAGTCACAGAGCACCCCGAACTTCTAGCCATTCCCTCCCCCCACTCACCTGGGCAGCAGGTGCTTGCGGCTGACGCACAGGGCTGTCTGGTAGTCTTGGGTCACACACACTTTGTGGGGACTGCACTTCACCTTCAGGCAAGGGTCCTTGGATGGGTCCAGGGCTGAGATTAAAAACAAGGAGAGTGGGGTTAGCACCTCCAGGGAAATTTAATTTCCGTCACCACTCACATAGACAAGTGGGAAATAGCCCAGTTGTGCCGATCTGTGCTGCGTGTGTTTTCCGAGGCTGGTGGGGACTGCAAGAAAACCCAAGCCAGGCGGAGCTGTGCATCTGTCACCCAGGGCTCTCAAGCACCCAGAGAGTAGCCCATTCGTGTTCTGGGCCCTTTTCAGTGCTGTGATTTTAAGCAGGAATTACTGTTTAAAATATCCCTCACAATTGTACATAATCCAGGGACCAAGCGATACCAAGACTGTCCCTCTTTGGTTATTGTTGGCTTGTGTGACTTCTTCCATGCTTAAATGTAGCTATTTCCAATTACACACACCCAAACCCTTGCTGACGTTGTTTGCTCCTGTTCAATAAATATGAACTTCAAACATGAAGAGTTTATTTTAATTTTTTCGAAAACTTCAGAACGGCAAGACATTTGTACAACACCAAGCTCAGATGTAAGTGGGAGTGAGGAAAAGCCTACACATAAATATTGATTGTGCAAGGCAGAATTAGATAAGGGCCGTGATGGGCATAGAGAATGATAACAGAGCTGGAGAGAAAAATAGAGATCAATTTCTAGGGCAAGGATTAGTGAAGCATTAATATTTGAATTGAATCTTGAAGGATGGGCAGGAGTTTTGCAAAGCAAAGATGGAAAAGACAAGCTGGGCAGGAAGAGCGAGCCGTGTGAGCAAACGTGGGGCGGCGTGTCTGGGCAATCACGAGACAGTCAATCTCCTCGCTGGAGTTGTGGGTCTGAATAATGAGGGGAAAAGTTGTTCCAAACACATAACTCCAGAAAGAATTCCCAAAGGCACAAGGTCATATGCAGCAGCATTTTCTAGACGAGGCTGAGCAGCAGGCCCCTGGCTAATCAGCACTCTGCTTGCTGAGGTACATGTGCTCATCATGGGTACAGAGGAGGCCCCAGGGGATTCTCTGCAAAACAAAAGCGAGTGTGCCATCTCCCAGCTTCCAGGCTGAAAGCCTATTAGGCAGTAAATCTTTCATAACTGCTCTCCAAGCCAGGGGAGGGATGCTCCCCACACCACCCTCACACAAACATTTGTCTAAACAGATCAGCATTCCAAGCAGGAACTGTAAAACTGTCTGCTGCACCAATGAGGCTCCGGCTACCACACAGAAAGTCACAGTTCTTCCTGCCACCATCTCAGGGTGGCTCCTCCCTGCGGCAGGGGTAGCAGCTATGAACAAGCAGGGAGCAGGGAGCATTCTTTTATCAGTCACAGCAGCAGCAAGGCTCCCATTCCCACCCCAGTGGAGTCACCCGGTAGAGTCCATTTCCCAAGGGTTATGCTCTGAGGCTTGGAGCTTAACAGAGAAATAGGCTCCAATAGGCGAGGCTGGTTTGAGCCCCAGAGACAGGGCTTGCTCCTGAGCCTTAAACTGAGAGCAGCCTCTGGGAGGCAGGCAGCAGAGAAGGCTAAGCCTGCCCCCGGAGTCCTCTACAACTGAGCCTTCTAGAAATTTGCAGGCAGGAGCTTCTTGGTCCTGTGTAGAAACTGCTGGTTTTCTGAAGATGAAGTTAGAAGGTTGAAGTGGTCTCTGTGTGTTATACCTTGGGGTTCAGGGCAGCCAACTTCAACTGCTCTCTAAGATGCCTTCAGAACTAAGGCATCCAGTAAAGATTAACATGTGACCACCCGTGAGGACTATGACACTCCTTCCTTGTCTCTTCTCTCACCTCCGTTCAACACTTAGGATCTCAGGAAACCTGGAGACTAGACCACCAGCAACCTCACCACAGCAGCCAGTTCAGGCATTTCCCTCAGTAGCTGCCAATGCTGCGGAGCCTTGGAATTTCTGCCCCAGTGGCTTTCAGAGATGGTGAATCTCAGGCTGGCCTCCTTGATGGGTGCCGAACTCTGCAACACTATCTGATGTTTGTGACAGACGTTGGAGTAGATTTGGATTCTTTTGCTTCTGCAGCTGACTTCCCACGAAAGTTTTATGTCCACACTGCCACCCAGGTGGACAGAACAAAGCAACTGTGCAAGGAAGGAAAGGGTACAGACCTCAGCTCCAGTGCTTCTGGGACTGCATTCTGGTTTGGCTGCCTTCCAACCAATCTATGCCTCCATTTTTTCTTCTGCAAAATTGCGATACTAGCAGTTCCTTTCTGGATGGTTAGGGCTTGTTAGCTACCATTGGTTAATACACGCAGGTGTCTTTACATCTAGGATGGTAAGCACAAGCCATACATGTGTTGGGTTTGAAGGTTTGTATTTTGTTCTCAGAGTGGGTAACAAGGCTTCATAATTACAGGAACAATCGCTGGCACTCAGTCGAGTATGTCTGACATGTAGGCGGTGCACTAAGCCCTCAAATTGGACTAGCTCATTACCCTGGTTTGTTTTCTGGTGCTGTAATAAATAAGACCAACAACAACTTAGGGAGGATGAAAGGGCTTATTTGGGCTTAAATCTCCCCAATTACAGTCCACCACTGTGGGAAGTTGGGGCAGGAACTCAAGGAGGAGCAGAGACAGGAAACAAAGAGGAGGGCCATTCACAGGCCGGCTTCCAACAGCTTTGTGTTCAACCACTACTCTTAAACAATGTGGGACCACCTGTGGGGGGCACCGCCCACTGTGGGATAGTCTCTCTTTCACGGATTCAAGATCCAGAGCCGCACAAACAGGCCCACAAGTCAGTCTGATGGAGTCTCCATCGAGGGTCTCTTTTCCCAGATGTTTCTGGTCAGTTCGCTCTAGCTGGTTACCTCTCTCACTTAGCCCTCATGGTAATCAGAGATGGGGCCCTGTACAAAATGTACATCGCACTTAAATTGATCTTAAAGAGAGTGGCAGGTGAGAGGTGCAGTGGAAATTTGCATACTGCTCTATCAACCCAAACTCTGCGCTATTGTTCTGGTAGTGCATCTAGAAAGCAGATTGACAAGCCCAGACTCAAAGTGGGCAGCCCACCACACCATTTTCTGGATGCCTTCTGGGCTGTAAAGAGTAAAAGGTATGTCCATGGGCCTGGTGCTGTGAGGCCATAGCACACTGCTAGTGTGTCCCTCAGGACCAAGTCACACAGTCACCAGCCCCAAAACTCAACCAGAAGGTGCCACTGAGCTGCTGGCTCTGCCTACTAGCTCTAGACATGGTGACACCCATCACCCACCTCCTAGAAGAGGCACTTGACCCATGTCCATTCAATTCCCTGTATTCTCATAATCTGCCACCCTACTATTAGGATAACTACGGTAGATAATCCTCACCATCTGAAAAGCCAGACATCCTTAATAAGCAAAACATCCACCCCGAATGCAAGTATTTTAACCAACAGTCAACCAGATCTGAGGGTGCTACCTGAAACCCCAGCTACTTGAGAGAATCGTAAGTAGTCCAAGGCCTTCCTGGGTAACTACCTGTAACCCCATTTCAAAATAAAAAGGGAGTTTGGGGTAGAGCCTTGCCTAGCAGTCGTGAGATCCTATACTGAATCCTTAGTATCACACGAGCAAACGGGAGCCATCTACTACCTAACTCCGTGCACATATTAACGATCTGCACAGAGACGTCGGATAGGCTCAACGGTAATTACGAGGGTCTGAGCACTTCAAACATGTCTGTGAATTGTTTGCAGTAGATGAACTTCACAGCACAGCGGAACACTCACAAATCAAGGGGTCAGCCTCCGCTTCATCACCGGCACAGAGTCCAGGTCTACTGTGCACTGGTCTCTGTGAGCACTGTATACACATGGTGCATAGACAGACAACCAGGCAAAGACACCCATGCACATAAAATAAAAATAAACTTTTAGAAAACAGTGATGTTTAAAACCAATAACTAGTATAGGTATCTTTTAAAAAAAAGAATCAGTATTTGAGAATCCCTTCCACTAGGTGGGGAAACTGCTCCTGTGGGGAGGGAAGGAGGAAGGACAGAGATGTCAGGGACAGCCCTGTGCAGGTGTGGAGCCTTGCTGTCAAGGCACTGAGGATTTCTTGGTGGCTCTCTCCAAGGCGTACTCTCTGTGTACACGCTTGGTGACAGAAAGCAGCCACCCTCCAGAGACAACAAAACCCAGTGTCCCTGCTACAGTGTCACAACACCTTCAGAACCAGCGAGGTCACAGCGAGGGCACAGCAGGGACTCTCTCCCACCCACCTTCCAGCAGAAACTAGCCCAGAGTCAACTGGTATAGAACACATATCCAGTTTATTTTTCAAAATAACTTTTACAAATCTTTCTTCAAGGAAAAAAATAAGAACGAATTAATTTATAGGTAGATTTGTTGAGCTGAAGCACATTGAATTCTAAAGCCAGTTAATTACAAGCTTCATGTAGGTTTTTTTTTTTTAATTAATGTTATTTTTTAAGCCCATTGCTTGGTCTCAATTAAGGTGGTGATATTTTAATTATCGTAATTGTTTCTGAACTTGTTTTTGAGTTCAGTGAGTTATTTTTTAATTAGCCACATTGATTTTAAAAATCAGGATCAAGCCTTATCACTGTCCTTGGGCACATCCTACTGATTAACTGACAAAGGGTCAGGGTCAAAATACCTGTTATAGAAATTCTGCAGCTACTCCCTAGAGGGTGAGAAGAGAGGGGGTTATTTTGAAATTTGACACAGAAGATTCCCCTGGCCTCCCGGGCAAGCTCACATGCCTGTCTGTGTCTACTCAGCCAAAATCAGCAGTCTTTTATTCCACACGAAGCATCTTTTGGGCAGGCCATAGACCAGCATCTCTCTGCTAGGAGCTCATAACTCAGTAGAAGTCAATGGGTCATCTGAGCACCTTGCAGAGAGCAGGTGAGCTCCCTTGGAGAGACTGGCACACATGGAAAAGTGGGTTTAAGTGAGGCACTAGGACAGGGAGAATGTTACAGGGAAGAGGAGACTCTTTCCAGGGACAGGAGAAGTCTGGTCTGTTTGGGATTGCAGCAGGTTGGGTAGGGGTGACTAGTGCTCCATCATCCTACAGAGAGGGTGATGACACAGTCATGGAGGGCCTTGGAAGCCATGGGGAGCCACAGCTCCAAGTTCCAGAACAACTGTCAACGTCGTAGGTCCTGGTGACCCTTAAAATGCCCTTCTATGCTTAAGTGGGTACAGGAGCAGGAGGAGGGAGCCTAGTGCACATTTTGTGTGTGGAAAGGCACCAAGCAAGCACAGACAGGCTTCACAGAAGTGAATTTTCTTCTCCATTAAGACAGAGGAGTGCTTTTGGCTCTCGGAACACCCTTTCTTCCATCACTGAACCTCCTTACTTCCTCTCCCTAGCTGCACAGGATTCTGGGAAGCAACGGCAACCATCTGAGACCAGGAAGCCAATGCGTTCTCATAAAGCTGTGTGAACTGTGACCCACTCTGCTGACTCATGGAATCTCACTCATGCAGAGGTCACTCAATTTACAAACTATGTACAAATTAGTGATGGCCCATGCTCTTGCCTTTGCTTTTAAGATTGGCCTCTGCCCAGGATGTCCATGGCCCATAGTCGACTGAAGAGCAGCCAGGCCCGGTGATTCATTAGGAGGGACTTCACAGATGATTGACAAAGAAATTACTCCAAACTGTGAAAACCTCCTCAAGCTAGGATCCTGGACATTTATTATAGCTTGTCTGTCCCCATGGTAACTGGTGTGTGCACCACGCCTCCCCCTCTCCGGAGGCACTTGCTTACTAGCTGACAACAGAGCCTCCTAGAATACAAATTGTGCTCATTGGATCTCACTGGAAGCAGGGAGGGAGGGCAGGTTGGAAGCCTCCTTCATTACTCTCAGCTTTCACATTCAAGGGCTTCCCAAGTTCTTTGAGGCCGAAAAAAGGGACTTATTGGCCAGTGGCTAGGTAGCACACACAGTTAATTTCAGAGAGACAGGTTGAGCCTGTGTGCCCAAAGGCCACAGAGGAGGGCATAGGACAGATAATGGCACCGAGGCAGAGGACAAAAGATGCAACTGATCAAAGAGTGGTGTTCCTTTCTTTCCCCTGAGTCCAGGGTCTGAAGATTCTCTGCTCCAAAGTGAAAAGCACCTTCCTAGGTACTAAGGGTGTGAACACAGGACTAGAGACAATTGCTGAAAGATAGCTGGAAGGATGTAGAGCACCACCACCAAGACCAGCATGGTCATTAGAAGACAAAGCATTGAGAGACACGTGCTTGAGCGGCTGAAGAAATGTGTGTCAGCGGGCACAGAATTGTTTCAGCCAGGCCAGCTAGTCCCCTTTCCAAGGCTCTCACATCAACCTCCCCCTTCTTCCAGCATGCTCCAGAAAGGGGAAGGGAGAACCATTCCTCAGTGATTCTGACAAGAAACTGATTTCCCTGTAAGTGGGGTCACAGAAGGGCAGAGGGGGTCAGAACCCAATGAGGCAGCAGCAAAGTTGGGTCTAAGTGGAGAGAAAGGGGAGGAGAATCCTTATAAGATCTCAGCTAGTCAGGGGGCTGGTGACGTCAAGAATGACATGGATGGACCTATAGGATAACATACAATCACACACTCTAGCCCAGCAACGAGGAAACCCATGCAGAAACCAGTTTGTTTTTAACTGATCAACCGGTGATGGACCCAGAGACATTGAGTAGCCTGTGGTCACACAGTCAGTGATTCTCAGAGTCACCAGAACACCAGCAAAATGTCCCATGATGGGGACACATGGTAAACACAACACCAAGCAGTCACATGCCAAGACTGATGCTGAGTATGATACCACCTACCTATAATGTCAGCACTGGGGGGGAAGGACCAGGAGCAGAGGTGATCCTTGGCTATGTAGTAAGTTCAAGGCCAGCCTGGGCTACATAAGCCCTTGTCACAACAAACAAAAACAAGCCAAGTTTTAGGGTTTGAATAATCTTGTGTTGCTGTTACAAGCTTTTCTTTTATAAATCGTGGGTTCTTCCCAGTGTGGTCATGCTGCCCAGTGAATGAGCTGGGGGAGCCTTATCCATGCTGCTGCTGAGCAGCCTTCAACCCACGGTACAGATGGAGAAAGACACCAAGCCTGGCAGCGTGAACAAGAGGACCTGAGAAAGGCTAGACCTCTAAGGGGAGGAATAGGACTCCATCCACAGAGAAGTCACCACCTCTCTTACCTCAGGATGGCCAGAATTTAATTAAAATGTTTTACTAGTAAAAACACTTGGGCCCTTTTCACTATAGTTGACTATATATATAAATTATTCATAAGACATGAATGGAAAAAGGAAAGAGAATTACTTAAAATACAAAAGAACCAGTTCATAACCTAGAGGATCAGGGGAGATAATAAACACAAGAAAAAAAATCAAATATTTGCAGGGAAAAAAAAGGGTACGCTTAAAAGATCATGTTGCTCCAAGAGTCTACCTTTTGTATCTGTGCATCATTCAAATGCAATCGGAAAGCCCGCAAAACATGGAGCCTTCCTAGAAGCAAAGACATGCACAGAGCTAGTGATTCTCATGCTGCTCACCCCACCTCATCAACCTCCTTGGTCATGGACCACAACTAATGTTTTGTGAACCTAAAAGGTACAGGCTGTAGGTTTTGGAGTAGAGAGATTTGAGACAGGGGTGTGCCGTGCCACCTGCCTGCATGCGATCTGGGTCTTGGTAGTTCCTTGTTTTAAGAGCAGGTGCAGAGAAGCAGGACCCCTTCTCTGAGGTCAGGGAGGGGGAGTTAAAAGGATACAGGGAAGAGACCTGGCACAAGCTGATGCGGAGTCAGCTGCCCATCCCCGTCACTCTCACCACTTCCTGTCCACTTCCTCCCAAGGCACAGAGAGCAGCAGACACTTCAGAGGCCCAAAGCCCTGGGGCGATTCTGTTTGGCCTTCCTAGTCTCCATTCTACACTCGTTTCTACATAAAGAAGCATTAAAACTCCTTTTTGAGCACCAAGTTCAAGTGTTCAAAGACCTTGCCCAGAAACCTTATGTAAGTAACCAGAACCACAGATGGTTGATGCCAGCTTGTGAAGCACACCATTCGGTTCCCACATCTCAGGAATAGGTAGTGCCCCCTCCCCAAAGAGGCTGAGAATTAAGAAAAAAAATCATTTCTCTAAGTCCTGTGCACTAGGATCATACAACAAAGCCATACACAAGAAACTGTACTGCCACACCCCATAGTGGAGTGTGTACTGTATTCGTGCTTAAGAACAGTGTTGCGAGCTTTGAAACGTTCGTGCTGGAGAGAAGGGAAGCTGGAGAGTTGAGACATCCTCAAGGTTTACATCCAGGCACTACTGGAAAATGGTGAAGAAGAAAAAGAGCCTGGTTAAGGAAAGCAGAATTAGGAAAACACCATTAACATAGGCAGACAAAGGCTTGATCTAAGGTGGTTGTAAATGGGGCACGTTGGGAACACTGAGATAGGCAGAACACAGCAAGGCAAGCCGGGTAGGGGATGTCATTGCTCTTCAGTCTTCAGTCAGAACCACCCACCTGCCTTCCCGATACATCTGTCCTGCTCTGCTGAACTCATCAGGGACAGGGATTAAATGGCACCAGGAAAGTGAGGTGAGCCTACCTCAGAATGGAGGTAAGGGTGCTCCCAGTGACAACCCAGAGCTCCTCTGACGACATGTGACATCTTATGAAGCAGAAAATCAGTGCAGAGCTCTACTAGGGCACAAGTAACCCATTCTCTGGCCACCTTCCTGATGAAATCTCAAAACCAGCTAAAGAAGGAGGAGTCCCATTCTGTATGCTGCCTCATGCCTCCGTTTCTTGTTTCCCACAATGCAGTCTAAGCCTGTCCCTCAGACTGCTTGGCAGGCCATGGAGAATGCAGACCTCTGGAAAATCTCCCTGTGGTGGGTAACCCCAAACTTCCTTTACAGAAACCACTGGTCTAGCGTGTAAACCAACCAGGATTCATGCAAACTGGCAGAGAGGAGACTCCAGGAATGCGCGGACAGTATGTTCTCTGCACTGAGCCTCGGAGTAGGTGTTTGCACTTGCTGGCCCTGAGAGACTCTTTGCAAGGAAAGTTTGGAAAGTGCTGAAAGTGTTTACCGAGTTTAGAGGGTTCTGGAAAGAGGCCGAGAGCTCTCCAGGGTCTGCTGTGTAAGATGGAAAATCGATAGTGGGAAAAGAGCGTACAGAGAACCCTCAGTAGCAAACTGCTCATTCTGTCTGATCAGAAAGCAACTCCCATTAAAGGCGATTAATCAATAACATCCCTCTAGCAAACTTCCAGGCCACCTCCTTCCAGAGACCTCAGTTCCATTAGTGAAAGAACCCAGGACTTTTCAGAGAGCAGACCGAATTGCTTAAAGCATTCGGAGGGTAAGAGTCTCCACGTGCCAAACACTGGGTGAGGTACATAAGCATTTGTGGCTCCCTCGGTACCAAACTTAATATCCTAATTAGAGTTGTTATTGCTTTTGTCCCCTCCCAATGTTAATCTTCCAGATATGCTCGGCCGTGGTTTTATAAATGGGCAATCAGAGACTATTCATTGCCAAGCTCTTTCTTTCCCCAATTAGGGTAGATTCATTTCTCATTCTTTGGGAAGCTTCCCAAGGTCATTGAATTTCACTCCTGAACCGAGAGTGTTGAAGTAATCATCACAAAGTTAGTGCTGAGTGGAGCTAGGGTTTCTGGGGGCAGCTTCTAAGTGCTTAGAAACCATCTCAAGCTGAGAGAGCGCTGCCTCTCCCACTGCAGGCTTTGACAAGTGCTGGACCATTTCAGTCTTGTGTGTTCTTGTTTCTCCTTCCATTGTTCTTTGTGCCCCACACCATTCAATCGCTGCTAACGTGTGCCTACGCATCTGGTAAACCCATCAGTTCGTGCTCCAGAGCTGCCCGCCGCCAACCCTCTGCCCTGCCTGCTGCTCTACCGATGTGCTCCCTGCTGCTTCCCTCACAGGACTCTATGAGGGATCAACGTGACAAAAAGCATGGGTCAGGTCTTACTGTGCATGGAAGACACACAAAAATAAATAACACTAGCATTTCCACTTGGCCACCAAAGAAATAACACTACAGCTTGCCTCAAATCGCCCAACTAAGCCACCACTCCATTGCACAGCTTCCAGTCTGCTTGGAAGTCTGTCGAAGTCTGTGGTAGGAGCCTTCCGAGACCAGGGACAGCGCTTTGCCTTTTAACTAGTGCTTATTTCTGTCCCCAGTGTCTATAGTATCAAAGAGGTTCAGGGAGGTGGTGGTACCCTGGTATAACCAGGGCTTTTCTAGTGCTCTAGTCTGCTTTGAGAGGTCAGGGTGGGTCAGGCTCATGTACCATTTTTGAACTCCAGGTGATCTGATGTGTCTGTCTCAAAGGATGCTCTCAGTTAAAGCTAGTTAAAGCCACTGTGCAAGTGGCATCTGGCATTGAAGAATCTATGGAGGTCACAAAGCCCCAGAGCTGTGAGAGTCTTTCGGGCATCCCCAGACCAATGTCTTCTTTAACATCACAGGGAAGATTTCAACCCTCAAATCACCATACAATTTATGAAACCCATTTGTGTGCCACATACTGCTACGGGACTAGGCCTTGAGAGGCGGCTAAGACAAAGGCCATGCTCTCCAGGAGCTTGTAGACTAGCAGAGATGAAGTGGGGAGAAGAAGAGAGCAGGGAAAAGGAAACCTGCAAAGAGATAAGGAAGAGTGGCAGGTGAGGAAGACAGGAGCCTCTTGCCCAGGGATCCAGGTGAAGACACTCTTGACACCAGAGAAGCAAGGATTCTGCCATGTTCCTTCTTTCTAGGCTGCAAACTATAATCCTCTTAGACATTGTTCAAGAAACTCCATTTTCATTGATTGGGCGGGTGTGAAATTCCTCGGTTTACCTTATCAGTTTGTGATCCCATCAAAGGCACCCCCAGAGACACCTTAGACGCTAACTTTTCAAAAGAGACAAAAAGGGGGACAGTTTCCTAGCAAACTTTTGAGCTATAATTTGAGGGTCCAAATCAGATATATATATCTGATGCTAGGACCCTGGAACCTCCCCCCTGGGCTCACACCTGCAGGCATATTTTATCTTCTGCGAGTCTCTTTTAGAGAAGCCCGCATCCCTGCCCTTGGCTGTGCTTTTATTATTTTCTCTAGTGCGTTTCTTTACCTTAAAGTATCTTTAATACAATCCCCACCGCTGTGTCTCACTGCTTAGTCCGCAATCCTTTTCTGCATTGAAGTCGCATATCTCGCTTGGACCTGAGTCAAGATCCCTAAAAGATTAGGGGCTCTGTTTTACCCTGGGCTGCTGGGGGTAAGGGTGCGGAGCTGTGCCTCTGCCCCTCCCCCACCGCAGACAGTAAAGATTGTCTCAGGACAATCTGCTCTCAGATGTGTATCCTTGGAGCAGGGAAGCTTTGGGCAGCTGATTGGCACGTTGTCTAAGGGGGGGAGCACTGGCAAAAGCATGCAGGCCCTGCTCCAGATCCAGGCTCATCTTCACGACTCGTGCCAGCAAAGCCACGCATGGTAAAGAAAGTGTAGGATTTGAGTTGTCTGGCAGAGTGGGCAGTCAAGAGCCCTGTGGTGAAGCCCAGTTCTGGCCTTAGCGAGCTCTCCATGAAGGGTCATTCCACCTCTTCCCCACACTGAGTCATCCATTCCTTCGACCTGCAGCAGCCCAAGCAGGGCTCTTTTGTCTCTAGGTTAGCTTCAGGACAAAGCACCGCCCTAGAATCACCTTACCTCCCGCTCATGTCTGCGTCCCAGGAAATCCATAAACAGCCTCCACATCAGTGAGAACCTTGCTATCCAATGAGTCCCCTTGAAGGGGCCTGGCTCCACCTGTCCCTGCATTGGAAGCCTGATCAACCAGTGGTACCACTGTTCAGGTATCCAGTGGGAGAAAGGTGACCTGGGGCGCCTGTGCTTCTTCTATTCAGTGGTGTTCAACTTCTAAACCCTAAACCAACCGATACCTGGCACTCAAAGAACACAAGAAAAGGATTAAGGGGTGGTGGTGCAGGAATAATGAAGCCGCTTTTCTTCCACTCCTTCCCCCTTGCAAATGTATAACAGACATTCCTGGCACCAGATCTCACTGGCTGGGACTAACCCAGCCATCAGGCCTTTTGTGATCCTGAACACGCTAATGAGGGTATGTGATTCTGTGTAATCCAAACAGTATCTGTTTCGTGCCCAATCGTTTTTTAAATGGGAAACAAATCTCCCTGGTGTGTTCTTTTCTCCGACAAACAAAAGCTCTGTCTGGGCCCTTTGTGGGCTCTGTCCAATCAACAAGAGCAAGAGGCACCAAGGATGCTAATTCAAAGTCCTCATCACAAGGCAGAGCCTCTGGACCCTCAGGCTCCAACCTAACAAGATTCCCACATAAGAAGCCACGTCCAAGGCTAGAATTGTGAAAATGGACTGATGATATATACCGCTGTTTTTTTTTTTAACTAATTCCTAAAGAACATGTTGACAACTTATCAAATGAACTTCGCTATCTCAGGGAGTCTCATTCATGGGTACAGTCCAACAAAGCCTCACCAGGTTACTAAATAGGGTAGAAAGTCCAGACACCACTAAGTAAGTGGCCTCTGGAATATATTCCTGGGTCCTTGGACACTGGCAGAGCAGAAGTGCCTTTTTGTGGGGCAGGGCGGGCCTGTGGCAGACTCTCACCTGGTTGTGGTCGGCAACCCTGAAGGGACCCTCCGGTCTGCCTTCTGGAGCCACTTAAAATTGCTCTGCTCAATACCACTGACTCCTCAGTCCAACAATAGCCCAAAGTGACATGAAAGCCAGGTGTCTCTGTCTGTGCTTTGTCCACTTTAGCTTACTTCTGCCCGGGGGCATGTCAATCACTCAAGCGGTATACCTAGAAACCGGCACAAAGCTTAAAGAAATGGAGGCATCCCCCTGCCCACTGCACACACAGTCCTCTTCCAGACCTGGTGCCTAGCGGTTTCCGGTTCTCCAAAACCTGCGCGCACTTCAGATTCCAAGAACAACGAAGCCTGGAGGAACAAAACACCCCCAAGAGGAAGGCAGTTCTCTCTCCCTGGCAAGCTACACCCTGGAGCAGGAGTAATGATCTCCCAGGAGGCCTTGTCTTCTCAGGCAACAGAGACTTCTTCACCGGGTACTGCGATAAAAGATGGATCAGAGCACATGGTGACCAGGACTGCCCAATTTATATAACACCTCTTGCTTCCTGGCCTGAGCTCTTTCTCTGTTTAAACCTGAAGTTCATACTTTGGTTAGGACCCCTTCATCTGTTCCAGTGTAAATGAAATAAACCTCTTCTCTCTGCTTGTGACCACTGCTCATCTCTTTAACTGGAACACTAGGGTGAATACAGCCTGTAAGGGCCACTGGAGACTGGGCTTTTGCCCTAAAACTCTGGTTTCAGCCTTATGTGTGACTATCCTCTTTACAGAGCTAGCCCTATGTAGCTTAGCTTGCAAGGCTTGCAGATGCAGCCTGCAGCATAGTTCCCATGGCAACCCATCCCTTTGACTTCAATAGGGGCCTCAACAAGGGAATTGGGTTCACTGTGAAGTAGTGTGATACCCAGTAGCCATTAACGCCTAAGCACAGATGTTTACTGAACACCTACTTCATGCAGCTTCTTCTCCTGGTGCCGAGGGAGGCTGATCTCTGCGCTTGTGGCATACACCAGCCCAAGAAAGTCAAGGGCACCCAGCATATTTGGTTTTATAGACTCCTGCCAAGAACCCTCTGGAACAGGGCTCACCCCCATCCCCATGTCACAGATAAGCTAACAGAGATACAGAATTTATTCAAGTATGTGCTGAACTTGAAGGGTCCAAGGAAGAATTCAACCACAAGTGAGCACAGAGACACCTACGCCAGAGACCACAGGGAGCAGACCCCACAGGAATGCTCTGCCAAATTTCATGGTGCATTTCAAGTCACCAACAGTGAAACATGGCGTGCCCCACCAAGGTGGCCTCCTTCCCCCTTCTTCTTCTCCCTCCTTCCCCCTGTTGCTGTTGCTGCTGCTCACGCTGCAAGCCTCCTTCCTTCATGGGTTCATTAATTGCCTGTCTGGTCCCAAAGGCACCGGTGTGTGTACACCGAGACTCCATAAAAACACATCTTCTCTTCACGCAATAAACAAGCCAGTGCTTTTCCCCATGGAGCTCCCAGGACGGCTGGGCTAGCCTATTCTGGAAGGATTAGTCCTGGCGGTTTAAGAGGTTGTTCCCCAGCCTCGGAGCCTCATTGTTCAGCAACACAGTAACTTCTTTCTTAGCTTTACCTATTTATCCAACTAATTTCGAGGAATCACTTTAGTGATCCTCTACCCAGGAGTCCTTTCTCCTAATGCTTCACACCGCTTTCCTGTCCATTCCTCTTTTGTGCAGTCTTAACTGCCAGGTCCCAGAGGTGACCCTACAGCAGGGGAACAGCCCAAGGACCTTTAGTTCCTGATTCTGGTCAAGGGCATTGTCTCTGGGGGGGGGGGTCTCTCCAGTGGATTTTTCTGCTAATTTCTTGATCTCTACAGGTTTCCTCAGCTCTAACCCCTAAAACATGAATGCATAGAAAATCCTATCACATAATAGACAGTTTTAGTCAAGGATCAGTTTTTGCAGACCTAAAAGCTATGCATAAAAATTTACAGGCTTAAGATTGTCGACTGTCCCACCCACAGCCCACTGTGCAGATATGGCCCAGGATCCCTACAAATCCTGGCCAATGTAAGACCGCAACCTTCCTTAAAACATAAGAATTTCTTATAGTTTCCTTTTTCTAACTCAATCACACAATTCTCAGACATGAACTGTGTAGATGATGACAGAATGCTTTAATCCACTTCCCCTTACAGAGGTGGTGAGGGACCGTCTTAGTTACTTTTCTATTGCTCTTTTAAGACATGATGACCAAGGCAACTTGTAGAATAGAGTTTATCTGGGGCTTACAGTTTAAAAGGATGAGTCCGCAGCCACCATGGCGGGGGACATGGCAGCAGGCAGGAACGGCACAGCAGAAGTAACTGAGAGTTCATCTATTGTTTCACAAGGACTAGGAAGAGAGAGCTAACTGGGAACGACAGGTTTCTGAAACCTCAAAACCCACCCCCAGCGACACGCCTCCTCTCACAAGGCCATACCGCCTAACCCTTTCCAAACAGTTCTAGCACCTGGGAACCAGCTATTCAAGTATCTAAACCTATGTGGGACTTTCTCAGAGACTGTGATTTCAAATGCCAACACACCACCAAGGAGACAGGCGTGCCACCTGACTCTTCTCTTTCCTGGCTCGTTGAATCAAGCAACCACCCTACATCACTGCTTCCTGAAGAAGGAGCCCTGGAGTAGAGGGCATACTGAGAAGGTGATCCTTACTGTGTGGTCCTTTGGCCTCCCTTCATTCCTTACCCAGCACCAAGGCAAAGTTTTCCAGCCTCTTCTGCCTCTGCAAGCTATGATGTCTGGGTTGTGGTCTGTTGCTAACATTCAGAGACTTCTTCAGTGAAGTCTCAGGGAATTTCTAATGCATCTGTAATGAGAAATCACAGTTCTAGGATATGAAACCTTCCATGAAGCAGAGCCAGACCTGAGCTCATCACTGATGGATCTTACTTGGTAAGAAGGCTTTGGGTGGTGGATTCAGTAGATCTTCCCAGTACCACAATTTACAGGACGCTGCCTGGAAAATGCTACCCCAGTCATCAAAGTGAGTGAGCGAGCTTTGGGTAGAATAGTCCTACACGTGTCAGCCAGGGTCAGGTGGTGGTTGTACCACAGCTGGGAAGGAGCGAAGGGCCCTTATGATGGGGTGGGGAGACTGAGAACACAGAGTAGGTGTAGGAAGAGCCCCGGCATGCTGTACTAACATCATAGGGTGACCCTGTGGTGATCTGATACTCAATGGGGGCACCAAAGCTCCTCAGAGATGGCTACCTACTAATAGTACATGCAGTTTTTCCAGGCTTCGTGGAGGGTGGGGATGGGGTTGCCCTGGCTCCTAGAGTTAAATAGCCCTGGTCACATGAGGAGACTAACAAGCTCTCAGTCTTAAATCAAATTATCTAGTATACCAGATTAGCCAGGTTGAAATCTGGAGTTCACTTTGACCCAATCCATGATAGCCTGGAACCAAGAGTTGTCTAGAGTCGAGAGAGTGAACTAGGCTACCAGAATCCCACCTGTGTGAGTTTGGTTTTCATTCTATAGCAAAGTGTCTGAAGCAGGCTAATTTAATGAAGAAAATAGGGTTTTGTTAGCTCAGAGTTTCAAAGGTTGGGGACTCAGTTGGATGAACTCTGGTGAGAGCGCCACAGATGATAGTAACATGTGAGGGAGACGAGATCACATCACTAAACAGAAAGCCGAGATGCTAAGGTCCCACATTCTGAGTCCATGCCTATAGACCTCCTGCTATGCTCTACCTCCTACAGGCTCCACACCAACTCTACACTGCCAGCCTGAGCACCAACCAACTTCGTAACACATGAACCTACACTTAGGGGATCAATCCTGTCTGGACCTTATTGCCATCCAGTCTTCCTCTTCTCTTATTTGATGGACAGGCAATATCCTAGGGAGGGGGCAGCTTGGGGTTGAGAAAATACTTCAAACACGATCAACCTCCAGATGAGTTGAAGACACAAAACTCATGACCTCTTGGCTTAGAATCACATCCAATTGTACTAATTTAAGTCAAAGAGTTGAACACCCCAGAGTTAGAAAATTAAAGCACCTAAACTATGAGCCTGGTGCCTTAGCCCTGTGCTTTCCCCTCTACCCCTCTCCATGTAAGTCCTTCCTCTCCACCTGAGCTGGGTTTCTGTTTCTTTGGGCTCCAAAGGCAACCGCTGCGTGTATGTCACAGAGCCAGCCTTGTTCTAGTCTGCAGTGTTAGTCACGATGATTCATATTTGATTCACGATTTTGCTAGCTTTTGTCTGTCAGCTGCCAAATTGTGAGCTCCTGTCTTGCCTCTTCTTACTTCTCTCAAAGAAGCCAGCCCCCTACATACTTTTGTTGACAAAATATGATCAGCAAGTTTGTAATGAATGCCTTGTTTGTGATATCCTGACACCAACGAAAATGCGTCTGCAAGATTTGCCCACATCTAAGATGCGGTGTGATGGAGGCTTTCTTAAACCTATCTCCTTTTTTTAAATCAATTATTCAGAATCACACTCCCCAATTTCCACAATATAAGAATAAGACCCAAAAGCTGTCATGGTCTGGGTAAGACCTGAGAGCCGTCACCCTCCTTCGCATCTTTGGTGATATACTGGAGGTGGGATTATCACAGAGTGAATTCAGGTCCCCAGCAAAATGCATGGGGATAGTTGCATATTTTCACTTTCAAGCTGATAAGTTGTTTTCTTTTTCCTTTTTTCTTTTTTTTTTTTAAAATCTCACTTTCCCTAGGGGAAAAGAAGCCTCTGATCAATGTAGTGTTCCCATCTGCTCCGGGCACCTAAGCACACCTCGTGTGATGTTAGCCGCGAGAAGACTATGAAGGGAGCTCTATGTCCACAGTGATGCTGTGGCTCAGAAGATGCTTGGCAGCATCTGGAAAGCTTTCTAATCACCATGACTGGTGTGTGCTCAGGTGAGGGTGAGGCCATGGGCATTTAATAGGGATGGGCAAGGGAAGGCATAAACCCCAACAGTGTGAGGAACTCCATAGCAAATAACTCTCCAGGGGGGCGTCAACAGTATCAACTTTAGGGATCCTGAGAATGATCTACTGCTCAAAACTCTGTGGGGTCAGATACCTCAGGGGGAAGGTAGAAAATGACACACAGTGACACATGGTCCTAGGGAGGAGGGCCTAGACCAGAAAGTCCCTTAAGAATACCCAGAGACCATTCATGATCCATTCAGCTCGGGAAAGGGCTTTCCTGCTTCCTCCTATGCATATACCATTGAGGAGCTGAGATGCCTGACTCTGTCCAAGGTTACACTACCCCAGCCTAGTACTTCCCCTGCCTACTCCATCACACTGATTCCGGTGAACACCTCCGAAGTGATTGTTGGCCTCCTGGGGTGGGAGACCAGAGGAGACAGTGGTGGCTGGAGCAGAAACCATACCTACCACGTGAAGCCGATGGAGATATTAAACAACAGACACGGTTTTAACACCTACTCTACACCAAGAGCAAATTTATCACCTAGAAATGCAGCTGCAGATGGGAAGGAAAATACTCTGCTGTCCTGGGACTTGCTGTCTAGTCTAGTGACACATGCAAGGGTGACTGAGTGCCAATAGCCACCAGTCAAAAGTAAGACTGGTAACCTGAATTATCTTCCATCACTACAAGAAGCCCTTGTCTATAAAAGCATTCAAGGGTATCCTTTACAAAGGGTATTAGAATGATCCAAGTTCTAATTCTATAAATCACTAACTACTATATCATTGAGCAAGGAACAGCAGCAATCGCAGCGGTGATGTTGTCTGACATCCCCAGGCACGGAAAGGCACGCACGGTCACTACGCCTCACACCTGACACACACCAGCTCACTAAACCTCTGCAGCACCCCTGTGCTGCTGACAGGATTGCAATGACTGTTAGGTGCACAGACTTGGGTTTCATTATGTAAAATAACTAATCCAACATCACCTAACTGGAGGAACATACCCCCAGGCTTGCTGTTCCATGGGCTGTGTTTTAGCCAGTAGGCAGGATGGCGTTACATCTCTCGGTGCTCAGTCTATCAGCATGGTGGCTGCCCTTCTGCCATTGCGCCGTCTGCATGCCAGGCACGGCTGAACAGAGTTGTTTTCTTGCTGTGCTAATGCAGGGCCTTTCTCACGCCAAATGATATGTTGCACTTCTAAGTGACTGCTAAGAAAATTCAGGTGGCTCTCAGGTGATGTATTTAAAAACACGCACATCTCACACTGAGCACAAAGAGACAGACACGTAAGAAGGGCCACATTGTTTGAAATGGAAATGACTGCATGCTGTCGAAGGCTGAAAAGCTGGGAAGTTCTACGAAGTCCTCATGTATGCCTCTGAACACCAGGCGAGACAGATTGTTGCAGCCCCATAAATCCTCACCACTAGATTAAATTCTGTTAATGGGGCCAACAAAATTCAAAATAAGCTATTTTTTTTCTATGTGAACATTTTATCTAAGTCATTATTCCTCTACCAAATGGAGTTCCTCTTTATTATTTTTCAGTTCTCGTCACGAGTGTCATGTAGTGACAGCGTCACTCACTGGGGTCCTGGGAGTCCACAGGAAGGTGGACATGGACGGGGCAGCCTGGAAGCTAGGACAGGTATCAGCCATACTCCACAGATCAAAGCGGAGAGGTCTCATCAGGTTAATGTTCATGGGACGGTTGCTTACCGGAGCAAACAGCATCTTTGCTCATCTCAGACAATCTGAGAAGGAAGAGTGACTGTTCCCATCCCTCCAGTGAGGAGAAAGTGGGGCTCAGAGAGGCCTGGTCATCATCCTGGGATACACAGCCAAGCCAAGAGTCAAGCCTCCCATTCTAAGTCCACATTCTCTGTTGTGTATCTCTTTTAGCTAGCTCTCCTATTGCACCAACAGTTGCAGAGAGGGGCGCTGGCATGGAGGAGCACATAGCTGTCTAGAGGAGAAAGAGGAACCAAGCACAGAAGTGGGTATTCACATAATGCCACTATGTACCAGGCAACGGGCAGGATGCCTGAGAGAAGGAGACGGCACAGAATCAGACCCCGCCAGTGTTTGTATGTTGAGTCCCAGATAGAACATGATGGTGTTTGAAGATCATGCCTTTGAGGACCAATCTTGGTTAGATGAAATAAAGAGAGCAGACCCTCATGACCAGACTGTCCTCATAAAGAGGCCAGAGAGCATATGCACTTACAGTCCCTTGTGTTCCCACATGGCCCTCCTTCCTCCCTTCACAGAGGAAAGGTCCCGAAGAAGGCAGCCATCTGTAAGCCAGGGGAAGTCCTCATCATGACTATTCATGCTCCTGTTGTTTAAGCCACCCAGAGGATTATATTTTGTTAATGTACCTCAGTCTGTAAGAAAAACATTTACTCTGAGAAAAAGGAAAAGTAAATTCAAAGACACTAAAAGTCTCTGTCACCTAAGTGCACAGTCACAAATGGACCCAGAGCCTTGCACGAGTGGCTGTCAAGCCCTTATTTTATCCTTGTTCACCACATCCTTGTGACATAGACTGTCACCACAGCCAGAATGTAAATGCATGAATTCTAGAGGCAGGTCCTGTGAAGTCACAGTGAAACTCCATTCAGGAGACTTCTGTAGACAAGTCACAACTACCACACCTCTCAGTGTGGCTATGACCTGGCTGTGGCCTAGTACAGACACACCCACTTCTAAACTAAGTCTTAGGTCTGGATTCAACTTAGGGTCCATAATCATTCCATGGAAGGGTAAGCCACGTGGGATTAGTTTTTCCATGTTTGCTTAACTTCCTCCCTAGTTGTGAGCATAATAGATCTTATAGGGAACACAATAGATCTTATAGGGAACACAATAGATCTTATAGGGAACACAATAGATCTTATAGGGAACACAATAGATTTTATAGGGAACACAATAGATCTTATTGATCCTTACACAGACTGGCACTGGGCCTGAATCTGGACATATCAGCCAACACTTGCTGAGGGGAAGTTGTTCCATAAATGATGGCTGAAAGAAGGGACATCTACTTATGGGTTCTAAGTGATAAAGAACTAGCTATATTTATACCCAGACACATTCAGCTTATTTTCAGCCCAAAACATTTGTTAGAAAAAGACTACAAATGACCAAATCTAAGGAAAATAGAGGCAAGAGAGGAAAACCTCATGGGGACACACAGTAGGCATTCAATTAGTGTTCCCTGACCTCTGAAGCCACCATCTAACAACTGTACAAAGCAAAGCTTACAGCGGCATTTGAATCACCATCCACACCCGAGAGGCAGCGTGGCTCCCACTGTGCCTCTTCTGATAAACATGCGTCATCCATGGGCCTCCAATTATAAAGGTCACTGTGACTTAAAATGTCATGAAGAGTACCAGATCCATGGCTCACATCCTGCCCATCTTACAGAGTAAAAAGCCATGAACAATTTGCTTTGCTGGCCACCGAATGGCCTGAGCGCCTAGCACCTGGCTTGCAGGCTTCCACACTTCAGTTATATAGTAAAGCCACTCTCTGAAGGCATTCGACAGCCATCGTGGTGAGACACCAACAACAGGAAGTGCAGACCAACCACAACGTTCCTAAATCTGTAAAGAAACAGATACTCCACCAATTGTCAAAAAGATGCTCAGAGCGGCCCCCCTCACCTTCAACCCACATGAAGTACCTGATTTTGTAAGCTGATTCAGTGAACACACCTACGCCTTGCTATGCCCTTCCTTTCATTTTGATGCTTCATGATGGCAGAGTAATAAGGGTTTAGAAAAACAGAGAACACTGGGGCTCATCCCTCCATGCATAGACAGGGCTTGACGTGGCGCTGGGAAATGGTAATAGTATTTCCAAGCCATCTCCACTGCCACGTAGAAAAACCAATTATACAAAGGCCCCTCTCCCCTGCAGGAGGGCAAGCTCCCAGCCCATCAATATTTCATGTGTTGTCATCTGTGTATTATTTAATAAAGCAATTGAGGGGATGAGTTTATTTTCCTTTTCAGCCTTTCCACTGGAGACCCCAGGCCTACCGTACACGAGAAGTCAGATGGCAATCAGGGAGACATCACTGCTCAGTTTCTAAAGCCCTGGGCTATTCTAGTCTTAACCACACACTCACAGATTCTAATATACACACCTTCCCTGGGGACACCCTAACTGCCTCTTATTTGTGCTGACGGAGGTAAACTCACTTCAGAATTCAATAAGCGGTGATGTAATTGATCACCAGTTGTTCACTGAGTGCCACATTGGGGGATATAGGGCTTATACGCCAGGATCCCTGCCCTGTGGAATGCAGAGACAAGAGGAAAATACATGGGCAAATAAGTGATGTAAACTAGACTCCAGCTCCCCGTGTGACTAATGCCCACTCAAGTGATGCATGGCGCCTGGATGATAAAGAACGTACTGGTGTCCGTCCTTCCTCATCTCCATCCAATGACTGACACCTGGTGTGTGGTATTCATTGGAATGTAGTCCTTGAAGGTGCCAGTCTCTCATTCTACATGTGAAGAGACCAGTCACTCTTTTTTCCTAAGTCATGGCATAGCTTTGGGCAATATTCTAAGATGGCTAAGTCTTCAGGGAGTGCTTCAAAGAAAATCTAAACATCAGATGCACTGCCAAGATGGCAGCAGCTGGGACTGACCCATGTGCAACATTCCATCTTCAGCAGGGCCCTCAGTTTCTCCCCTCCACTGGTAGCTCTGAGAGTCCCTATCATCTGAAGAAGTCTCTGGATTCATTTTTGGTGACAAAGATGCTGACTGACGGAGCACGCAAGAGCTGCTTGCGGAAGGCAAGATGGAGCTTGGTCCAACTGCTCCTCCATTTCTCTGTCAGCAACTGAGGATGGGATTAGGGTACCAAAAATATTTTTCCAAGGTACTTTGAAAACAATACTGAACCAATACCAAGCTGTATTGGTTCAATACAGTAACAATAGACATGGGTCTCTTCTGCACTTAGTCTAGTTTATCTTTAGAACTGAGCACGAGATCAGAACCTAGGGATCTTAACATTTTCACCCCACTCTGTTCAGTAAGCAAATGTGCGTTTATGCCATTTCTTTAACCAGGGTACCCATTCTTTCAGGATGAAGGAGATGTTTCTTAAATATTTAACTACAAAATATCTAGGAGTTTCTCTATGTCAAAATGCTACAAGGTTGATGAATATCTGTTGTCGATGCCCTGGGAACCAAAGGAAAGAATGTACACCCCAGATGATTGAGCTTCTAGTCAAGCACTCCTTCCAGAGAGGGAAACCATCTGGACCTGGTCAAGCATCCCCGCAACAGCTTGCCCGAAGGGAACAGCTACACATATCTCAGACCCCTCCCTCTCCATGCTTGATCACACTTGTCCACTCTGTGCTAACTCGGTGGTCGACTGGCTTCCCCGTGCTTCAAGACAATGGCAAGGTCTCCCTGCAGGCTACTTTCCCTGAGGCTGCCACTCCTAAGTACTTTTTATATGTGCCTAAATTCCCAGTTCATAATCAAGTCTGTTACTTTTCTTTAAGCCATTTCCTAGCTTTCCTCTACAGTCCTGGGCCTGGTGTCAAGCATCTTTTCATGCCTGACATAGGCATCTTGGTGTGAGGGTAGGACAGGAATTTAAAAACAAAATCTAGAATGTGGGGCACAGTCATGATTCATACTGTAAGCATGTCTCTGAATCAGAGGTGCTTTTTCAGCGTTGGGGCATGGACACCCACAATGTGTTGGTCAGTTAAGGAATCGCAGTTTAGCGTCCTTGCTGTTCTTTAAGGAGTTACCACTGCAAAGAGTAGGAGGGCCAGGTGTGGTGATCTGTGATTCTCATAAGGAGAAGGCAGAGGGTTGAGGGTTCAAGGACAGCCTAGACTGCATAGCGAATTCTGTCTTAAAAATACTTAACATTGGGGATGGAAAATGGTTCAGGGGTTAAGAGTACTTGTTCCTTGAGAGGACTCAGGTGTGATGCCCAGCACCACGTGGTAGCTCACCACCACCTGCAGTCGCAATCCCAGGGCTCCAGTGTCCTCTTCAGGCCTCTGTAGACCACAGGCGTCCATGTGATGTAAAGACAAACGCGAAGCCGAGTACCCACACTAAAATTAAATTACAAAATACTTTGTTTTGCCAAACAACAACAAAAAGCAAAACAAAAGAAACAGGAAATGGATGCTCTTCTTCCAGGGTCCAAGGCCACTTTCTCTCATATTTAGTCTACCCAGTATTCCAGAGTCCCCACCTGTGGAGGCACACCCCTGCCACAGGCTCCTGCACAGCTAATTTTTACTCATTCTTCCCAACTCTACCATTTAGTCTAGTCCTCAAGGATCTTAGAAGACGATCCAGAGGAATGTGCCAGCTATCACAGAAGAGGGATGGCAAACTAGAAATGTGAGCTGGGGAGAAGAAATTGCTACCCACACCAGGTGCAAGGACCTCAACAGAAAGTGGGGGCTGGGAGTGGAAACACTGAAATATCCCCCTCAAAAGCAAAGCATGAGGCATATAGAAGTTGTAGGCAGGGAGTCATGTGACCAGGGACCGTAATGGAAGTGTTGGTATGTTGCATTGGGAAGAAAAAAATAAGGATTTTTAGTAAAATTATATGGCTAGAGCTATACAGGAGTCTACCTTTTATAGATGCAAATATTCTGTCTCTATAGTAGGCTGTTATGGACACAGTGACTGTGTTAATGTATCAGCTGGCTCTGATGAAATGTCTAATAACTCAGGGGTGGGGAATTCTTCTAGCTTACTGAGTCAGCTGGATCCAATGCATGGAGACCAAGGTGAGGCCGACAGCCATGACGATCAGAGCGTGTGGCAGAGGCTGGTGACAGCCAGGAAGTAGAAGAGCAGATAGATGAAGTCTCAAGACAGACACAGCCCCTAAGAACATGACCCCGTTGACTCCTTCCTCCAATTGGTCTCCACTTCTAAAGGTTTTCATCTCTTCTTAATAATGCCATTAAATGATGAACCCACCCATGGATAAATCACGATGAAGGCAGAGCCTTCATGGCCTAGTCACTCCCCCAAACTCCCTAACTCTGAATGCCATTCAAGACCAAGCCTTCAATTCCAGGAGCCTCCAGGAAGAAACCTCACTTTCAGAACTAACAGCAGGGAGTGGTGTGGTCAGAAAACAGTGTTTGTTACAACCTGGCCTTCCTGCTACTGAGAGTTTGCTACTGAGAGCTGCCCGATTGCTCTCTTCAGTGTTACCCTTAGCGAAGCAGCTAAGAGGCTGGGCTCGGTTCTAATCCTAGTTTCACCACTTGGCAGCAGTGGGATTCCAGGTAGGTTCCTTAACTCTCCACAACCTGCTTTTCATCTTTGAGTTGGAAAAGTCAGTCTAGCTATTTGACCAGGTAACAGGACTGGCAATCTACATAGAAGGCTTTGCAGAAAGGGTCCAGACCTCCCCTTAGCTCATCAGGCTCCTCCCCTCAGCTCACCTAGGCTTCTCCCATCAGTTTATCAGGCTCCTCCACTCTCCTGCATGGATGAACACAGCTTAGACGTATGTATGTGGATACATCAGAGGGAGAGATACAGAGACAGAAGCAGGAGAGAGAGAGAGAGAGAGAGAGAGAGAGAGAGAGAGAGAGAGAGAGAGAGAGAGAGCAAGCGCCTCCAAGTCTACCCCCAGTGACACACTTCCTACTACAAGGGCAAGGATGGAATCCTCTTCATCCAGGTCAATTGTCCCACTTCCTGATGACCAAGCATTCAAATATATGGTCTATGGGGCCTNATACATCAGAGGGAGAGATACAGAGACAGAAGCAGAAGAGAGAGAGAGAGAGAGAGAGAGAGAGAGAGAGAGAGAGAGAGAGAGAGAGAGAGAGAGAGAGAGAGATCACTCAACACTGACTCATTTGGGGAAGTTTATAGTTTGTAATAAAATTAAACTCTCACAGCAATAATAAAAACAGGTGAATTTCACTGTTCCGCATCAGTGTATTTATGTGTGTGTGTCTGTCTCTCTGCATATGTATGTGTATAGTGGTATGTTATTTGTGTTTTAATAAATAAAGCTTGCCTGAGGATCAGAGGGCAAAGCAGCCACACTAGTCAGCCATACAGGCCAGGGAGTGGCGGCACACACCTCTAATCCCAGGACTCAGGAGACAGAGGCAGACAAATATCTGTGAGTTCAAGGCCACCCTGGGCTACACAAGATTGACTCTGATAAAAGAGAAATAGAGCTCACACAAAGGTGATTCCAGTATTTGGAGGTAGAGACAGGAGCAATACGGCTGGGTGGAGAGAGGAATATAAACGGGAAGAGATAGGAACAGTTTGGGGTGTAGGGTATAGAGCCTTCAGGATTCGTGGAGACAGGATCTCACCCATTTTCAGTCTGAGGAAGAGCTAAGAGCCAGTGGCTGGCTGCTTTGCTTTTCTGATCTTCTGGTTGAACCCTGATTCTCTGTCTCTGGGTTTTCATTATTCGTGCTATATATGTGTGTGTGTAACTGTCTGTCTCTTTGTGTCTATCTGTGAATCTGTATGTGTATTTTGTACATGTGTGAGTGTGTGTCTGTGTGTATGCATGTGTGTGTGTTTGTGTGTGTGTGTGTGTGTGTGTGTGTGTATGGTGCTGGGATTAAACTCAGGACCTCACACACACCAGGCAAGTACTCTAACACTGAGTTACTTCCAGGCCCCATATCTCTATTTTCAACTATGTTTATGCTTACCTTAATACTGTAGAAATGTCCAGACTTGGGTATCAAACACAGGGGAATGGTAACTGTGTTAAACCTCCACCAAATCTTCCTAATGCCTGAATGAATCTAAGGCAATAGTCATTAACCCCCCCAACCCTCTTACTTATAAAAGCCTCTCAAATGAACAGCCTCCAGTAGGTTCCATGACAGGTCCCATGTATCGTCAATAAGGAAGATCCTGCTACTTAATCTCACAAATGGCTAGTATGTCCTCAATTCTCTCCAATGTCTGCCATCAAGGTCACTTGGCCAGGCTCTGAAACAGGTGTCCATGAAGCAGCCAAAGGAAGAACACCTGCTCTCCTCTAGGCAGTGAACACAGGACAAGTAGGGAAAGGAAATAATTACCATATCTCCTACCTAGAGGCTGGGAAAAGCGTAGAGAGCCATGATGGCTGTGCAGATCCAGGCAAAGTAAACATGAAAGGCTTAGAATTTTGACACGATGTAGTGATTGCAAAATCTACCCCATCATCCCCTGAATATGTATGCACGTATATACATACACAAGTGTTTGCTTATCAGAAAGGCACATATTCATCAATAAATAATGTTTACAAGCAGTCACTGCTTCCAAAACATCATTAGAAATATCAGTCCCTAATTAGAAAAGGTTACAACCCAATATACTCTTGTCGATGTCTATCAGCTACCAGGAGAGGTCAGAGTGCAAGCAGCCCAGACCAACAGCACGTCTGATGCATGTAAGCTTCACATGCAGCTAATCGGTGGCTGATAGTTCATGAAACCAGTAACTGATGCAATCTCAAAAACTAATAATCTTCCTCCTTCTTACAATATTCTTCAAAGGGACATTTATGGTGGCCAAAGAAATGGTGTCCATGTCTGTTAACCCAAGAGCACACTCCAAGTTCTCCCCTCTCTCCCTTCTTTTTCAGATCATGTCCTTTCTACCAGGGACTTTTGGCCAGCACCCAAAGGCCAAGGTGAACTTATAAAGAAGTAACTCATAGAAGAATAAAGTCCAAGAGACTAGAAAATGGGATTAATTGACAGAGGGCTGGATGCCGAGCACCCAGGAGCAGAGATGAACCCGTGGCCTCTGGAAGCTGCACCTGCCCTTAAGTAATTGAATGCTGGCTGAGCTTCAGCCCCTGCAGAGGCTTCTCCTGGAGAAAAATCCACCACACGGTGTTAAAGATGGCATTTGTTTTCTTTGAAATCAGGGCAGTTTCAGCTAGTGGGCAAATGACCATCCCGGCTCCAGGTCTGCTAGGGGCATCCCACACTATCAAAGACATCTTCAAAGAGGTCCGGGTGGGAGGAGGCCAGAGGCTGCTGGCTCCCTGGAAATAGCTCCTGGCTGCAGCTGAGTTAAGGAGTCCAAGTGCCCGGTGTGGGTGGAAAGAAACAAAGTGAGAACTAGGGGAGGGAGGACCAGCCAGGAGGCCTGCAAGTCCAGAGGGGCTTGAGGAAGGAGAAAATAAGCAAGGAAGGCTCAGGTGGGCACCGGCTCAAGGAGGCCAGAAAGGAGAACTAGGACTGGGGTTTGGGGAACGGGGTACATCTAACATAGTGTATGTATTTGAAATTAACACATTGAAAATAACCCCCATTGAAATGAACACACATTAAACAAACAAATCTTGCACAGAAATGGTAGATTCCAAGCTGAGATGAAGAATGGCCTCCAGCATTGACTCTGAAGGGCCGTAGAGGAACCCTGCTAACCTGGTCCCAGCAGTACAGGAAAATATCACGCTTCAAGCCTACTTGGGCTAAGGAGGAAGTTCAAGGCCAGCCAAATAACTTAAATGAGATCTTGTCTCAGAATAAAAAGTAAAAGGAAGGTTATGATGTAGTCCAATGTAGTCCAATTTGCATAAACCTTGGGAACAATCTGTAGCTCCTCCCAAAAAAGAGGAGAGAAGAGAAAAGGAGGCAGAAAAAGAGAGAGAGAGAGAGAGAGAGAGAGAGAGAGAGAGAGAGAGAGAGAGAGAGAAAGAAAGAAACACTGTTGTAGTGTCNAGAAACACTGTTGTAGTGTCCTGGCAGCAAGAGAGGCCAAAGAGGATGTCAAGACCTCTGACAGAGTACCCTCCCAGAATTCACCCCCAAGACCTGGCACAGAGTCCGAGAGGGGTCAGCCTGCAAGAGAATTTCCTGCCATAGCTTTCTCTCTGTTCTCTCAGTGCAAGGTGTGTGTTGCTCCAAGGGGCCCCTACCACCACACAGCTTCTTTACCATAAAGCTGCCCCAAGACCAGTGTTTGGCTGTCCACCATTTGTTCTGTCAGAATGGACTGGCAGGGTCTAATTGTAAAACCACACAACAAACTGACCCTCTGCTAGTGGAAGTGTTGGGAACCCTATCCCTTACTCCACTTCTGCACACTCTAGGGATGAAAGGGAAAAGAGAATTTATTTTGTTCTGATCAGCATCCCTGCTCTGCCCTGCCCCGCCTCTGCCCTGGCTGACATGTTTCCTTGATTCTGGTTTTCTCCCAGTGTGGACCACACCAGAGAGGATACTGATCTTGTCTCTGAGCCCAACATGATGGGTGCTGAGTGTGACTTCAGCCAGCTTCTGCCAGCTTCTCTACTTCTCCAGGTATGAGCACAGTACTCAGCTCAAAAGAGCAGTTCCGCAGAAAATAATAATGACTTAGGTAGCAGGTAGGGACTTCTGTTTCTGAATTGGCTAATACAAGGCTGTGCATGTTTCTAAGGCTGTTTGGTCACTTAAACGCCAGCACTATTTTCCTCCTATACTAAAATAGTCTTTTTATTATAAAAATGGGACTATGCAAAAAGGCAGGATCCAGCCCCAATCTTCTTAGAAACAAATCCATGGTGGGCTCTGAAGAAAGGAAGGTATCAGTTGCTAGCACATGCTGCCCCAAACCTTCCTCCCTTCCTGTTTGATCTAAAAATAAAGATTCCTCAGAGGGAACCTGATTTACACTCTCATTGTGTTGTAGAGTAGGCACAGACTTTGCTAGGCCCTGGGCGGTGCCATTTCCTTAACTGACACAGCTGCCCCACAAGCTGATTTCCAGGCTTCTTGGGCTTTCTGACCTGAGGGAGTCATTCCTATTCTCCACCTCATCAGAGCATCCTGGAGCACTGGGTCCCATCATGCTTTCCTGACAACTATTTCTCTAAGCACTCAACAGATGCCACCCCTGGGGCACAGTCTAAACCATGCAGTCACAGCCCTGTTGACTGGTTGCCTTGCTCCACCCCTGCCTAGCAGAGACTGAAGTTTATTTCCAAGATCCAGTAGCAAGAGTTTAAAGCCCACTTCAAGTCACTAGCTTGCCAGCTCTGAGACTGGGTGCAGGCCCTGACTCTGCCAATGAGGAGGGATTACCAGGGGCTCTACCCACTTCACAGGGCTTTTGTGAGGACTGACCATAGGCAGGGATACCTCACTCTTGGGCCACGTGTTTCTTAAAGACTAAGCCCCACTTCTGTCCTACTGTGTCATTACTGGATATCTCGTGGCCTTACTAGTCTGAAGCAACAGAGCATCCCAGAACCATTGCTTTCACCCTCTGAATTATGCTACAAAGCAACTGTTCCTACCTTAATTGTAAGGTGACTGAATCATGACTAGGAAACACCAAAAGGCCAGCTCCACAGTCAGTCCCTTATTTGTTTCTGATCCCTCCCACAAGCTTTGATTGATGGGCCCATTGGGCAAACACACATGATAATGCCTGCCAAGCTGAATGCAGTGTACTGAATACAATGAAAAGAAAGACGGTGGCTATTGGTTAATAGTACTCCTTTCAATAGTTAATGTTTGTGTCTTTCTTCAGTCACTTTAAATAAGTGGATGATGATAAGTGAATAAAAAAAGAAATTTTTACCCTCTAAACTAACAGGATTATTACCTTGATATCTCAATTATCTCATCCGCAGTGGCTGTGAGGTATATATTACCATCATCATATAATGAAAGATACCTAATTCACTGACATCTCCAAACTTAAAACATTGAGTTTTGTTTCTCAATGACCCTGCTACCAAGACTCCCCCAAGTTTATAGTCACAGCTCTGAGGGGATTCCCTGGTACAGTTTTCCCTGCCATGCCTCCAGCGACAGCCAAGATGCCCACACTTCTCTTGGCTGAAAGAAAACCAAGTAAGTCATTAGTTCCAGAGTATTCATGTCAGAGCTGAAGGGGAGCCTTCCTCCTTCTCCTGAGTTGTCCTCCCCACCACAATCTGATGAGCACAGTCTCAAAATAGAAACCTCCAGGGTTCAGGGACCAGGATGATGGAAAATGCAGAAGAACCAGCAAGGAGCTGTTTATTTTTTGGCCTCACAGTGCAAAAGTGCAGAATACAAGATGAGCTGGGTGGTTACATGATCAAGTAGATGGTCACATGATTAGATGAATGGTCCCACAGGATTGGCTTGAAACTGAATCCAATCTTGTGTACCTATTCTACGTGAGGTCCTGATCTTGGCACAGAGGAGAGTTGAGAGATAGCAGGGATAAAAAAAAAATCACAAGTTCAATGTTCCATGTTAGCATACCCACCACACACATGACTCCAATAAGTCCCAGAGTGGGGACTCTAGGAGGTCAATTATCAGAAGCAAAGACTAAATAAAGGATGAGGATTGTGTTGGGCCCATACCGCTGAAAAACACAGGGGAAAGTTCTCCAGCAGGTTGAAGGGAAGCATTCTGGGAAGAAGTGATAGCATGAGCTTACATATAGCAAAAGGGAAGTAGAGGCTACAGGCTAGAAATCTGGTAAGGACAGAGTGTCCTACAACAGAGCAGGAAGGCTCACAAGCACTGGGCTAGTGAGTATGCATAGTACTCCACAATCGGTGACAGTTATTGCCAGTCCTTGAGGATGGGCGTGATGCAAAGAACTTGCTGTAACGTCCTTCGTTCTGTCAGCAAGTAGCAAGCAGATAGACTGGATGCACCAATCCATGGGGACCTGTAGAAGGTTTCCCATGGCTCACAGGTTTGAAAACTTGGTCATTGGCTGGCGGTGCTGTTTGCAAAGGCTGTGAAACCTTTAGGAAGAAGAACTTAACTGGAAGAAACAGGTTGTGGGATATGGGGCTGACAAGAGGTTTTATAGCCCAACTCTCTCTCCTCTCTACTTTCTGGATCCCAACAACAAACACAATGTAACAAGTTTCCCTCAATCTCCTACTACTGTGCCTTCCCTTCCAGGATGGACTCTATACTTCCTTAAACAATAGGCTCAAACAAACCCTTGCTTCCCTAAGTTACTTTCCCTGGGTATTTTGTCATGGCAATGAGAAAAGTAACTAATATATAGACTGGTACCATGAGGGGGGTTGCTGCTATAATACGCCTGACCGTAAGATTCATAGACTTTGAAACTAGTTTTCAAGAGAAATGTGGAAAAACTTAGAGCTACAAGCTAGAGAAGCCCTGGGGGTGTTGCAAACAGTGCCTGGGTCCTCTAGTTGGAATTTAGAATTCTTACTGGGTTAGCAAGGGAAATGTGGTCAGAGGAGGCAGACCTTGTTCATGAGGTTTCAGAGGGGAACAGTGACTCTATATTAGGAACTGAACTAGTAGCCATTTGTGTTACATTCTGACAAAGAACCTGGATGCACTTTGTTCATGTAAGTTCTGAAAATCTGAGTGAGAATGAATTCAGAAGTAATGAACAAATTTGTTTGGCAGAGAACATTTCAAGAAAGATAGCATTCAGGTTGTGGCATGGTTGCTGCTCAATGTTCTTCCCAGGTTTATAGCAAGAGTGAAACAAGCATAGTGAAAAGTTGGAAAACACTACAATTTAGTGACAGAAAGAACAGAAGCAAGTTAAAGGTGCAGACGGAGTAGGTCAGGAAGTGGCTGTAACTGCTAAGGAAGGCAATACTAGTGAAGAGAAGCAGGTACTCTCTACTGGGAAGGCAGGGAGATTCCTGGGGATAAGACCCTACCTATCAATGTCTTTAGCTAGTGGAAATTCACTTTAAAGGAAAAAACCAAAAATAAGAATGTTACAGGAAGGACTCTCTGCTCAAAAGCAATCGCCTGGGTAAAATGGTTTCTCAGACCCAACTGTAAAAATGCACAAATCCTATGTTAACTATGGATCAAGAAGCCAGGGAACATCTTAAGCTGTCGTAAGAACACTACAGTACTGTTCTCAAGGTACTGATGTTGCAGCATGAAAGATCCAAGACAAAGGGTTAGCCAAGGTTCCTGAAAGGCAGGCAACATGTGACAAGCCTAGAGTCCCAACAAGGAGGGCCTGAGAGGCCACCGTATGAAGCTAGGAAGTGCAACCTCCGTTGCAGTAGAAACATGAGGATGCTGAAGATGCTGGGACTATGGGATATCAACAACAGGTAGTGTCCTAACCCAGGAGATAATGTTGAATGTGCTGTAGGCCACAGAGCTGGAGGGGCAGGGCTGCCCAAGGTGGATATCAGACGATTCTGTCAGTGGCCCTAAATGGTAGACATGGAACTGTCTGGTTGGAATTTTCCCTGATGGATTTTGATCTGCCTGGGTCTGCTTTTTCCTTACTTTGCTTCTATTCTTCCATGGAATCTTATTTTGTGTTCATATGGGAAGGATGCAGCTTGGTTTTTTACTTATATGGGGTCACAGTAGTCTCCTGAGACTGTGAACCTTTGGCCAGTTTTGAGACTGTTAAAGACTGTGGAGACACTGGAAGGTAGAATGAATCGACTTTGCATGATAAATGACATGAGCCTATGGGGGGGGGTCAGTGGCAGGGTGTGGTACAATATGAAACATCCCCTATAGCAGTGTTTCTCAACCTTCCTCATGCTGTGACCCTTGAACACCATTCCTCATGTTGTGGTGACCCAACCGTGAAATTATTTGTGTTGCTACTTCATAACTGCAATTTTGCTACTGTTGTGAATCAGGATATAAATATCTGATATGTAGGATATCTAATATATGACCCCTGGGAAAGGGTCCTTTGACCCTTAAAGGGTCACAACCCACTGTGGTTGAGAACCACTGCCCTCTAGACTCATACACTTGCACACTCAGTCCCAGGCTAGGGACGCTAATTTGGAAGATTGTGAAATCTCTAGGAGGAAGATTTCATTGGAGGAACTGAGTCACTGGGGGTAGGACTTACAGTTTGATAGCCTGCCCCATTTCCTTCTCTGCATCCTGACTGTGCATCTACTCAAGTCATGAGTCCACATGAGCCTTTTTTTTCTTAAGGTGCTTTGTCATAGTAATGAAAAAAAAAACCAAAAAACAAAACTCATGCATCCACTAAGCAGGGCTCTCTCAAGTTCCCACCTTAGAATTTAAAATGTGGGGTTCCATTCAGAGAATGATGGAAAACTGGGAAGGGTCCCAAGAGGCATCTCCCTAATCCTCAAAGCCTTCAGCTTTGCACCCCTATTTCACTGCATTTGAATAAAACATTGAGCAGAGTTTGAAGCATGGTCCCCATAGGGGCTGGGAACTTTGGAGCATTAGCTGACAAACAGGCCCACTGCTGTGTAAACTCCCAGGGCAAAAGCAAAGTGTGAGCTAATCTTGCCACCATCACAAGTTCTCTGAGCTGAGGATAATGTATGATAATCTAAATCGGGCTGGGCAGATGCCTGCCTGGGAAATCTGATTAGGATTTGCTTGATGGTTCCCTTTTATCCCCCAGGAGACCCCAGGGTATGGCAGGCAGGACCTGGCCATGAAGTTGACATGCCCCCCTAAGTTGTCTAGGCCCCAAGGCACTCATTTGCTGAAGCATTTTTGGTGCTGAGCCCTCCACTGGTGAGGACAATAATCTGCAAATAATAATGTTTCAGCATTGGACTCAGGAAAACAGATCCTGGCTTCATCAATGCACACCCGGCACGGGCAGACCCTCTCTGTGTATAAGGAATGCATACAAAGCCCAGGCTCACTGGTGCCTCGTCTGTGTTTAACATCCTTCAGAGGACACCATCAACTGTGGGGCGAGGTTTAACTCTCCAGTCCTCACCACTTGTGGCTCTGTATCACCTAGCAGTCCATGCCTCATAATGAAGGAGCCACCAGGATCTTTGCGCATGCACCACACGCCCAGGACAATGCTCTTGCCCTGGGTTCTGTCTGAATCTCCCTCTTCCAACTAAATCGTATTTGTTCTTACAAACACAAGAAAGTCTCCTTCTCTGGGAAGCTTCTCCTTAACAAAATCTCAGCTGTCATTTACTCAATCAAGCTTGATCAGTGCTTCTAGTCCCCAGTGCTTCTCTTGAGTCAGGACACACTAAGTGCCATTGCCGTCCCTGACGAAAGAGCCCTGATAGCTCTACTTGATGAAGACTGCATAAGCATGGCAAGATTGATCCTCCTCGCCATTTGGATTTCGGAAGCCTTGTCCCCATGACCTCCTCCCACACACCTGCCTCTTCTGCTTCTGTCTTGTCATGTCATCTACATTAGGATGTCCTGGACGGTTGGACCCAGCTCTCTGACCAATGTGGGATGTTGGTCTACTTCAGCCCTCCGCTGTAGGGCTCTCCTGGTTGGTAGAGGCAAAAAAATGGATGAATTCAATCAATCTTCCTCATTGGAACACCCTCAACCATCATTCACCACCACTAACGACCATGGGGACCTTGTGAAGGATGCATGTGGATCAGTGAAGAACCACTCGTGGTTTGAACAACAACTCTTACTGCATGGAATAAGGTGCAGGGTGCCCGCACTGTGCTCTCTCTATCTGTGGCTGTAAGTCAGGTGTAAGGTGCCATTAGAATCTCTTGAGGCTCCCCAAGTAAAAACAGATAACTCCTCATGTAAACAGTGACACTTTGTCACCCCGATCATTTTAGACATTGTTCTCAAGGACCCTAGCTGCAGACTCAGTGTGTGCCACAGACCATGCACAAAAAGATGAAAATGTCTGTCCTCACAGAGTGTTGGGGGATGGGGTGACAAAGCACTCATGTAGCTGAGTCACATGACTGGACTGAGTTTCAGTCCATTTATTTCCAGCTTGCGGGGGGGGGGCAGTTAGACCATGTCATCTGCTCCAGCTTACCTCAGCTTTCCTCCTGTAAAGCAAGGAGCATGAGCATTACTTACTTCCTAAGAGTCAGCCTGGTTGACCCAACGAGATGGTGGCTGATGCCTGGTGACGCTTCACTTCTCCTGTGATTGATGCAGATGGCCACTGGCTAGTGGTGTGGTCTCAGTGACTACCAGGAGGAACGAGCCCCAGAACAAGAACAGATGCTGCCAATTTAAAACCACAGTTTTGTTTTCCTTAATTATTACATAAAGAAGGCAATCTCCATTGAACGTCTGGGCGTTGGCTTGCTCCCAAGGGCACACAGCTGTGTTTAGGATACAAGCCAAATAAGCCCATCTCATTGTCCAGCTAGGGGAAGTCAGGCAGCCAGCACAGCCTGGTGCGGGAGTGTTTCAGTAGCTCTCACATACAAACCAAGCACCTGGCACAGAAAGCCCTGCTTTGCCCCAGCTTCACACAAATCCAGCTAGGCTGACCCTTCTCCTATCTACCCTGGCACATGCTCATCAGTAGGAGAGAAAGTAAAGAACTCTCTTTCCAAGCTGCTGGGGAAGCCATAAAGGTTCTCGCTGAGGGCCTTGGGATTTTCCAATAAAATCAACACCTTGGTCCATGAGTAGATGACCCTGAATAAGGTGTCTCTCTCGCCAAGCAAGTGCTGAGACTTGTGGGGCAGCCAGGCTAAAATCCAGTTCTGGGAGGTGCCTTGAAAGTACAGACCCCTAATACAACCTGTTGGCTCTTGTCTTCTTTCTCTCTTTAAAAAGTGCATGGGTGTTTTACTGCCTGTGTGGCTGAATACCATGTGGGTGCCTGCTGCCTGTGAGACTAGTAGAGAGCATTGGATAGATACCAGGTGACTGGAGTCCTATGTGGATGCTGGGGATTGGATCCAGGTTCTCTGTGAGAGCAGCACTCTTAACCACTGAGCATCTCTCCCACCCAGTGGACCCAGAGCTAGTGGTAAAGATACCTTCACGATATTAAAAGCCTGAGAGAGGCAGAGCCAGCATCCAGGACCGCTGTGGCCAGGCTGCTTATCATTTTAAAAGTGCTCTTGGTCAGAAAATGATTACAGATATGTAATAAAGACAGATTTAGACAGAAACAAACCTTTGAACTGATCATAGTATGTTTTTAAAAATGCATGTAAGCTTGAAAGAGACAAGAAAAAGAGTATAGACAGTTATAAAAAGAATTGAAGTCTTTAAAGACAGTAAAAGTAATATGAAAGAATATAGACCACCATAGATTAAAGGAATAAATAAGTCACATAAAGATGGAAAATACACAGAGAGTCTGGATTATGTATATTATTGTGTTTTCTTTGAATTTTTGACTGTGAATGAGCTAAGTACAGAGAGACATTTCATTGTATGTATATATATATATACAAGATATATATATATATAAATTATATATATGTATATATACAAAATATCTTGATTTCAAAATTTAGGTCTAAGGATATGCTGTTTTGGAAAAGAGGTTCTGCTTTTTTTCCCCACAGAGAATAGAAAGCTGTGGATTCCTTACTGGCTAATATAGTTTGATCAAACAAGACCCCCTGAAGCAATGGCCCCAGATGGTCCAACATCCATGATAGCTTCAGGACTGCTGGCTGAGATGGACCTACTACACAGGATACCCTATGACAGACCTGATTAACAGCACCCAATCAGCAAGAAGTAGTCTAGAGAACAAGAACCTTATTGGTAAACCACGAGCCTCATGGTAAAATACAAAATAATAGAAATGGGTTAATTTAAATTGTAAGAGTTAGTTAAGAAGAAGCCTGAGCTAATAGACCAAGCAGTGTTGCAATTAATAGTTTCTGTGTGATTATTTTGGGTCTGGGCAGCAGGGAAATGAATGAGCAACTTCTGCCTCCATCCTTGCCTGTGCACCTGCCTTGCTTTTACAGCCTCCTCCTCTCCATTCTCAGTGTCTCCTGTACTATCTAGAGACTCAAGTTCTTAGGAGGCTTGGAAATGGGGACACTCTGAGCTCTGTCCCTAGTTAACTTGCCTGGCTCCTTCTCATACCTCAGGATTCATCTTATATGCCTCTCTCCAAGTCACCAGTCCATGTGTCACCTTCCCTTTCTATCATGGAAACTGGCTTGCTCCCTTCTAGAGTCTAGCCATGCGGCCTGCGTCATTATCTTGTGTCTTGTGGACCATCACATCTCAGCATCCAACATAGCAGACAGCATGAGAAGAATGAAGAAGGGACAAACAGAGGAGGGTCAGTGGTACAACTCGGGTCAGAAGGAGGAAAGAGTGGATTCACTCTGCTGGGAGAAGGAGCAAGGACAGACAGGGCAAAAAAAGAGCATCTGTCCTTGAGTTCTGAGCGGCCAGGGACATTTTTATTTCGTGTTTTCTTTGGCTTGCAGGGCTTTGAAACCATGACTCTATCCCTTTTGACTTAGCTTGCTCTGGAGCAGGGACTGCCTTATGGGGGGCTAAGCTTCTACATGGCAGTCACAAGTCCTTAGTCCCACTGCCACAGGGGCCAGTGTGCCAGGCAGGGCCTGCACTTCCTCCTCATGGATGGCTTTGGCTCTGGCAGACAAGGAGTCTCACTGATTATTTTAATTGTCAAGCTTCTCTTTTTAACTCAGGAAATAGAACAGACAAATTAGCCTGCATGGCTTTAGTAACTGCACAGCTCTGTAGCAATCACTGCTCTGTCTAGAGGCCTCCGAGGACCTTAGGTCTTAATAAAATACAGAAACAAAGAAAGTCCTCCAGAGCTGTATGTTGACCACAGTGGGGGTCAGTGTATGATTAGGTGATGGGATATAATGATACTGGACTGACCAGAGGAGGCTGATGCACTGAGGGGCAGAAAATAGATGGGCTAGGCTGGCACCCGAGGGAGTCCTGCAAGAAGATAGAGCAATACCTCACAGGGGCGGTGCGAGTTGTGTCTTTGCTAGATAAGGCCTTTCAATGTGCAGCCCCGTAATTGAAAACAAAACGGATGTGGTATTGTGACAAGATAGGAGGTAAAAATATACAGTGCTCCAAACTGATAAGTCACGAGGGACAGAGTCTTCTAAAGAGGCACATGTGGGGATGGCGGCATGTGGAAGCAAATACACAGATAGCCCAAATCTATCTGCGCCACGGCATGAAGTGATTACTGGGAATTACTGGGACTCTACTGTCCTCACTAGTACAAGCCCATCCTCGGATCAGATCTGCACACAGCTGATGGCCTGGACCACCTCTTTGTTAGTGAGGCGACTGTGGGTCTCCCCTCTCTTCTCCCTCATTGCCAGCTGTCTCACTGCGGCCTACACACAGCTGCAGAACACTCTTACCAGGAGCGCATCCTGCAGGGTGCTTAGGGGGACTGCTCCCATGCTGGACAGCGACTTCGTGGCTAGTGCCACTGTTGCCAAGCATCTGTTTTGGGAGGCACCTGCTGCCAACGGCACCATATTGGAAAGACTCATGACATCACCTTCAAAACACTAGACCAAACTGGACCAGGTCACACTGGAAGCATCCCTCTAGCTCCATATGATAAAGATGGAAGGACAGAGGCTTGGTGTAGGGGTTGAGAATGACTATGAAATCTCATTGGCTACACTGGGAGTTGACTACATTGTTCCTTCCTGGAGGGGATAACACTTAGTCCATACTAGATTAGACGTTTGCTCTGGAAATATACTTGGCCTCTCTGCATGTGATGTGTTTTCTAGAGCTATTGGTGGATTGAAGAGTGTCTTGTCTATCATCACGATGATTCTGCACAGTACTGCTTTCTTATTGAAGAACCTAACTTCACAGATTCAATGGGCCCATGCTGTCGGAAATCACTGGCCATGCCCTATGTGTCCTTAGTCTCCTGAAGCAACCGGCTTGACAAAATCGTGGAATGGTCTATTGAAGATGCAGTTGCCGGACTGTGTTAGTCAGTGTTCTATTGCTGTGAGAGACAGCATGACCACAGTAAATCTTCTAAAGCGAAGCAATTAACTGGGACAGTCCTACAGGTCACATGTCTAGCCCATTATTGTCATGGCAGGAAGCAGGGCAGCAACCAGGCAGACGTGGTGCTGGGAAGGAGGCAATAGTTCTACATCTGGGTCAGCAGACAGCAGGAAGATACAGACACTGGGCCTGGCTTAAGCATCTGAAACCTCAAAGTCCACTGCTAGTGGCAGGCACACTTCCTCTAACAAGGCCACACCTACTCCAACAAGACCATACCTCCTAATAGTGCCACTTCCTATGAGCCTAAGGAGGCTATTTTCACTCAAACCACAAGGACCAACTACATGACAACAGTAACTTGCAAGGCTCAGCTATGATTCTTCAGTAGCCCATGAAAGTCCTGGATTGATGTATACTATATGGTCATTCCTTGAACAATTAGGATGCATGCTGCAGATATCAAGGGGTAGAAAGCAGGTGATTTAACTCTCCATTACCCCTAGTGACACACAGGCAAAACTTGTGCTTCCCAGTCCTGTAACCTGTGTCTCTGCTGGCCCAGAGTTCTTGGCTCCAAAAGTAGGGATGCTTCTACCAGGAGGCACAACTATTCCAAGGGGCTACAAACTAGACTTCTTTCTCTCTCAGCTCCTCATGTCCCTGAGTAACACTCAAGAATAGAGTCACGATAATGGCCAAGAGCTACAGCACCACGGTGAAACTGGACTGGTACCTTATAATGAAGGTAACGAGGAGTGTCTGGAAGATTAGTGGGGAACTACAACCCAGACTAAAAAGGATTACTAAATAAAGACTACAAGCGCCATATTTCCTATTTTTCAACTACTATACACAGAAACACACACACACACACACACACACACACATACATCCTTCTGTTTTTCTGGAGAGCCCTGACTAATACAGTAATTACCTTTTCAAATGTTACAGCAAGCACCAGGCTGTCTGGGAATGACATCTCTCTTGCCAGCTATAATGTAAAATGGAAGAGTGTGATCTTACAAGGACAGAATTAGAATAGGAAAGTCCACAGAGTATCCCATGTCATAGAAGCTATAGTTTGAGGGCTATTGGCCTGCTCTAGATACATTAATATCACTGTGTCCTATATCAAAACACTAAGAATTGTCCTAGTTAATTTTTTTGTTAATTTGACACATGCTAAAGCCACTTTGGACCCTCAGTTGAGAGAACTGCCTCCACTTGATTGGCCTTTAAGCAAATCTGTGGGACATTTTCTTGATGAGCAGCAGATGTTAGAAGATCCAGGTTATTGGTAGTGGTGCTACCCCTGGGTAGGAGGTTCTTGGTAGTGTAAGAAAGCAAGCAGAGGAGAGCAAGCTAGTAAGCAGCACCTCTCCATGGCCTCTGCTTCAGTTCCTGCCTCCAGGTTCCTGCCCTGCTTCGGTGTCTTTCAGCGACAAATTGCAATGGAACACGTAACCCAAATGACCCTGTCCTCCCTGCATTGCTTGTGGCCATAATGTTTTATCACAGCAGCAGAAAGCAAGCCAGAACACGGCTCTAGTCCGCATTTGTTCACATTGCACACAGCTTACTTGGTACTTTTTTCCAGACACACCTGACCATATTTCATATTTGAATAAATCACAAATCTCTTCCTCAGAGACAGTAAAATGCAAGCTGTAATGTCACAGAGACAATGATAGCTTTCCACTACCCCACGGTACCAACAGCTTATTGGCTACAAGGATCTTGAAACTATTTTTCATTACAGAAAATGTGACATCTATGAGCCACAAACCTCTGCCTTTAGATGAAGTCTCTACAAACACTAAAGAGTGGAGAATAATTTGAGGACTTGATGCCTAAAACACAAGAGTCTTTAAACTAAAGTGCTCAGCTCCAGAAAATTCCCAATGTCTGCATGTCATATCCCAAGAAAATGTTCACCTGTCCTAAGTGAACTGCAGAGATTCCTTCCTGGACCTGCGCTGCATGGAGAGACCAAGGAGAGTGGCCTGCAGGAGAGCCATGTACCGGGAGACCAGGAAATAGGGCAGCAGCCAGTCTTCCAGACATGCAGGAGAGCCAGGTACCAGGAGACCAGGTGATGTGGCAGCAGCCAGCCCTCCAGACATACAGGTGAGCCAGCTACCAGGAGACCAGGCAATGGAGCAGCAGCTAGCCCTCCAGACATGCAGGAGAGCCAGCTACCAGGAGACCAGGCAATGGAGCAGCAGCCAGCCCTCCAGACATACAGGAGAGCCAGGTACCAGGAGACCAGGCAATGGAGCAGCAGCCAGCCC
>JAQHUG010000005.1:6903759-6969317 GCA_028555095.1 Dicrostonyx torquatus
AGCCAGCCCTCCAGACATGCAGGAGAGCCAGGTACCAGGAGACCAGGCAATGGAGCAGCAGCCAGCCCTCCAGACATGCAGGAGAGCCAGGTACCGGGAGACCAGGCGACAGGGCAGCAGCCAGCCCTCCAGACATGAAGTCCCACACAGAGGTCCCATGTTATTTGCAGTCACTCCTGAAGAACAGTCACAGGTGATACGAGTGGCGTGGAGTCTGTGAGAAGGTCCCTCCTACATCCAAGGCTGCCTTCCTCCCCACCATCTGCCTGTGCTGAGCTGTGCAGTCACTACATGGGCACAGCAAGACAAAGCACTGTACCCTCCAATCAGACCACCAAAGGCTGTCACAGGGGCAAACAGATCTGTTTTATACCTCAAAGAGATGATCAGATTAGCTGTGCCCTTCATAAAGTAGCACCAGCACTTAAAATGAATGAGCTAGCGATAGACGAAACCCCATGATCACCCTCAAACACATGCTGAGGACCAAAACACTAGGTAATGCCATTCCTGTGAGGTCTAAGATATGCCACATAGTAGTATGTATGTTCACTTGCAGACACGTACACACATTTATATGTGTGCACATCAAATACCAAATTCAGCATGGTTACTGTCTCTGAGAAATAAAGACATGGGTGTACATTGGGAAGTGTACATGGGTCTTCAGTGTTAGATCTGTGATGTTTAGTTGTGTTAAAACTAGTAACTTGCTACAGGGATGTGGTAAAGCGTAAAATACCACTCAAGCAGTTGGAAGCAAATGAACTGGGGAGAAGGGAGCAAGGATGAAGACGGATGGACCAATTAGGATACAGAAGAAAATGGCAATGGAGACAGTTCAGGGAGGCAGACTCAGTCCAGCCTTAGAAGTGATCCTAGACCATGGGTGTGGTAGGAGCATACAAGCTGATGGGAAGGAGACAGCACTTAGGCATGCAGTTTCCCAGCTCCAGTAACTGGGTGGTGGAGCCCGTGTGCAGGCCCAAGGCAGTAAGAGGGAAGCATCCACCCACTCCAGGGATGGATCAAGAACCAAGCACCATTCTATAGCAAATGAAGCAAGGCTGAGGCATGCCCCAGACTATACTGGCCCTGTCGCCGTAGAATATCATGGGGATTCTTTTGTAAGTCATGCCCATTGATGAAATGACCCAATTAAAGAAGTGGAAGAAATGGGTTAGAGATGAAGCCCTGAGTAGTCAGGCAGCCCATGCTTCATGCTGCCCTCAAACCTCTGGGTACAGTCAGAAGAGGAAAAAAAGTGAGGTCTAGATAGTACCATGAATACTTGATGGCTCAATATAGCTTTGGGTGCAAAAGACTATGAAATATGGACAGTGCCTGACTGCCCCCAAGAAGTTACATTAGTGGTAATAATAAAGAGGGCCATAGGTACAGGGTGCAAGTAATTTATTTCCTCTTTAAAGATATGTTAGGAAAGGAAGGTTAATAGTGTGAAAATCAGACAGGGTGAGAGAGATGGCACCACAACCTGTGGCTAACCCTTCAGGCTCCTCCAGTCCCCAAAGAGACTCCAGCTCCCAGCCCTATATCCACTCTCTTTCCCTGAAGGCAGCACCGAGAGCCCCTATACAGCCTCCCCCTGTCATCATAAAAGCACACAGCTTGGGCTGAAGGGAAAGTATTTAATTGCTCCTTTAATTCATGGCATGTTGGGGTTTTGGCTTTTTGTGTGCCTGATACGCCGACTGGCCTGCTTTAGACCACGTCTTCCCAGGAAGTAGGTAAAGTATCTGGGCCAGACACTCCGCAGAGCATCAGCACAGATGGGGACCACAGCCACAGACGCAGCATCCCTTCCTGCCTGCAACAAGGAGAACTCCATCAGTGTCATTGGCTAACGATGCATTATATCAGCCAACTGTGCCAGGGCGTCAGTTAGACAAGGAGAGTGGAAGTGTCTCTTGCACGAGAGGCAGGAGACAGAGAATGTGTGGCAGTCAGTGGTCCAGCAGTAAGCCAAGGAACAGCTGGTCCAAGAGAGGAGAGCCGAGGGCAGGGTGTTAATGACTTCCTCTGAACTAAGTGTGGAGAGCTGAGGGGAGGGTGTTGATGGCTTTCTGTGAATTCAGTCCTCACTACCTCATGCTTGACACAGAGACACAAGAAGCAACAGAGCAGAGCCAAGTAGTCCCTCTCCCTTTCAGAATCTCACCCCAGCACCCGACTCCAGGACCATGTGATGCTCCCAGCTCCCCACTCCAGTCCCAGGAAAGAACCAGCACTTTGCAAAAGATCTCATAAGATCCTTCCATACACAGCATCCCCTGGGACTGCAGCCCCACTTGCCCCTGTTTTTGGACAGACCTAGTCAACACCATCCACTAGACACCACAGGAAAGCTATGCCTTTTCGGATCGGGCTCCACAAGTTAGACAAAGACATCCCAACTCCATTTGGACTCACTCCATTATCTTATCTAACATATATATGAATGAGAGAGACAGAAGAGCCAGCCACAAAGCCAAGGGGCCATCCATCAGTTCTATTGTTTACTTCTCAACCTAACCATGTAAAATGACCCTGTTGAGCCAAGCTAAACAAGCTGCTGCGGCCTGTCCTTGTGTGCCCCTTCCGGGATAGCACAGGCACCATCCCACACAGGCTTCAATATGCCTTGTTTTCTCTGTCCTTTCTTCACCTTTCAGGACCACCAGCCCATGTGGAAGGCAGTGCCAGCTCCCACTTGGGAATGCCCATATAACTGCTTTGATTCAGGTGCCCGGTGATTTACCAGGCTCTCAACAGATGCCGGGGAGGAGGTCACTTTGCAGGACTGGTTCTTCAATAGTACTACATGTTAAAGGATATCTTGGGTCTCAGGTTATAGCGTAGCAGTAGAGGCTATGCCCGGCATATATCAGACCCTAGTTTGATCACTAGCACTATGGAAAAAGGAAGAAAGGGAACCGTAAAGATTTTTTTCCTTCTGATTAACACACTTGAAAGGTAATATAGAGCAGGAGGGAAGCACCCTACTGGCTCTGTCTAGGTGTGCTCCTCACAGCTCTGGGATCTCAAGCAAAATCACCCAGTCCCCCAAAGTCTGTCTCTACCCAGCATAGCCATAAACCCGGGAGACAATTGGTCAGCCTGGTTGAGGAATTTCAGTGAGCTCATCTCAGTGCAGGTCTTCATAGGTATGGAGGAGGCAGCAAACACAACCCCAACCACTGAAAGCACAGGGAGAGACAGATAAGGCCACCCATGAACCCACACTGTGAACATCTGAGCCTGCTCTCACATCCACACTGACATTTTTTCATGCACAAAATTGAGGTTCACACCGTGTAGACCATCATACTGACTTCTTGAGTTTTCTTACAGCATTAAAAAATACACAAAGTAAAAGGTTCTTTAATATCCCATTATCTTGTAAAAACAAGATTAATCCATCATAATAGTCCACTGGCAAAATTTTGATTTAATGTTTTATAAATTATGGTTCTATGATTTTCCCTACCTTAATTTCAAGTTGAAGAATAAACTACATTTAACGGAGATTCTTATTTGTTGACTGCTTAGTGAGCAGGAAGTATTTTCCAGGATTCATGTACCCCTGTACCTGACACCACACTTGCCATACTGAGGGAAGGATAATGTGACATCAGAGGCAGCAAGGAGATGACACCATTGCTGTCTGCACTGCTGCATTAAAAATGCTGACGAGTCATAGAACATTCTCTGAAAGTCGGCAAAGCAGAACGGCGTTCCCTGCAGTGTATTCTGTTCTAAGGGCTTTGCCACTGCCTTTAGCTTTAGTGACTCTACGTGTTTTCCCAACATATGGCTGTCATCACTTTGACTGACTTGTGACATTACTTCAAGATGAAGTACTGTGAGCTTATTTCTTCCCCTAAATTTCTTTACAACATTTTATGTTTTGTGTATTCAGACTCGGGGTAGAGGAAAACTCAGACCATGTCCTTTGTTGCATGTTCAGTGCTAATGTGTAATTCTCCTGAATATTCAGTGATTGAATGCAGGCGTTTGGGTGGTTGGCATGGGATGCTATCCACCTTGAAGCATTTACCGCCTTCCAGCACCTTCTAGAAAGCCTTCTTTCTCAGATGCTGCCACAGAGATGTGCCCAAGACCCACCAGTGTCTCCCAGGGTTTACTTCTAATGTGAGGATCTAGCCATGGCTCACCCAGTGACTTCTCATAATTCATCCTCAGCCTCTAAGAAGAATCACACTTTCCTCCAAGCTTCAGTAAGCAGATCCTGCCGCCCTGACAGGAGATGGAGACCACTCACCTTCCTGCACATAACAGAGGCCTGCTGCAGGCACATTAGTGCAAATGGCTTCAGCAGCCTATACGGTGCCATTCATGGCCCTTAGACCAGTGACTCCCCTCCTCCCCTGTGGACTTTCTTCTTTGACTTGGCTTTCAGTTTTGTGTGTGTGTGTGTGTGTGTGTGTGTGTGTGTGTGTGTGTGTGCGCGCGCGCGCGCACCAGCTTTCTTATACAGCCCCACTTGCCTAAAGACAGTATGACCCGAGGTAGGTAGTGCCCTCCCAGGTCAAACATCAGTCAGGACAATCTCTCACAGACACGCCCTCAGGCCAGTCTGTTCTGGACAACCCTTCCGTTGGTACTCCCTCAGGAGACTTTCTCAGGTCATCACACTGAGCGAAGGCTAACTAGGACTGAGGCTCAGCTAAGACTCTCTGCTCACCATCGGGTCTGGACCTTTAATATACTAAAATAAACCAAAAGCCTTTCTCTCCTGGCCGGCTCTGTGTCCAGCCCTCTCAGAGTTCCTCGGGGACATACCGACCAAGGTGCCCTCCGAATGCACCTCAGGGCCCTTACTGCCACCCTTGGGTCTCTCCGGCAGTTGCTGGCCTAGGCTACATGAAGTCTCTTCTGATCTGGATTGTCACTCAGCTTCTTTCTTTTGTTTTCTTTTAGACTGTTCCTAGAAGCAGGCAGGGTGATCCTCAGCCTGTATGTTGGACCTGCGGCCTCTGTTTTTATAACTGGGCACCCCCCCTTGCTCCTCCACTTCTTCTAGATGCTCCAGCAGTTCCTCACACTCACCAGACACAGGTGACTCTATCTACCCTCTTAGGCCTTGCGCTGGTGCTGACTAGTTATGTCAACTTGACACAAATTAGAGTCATCTGAGAGCAGACAGCTGAATTGAGAGAATGTCTCCATAAGATCCAGTTGTAGACACACCTTATGGCATTTTCTTAATTAGTAACTGGCCCATTGTGGATCGTGCCATTTCTGGGCTGGTAGCCCTGGGTTCTAAAAGATAGCATGCTGAGCAAGCCTTGAGGAGCAAGCCAGTGAGCAGCACTCCTCCACGGCCTCTGCATGAGCTCCTCCTCCAGGTTTCTGACCAGCTTGAGTTCCTGTCCTGACTTCCTTCAGCGCTGAACAGTGATATGCAAGTGTAGGCCAAATAAACCCTTTCCCCCTCAGGTTGCTTTAGGTCATTGTATTTTATCATAGCCATAGTAACCCTAACGAAGACAGGCTCCTTTTGGTCCCTGTTGGTCTTTGCACATTGTCACCTTCTCAGTGAGACCTTCCCTGGCCCAGTCTAAAATGCCACTTCAAAGTAAAAACAAAACAAAACTTGACTTCCTGACTTTCCCCCTCTCTCCTCACCTCCCAAACTTATATTTTCCCCTACTCACCGAAACTGACACCTGTACATTTTACTCCGTTGTTTTAACCTTGACTTCTAACTTGTTTCCATCACATGCACAGGACAGGCATTCCCTCTGCTTGCTGTCACATCTGTAGAGCTGTCCCAGGGCTCAGGATTGCTGGGATGTTTCAGCCCCACAGACAAATTGCCTTGGGCTACTGTTAGCCCCTTAGTGGCTACTCAATGCCCGCCACTGTGGCGCAGGTCGTTATTATGGTTTCCTCCAACTCAGCAACTGAGAGCATCAGTAGACAGCATGAGAAAACCACAACAGAGGTCGCCCCTTTTCGACAACCTGCCCCCAAGTCCCTGCCGATGTGCTGATGTATGAGTTCCTTGTGTTCTATGGCCAATGAAAGCCCGTGTAATCACTGTCACCATGGAACAGGTCATCCAGAGCAGTCTGAACCCAAGTGCCCAGGCCATGGTGATTCACAGTTGGCACAAAATAAACACTTGTTCCATTTGGAACAAGAGCTGGGCCTTGCACCTAATCGTCGTCGCTGAGTAGGTGGATAAATGGACAAACTGCTCCTTTGCCAATGAGGAATTATGGGTTTTGAGAGGTTAGAACGCCTCCCAAGGTCTGACTATACACCCGGAAATGATTCTGTACCTCTGCCTTTGTGCATAACACTGAATGGAGGCTCCAGGCTGGGGACATTGCCTTAGAAACTGGATGAACTTTGCAAGCCCAGCTCTGTTTTCTAATGTAAAATTGCCCACTGGTGTCTTTAGGGTGTTGTTTTGTGTGGAGAGAAAAACAGGATAAATATCAAAGCAGCTGTCCAATTTGAGTTGGCCCAGGAAGGGAAAAAGCCATAAGCAAGACAATGGCCAACACTGAGTGACATGAGCTAGGATCTGACTGACAGGAAAGGGGAAGAATCATTTCATCAGAACAAAAGCAAGCAGAAGGGCTGCTCCAGCACAGAGGCATGGTGCGTGTCTAGGGCCCCCTGGATGGAATGGAGATTACAAAACAAAACAGTCCTAATAAGATTACAGCTGATAATGATTCCACTACAGAACTCTGCGATGATGTTAGGGTTTTAATAAGCATTCCCCAAAGAGTACTCAGTCAATTTCACAAATGCCCATTCTCATCATTAAATCTTAAAGGGGAGGAAGGACCGTTCTACCTAGCTGTTTCTAAATTAACAGCATGCTTCACCTCTGCTAGGACTTGGGAGCAAAGCCACTGTATCATCCTGAGCTGTTTGGGGGGAGATTTTAATATTCTCCCGATAATATAAATATAACCTTATTAGCTACGTCCCAGAGATACCATGTTTGGGGTATAATCCAGACCCTGGTGCCAAATCCATAGTTAACTCTTAAACATGCCTTGTAGGCACAGCTCATGCAACATTTAAGGTAAAGGACCTTTCCCCTAGAAAAATGGAAAGAGAAGCCAAATGATTATGGGTACCTATTGAGAAAGGTGGCTTAATCCCGACTTGGACAAGGTGTACTAGATGGGATGTTTCGCCTCTTCCAGGCCACGTGAATAGCCTCACTCTTCCTTAGAACCAAATGACCTCCCAGAAAATACAACCAGCTCCATTCCACAGAGGGGAGATGAAAGGAGAAGAACCGTGACTACAATGCATGTAGACAGAATCTCACAGCAGGACACACAGGCATCGGTACCACAGAGTGTGGCAGCAGTGTGGACTGACCCTCCAGCCCTTTGCGTCTGACCCTAAACTTGCTGCTACGCAGGGACATGCAAGGGTGACGTAAAACAAGCCACTGCCAACCTGCCAGGCAGAGCATGGGCTCTAAGCCCCTGCACGCAATCATGTTCAAGAGACACTGTTCCTAGTCTTATGATTCAACCTTTCTTGACATCCAAGGTTCTGGGCACCACACAAACCCTCTCAACTTTCAATAGCATCTGGTAAGAGGTGAAAATCCAGGGAGAAATAGCAGACAGAGCAGGAGAGGGGAAGGCATGCATGGCTGCTCAAGGGTCTCACTTGTCACTCGTGAGTCTATAGGTGACACAAATTTGATTTTTAAAAATGCTCTAATAGTGGAAATAAAGAGAATCCCAGAGGGCTTCCTGCAACATGACAAACCAGAGAAGCCAGACTAATGCCCGGGACGAGCTGACATTCAAGTCCATTTGAGAGCAGACTTTTTGCATTCTAAGGCAGGTGTACACAGCCGCATGGATCCACCAATGCAGTCTCCATCAGTTTCTTGGTGTTCTTGGCATGCACAAATGCTGCCAGGAGAGCTGATGAGCAAAAATTGCATGGAACAATGCTTAGAGGCTTCGCTTGAGTTCAAAACTCATTTCCTCAGCCAGCAAGTGAGAGATTGAGATGTTCCCAGGCTGAAATGGCTCCTTTGCTGAAGGAACACAGATCTCAAAAGGGAACAAAACAGCAAAGCATTCTTCCCCGGAATTAAAAATCAGGTCACAGTAAATTCAAAAATAACTTTGTAAAGACTGAGGATGGAAATAGAAGTGGTTCTATAAATAATCAGCCGCATCCATATTCATTGTGAGCCCCTAGACACACTGGACAGGCGGCTTCCGCAAAGCCGAGGCAGAGCTGATGGTGGGGCTTTAAGAGCGTCATGCATATTCACGGTCTTGATGTACTCTAATCACAAATCAAAGTGCTCGACTCATTAGATGTTGATTGCTTGTTGCACAAAGGTGAAAGTCAACCCTCTAGCCAAGGTTCAAGTTATTCTAAGCAATGATGATAGTTAAGCATCTTCCAGCCGTTTTCTGCCTAATGAGTACATTACTCTTCAAGCAACTTCATTTAGGGTAACAATTACCCTGATTTAACAAATAACTAACTGATGACAGTCTGTTAAAGCCCCAGATGTGACAACGGACACCACGACCAACTTTCATCACTTCTAAGGTCTGTCCTTTGGCAGTCATGGGGTGATCCTGAAAGGGATAGATCCACCTCTCATCGGAGAGAAGTGGAGTCCACTGATGGCAGATGTGAAAGCTGTAGTCATGACCCAGATGTGAGAACATTGCCCAAAGACAAAAGTGCTGGGCAAAAGGCATGACACTTACTCTGAGGAAGTGACAAGGGTAAGGGATGTCATCCCAGTCTGAGCACCCAGCTAACTACTGATGTCCAGCTTGCGGCTTTCTTATTATTATCACAGTGTACACTCCTTTTGCCCCTAGGAGAGCATTACCGTGTTCACCTGCATGTGTCAGTTAACTGAGAGAATCCTTTCCCCTCTAATTCCTGAGAACTTCATGCGGGATGCAGTGTAGGCGAGTTGAAGGTGTCCCAGAATGTCACCTGCACAAGTACAAGGGCCCGAGTTTAATCCCCAGCACTCACAGTGTTAAAAGCCCAATGCTTCTCTGAGCCTCTGCAATCCTTGTCCTGAGGAGGTAAGTGGGACTCTCTGCATGGACAGAGTCTAGCAGAATCATGAGCTCCTGGTGCCAGGTTCAGTGAGAGACCCTGCCTCAAGAACAATAAAGTAGAAAAGGAAGAAGACATCCAAGTTCAATGTCTGCCCTTCACATGTACACACACAGGCACACACGCTTGCCCACACAAGCAGATATTCACACAGGCACAAAAGATCAGGCCTATCAAGTCCTATCAGTTTGCTAAACATTGGATGCTAACATTGTTTTTAGTTTTATTCTTAACATTACTACTGATGTCTGGTCATTACCACGGTAACATATAAGTAAGCACAGCTTTATAGAGTGAGCTAAATAAAACCTCAAGAATATCACCCATGCCTACTGTGTGACTGTGTCACTATCCTGCTAAAAGAGGCTCAGTGCGGACCAGCAGGAAGGAAGTACAACCTTCATCTTCGAAGCAGACAAGCCATCACCTTTCCACCCCCTTGTCCTCTCCTGTACTTCCAAACCCTCATCTGCTCACCTGAAGCTGTGCAGCTAGCCAGCCTTGCACAGCATCTCAAATTCCATCTGTGGTACTCTCTTACCCAGTGGCTCCCACCATCATATGACAGCATCATTGGTTTGTTTAAAACCACTTAATGGCTCCCTACTAAGTTTAGGGTAAAGCCTAAATCCCGACACATCTTAGCTGACCCCTGCAATCTTTCATCCCACCTCTCTGCCCACAGTCACAAGTATCCACTCTACTCCTTAAACATGCTCAGTTTGTTTCCACATTAAGGCCATGTATGGAATAAAAGATCATTTCCTCTACTCCTTGCTGAACTGACTTCATCCTTGTCATCAATATAACTATATTGTACACAGCATTCAAAAGTGCTTGGTCCTGTCCTGAGTATTTTATAGGCAGCATCTTTTCCAGTCTTCACCAGAGCCCTGTGAGAGAAGTCAGAACCCTGCCTGGCCACCATTTCATTAATGAGAACATTGAGAGGTCAAGGGGTACCGTGTTCAGGGTAAAACATCCAAGAAACACACAGTATCACACACACACACCCTCACACAGAGGGACCTCAGAGGTAAGATTCTGAAGGCGGCATCCTCTTTGATTTCTCTTCAGAACCATGGGTCATGTTCAAACACATAATGTCCTTGTGAAGGCTTCCAGGCTTAGTCTGGCTCCCACCTCCCCCTAAATCAATAACAACCTCTCGATCAGAGTGCATTGAGATGCCAGAGAAAGAAACAGGCTCTTATCTAATCTGTCCTCCTCTTACTTTCCCTACAAGTGCAAAGACAGCCCTCTGGAGCTGCTGATCTCCAGGCTGTGGCTCCCAGGCTCCCATTGTCAGATTAACCTGCATGGGCTTTAACAGGCATCATACCCGCAACCACACAGAGAAAAACCTTCATACAGAGAGAGTGAGAGAGAGGGAGGGAGAGTATTGGAGATTATTTCAGAGCAGTGTGCAGCAGAGGAAGGGAGGGAGTCACCTCACACCCCACTATCGCCCCATCCCACCCAAGTGACCTGACTTGCTGGGTTTGTGTCCCCATCTGCCTCTCCTGAATGTTATGAGACATAAGGTAATAGATGTATTAAGGAGATGCTAATATAATCCTGTAAGCTAAAGTTGCTTTTAATATGTTACAACCAACATAATTAACACAAGCAGGAGAAGCATGACATAAATATCATCAGAACTGACATTTATTAAGCACTAATGGCATGCCAAGCCATGTCTTATGCAATAGATCTGGTTTGCTTTATGGAATTCTCGACTGCCCTGTAAAGACGGGACAATTATTAGCTCCCTTTACAATCAAGGAAATTGAGAACCAGAGCGAGTAAGAAGCTTGCAGAAGACTCATCGGAACTTGTGAGGAAAATGTGTAGGTGAATGGTGCTAGGTCACTTGGTGGGCCACATATTGAACCGGACCCCAGGAGCCCATCAGAAATATGAGCAGGGCATGTTTGCCCTGAGTATCAAGATGTTTAGAAGGGTAGCCCGTCTCTTCACTAACATAGATCTCCATGCAGCCTTACATTTCAGGAGTCTCCTCTGGCCTCCAGTTCTTTAGGGACCTGAGTGCCCTGTCTGAAGAATCCCTTCCATGCCTGTCACCAGCCATCACTCTGTCACTCTGTTTGAACTATTGACAATGACAGATGCCCAAAATTAGACCCGCTGGGTCTGCTCAGTGGGAAAGACTTTCCGATGGGGGTCATTGTAGGTTGAAACCAATATACCAGCATCGGCTCTTGATTTTGTGCTCTCTGCAAAGGGCAGCAAATGAAGGATTGCATGCTTTTGTGCCTTCCACAACCCCTTCAGTAGTGCCTTAACTGCTGCTGCCTTCCACCACAGTGCTTCATTCAGGCCTGAGCAGGGTTTTGCTTTGTTTGACTTCTTGATTGCAGCAAACTACCTGCTCAGCCACTGCTGGCCCCATGGCCCTAGAGCAGGGTTACAGGTAGAGGCAGCAGGGAGGGGGCTATCCTGCACTACAGCTCTAGGAAGGCAGAGGAGCCGTGAGATTCAATGGGCCTGTGCTAGGGGCATCCTCCACAGAGGCTCATGATGGCTTTGGGGACTTACTGGAACCACAGATACTGTTTCTAAATAGCATCCCAATCTGTGATCCCAGTCAATGTGGTTTGAACTCATAGCATAGAATTCAGTGTGATGTTATATAACTGCCTGTACCACACACAGAGAGATCTTGCTTAAATTTTAAATAAATAACTAAACAGAGGATGTTGTCCCTTTTTTCCCTAAAAGCATTTAAATGAATATCACTCGGCAACGTGGAGTCAAACCCTACCAATTCATTCATTCTCATTAAATCCACAGCATGACCAGCCTTCTTATATGCACTTCCCAATAAATCTCTCCATGGCCAATCTAAAGGTTCCTTTTCCCCCTTTGCCCATAACTGTTTTGACTGATTTAGCCTCTCTGTCAACCAGGAAATCAAAATCAAAACCAAAACAAACATCCAGTAGGTATAAGGAAGGAGGGCGCAGCATTTGCAGGATTGCTGTTGGTGGCTGAAAGCAGGGACCTCTGCAGACATTCTCAGTCCAGGATTTCCCCTTCTCTCTGCCAGGAGGGTCAGTACTGGTGACCTTGTGAACTTTGGCCTGGTGGCCTGTCTGTGTCTTTACAGATGGGCAGGTGAAGCCCAAGAGAGGTTAAGAACGGTGGCCAGACCTGCTCTGCCTCCCAAAGGGACCCATTCATCACAAACACCCTGGCTGCATCTAAGATGAAAGGAAGCAGAATTCCAGCCTATGGCACGGAGGGAGGAGCAAAAGACTGTGCAGTCTGCTCTGGCCAGCAGTGAAGCCTAGGATAGGACCCTTCTAAAGCAATCAGCCAGCAAATCTCCTTTTGACCTCCATTTCTTCATTGGTAAAACTGGGATAAGAATGTTTGTCTCACAAAATCCCTGAGAGAAGGAACTCTCAACAAACCTCGTTTCCTTCCTTCCACCAGACGAACCATCTTAAAAAAACAAAACAATAACAACAAAAAAAACCCCTCTATATTTCCCCAAATGTGGCAGCAATGACATTTCCCCCCTTTCGGTTTCAAATCCAGCACCATGGTAGGAATTACTTGTAGACTGTTTACTATTTCCTATTTCCAAAATGTATTTTCCATCATGTAATTCAAAGCTATTAAGGCTGCCAAAGCCCCAAATAACCAGACCACGTCAGAGCCAGTGCGGCACGATCTGCACGCTGAAAATGAATTGCTTCTAAGCGCCATTTAGATGTGGAGGTAGTTTGATTTTGCTCTGATATAGCTCAACTGATTGAAACACTGTAAATATCCTTCCTAAAGTTGGAAGCCGCTACCATTACTGTTGGCAGCAAATGCGTGGCCATTTTCATAATCATTTCTTGAGCCAAGAACCTGAGAGTGGCTTGTGTGACAGATGAGAAGCCACTGGGCTTGATTGAATCAGACACAGCACACACTGCTTGACTGCATTTTGCCTCCATCACAGGGCCCCCCGAGACTCCAGTCTCCATGTCGGTCAGATGAGGTACAACACAAGAAGCCAACCTTTCAGTCCAGAATGGCGGGGAAGGTTATCATGTGGGAAGGTGAAAACAGAGATCCGTGCCGTCAATTAGCATACGATTGCTAAGAACAGGTTTTTGTTTCGTTGGATGGGTGTAAAGTAGTCAGCACACAAACACAACGCCACAGAAAATTCAGGGAAAGACTTTCTCTTAACTCTAAATGTGAGACCTCCATATTTATATTCCCAAGCATTAAGATTTCAGCACTTCCAGGGCTCTCGACGTGCCAATATAGTCTTTTCAAACTCATGTATTTGCCAACACAACTAGATTTGATATTGATTTTTTGTTACAAAGCCGGGAACTGAGAAGCTTGGGAACAAATGTATGATCCAGAGTGGCCATTATTTTCTCCTTGTAGTTCCAATTCTATAGAGTTTTAGGGTGACACTTTCACCCCATTATATATAGGATAATTGAGCAATGAGGTAGGCAGACAGTTGTAGAGCACCAGTTAGCGTCAAGCACCTTTCTTTCACAGATGGGTTTGAACGTACGCCTTCATTCTCATACAACGGGGCCAAGACTCGGGCCAAGGTTTTACGACTTCATCTCAAAGAAACTCTGAAAATGGGATAATATAAAGAAGCAAGTAGAGAGCTCGCATGGCATCTCAATACCCCTCGGCTCCATCTAGAACCTGGTAAACTGTTTATGCAGGGCACACCTAAAGCAGCTTTGCCCTAGTTGCTGGGACATCAACCATAAACCATATGTACTATTTTTTAATGTTTTTGAAAGAATTTTGTGTGTGTGTGTCTCTAGAAGTTGTTTGTGTCTATTCTTTAGAGTCTCCCAATGGCCCTCTCATCAACTCAAGAAGGCATTGGGGAGAACACAAAACAAAAGGCCCTATTTACAGCCTTTTCGATTACCCAGTTAGGAAAGGGAGGCACCTGGAGAGGTGCAGGAGAGGCTTCACCAATGAGTCAGCACTGGCAACCCGAGCCTTCATCCCATAGATAACCCCATCACCAGGCAAGGCAGGCAGAGGCAGCTGTGGGGAGGGCGTGGCTCGCCTGGCAGCCTGTGTTACAGTTTCCATCTTCTAGTTCGATGCTTGAATTCCCCTAGTCCTTTCCTGTATTGATTACAGAAGAGAAGTATCTGGACCCCAAACTGCCAATGACATTAGCAGGCGTAATATGATTGGAGGCCGTGGGTTTTGATTCTAAAGTTGTTCCACCACCCTACGTCACCCCCGGCACACTATCCAAAAACCAGTTAACTGTGGTTTTTCTCTATGAGACAAAGCAACACAGAGACTCATTGTCCCTCCATCTCAGCAGCCAGCACATCATAGCTGGGAGAAAGACGCAGGGCAGCAGACAATCCAGCACATCCCTGGTACCCAAAGACAAAGGAACTGCACAAGGTAGCTACAGGGCGGAGCTACAAAGTCCCCCTATACCATATCCACAAAAAGAAAGCAATGGAAGCTTGGAGGAGTAAGGATATTAGAACCACTCGCCTTGATCCCCTATCCTAGCCTTTTAAAGCTAGATTTGAGAGTCCCACCTTCAGAGTCAAACCCACCTCTCAGGTTTCCTCTACTGCCCATTCACTGCATGACTGTCAGGACCTTAAGCAGCTCTGAGGTCCTGGTCCACCCTGAAAACTGAGAGCAACGTGGCACCTACCTCAAGGGAGGAGGGTGTTGCTGAGTCTGATGCTGCAGTATTTCTCTGGGCACAATTTCTGAGACAGGGCTCCTACAAACATCATAGACAGGCAAGGGGAAGACGTTTTGCTCTATTTGATTTTTAGCCTTGGTTCCCAGAACGTAGTTTTTAGAATCCTTGAGACTCTCCAAGGACCCAGTGTCTTATAGGCTACTGAGATGACCAGGGTCTGAGTCCAAGGAGAAATTTAGGACGAAAGCCGCTCAACCAGAAGGACCCAGGCACAGTTAGAGGGTCAGAACTTTTAGTCATATCTTTATGGTATGACTTTACCAATGGCCAAAGCCAGGACCGAGTGTGGCTGCAGAAAGAAGCATCCTAAAAGCCAAGACCGCACTTTCAGTCTGAATGCACGGAAGTTCACCGAGGGTCCCGGCCCCTTCACACATATCTTGCCCTTTATACCTCTTCTATTTCATTTGCAAACCTCTTAATATACTCTGCGAGGTATGGGTACGTTAAAGCAAAGAGGCTACCTGAGTTCTGTAAACACCTATAGCAAATTAATGAAATCTGAGAAGGGAAATTGGGGGACCCTCAATTTACAGCTGACTGGTAAAATCCACAAGTCATAACCAGGGATTATGAATAAAAGTGAGGAACTGGTGCTTAAGCCTGTTGCTGTGACTGTGATTCTATGTAGATATTGCCCAGATTGAGATAAATTATCAAAAATGCAGTCAGTGTCTGCTTGGGAGCCGGGTGGTGAGGAGACAGGCCCACAGTCTGGTGACTGTGTTTGTCACTGTGCCATTGCCGTAATAAGACATCATGACAGAGACAACGTATAGAAGGAAGCTTATTAGGGGCTTCTAGTTTCAGAGGCTGAGTCCATGGCTGTCATGTTGAGGAGCATGGCAGCAGGCAGGGAGGCGCTGTGCTGGAGTAGTAGCTGAGAGCTTACATTTTAAAACACCAGCATGAGGCAGAGAGAGCTAACTGGGGATACTGTAATCTTTGGAAACTTCAAAACCCACTTCAGTGACACACCTCCTTCAACAAGGCCACACCTCCTAATCCTTCCTAAATAGTTCTGCCACCTGGGGACAAAGTGTTCCCATGTATATGTCTATGGGTGCCATTTTTATTCAAACCACAACAGTACCCAAAGGTGAAGCATGGATACTGAGTACACTCGGTGTGAGGGTAAAGCAGGGTTCTTTCCTATACTGTGAATATCACTCACAGAAAGCATTCCACATGGTGTCTGGCTTGTTGTTATAGATGCAGTACTGATTACAGTGTAGATGCTTAACATCTATTCACATCACAGTCCTTTCCAGCAAACATACACTAAACATACACTTCACATCAGGCACTGTGGCTTTGGCTGTGCAGACTCATGGAACAGATACCACTGGCTTGCGCAGTATCTGGTTCACACTGCCATCCTGGCCAGTGAGCACCTTGTATTTCATGCAGGGTTCGCTGAGAAGCCCTGGGCCCAGGCAAGCCCGCTGTATTCGCAGTTTGTAAGCTTGCAGTCTGTGAGTTGTCGGAATTGTTCCCTGTACCTGAGCTTCCTTGCAGGAGGCAAGGCTAGAAACAGTCTTCTTGCACACCAATGACAGAAGCTCAAGCTGCCCAGCTGCTGAAGTGGAAAAGAAACAGAGTGAGCATATCCACAGCCCCAAACTCTGCCCAGCCTCCTATGCTCAAGCTTCCCGGTAAGAATGTCCTGTGCCTCGGAGTCCAGGCAATAAGGCCTGGATCTGGTGACCTGCGAGAAACTCTGCAGATCAAAGGGTCCTTCCAGGAAGGAGAGAGGCAACTAAGACATCAGCTAGAAAACACAGAAAGGAAAACCAAAGGCTAGTGCTAACTGGTTCCCTCTTTTAAAAAGATTTAGGTGTGTGTGTGTATGTGCGTGTCTGTGTGTGTGTACATGTAAGTATGCAAATACACATGTACAAGAACCTGTGGGAGGCCAGAAGAGGGAGACTGGATACTTCCCTGGAGCTGGAGTTACAGATGGCTGTGATCTGCCTGGCGTGGGTGCTAGGAATCAAACTCAGGTCCTGTGAAAAAACAGAAATCTGTCCTAACCACTGAGCCATTTCTCCAGCCTGTGTTCTTGATGAAGAGAGAAGTGGAGCAGAAAAGCATACTATCCTCCCACCCCCATCACAGTGCCGCTGGCCAGACTGAGCTGTGCCATTAAATAGGCATGTGTTCGCTGCAACTGCTTCCATTGACTCGAGAACAAACCGAGGATTAGGCAGGATGAGTCATTAACACACAGCCATGTAGTAAGCATCCAAACAGCCCTCATACGGAGGCAGTTTCCATGCTGACCACACTCTACCAATGACTCCTGACTGCAGGTTTGAGTCAGGCTCTGTCCAGAGAAGTCACATTCTCCTGATTTATTTCCACTAAACTTCAAGAGGAAGAACCTTTGCCCTGGACTTACAGACAAGGAAGCCATGGCAACCCTGCTGCATGGGTGACGAGGCTGCCACATGGGTGGCAAGGCTGGCATCTGCTCCTAATCTCCACAGTCCTGGGACTACGAGGAGAGGCATCTAGAAACTTGGCTTGGATTTTGTCATTACCATCACTAGACACAGGTCCTCAGGACAGTGAATGATGACTGCCCCTGTTTGCCCCTCTGTAAGGTGACAGATGGTGCCTCCTTGTAGAGATTGATTGAGGCTTCTATGGAACAGTGTCACGGCGGTGCATGACTGCCCCCTGAGCCGAGTAACCACCATCATGGAGAGTTCATCCATGCCTCCATGCAGAAAATCATCCCAGCTGGGCTTGTCACTGTTTACAGCCCCTTATGGAGGGGTGGACTTGGTCATGAGACCCTCATCTGAGTATTGAGCTCCCCCCCCACCTCCTGACTGCAACTCTGCCTCAGTTGCATGAGGTCTGTGTAACTGACTAATAAAAAACCCAGAGACAGACATTGGGATTCAACCTGATTGTCAGAAAAGCAAAACAGCCAGTTACTGGCTCTTACCTCATTCTCAGTCCAAAATGGTGATCCTACCTTCTGTAATCTCAGAATGAGACTGAGCATGAGAGCTGTTTCCTCCCATTTTATATTCCTCTCTAGGACTGGGATTAAAGGTGTGCACCACTACCGCCTGGTTTCTATGGCAACTAGTGTGGCTACTGGGATTACCACTGCCTGGTCTGTAAGGCTGACCAGTGGGGCTGCTTTACTCTCTGATAGTCAGGTAATCTTTATTTATTAAAATACAGATAAAATATCACTGCAGGTATAGATGAGGGGCCGGGGGAGACCAGGTGGGGAGTGAGGCTCCAGTTATGTGGCTATGGAGACGCCATCATCCCTGTTAGGTAAACAGTTTCCTAGTTACAGCATTTTGGAGGGAGAAGCACTGGAATCCACCTAAGTAACCCCTCCCCTATGCTCTGTAAGAAAGCACAATAAATGCATTGCTTCTGCAGAGTGAACTTCGGGAGAACGATGCTCGGTTTGCTATGAGGAGGAGGGATAGGTGTGGCTTATGTCTCCTCTTGGGAAGGAATTTCAGCAACAGTCACACATAAGTCTGGTCATGACTATGATGGTAATCCACACTATGGTTAATAGTGGATATTTAAGCACAGACCCAAATCTCCGCATGACAATATAATATTGGTTCATTCTATCATTAATACAAGTGCAGTACAAACCAGGATTACCACTGCATAATGGCCCTGAAGACAACTCCACATTCAATGTGCACCTGTTCATGCCTACACTAAATCAGACGAGCACCAAGGGGCTTGGACCAAAGACAACTACTACCGGGATGCTTTTAAGGCAATGGCCTTTGCCAGCTTTATATTTCCCAAACCTTAACATAATACTAAACTGACCGTTAGTCACACAATTAGAAAACAAATATTACTAAATACTAGTAAATAGTTAATAAATAATTGCTAGCATGTACTAGTATAACCTTGTAGACAAAAGTTTCTATCTTGCCTAGTCCTGCAGCTTTTCAGTCCCAACAAAACACACAGAGGCTTTATTAATTATAAACTGCTGACCTATTAGTTCAGGGTTATTATTAACTAGCTCTTACAACTTAAGTTTACCCATAATTCCTATCTATAGTTAGACACATGGCTTGGTACCTTTTCTGAATGAGGCATTCTCATCTTACTTCCTCTGCATCTGGCTGGTGACTGCAGACTGAGCCTTTCCTCTTCCCAGAATTCTCCTAGTCTAGTCACCCCAACTAACTACTGGCCAATAAGTGTTTTATTAAACCAAAACAAGTAATAAATCTTTACAGAATACAAGAGCATTATCCCACAGCATAACCTGGCACTATATTATCTCAGTTTATTTCCTAAACCTTTCAAAAAGGGTTATTTTCATCCTTCTTTTACAAATGAAAAAAACTGAGGCTCCAAGGAGGAAGAGGAGACAGCTTAGGTCACAGAGCTGAGTGGTAGAGCCAGAACTGAACCTCTGGTCTTTCAAAATCAGATGGGGAGCCTTTTACGGCACTGTCCCCAGTATATCAAAGCCACTCAGACACCAGGAAGTTCTACCGCTGCTGCAGCTTCGACATGCCCTCGCAGAAACATGTGACTTCATTCTCCATTCAGAAAGAGGAAGCGCCTATTGATCTGCTCACCATCACTTCTCTGCATCCTGGCACACGTGGACATCATAACTGCTCATCAGAGACAACAACACATGCCAGATGACTGACAAAGTAGTTGTTGATGTTGTCCACCCCTCAGACCAGTTAAGATAACCAGACAGAAGCACGGTGGCAAAGCAAAGGATCAACACAGTGAGCAGCTCATGGATTGACACTCCAGTGCCAGGATACAAATGACCAGGGATCATGGAGTCTGAGGAAATGCCAGAGAGTGTCAGGGGCTCGTGAGAAGAACTGGGTTCTGCAGAATGATGGAGAACATAAGGCAGAAATCACAGCAAATTCAACCATGATTGTTCCTCTGTGGAAAATAACTTTTTAAAAATGTGTTTTAATCAGCAAATAATACTGCAAAGATGTTTTTTTAATTGCATGTATTCATTTCAAGGGGAAAGTTAATATTTTTCCTTTAATTGGACACAGCCCAAAAGAACGCCATGCCCTAAACACAACCATGCTCTGCAATCATGCAAATGAAAGTCAAGTGTTACCCAGAGAAGGTTCTGGGTAAATAGTGGTCAGGGTGAGGGTGGGGTGACCAGCAAGGCTTTTACACAATGGAAGAAAGCAGTCTTGAATAATCCCTGTGTACTATGAACCAAGCTCTTCACAGATGTCCCATCTGAGACCTGTGAAGAAGCTCTTTCTATCTGAAATACAAACAAAGTGTATCCCTTCCCCCAACTTAGTGTTAGAAATCATTTCATCACAGAACGACCCTGATGAAGATGGAATGTGCTCAGGGAGATGGATGTGATGCTAACTGGGTACTGCGATGGTCTATAAACACCAGGAAGACCCTGATGCAGGCAGGAGAATGGCCAGTAGGTGCAGCAAGTCAAGTTGGTCTTAGGCAAAGACTGCTTGCTGTCTTGGATTGTCACCATACCAAGGAGACCTTGGCTCTCACAGCCTGCATCCAAATCCTAATTTCACCATCTGCCAGCTGGGCCTTGAACTCTGTCTACCATCTCAGATCTCAACTGATGACCCTCAATGACACATCTGCAAAAGGACCTCAATCTACACAACTGGAATGTTTTTCGGTGACCCAGCCCAGTGCTGAGCATAGGGCAAGCATGCACTGAGTGTCAATAGTGATTCATTTCCTGAGACATTCCAGCATGAACCATTTACTTCTGATAAAGGGTGCTTCTCCAAGGATTATGCGATATACTATTAAAATAAATAAGTATGGAATGAGAGTAGAGAGTAATGGTAATCAAAACTCTACCAACTCACCAACCTCCAGGGTTTTGTTATAAAGCCGTCCCTGAGAAAAGTTTTTAACAGAAGGTATTAGCTGTCTTTTGAGATAAATATAAGTACCAATAGAAAGAATCAGGGGAAAAGCATGCCAAGGTGAGAGGAAGGTATCAGGAACCTGGAGAAAGTGGCCTGGAATGACAATGCTGTTCATCCTGGGGCCTGAGGACCAGTGTGGAACAGATGTACCAATAGAACAGGCTCCAGGCAGGGCTTCAGAAGCCTGAGGACAGGCAGATGAGTGAAAGAACAGGAGACCACTCTGAAGTGGACTACTGAAAATCTTCCTTGGGGAGGAATGGAAGTAGAAAAGAGTTCAGATGTGACACTAAGAACAGAAAATGTCACGGAGGCCCATGGGAAGCCATGGAGAATCAAGACAAACCAACAAAGAAGACAAAACTTAGTGGACTCAAGAATTTCTTTCTGGTACTGGCGGCTCAACCCAAACATAATGAATAAACAGATAAACATGCTTCTGGTGACTATAGAGCAGCCCTTAGCTTCCATCTAGACAGCTCTCCAAGACCAGCAGGGGGTGGGGGCAAATAGTGAGTGCCACCATACTGGAGTCCTATTAGTCCCTGCATTCACAGGTACCAGGCAGCTGCAGTAGTGGCAAAAGGGACAGAGGTCCAGAAATGCTAGAATCTTACAGCAGGTCCTGCTTTGCTTCCACTCCACCTGACTTCATTGGAGAGATGCCTGGGCCACCAGTGCCAATGCCCATCTACACAGCAGGGGTAATGTGGGATTTCCCTCTGTATGCTGTGATTACCATTAATGAATAAAGAAACTGTTTTGGACCTATAGCAGGGCAGAACTTAGCTAAGCGGGAAAACTAAGCTGAATGCTGGGAGGAAGAAAGGTGGAATCAAAGAGATTCCATGGAGCTGACACCAGAGTCAGACCTGCTGAAACTTTAGCTGGTAAGCCATAGCCACATGGTGAAACACAGATTAATAGAAATGGGTCAAATTCAGATGTAAGAATTAGCCAATAAGAAGCTAGAGCTAATGGGCCAAGCAGCAGTTTAATTAGTACAGTTTCTGTGTGATTATTTCAGGTCTAAATTAGCTGGGTGTCTGGGAACTAACAAGCAGCTCTCTCCTTCTACAAATTGGCACCCAACATGGGGCACGAACCTATGACCGTGAGATTAAGAGTCTCATGCTCTACAGGGACAAGAGGACATACTTCAGCTTAGGTAGTTTATGCATCAAAAGATGGGGTTTCCTTTTCAAAGATGCACTGCAACATATCTCTACTGTTCTGAGATTGTCATCTGTACCCATAATGTCAGCCAATCCCAATGTGGTTTGGAACCAAGAATCACCTTGCAAAGTCAGCCCCTGTTACACTTCTTGTATTAAAAACAAAAGCCCGACTGTATTTTTATTCACCATCTTCTGTGCTAAGTACTTTAAATGTCTTCCTGCATCATGTAACAATCTCATTCTCCCACTTGATAAGGAAATAAAACCTGTGGAGATTCAATAACTTATTCAACTCTTAACCTGAATGGATGGTTCTAACTTTACTCCTCTGCCCTGTTGTGTTCTACTTTACCTGAGAAACCTAGAAGTAGGTCAGAAGGAGAGGCAGCTTTGACATTACCCAGGTCAACTACACACTCACTCTTTCTATATCTGCAGCAGATATATCTAATCCATTGTAGAATCCTATGCACTCACTCTTTGTATATTGGCAGCAGACATAGTCAATCCATCGTAGAATCCTTCCCCACTGTGATCAGAGATCTGTGTTCTAAGTACTCAGAGTTCAGGATAAAACCTGATCCTTTATATTCACTTTTGCCTGGGGAGACTATCCCATCAGAAGGGATGTGATATGTTTAACCCAGCATGCCAGTGACAGTGAAACCTGGGCTCTTATTCTCTCGATTTCCAGCCTTACAGGCTCATGGCAAGCTCTCCTTATGTAAAAGATGATACCTTTTCTAATTGACTCTGATGAATAGACTAAAGAGGACTTTATCAAGTGACGGAGGAGGCTCTTCCAAATCCAGCCCTGACATATAGTTCTAGGATATTACCCATCACCCAATTAATGGACCTCTATAAAATGGCTCTTCTGCTTTCTTCATAAAGAAATGAATAATTTGTAATGCTGAGAAATTAACTTTCTTTTTGTCAGGCTAACAAATATTTGAGCTGGGAATAACAGAAACTCATGCATTAAACAAAAGAACAATAATGCCATTCATTTAATTCCTTCTGCAAGAGTTAGGTTTTTTCCAGCTTTGCTGGGAACTGACAAGCTGTATATCTCAGCTGCATCTGAAGGGTAAGCCATCAGTCTCCTCCTGAGACACAGCAAAAGCCAGCTCTTGGAACCAAGAATCATCCCTTACATGTGAAGCAGATGAAGTCAGGTGGTTCAAGGGCTTTCTGAGAAGGGACTCCTCATCCAACCGGCACACAAGGAAGATGGGGAGGCACAGTTCCCACCAAGAGCAGGACTGGTACCCAGCTGCCAGAACTTGGGCAGACATGGAGCCAGGGAAGACAGCTTTTGAAAGATAATGCTTACAGTTTGCCTGTGCTGATGAGGCTCAGGACTAGGAATATAATCCCCAGATTTAGATGTTAATGACATGTGGAAATGGGACCTTTGCGGAGTAATTAGAATTGGATGAGGGCACATGGGCAGGGTCCTCAAAATGGCACCAGCAGCTTTAAAATAAAAGAGAAAACCCATTTTAGGATGCTTGTTCTTCTCCGTCTAGAGAGGCAGCACATGCCTGCCATCCCAGAGTTTGGGAGGTCAAGGCAGGAGGCTTTTGAATTTGTAGCCAGCCTATTTAGAGGAAACATTGTCTCAAAGATAAAACAAAACAAACAACCAAACCATGTTCTTCTCACCAAACATCAATGCCATGCTGTTCCTGGCTGTCTAATGTGCACCAAGTGTCTCTCTACTCTTTATAAACTACCCAACCTCACAGTTTGATAGAGCAACAGAAGACGAACTAAGAACCAAAACCCAAGCAGGCAGGACCCAGCTTGCACTGAGCTGAGGGCTCTCTGAGACCTCCATCTTCACATGGCCTGGTTGGGATCTCAGGTGCATCACAGGCAGCCTGTCCTGTCCTCAGTATTCTGCCCAGGGACTGACCTGGAATCTCTCCACAGTGATGACAGACACATTTGTGCCCAGGAAATGCAATGATCTCTCTCTCGACCTGCCCAGTGGTCTATTTCCATAAGCACACTGGGATCTTTGCGTAAGCAGGAATAACGATGGTAAGATGATAAAAACCGCTCAGCTCAAGTCATTTGCAGAGTAGCAAGTAAGCAGAATCTGGCAGTGGGGTCTCGAAGGTCCTTTTATTTCATATTAACTCTTAGTTATATGAGGTGAAGCTGATTGGGGGCACAGGACTAGAAAAAGCAAGAACACCCGAAGCTTTGCAGGGCCTGCCCCAGGGAAAGCCATGCATCTCTTTCCAGGATGGGCCTAATGAGCCAAGGGTTGGAATTTGTGCAAATATGTTTCTTTCTAAAAGAGGAGCTCATTATTCCAGGAGTTGCATTTCTGAATTCATGAAGGCAAAATTACACCAATTAAGAATCATGCCTTTTCTTCTCTAAATGAATAGAAGCTCAAAATACTGCCAAACAAAATCTCAGGTCGAATTCCTTGAGAAAGTTTACCTCATTGCCAGACAAACAGATGTGCAAACACAGTAACTGGCATAGAGCCTTTGCCCAATGTTCCGCAACCCACAGGAACTGACATATTCCCCTTCTACTCATTCATCCATTGCCCTACTTGCTCATTCATTCATTCACTCATTCATTCAAAGAATGAGACCCTTGATGACTAGATAGCAAGCTCAGCTCTTGGTTGCTAATGAGCTTCTAACCTAGATTATTAAATCCAGGGTAGCTTTATTTCAAGAGACGTGACAGGTGTGTGAGGCCCTAGACTTATCATTTAGAGTTGCTTTGCCTTTTGAGGGACAACAGATCCTGAACCTTCATGGCATCACATAGGCCAAGAGATTCCTGCTCTAGTGTCCAAGCCCAAGGTAACACATCTACTATCTCATCTGTTTTAGCAAAACATTCTAGACAGTGAACCAGGAGTATCTAAATAGTCCTTGCTCCCTCCAGGGGGCTACCTACTGTTCCTGACTCTGAAGAGTGGTACTTCAGGGCTAGAACCAATGCTTTGGAGAAGAAAATGGAAAGTTTGGAAATGGAGCCTTTCAGAGTGAAATGAATCAACTCCAAAGTCAGTATCTGATAGCTTGAACGTAATCGGGCCCCCATAAGCTCATAGAGAATGGTGCTATTAGGAGGTGTGGCCTTGTTAAAGGAAGTGTGTCACTGTGGGGTGGGCTTTGAGGTCTCTTTTACTCAAGCTTCCCTCAGTTTGACTTTCAGATTATTTCCTGTTGCTTGCAAGATGTAGAACTCTCAGCTACTTCTCCAGCACTGTGTCTGCCTGCACACTGCCCCTCTCTCTGCCATGGTGATAATGGACTGAACCTCTGAACTAGAAGTGAACCACCACAATTAAATGTTTTCCTTTATAAAAGTTGCTGTGGTCATAGTGTCTCTTCATAGCCATAGAAACCCTAAGACAATATCCTACCCACAACTCCTCATTTTTCAAACACACAATGTTTGTTGGTTCTGTCTCAGGAACAAACGTCCTTCCCATCTCCATCTGCCTGATTGGAACTGATGGCTTAGAGCTTCCCAGCCTGACAGTCCCATACATGTGTTCTCATTCTATGTATGTCTCTGCTGAAAGCACCATCATTTGCCAAGTACCACCAGGAGGTAGGCACCTTGCTGGGAATCAATCTAGATGGTTTAACTGTCAAGGAAACATGAGGTTGTCACAATTTTAATGCTTCTTTGCAGGTGACTCAAGTGACAGAGAACGTAAGCTATGTGACCAGCATCATGTAGAGCTGGCATCTCATTTAGCTTCTGAATATTGTGAACTCCATGGCTCCCTAAGGATACTGAAGATACTGGAAGCCAGGCCTGGTCCACAGTCATCAGTCTCCCCAGTGCCTCAATGAGGGACTGGAGCCGAGAAGACACTAAGTATATGGTTCCCATTAAGCTGGTGTGAGAGTGCCTGAAAGAATGAGGAAGGAGGTGACAGCTGCAGGCTCCATCAGCATCCCCCAGCCTCCCAATGTCTAAGATAGTTCTAGATTAGACAAGAGTTACATTTAAAAGAAACACCAGTGAACAAGCTCAACTATTTTATCAAGATGCTTGCCTTGAAGTTTTCGTTTTAAAATCATTTTTATAATTATTCTCTTAAAATGACTAAACCAACAAAAACACACCTGCTAAGAAAAGTGGGCTTTGCTTTAAAAAAAAATGAGGAGCAAAAATCTAAATATCCACATGGAAATACAGACAGGACAACATTCAATGGTTTTGAAAAGGATCCACACTAATTTCCTCTAAATAGCCCATTGCCTTGGAAAGTTCAAATTTTAAATGCCCGATCTGGGCATCTTTAAAAATTATAGTTTAAAAAAGAACTTTTAAACTTGTGTCTGTCCTAAAGCAAATATCTAGTCGATAAAGACACCATGTAGAACATAGAACATTGTGTTCTTACAGCCCAGGCCAGCACCCAGTGCTTACAAGAGTTCTGGCTGTACCAAACTCCCAATGTGACTTTCATGTCATTAAAAGAATTCCTACAAACTAGAATATGTGACATGGTTCCATCTTGTTTCAAAGAATCTGTCCAACAAAGAAAAAAACAAAAACCTCAAAGCCTTGACACATTCAGTCCATAATAGAGAAAACAGCAGATACCAATTTTTGTAACTTAAGTTTACCACAGCCATGGGGGCTGAACTATCAGAACCGTTCATTATGATGTTTGCCAAGGCTGTAATTAAATTCATTTTCTTGGTATGAATATTCATATTTTCTTTAGTTGTTGGTAAAGAAGTGAGCAGTGAACGTCAATCTTCTCTCTCCAAGAAATTAGCATCTGAAATATTTCTATGGGGCAATTGCCTACCTATAATGAAGAATGAGAAGTAATCCTCTCTGGGAAGGTACACAACCAGTTTTCCTCATGAGGTATCAGAGAAGCAGCAGCGTCTGCTCCAGGCTGCAGGCACCAAGTGTGGGCAGTGGGCAACTCTAGTCAGATGGGCATCTTAATGACTATCTCTGTTCTTATTACACGAGACAGCACAAGGCCACTGGTTTCCTTGGTTCATCAAGGGCTTTAAGCTGCTGGTGTTTATCATGTCATATCCATGGTTTGCTGGGATGGGAGGCTGCACAAAAGACCTGAGCCAATCCAGGGGCACACGAGGGAGATATGGTCACCTGTCCGTTTGCCCGGTGTCACTACAGAGAATGCGGGGGAAAGCTGTGGTAAGGACCCCACATCGCTGATGTGGACACAGACCCTGTGGAGCTGATATAGACATGCTGCTAGGGGCTCTTTCACCAGACTGCTCTGTTTCAGTGCCACAACCTCTGTGGAGACAGAGGGCATCCCCACCACTGATAGGAGCATTTCACAAATATATGTTTAGTTTTCTGTGTGTTTTATTAAATACAGACCTGGGTAGAGGTTTAAATAAGACCCTCCACTAAACCCTCACTGCAAAATAAATGAAAACACTGAGATTCTATGACTAAGGTGCATAGAAAATATAAACTTCTTTTTTTTTTCACATATTATGAGGTCTCAGGGATCTGTCTGCCTCTGTCTCCCTAGTGCTGGGATTAAAGGTGTGTGCCCTCACACTTGCCACAACACATATGTGTGGGCACAAAAAAAGTTCATTCAACATAAATCTGTTGAGTTCCTACAGTGCCTCGTGCCTCGTACACTGTAGGGGTACAGTGTACACTGTAGGGCTACCCCTTACAGAAGGGGTAGAGGGTAAAATTCTCCCAGGGGCAACACTGTCCCTCAAGGGTGTACAAATATGCTTAAGGTTGGTTGTTTTCCTTATGTGCATTGCCCTGTGTATGTATGTCCCCACATGTGAGCAAGCGACCGTGGAGGCCAGAAAGGGGTACAGAATTCCCTGGAGCTGGAGTTACAGTGGTTTTGAGCCACCTGACATGGTTGCTGGAACTGAACCAGGATCCTCTGCAAGAGCAGTTACCTCATAGGTAATTCTGTTACTGCATAGAGATGATGAACAAGAAGTAAATTGTGGAATTTATTAAGCACCAGTGCTGGGGGGGGCTCTATATGAGAAGGAGATAAAAACAGGCCAGGAAAGGGTTAGGGCAGACACAGGAACAACAAGGTTTACAATGACTATTCTGCCACTGCTTTTCCCCGGTCGTGGCTGCTGTGACTTCCACATGAGAGAAAGAAGATTCTGATGGCAAGTTGAGTAAGTAAAATCCAGAACCCAGGGTGGCCCTGTTCATAGCAGCTATAAGATCCGTGTACGTGGTTCATGTCTGAGTCCATGGGGGGGATGAAAACCCTAAAATGTGTGACACGCTACGTTTTTATATGTTTTACAGGGATGCACTCCCCAAGCACTGAAAACACAACAACAATTACGTACAATCTTTTCTATGCTTTCAGCATTTTCTCTCTGTCCTTTAATTTCCCCCTTTCTTCACAATTCAGTACCCAGTTGGCTATTTAATTCCAAGATCCACCCATTTGAGACTGATGAGCTGCCATCTGGGGCAAACATAACAACGACTCCCAATGTTGTCTCCATTTTCATGAGACCCAAGCTCAACACCATTATTCTCATGTGATCACACATGTTTATGAAATGAGAAAGAAGGAGGCAAATGCTTGAGGAATAACTCAGCCACAAAAGATTTGTACAAGCAATGGGGATTATCTTCTAGCTGGCAGGTCAGAGCCTAGATACTTGAACATCTGAACAGTAAGATAAAACAAGTGGTAGAGAGGCCAAGCGAGGGCACTGACTCCTAGTGCAAGGTTTAGTTAGAAGTTGAATGGGAGAAAGTTGGGACTCCTTAGGGTCTTATCCATAGGGTGGTAAGAGAAGCAGAAGTTGACTCTTGGGGTGGCTTTTCCCTGACTAATAATGCCATGGCACTTCCAGCTCCCTGCAAATCCCCAGCATTGTTACAGATGCTAAACAAAGCTATTCTCCGAGGGAGCAGCTGATTATCCGAAAGCAAGAACAGCCTAGCTCAGCACTGCTCGTAGGCTAAGTTCAGCCTCCCTGCAGCTTTGCTACATCTTTTCTATAGGGAAATTAACAAGACGATCTCTTGGCTTAATGCATTATTGGAACTTGGCTACAAGCTAATTGGGAGAGAGAAATCTTAAGGAGTGTAAACCATGGCTTTATGGCTCCAATACAAATCTGGAAATCAGAAATAACACGACAGTTGCCCATAGAGGCAAGGTGGCACACGCACCTCCCACAGGTGGGCACAGATTCTTCTTGGAGTAACTGTCACATTTTTAAGACACAGACTGCGAAGTTAGAGTCTAGAAGGAGAAAATAGCCAAATAGAAATCCTTGAATCAATCATGTTGGCTGAGAAGGAAGAGCTGGTGTAGAATCAAAAGGCCAGATCATACTAGAGTCCCCAGACACTCACCTACTGCAGGTTTCAGAACCAATGAGAAACTTGAAAAAGCATCACCCACCAGTCTGGAAGCATTATGTTGAAGTATAGAAGATCTCTGCTAAGATATAGGAGAATCGCACAGACATGGCCTCAGGAAGCCTTCTCAGCCTCAGTCCAAGTTCCCCTCATCTCTAAAATAAGCTCAAATAGCTATTGTCTGTTTAACAGCATGAGGAAATTCCATGGAGATGCAGGAAGTATCAGATCCTGGTCCCTAGGGCAGGCTATGCCACAGACCTAGGAAGACACCTTTTCCCATGGTTCAGGGCATCAGGTTGGTGGCCTCCATCACTGGTCTGAGGCCTAGGCCCTGCCCAGTTTTACAGGCACACTAATATATTTCAAGGATTATGTGGCTACCTTTACTGGCTCACTTCACTTCCTTGGTCCATATTTGTGCTTCCAACGTTGCTCTTGGAGAGAAGATTAATCATTGCATATCAAGAACCCAGAAGCCCCTCATACTTAGTAACTGTTGAAAATTGAAGCCCACCAACAAGTCGGCCCAAGTGCCACACAGGAAACCCAGGTGTTACACGAGTCAAACACACCCAGAAGAGCCAGGAGTAGGGTATTGCAGCAGCTTCGTGGTGGAGCCAAGGTCCTGCCCCAGCTTGGGTTCCATTTCGACTACTCTTGGCTGGGTGGTGGCGAGTCAATTCATTAAGTGCTCTTCACAGAGATAGGAATGTTGCCACTGAAAACTGTTTACTGTAGGAGCCGAATGAGAGTCCGAAATACCTCACAACATAACTGGTACACAGAATATCCTGAAAAATGCTGATCATCATCATCTGCATCATTATTAGGTACCAACATGTGTTAAGAATACCCAGGCGGGGGGAGAGCCTAGGGCTTCCCATAGGGCAGGGTATCCTGCACCATCTCAAGGAAGCAGGGGGAGGGCGGGTGGGGTAGTGGGGGAGTGGGAGGGCCGGGAACAAAGGGAGTAAATGTAAATTTTGCTTTTAACAATAAAATAAATAAATAAATAAATAAATAAATAAATAAATAAAAAGAATACCCAGGCGGTGCTAGGGCATTATTACACAGTGTTCTCATCCCTGCACAGCTCCTCTGCTACAGTGTGCAGCCACATTCAAAAGGACCTTTAGCTCTCCCACGTGCTCACAGGCTACAGCAAGACCTTGAACCTGGAATACTTCGCTGGCCCAATGCCACAACCCAACAGGGATACCCAGAGCAGAGCTGGAGCCTGCAAAAATACGGTGTTTGACCCAGGACCGTCGCCATCGGTGGGCTGCATGCCACCTGCTCGATTATCAGCAGCTTCTCCATGTTAACAGGTTTGCAGGGCTCTTTTCTGGGAGATTGATGAGCGCAGTTCATGCTAATTCTTGCTGGCGTTGGGAAGCCTCTATTTTCCTCATGTCAAAGAGAAAATGATGGCAGACATTTCCAAAGGAAATGTCATTGCTTCTTCATAATATCATCCAGATGCTGCCAGAATTAAACTACTGACCAGATTCATCTGTTTAACCAAACACACTGTGGCTTGATCTTCCTGCCCTGGGGGCTCTAGTGTCATGCTGCCAAGGCATCCGCTTTTAGGCTCAGTAAAGTGTCACTTACACAGACTGGGTCTTTAATGTCACCTCCTATATGAGCTTTACCCTTGCCACGCCCCTCCCCCAGTCTCCTATACTTTGGAGTTCAATCCAAATGCTTTAACGAGATTTAGGGGTCCCATATGATAAGATTCCCCTATTAGCACAGCTTCTCTCTCCTCCAAGCTCATCCTCTCTCACTAGGCATCTCCATCCAGGGCTCAATGCTTCAGACTCAGGACCTTCGCATAGGCTGGTGCCCCGTCTGGAGAGGAGTCTTTCCCGCTAATCCAGATGTTTACCTGATACTATGTACCAGGTGCCACTTTACACCTCACGACTGCGGGTCCCAGCAGCATCCTCACGTCTCACCTCTCCAAGGTCTTATTGCCACTCATCATTTACTTTCAGACTGTGGAAGATTTCTGAGGCCAAGAATCCTCTCTAGTGAAGCCCTTGACTATGTATTCCCTGCGACAGGCTCTTGACAAATGATTTCCACAGAACAAATGGGCAGTTGACCCTCAGCAGCTCCCTTCCTTTTGCGGAGCCTCCCACCTGCATCTACCCACCAGATGAGGGACTTGGAGTAGGAGTTTTAACAAGGTTGGTGATCAGAGGCCACAATGACAAGCTGTGGGCAGCTGTAAGAGATGAAGGTCAGTGTACACAGTGCATCAGGAGGCTCTTCCAAACCTGGGGCCTCCCGGAAGCTATCTGTAAATCGACTGTCGTGCTGTATATGTTCAGGGTGCTGAGGAATCCTGATTTAACTGATCCTATGTCCTGATTCAAGGCGAGATTTTATTTTGAAGGAAAAGGGGTTGGTGTTGCATACAAAAGAGAGCAAGGAAGCTGGAAGCCATGGATATTTTTATAGCAGATCAGTTCCCTCAGCTTTCTCGTCTGGCCTTGCCTCATACGGGAAAACCCTGGAGACAGAAAAAGCCAGAAGGTGTCACAGGCTCTCCAAGCCTGCTGATCTTCTGTCTCTGGTAACATCAGGAAAAGTCACTAGGAATCCTTGGGAATTTGGCATTTGTTACCCAATCACGGCAAGGATTGAGGACTGCAGAGGCACCTGACAACCAGCCTTCTCTTCTGGGAAAGGCAATGAGCCTGTACATACAGCGGCACATGGACAATGAGGAAACCTGGCTGGGAACCTGCGTACAAGACTCTGAACGTGGCCAGGGCTTGCGTTAGACCCTCAGTGCTGAGAAACAGATGCAGAAGCACTGTCTCCGGACTCTCCGGGACAGAGCAGCAGCTGGCACACCAGCCCTCCAGAGCACAGGCAATGGTAGCAGGTGTGGGCTACCAGCTCCAGCCTCGCAGACTCTCCCTGCCTCTGGATCCTTCTGTCCTCCTCCTTGGAGCTTGTTGTGAGATTCACAAACCTATAGATAGGACATCAAATCTGTAACCTGGGCATCTTCCCGTCTATAGTAGGTCAGACGAAGCATGGAGTCTACTTCCTGACAAAGCTGAGACCAAGCTCTGTGATGGGAAAATCAAGCCCTGTTTCTCCTCTTTCTTCCTCCTCACTGATTGACATGATTTGATGTGGGCATCCCTGAAGGACAAAACAAGATTTTGGACTTACAAATGGCAGGCATATGGTTGGTTTATCCTCTGAGAGGACTTGAATCAAAATCAATGAGACTCTAACTGCAAGGCGTAAGGCTGGCCTGGGACATGCAAGTGAAACCTCAGATAGACTAAGCCACAGAAAAACCTTTGTGCGAGACCCTAACTACCACAAGACAAACATCTTTGGGATAATGTTTGGTGTGAAATTGCATTACCAAAGTGCCAAGGCTTTCAAAATCACCTCTAAGAACACTTTAAATGTATTCTGCTGAGGAGGCAAAAATATATACAAATAGAATATTTTCATTGTAATTACTGTACGGCAGCTCTAACCAAGATAATAGATTAACCTGGGAGTGATGAGAGAAATGAAGAGCAACCTAAATATACCTCTGCCATCACAGACTGGTCTTGATCCATGTGCTCGTTAGGATTTGGCATCCATGGTTACATCAGTCTCTCCAGCAACAAGATGAGCTCGCTCTCTCTCTCTCTCTCTCTCTCTCTCTCTCTCTCTCTCTCTCTCACACACACACACACACACACACACACACATGCCGCATACCCAAGCCCAGAGAGCCTCTGGGCCTCTCAGGGTTCTCATTTGGTTCAGTTGGAGCCTGTCCTGGAGCAGCACCAGATCCTCATTGGACACACAGGGACTGTGAAGCTGACCCGTCTAGGGATTCAGCAGGGAATGGGAAGAAATGCTATACTTATTTAGTCTCTGCATACAGCTACAAACAGTAAGGCAGAGAGGCAAGTACAGAGGTATATATTGTCCTCAAGGAGACCATGAGTGAACCCTTAGATGCATGAAAAGGAAACTCAATGGGCTCTTAGCCCAGGAACACACCTCATGAGTTCATAAAAAAAAAAAAACCAGCTGCTGGCCTTCGGGACAGAGGCTACATGAGATTGGCCTATACCAAGTCCTAGGTACACACTCTCTAGTAGCTTTCTGACTCCCTAATTTTGCTCTCCAGGATCAGTGGGGCCAATTCTCTTGAAAAATGATACAAGCCTCTAATCATAAAGCTACAGAGGAGAGGCACATCTCAGAGTATGACATGACAGACAGCTTGGATGTCTGTGACAGGGACCTTCAAGGGCAGATGTATGTCACAAGCATGATGTGGGATTCCCCTCTGCATGCTTGTATATCATTGGTTAATAAAGGAACTGCTTTGGGCCTATAGCAGAACTATAGGGGAACAGAGCTAGGCGGGGAAAACTAAACTGGATGCTGGGAGAGACGAGGTGGAGTCAGAGAGAAGCCATGTAGCCCCGCCAGAGCCAGATGGAACTTTAGCCGGTAAGCCACACCCACGTGGCGATACACAGGTTAATAGAAATGGGTTAAATTAATATGTAAGAGTTAGCCAATAAGGAGCTAGAGCTAATGAGCCAAGCAGTGATTTAATTAATACAGTTTCTGTGTGGTTATTTTGGGGCTGAGCAGCCGGGAACCAACAAGCGGCTGTCTCCTCCAACACAAGCATTCCTATCCCTATACTATAGAGTACCAGAAACTGAAGGCCTACCCTGGCCTCCCTAGTATTATGCTCCAATCAAAGGGGCTCATCTATGACAGGGTTGGATAATGTCATCTCTAAGTGTTTCTTCACATGCAAACATCTCCTAACAGCACCAGCCAGTAGATGATGAGGGCGCACGGGAAGCCTGCTTGGTGCCTGTCTCTTGAGTGTCTGAAATTCTGTGCAAGAGGCTTATCTCAAAGCCATCCATAAACGCACAAGCCCAGTTCAGTTACAGGAAGAACATCATACCCAGAGGCTTGGAGGCAAAGGTCACCCAGCAGCCTATGGCAAAATGAGTGGCAGGAGGAGGAAACAAACAAAGCCGAGCTCTAGAACAACAGGTACATGCTCCCACACCCAGATTCGCCATTTTAGAAAGATTTACGTATTTGTATGTTATGGACACATCTGTACATAAGTATTGGCACCCCTTGTGTGGCCGGTGCCTGTGGAACTAGAAGAGAGCGTTTGATCTTCTGGGACTAGAATTACAGATGGTTGCAAACTGTCCCATGAGTGCTGGGAACTGAACTCCATCCTCTCTAAGAGCAGCAAATTCCCTGCATAGCTGGCCTACTCTCTGAGCTGTCACTTGTTAATACCTTCCAAATATGCTAAATCCGATCCTGCTTCATAATGCGGCATTAGTCACTGGAAAGTGTACTGGGAACACAGAAGATTTATGTGCAATTATAAGAAATACTCAAAAACAAAAGGAACAATTCAGATCTTTTACCCTATCTTCAAAGATAACACCTCCCCACATAGTACAATGCTGTAATCCAGATAGACGCTGAGACGGCCCACCAACCTCATGCAGGTTCCCCCACTTCCGTTACTGTGTGTATGTGCATCTGTCCAGTTCCTTGTCACCTTAGCACAAGCGTCGATTTCTGAATCCACAGCAGTAACCTGCAGAGCACCTTCCCTTTCCTACCCACACCCACCTTTCTGCTGAGCCTGCTCCTTGGTTCCTGCCACCCAGAATCCCTGACAACCAACCTCCTTCCTATTTTTAAATTTTCAGCGTCTGGAAATGTTATATAAGCAGAACTATAGTATGTAACCTTTTAAAGTCTTTTTTACTCAGCAAAATTCCCTGGAAACTCCCCCAGGTTATTGCATCAATCGATAGTGTGTTCTGTTTTTATCACCAAGTACCATTTCCAGGGTGTGAGATGCCACACATTCTCTGACCACTGACCCAGGGATGGACCTGATTGCAGGGTTTAGCTCTTGCAAATCAACCCGGTGCAAACATTTGTACAGGCTTCTGATTCCCCGGGATGAATGTCCTCGAGTGCAATCACTGGGTTGTGGACTTGCCTTCCAACGAGTCCACCAGCAGTACACAGGTGATGTGGTTTCACCACCACACCCTTTGCAGCATCAGGCATTGACACCACTGGTGATTTCAGCTGCTCTGACATGAACAGGATGAGAAGTCTCTGCCAAATTCTCACTTGCATTTAAAAATTTTAAATTTCCTATATGATGTTGAGTGCCAGTCTACACCCTCCTTTGTCATTGGTGTGCTCCCCCCCCATGAGGTTCCTTGTGTCTTTTGCTCATTTTAAAGGCTCGAGAGATGGACCAATGATTAAAACCCCCTGCTGTTCTTCGGGAGGACTCGGGTTCTATTCCTAGCACCCTTGTGGCAGATCACAACCCTCTGTTCCAGTTCTAGAGGATCCATTGCTCTTCTCCAGCTTCTGCAGGTACCAAGCACACACATGGTTCACAGACATAAATTCAGGCAAAACACTCCAATACACATAAAATTTTTAAAAAAGGATAATTTTGAAATGTTAAAAATGTCCTTACTTATGACCCACTTTGAGTGAATTTGTAAATAAAATACAAAGATGCTTAAGTTGAAGTTCATGTTCCACACATATCCCTTCCCCCTTCTACTTTCATCCCTTTCTTCCTCCCTCACTCCTTCCCTCCATCCTTACATATAAGGGACACAGGTCTCCTGCTGCAACTTTGTTAAAATCAGTCAAGCTTATTCACAGGGTTCTGTTCTGTTGGGGTGCTACTCTTCCCTTCTGATCCTCATGCTGGACATGCTCGCATTGCTGTGGAGTTAAACACAGCCCCATAGCAATGCCTTCTGCTATATCTCAGCTTGTCTAGTCTAGAGCCTGTGCCTTCCCATATAACTCCCAGGAGATTCTTACTTAGCCCTTGCTGGGACTTAGATGGAGACTTCCTTAAGTCATCTTAGGGAACGCTGACATCTTTGTTCAGCTTCAACCTCTGAGCAGCATGTGTCCTGTTTGTTTAGGTTTTGCTTGCTTTTTTTCAGTCATCGTTTATGATATTTAGTACATAGATACTTCATCCATAAGTGTGTACCTAAATATTCCATTTTCTTGGTCATTTTGCTTCCCATATATACCTTGCTAGTTTGGAGATACACGGTTGATTTTGTGTGTTAATCTTATAGCCCATGACTTTGTTGAGGGTATTTATTGGCTGACCTTAGGAGATACTTGCCTTTTTATTTTCAGGTAGTTTTCCTTGGGATGTTCTTCATACACAGTCACATCATCTGCCAGTAAGTGTGGTTCAATGTCTCCCTTCCCACTGCCTTTTACTGCTTTTTCTTGCTTTATTATGTGATCAGAACTTCCAGGACCACAGGATAAGAATGGCAACAGTGACCATCTTTCTCATGTCCTCAAGACAGAGGGTTTCTCTAGACCGGGTTATCTAGTATCACTTGGTTAAGGAAGGAGAGTCTGTGGCATGGGGACGAGAAGGCATTCTGAGTGCTTGCCAGTAACCTCCTAGATGGTTGCTGTGGGTAGGGAAAAGAATTTCCTAATCACAAGGAGAAAGAGGTTGGGCCACAATTAGAATGGGGACTTTGGCCACCAGGGGCTCACTCAGTTAGAAACATCCTGTGCTCCAGGGACAAACACAACACTTCCCCCAGGTGCCAGGATTAGTGGATCTGTGTGGATTCACCCAGTGATTTCCAAGGGTACCAAGGTACCAAGGAGGGAAGGGCCTTCTTGGGCTCCTGCTGATTGCTAAATCATGGGTCAAGCCAAGCCTGCTGGGTGAGGGGAGGATGTGGCTGCCTGATCTGAGTTCTTTCTTCAGCTTCCTCTTCCTACCTCCAGAGCTCCACCCCTGCCTCCTCTGTGAGCAATAGGGAGCATGGTCAGCTGGGAGGAGGGAGTACCTCTGCTACCTTGTCTAGACCAGAAGTCACCAAATACCTGCCTATCCACTTAAGTGTCAGGGTAAGCACATTCTTTCAGTAAAATTCCAAATTGCTTATGCACCAGTCTTGGCAGCTACCTTCCCAAAAAGGGTAGCGAAGGGGAAAGTGCCTATTTATAGAGAAACCTAGAAACCCCGACTCTAGCCACAGAGGAGTGACAGGAGTCCAGATATGTAATAACATGGTGATGTCAGTTTCTTGTCTCTGACAGATAAGATACACCAGTGAATACCAAACACACACCCCAAAATGCTCTTTACACAGTGGGATATCTCTAGGTCTAAAGCAGAGAAGACTCTGAATCAAATGGACTTTCTCCAAAAGTTGCACATAGCCTGTCTCACTAAGCACACAGTGTTCTGTGCCAAACAGATGTGCACCAAGAAGAGTGGGTCACCAGCACCTGCCTTCCCTCTTCCTGGGCTGCCCTGAGGTCAGATCCTGGGGCTGAGTTACTACTAAAGGGGAAGAGAGACTCACAGAAGGATCCAGAAGCACTTTGTCTGCGTGGGCTCCCCCTGGAAAGATAGCTTAAGTCAGCAGTTCTCCACAGTGGGTTTTGGTCCCTTTGGCAAACATCTATCTCCAAAAGTATTTACACTATGATTCACTAATAGCAAAATTACAGTTATGAAGTAGCAACTAAATGGTTTTACGGTTGGGGGTCACCGTGACCTGGGGAACTGTACTAATAGGTCGCAGCATCAGGGAGGCTGACAGCCACAGCTCTGAGTAATCCTGAATGCTGTTCCTGAAACCCCTAGACAAGGAAACCACAGCCATGTGCTCTCCCTGCTTGATGAGGTTCCAACCTTTAGAGGGAGCATGACACTTATAGAGACATAACACACATTTAAACAGAGACTGCATTATGGTTGTCAGTAAATATGAGTTAACTAGTTTGGTTTTCTTTTTAAAGATTTATTTATTTATTATGTATACAGTGTTCTGTCTGCATGTGTCCCTACAGACCAGAAGAGGGCACCAGATCTCATCACAGATGGTTATGAGCCACCATGTGGTTGCTGGGAATTGAACTCAGGACCTCTGGAAGAATAGTCAGTGCTCTATACCTCTGAGCCATCTCTCCAGCCCTGGTTTTTTTTTTGTTTTTTTTGTTTTGTTTTGTTTTTGGGGGTGGTCCAGACAGGGCTTCTTTGTAGCTTTAGAGCCTGTCCTGTGTCTTGGAACTAGCTCTTATAGACCAGGCTGGCCTTGAACTCACAGAGACCCACATGTCTCTGCCTCCCGAGTGCTGGGATTAAAGGCCTCCACTGCCTGGTCTGAGTTAACTAGTTTTTATTATCTACTAATGGCCACTGAGCAGAATTCAACCAAAATAATGTGAAGACTGCTTCAGTTTCCCCTTCGATAGAGCCCTGCAAATGAACCCTGTCACTTTCCAGGCACTGTCCTCAAACAGGCAGGGAGGGTACTGCTCACGATATCACCTATGGCCCTCTCCAAAGGCTTCTGTGCAGCTTAGAACACATACCACATCCTATGACTTTTATCCCTGAACCTCAGAATTTCTGCCTCTATGGTCCTAAGTCAACTTCTGGGCCTTTAGTCCAGTGGTTACCAACTTGTGAGTCATGACCCCTTTTACAGGGGTTGTCTAAGACCATAGGAAAACACAGATGTTTGCATTACAATTCAGAACACTAGCAAAATTACAGTTATGGAGTAGCAACAAAAATAGTGTTATGGTTGGGATGGGTCAACACAACATGAGGAACTGTATTAAAGGTCACAGAAGAAAGAAAGGTTGGGAACCACTGCTTTAGTCCATCTTTTGAAGTGGCCTGCGTGGCCACTGAGAGCCGGCTAGGCCTGGGGAGAGGACCTAGGACAATGGTTTGGTATGAAGTGGAGACTAACATCAGAACCCGGACAGGAAAGCTGGTTGCTGCACATGGGCACATGCCAGGATCCTGGAGAAATAAAATGAAGCCCAGAAGCAGAAGAGAAGGAGAGGGCTTCGACTACTACATCCCAGTTCATCACAGGGTGATCTACCAAGGCAAGAAGATGGGACTCGTGTAAAAATTGGCTTGGTTTATGATTCAGCAACAGGTGTGTGACTCTTACTGCAGGCCCCATATATATTTGAGGCGTACATATCTTTGGAGGTTTCCTGAGCTTCTCTGAGTTCTTCTCTTGTGTGCAGAGGATAATGGCGCATGGTGATGGGTACCGTAGACTCGGGGACACATGATGTACTTGAGTGCCTCACACCAATTCACACTCTGCAGTCCCTAGCAGTGGGCTCATTGATCATCGCCCCCTCCCAAAGAACCACAGTTCCCCAGAGCCACACACACTCTCACATCTAAGAGAATCCTGTACTGAACACACAAGGCCTAGAAGTTTCCAGAACAAGATGAGATATCTGAGTGTAACTAAGAACTAGTTCCAGCAAACTATACCTTTGGTCACCGGCAAAGCCATAGATTCATCACAGCCTCAGCCTGGTGGCATTCAGATCTAACCACTCTGGGGACGACAACTAAGAGATGACAGGACCATTATGGAAAGCCACTTCAGCAGCGAGCGCTCCAACTCATGGCCATGCCTCCCTATGTAATGACTTGACCCAATTAGTATGTAAGCAGCTTGGCTTTTGTAAATCTGTGAGGCCAGCTAAATGAATTCAGTGTCCAGAAGGGAAGGGCAGGCACCTGGCAAATGCAGGGAAATCATTAATTGGGCTAAGCCCTTAGGTTAAGCCAATTATCTGTTTCTCATTTGGGTGGCAGCGTGTGGAGATGAAGTCAAGTGGGCAGCCCACCACAGCATCACCTTCTTCGTAGTATTGGCTCATCAGAGAGCTGAGCGTACTGGGCTTGCCTTCCGGTCCCTCTTGCTCCTCCACCCCCTCCTCCGAGGAGAGCTTGTACATCGTGCAGAGAGGCCATGCAGACACCGAGCCTGTCTGTGAAGCACTTTCCTGCTATGGCAAAGTCTCCTTAGTTTGTGTAAGACCTCTGCCCTGACTGAGGCTCCAAGCAAATGATGCTCTATTGACATTTCACAGGCACTTTGAATCTCACAAGCTTCTAGCCACCCCGGGAGGCAGGCTTAACAAAAACTCTCTTTTGAATGAACTCTGTAGTGTCAATGGGATGATCAGCCTTGGCTTCAGGAGGCTAAGCGAGAAAACAAGTCATATTTTGCCCTTATTCCAAGTCAATGGGTTAATAACTTCTAATTCAGATGGCAGCTGAGAAGAAAAACAGGTTATTCCCAGATGCCTGGGTACACAAGGGTCACCTGGAGGACTCCTCAGAGCTCATGCTGTGGGTCTCCCCTGCACTGCAGGAGATGTGGGCGGGGCTTGAGAAGACTCAATCAATCCATTCATTTACCTAACAATTTGTCCTACTAGTAATAATGCTAAATTATTGTCCGTATGCTGACCCCCAAGAGAGGTAAGTCCTGTCTTCATTATTAATTTAAGTTTGAACTCCCAAACAGGAATACACAGCAGCCCACAAAACCACTTATGATGCCAAACACTCTGCAGACTCTTGCACAGTCTGCGCTATGTAGAAAATGGCCCTGTGGTGTGATATTTTGAACATGCTCTGACAAAAAAGCTCGTTTGAAGTCAGAGGGCAGAGTTAGCTACTGGCTGACCAAACTTAACCACAGAGGTTATGGAGGAGTGAGGACAGATGGGAACAGAAGTAGTAAGACAGGCAGAGAGGGATCTGGCTCTCTGTTTAGAGGAAGGACCAGAGCAGGTCCAGACAACTGGTGGTTTCTCTGTTTCTCTGATCTTTTAGGTTCTTTCTCTGATATCTGACTCCCAAATTCTCATGGATAAAGAATAATTAGAGTAGCGCTTCACTGCCCTTCATAGAAAAAGCAAATGTTCAAATTAAGAACAAAACCTCAGAACTATTATGTGCAAAGAAAAACTCAAGATGAATCTAATTAGTGGCCATCACCGCAGAAACAAGAGCACACAGAATCCAGGGTGCAATAAAATATCATTACCAAGTAGCATTTCTACAGTAACACAAAGATTTCCCTATACTAATAATTCTACAAACTAGATCATATTTTTTATGGTTATAAAATCATATAACCATCCCAGAATCACTGAAGAAGTTCAGTTCTATGGCATTCCTGATAACATTAACACAAGCCACTCAGTGAAACAGAAAGAATATACTCTTCCTTGAAGTGATAAAAATGTATTTATCTCAGCCTCAACGCTAGTATTATACCTACTGTAACATTCAAATAAACATGGTAGTCACTATAATAAGGAACAAGCATTCAGTCTTAAGTTCTGGTTCCTGGGGCAGAGGTAACAAATCTTTGGACGTTCCTAATGGTCAGTGGTGTAGGAGTTCCTTCTGTTTATGTGTTGCTTTCATTGGCTAATGAATAAAGAAACTGCTTGGCCTGATAAGGGCAGAACTTAGGTAGGTGGAGTAGACAGAACTCAATTCTGGGAGGAAGAAAGCAGAGCGAGAGAACCACCATGGAGCTACCAGAGTCAGACATGCTGAATCTTTCCCAGTAAGCCATGACCTCGTGGTGATATACAGATTAACAGAAATGGGTTAAATCAAGATGTGAGAGTTAGCCAGTAAGGGGCTAGAGATAATGGGCCAGGCAGTGTTTAAATGAATACAGTTTCTGTGTGATTATTTCAGGTGTAAGCTAGCTGGGGCAGCTGGGACGACAAGCAGTCCACTTCCTCCTACTACAGGTCAGAGTAAAAGATGCCCCTACTGGTCTTCACACTGAGTCACTTCCAGTCACTCCTGAGTTGATGCTATTGAGGGACTGTGGGAGAATGGCCTGGTGGCCAGAGGAACCAATGACATGATATATGATTAGAAGCTAGAACGTTCAGCCCAGCCCTTGCTTTCAGGGATGCGTGTGGGGCTAGGGAGTGACTTAGTCACCAATGGCCAATGACTTATTCAACTGTGCCCAGGTAATGGAGCTTCAATGAGTCTCCTAAGAGAGTTTCTGGCTAGGTTAATGTATCTGTGTGCCAGGAGGCTCCACAACTCCACGGGGACAGAACCTTCTACACTCAAGGCTTCTCAAGGCTTGAGTCAAGCATGTGTCATTACTCCTTGCCTTTTACAACCTAAGTGTAAAGCACGAAAGACATTTCCCCAGCTATTGCAAGCCTCTGTGGCACAGAGTGAACATGAGCAGAGACTGGAGAAGTCTGAATGGACAGCCCAGTCATCAGAAGCATAGGCGACAAGCTGGGGCTTCCTTTTGGCATCTGAAATGGAAGCAGTCATGTGGGACCAAGTCCATTAACTTGTGGGACCTGACCTGAACCCCAGCCAGTGTTCGAGCTGAACTCACTGGGGAGTATCCAGTGAGTGAAAGCAGGGGATGTCTTGGTGTAAGAAGAAAAGAAAAACAGAATTTGATATCTTATCTGAAATGTCCTCTGTGTAGAGAAAAAGTATTTCTCTTTTTCATTATAACTGCTCATATTTCACATTATCTAAAGATAATTAAAGATTAAGGAAAATAAATTAAAGAAAATTCTTAAAAGTATAAACATTTAAAGAAATATATTTTCCTAAGACTGGGGAAAAATTCAAGTTGATTACACATCCAGAAAGTTTCAAAGAATCAAGTCAATTAATTAGGAAAACTAAAAGTCATGTCAGGAAACAGGCAGGCAAAAGACAAATGCAATTTGCAGGTATTCCTGACTTCTTGACATGCACTGAGAACAAAGCATCCATTTTGAAAGAAAATTCCATTTGACATAGCACAGAGAGAATTAAATGGCAAGGGAGTGACTAAGGAATTTGTAGGACCTATCAGAAGAACATTTACAAACCTTTCTAAGGAATACCAACCAACCACCAACAGATAAACCTGTGCATAGACTAGAGGACATACTTTGTGCTCAGAAAGACAAACTCATGATGATGTCACCCAGACAGTTCTGGAAATTTGTACACACCATGTGATCTTCACAAAAATAATGTTTTTTTGTTTAAGGAGTATATGTACATTAAAACAAATATATATGTAAGACTATGAATAATGGGGAAAATTTGAAAAACCATGAGGCTGTGTAGCCCTGTCTGATAACATCATATATTACGGAGCAATGTTTAAAATAATACTGTGCTGGTTCTACTATGATACTGTCTTAAGACAGATGAATGGATCAGAGTATAAAGTACAAAAATGAACCCAAGTACAAATGAGAGGCTGATGTGGAGCAGAAGCAGCTTCTCTCAGCTCAGTGGGCAGGAATGAGCACACACATTTACACACACAAAAGGACAGACAGATGACAGCTCAGGAATGTGCACACACAGGACAGATGACAGCTCAGGAATGAGCACACGCATTTACACACACAAAAGGACAGACAGATGACAGCTCAGGAATGGGCACACACATTTACACACACGAAAGGACAGACAGATGACAGCTCAGGAATGGGCACACACATTTACACACACGAAAGGACAGACAGATGACAGCTCAGGAATGAGCACACTTTCACACACACAGAAGGACAGACAAATGACATCTTAAGAAACCTGCTTCATTATCTAGCAAGGCAGACTCCAGTTGTATCAACGATCATGGTGGGGAATTGAAGTGTTCCCTAGGAACCCAGAGGTGGGAACCAGCTTTTAAAATCATGTGAATACATCTAAAAGCCATAAAAGTCAACACATACCAACTCATAAATTTAAAATGTTACCTGGCAATACACCTTATAAAATCAAAAGGCAAATACTACCAGTGAGGATTTTCTTTTTCTTTTCTTTAATCATTTAAATTATATTTCAGAGGCTAGCCTCTCTATATAGAAAGCTTTTTAAATTAACAAGGCTTAAGGACCCATTCAGAAAATGGATACAAGGTGTGTGTGACCACATGTGCACATGTATGTGATTGTGTGTGTGTGTGTGTATGTGAGAGAGAGGGGGGGAGGGAGAGAGAGAGAGAGAGAATATTAGCAAGGCTGCTTAGAAATTTGTTTATTTCTGGACCCTGACTTTATTTTATAAAACAATAGGAATTTGACAGTGGTCATCAAAATTATAAATATATGCAACTTCTAATCCAGTAACTCCTCTTGGAGAAGCTGGCATATTGAAGAATTGACACTTTATTTGTGAGGACATTTATACAAGATGTCTTGGTGACCATGCCACAACACTGGAAACCACACAACTGACCATCAGTAGAGACCACAGAAGTAAACACAGCCATCTTTGCAGGCAGAAACACCACACTACTACGCAGGAAAAGCAACCAGTGATCAGTTCAATATCTAAATATAGAAGTCTCTCGGAGATCTATTGTTCCCTACCAAAAAACAGGACAGGGAACACTGCACATAACGGGTGATCATTTATGCCTTTCGCGAGAGAAGGAACAGGCAGGCTCATGCATTAGCAGGCATTATTAAATCACCTCTGGAAGGAAATGCAGGAAGCTAATAACAATGGTTACAGAGCGAGAAAAGTGGGCTCCAGAGGCTCTTTACTAGACGCCTTCCTGTTTATTTTCATTTCTGAACTAACAATGTATTTATTGCCTAGTTAAAAACTGTATTTTGAAGGTATCAGAAACACTATAAGCATCTGCTATGGTTTGACTATTTGGAAACTGATCTTCAAATACACCCTGGGAAGTGCCTCATCCAGGTGCAGCTGAGCTCTGTTCCCCTTAAAGCCACACATTCTCTTTTGCAATAACAGTTAGTGCTTGGGATAAAACACTCTGGGGGTTCAAGGTACCCCACATTTGGATGGTTTTAAAACCTCTTACAATGACAACAGGCATTGTGGGCAAAGGCCGGCTATAGCATTTTACACTTTAAATAGAGCCTGAGAGCTTTTAATTTGGGTGTCTTTTCAGTCTCATTTCTCAAAGATCAAAGATACCACTGGGGTGGCTCTCCCAACATCACTGAAAGTGAGGCTCATATCTAAATGCGGATATAGTCTCATGTGGGTACCAACCAGAACCAGCTGTCTTGCCATCTCTAGGATAATGGAAGACTTACTCATGTAGAAAGCTTCCAATCTCCCTGCATTACCAGAAGACCCTCAACGAGCCCACGTAAGAAATAATGGCTCTGCCCAAATCTAGGATCACATTTTTATAGGAATTCTGCAGGGGAAAAAGTCATAATTCAATGCGCTGATGGCAGTGCTGATTCAATTTTCTGCTTGCATAAATGCCTGCTAAGTCCCTTCTTATGAACGAGCACGGCTGGCCTCAGGTAGGAGACCTCCTGCTCTCGTTACCGCAGCCACCAGAACTAATGATCCTGTAATAACTCACAACTGATAGACTAGCACACCAGCCTCACCCACCACACCGTTAAGCAGACTTGTGCTCACAGCTTTGGCAAGCAGAGGCAGAATTTATGGGCAATGAACGGGGATTAAAGGATTATCTAATGAGATAAAAGCAACGAGGTCAAACTATTTCTAATAAGATGGTTACAGCCCTCCATCCTGACAGTGGCAGCAATCTTAGTAAACATCCGGGAGAGGGGTGTCACAGCTTATGTTATTATTGATGAAAGATAGAACGCTAATAAAAATTCAGCAAGTACAGAAAATGTCAGAGATGGTTTCATTTCGTGTGTAATAAAGTCAGACACATAAAAATAGCATGTTGCCTCTAACGGGGCTGTTGTGCCTGATATTGGTACACAGAAACATAGAGCAAGGACCAGACAGTGTTGGCAGCAGAAGCACCCACGGAAACAAATCCCCACACCTCGACAGGGACGACACTGTGATGTGAGCTGGGGCTTGGAGAGACGGGTCTGGGACACACACTGTCCTTCAGGTCCCTCAACATCTGCGGTTTGTAAAATGAAGGATTCCAGGAGGAAAAAATGAAAACAAATTCCCAGGGTATCTGAAACACCAGTTATGATGAATACAAACTAGAAAGAAAACCTGTTCTAAAGCCCTAACATGAAATGAAAATTCTTATAATGAGACAAGTAAATTAGGAATGAGATGGGGTAGATGCCGAGTCTGTGGGTCCCGGTTAGGGGAATCGTGCCTGAGGACAGAATCACCTTCTGGGAAAGGTTTTCTCAGCTAGGGGAAAGACCTGATCTACATCTGCAACTACACATCTCCTCTGGGGAAGGCTCTAGGCAGCGCTGTATCTGAGCAGTCTCACCACCATCCTTACCTCAGTCCCCTGCCGCAACGGCCTTACCTGGGCCCAGAGTCCTCTGTTTGGACACTAAAGATCAGCTCCCCAGAGCGGCAAGTGAGACTTTTCCATACAGACTTCTGTCATTCTATTGTTTAAGTTCTAGGTCTTTTGTTTGGATTTGGGGTTTGCTTTTGCTTGTTTCATAACTTACATGGTTCAGTTTATTTCTACTCAAAGGTAGAACTAATTTAAAGAAATGGATAAAAACATTTGCTTTTCTGTTTGCATTTTGAGACAGGGTCACATCATATAACCCTGCCTGACCTGGGACTGTAATCTGCCACTGCCTCCTAAGTGTTGACATTAAAGGTGTGTACCACCATGCCCAGGGAGGTAGTTGAAACACTTAAAGGGACCACTCTTGGCTTGGTAGCTCAAACCATTCCTGCACAGATCCCAATAAAAAGACAATCCGCCTCTCCATCACACCCTGGCTTCCCATGAAGTTGAGGAGAAATTAGTGAGCATGACCCCTGGTTTCAGGAGGAGCAGAAATAAACATGGCTGGTGATCAGCCTCTAGGTAAACGCTAACACAATTAATAATAAACACATCCTACTTCACTGAGAATCCTCCTTGATGCCAGCATTAAAAGAAATCAATGATCTTTTCAACTTAATAGCCAATCTGGAAAGCAATTTTAAAAAAATAATTGGTTTCAGAAATGGAAAATGCTCAGACACGAGTGTGTCCTCCCGTTACCATCTGCGGCTTTGTAGCTTTACAAGGCCATTCCTGGGCCTTGTATATAACATTTATAAGAAATAATTATACATCAAGTGACTATTATACCAATTGTTTATTCTAATCAATAGTTAAGGACATACACAGACAAGGGAAATAATTAAACATTTAATATTGTTGCTTATAAATGGGAGGAAAACTGAAGGTAATACAAGCATTGGGACTTTGCAGGAATGAGAAACTGCCAAGTCCCAGGCGAGAGGGTCCCAGAATGTGGGACAGGGATTTCTGCGTTACCCAGAAACCTGGGTACTTCTGGAATTGGAACTTCAGTGGTCAGACAATGAGCCAAAGTTAGAACATGACCTGTTCCTGTATGAACTCGGGCACAGACTGAACTCTCCCCCATGGCAATGTTGGTGTAAGCATGTGCTGGAGGCATTTGAAGCATGAAGGTGGGGTCCTCAGAAATGGATTTCTGCTTTCGTGATGGCAACGGTTTACCTGCCCATGTTCTTCCCTTTCCTCTTCCCAGGGGCTGCATGCCATTGTGCTCTCCATCATGAGGCAGTTAAAGACCCTTGCCAGTTGTGGCTGCCCACCCTGGGTCTCCAGAGTGACCACCCAAAGCCATTCTCTTTTTCCCATCAATTACCTAGCTATGAAGCAACAGAAAGCAGATAGTGACACAGCCCAACCCCGAGTTTCTGAGTCATCTCACAGAAGACGTTCCCTACAACTGTAGCTAAGGCGCCTGCCTGCGATGCTCTTTAGGAATGAGGTCTAGGCTCGGATGGATAAGTATGGGGAATCATGCATAGGCTGCTTGCCTTTGAAGAGCCCCATCAGCATTAGCATATTAAAGGCTCACAGAAGCCCAAGGATAGAGATGCCTAATCAATGTTTAACGAATGTCCCACTTCTCTTAGCGGCATTAGCACTTGTAACTATTAATGCCTATTAAGCAGAGGAAGAGCGGCTTTCCTATTTTCCGTGTTCTACTTGAACAATTAGCCGTGGGACACCTCTACCATGCTCCGAGCAGGCAGTCCACCACCATAGAGAATTCTAATTATCAAAAGAACCGAATCGGCCACAGTTCAGATCTTAATGTGAAACGGATCGATATCTGAACTCGCACTGTCTGTATAATCACCAGGTAACCCTAGCGACCTTCTGTTTACCTGCAGCTTTAATTGTACCATCTGCAAAGTGGGGCTCGCAGGATTATTTACAGAGATGCTGAAGACCTTAGATGCACTGAAACAGTAAACTGCCTCCCATCTGCTACCGCTGTCCTTATTTTAATTCTCCTCCTGTTGAGTGGAGTTCCCAGCAACTTATGCCCCGGAGACAAGCTCCACATTCGAGAATCAGGCTGATTGCTGCTCCACCCCCCCATACTGGATTCCCCCAGATCAAACAGAGTCCATTCTTTCAGTTCTCTTATGCTTTCAGGTCCTCAACTGTCACCTCCATGTATCTCCAGCTTTGTCATTTGTGGAAACCAAATTCTGAACTCTGCCAGTCCTCCCAAACTCTGTGATAGTGGGTCTTGAGGGACTCTTCACACTTGACATCTGCTGTCACAGCCATTCCCACCCACCATTCCAGACAATATTCTGACAGCAGTCTGAAACCGTCCACGCAGCCTTCTCTGATATCAAGTGGGGCATATGAAGGAACAAATTCAAAAGGAATAACCCAAGGAGAAGCCTAAAGTGGCCAAGTAGATTTTTGACACCTGCCTCATTTGTGGAAAGCGTGCTACACAGGTCCTTGAGACGGGTCTTTGGATCACAGATCTCAGAAGCCCACTGGACCCAATCCTTGGGAATGGAGCTAACAGCATTGTATCAACCTCTTCTCCTTATCTTAAAAATGCCACTAAAGTTGGAGGACCATGACCCTGCAGTTAGGAGGGCATCTAAAGTTAACCTCACTTAACAGATAACCCGTAAAAGTGCCTCAACAATTAAGGGGTGTAATAGCTAATCTTAGTTGTCAGCTTGACCATAATCAACCAGCCTGCTGGGCACCTCTGGGAGGGATTTTCTCAATCAGATTATTGAAGCAGGAAGACACCCCCTAAATCTGGGCCACATCCTCTAGGGGTAGCTCACATAGAAGGACACAGAGAAAGAAGGCCTTTTCCCTGTCTGTGCTCATTCTTGCTGGCAAGTTCATCTTTCCTATTGCTATGGCCAGTATTCAATATAGAATGAAGACCAGCAGCTTTCTAGGAATCCTCCAGTACTCCTGGGCCAGAGTAGGAATCCTGTGACATCCATCCTGAGGACTGCAGGGCTACCAGATTCTCTGCCTTTCCATCATCAGACAGCCATTGCTGGAGTACCTGTACCATACCCTATAAGGCAGTCTAAGAAATGTTCTTTTATAGTGTGTGTGTGTGTGTGTGTGTGTGTGTGTGTGTGTATTCAATTAACCCTGACTAATCCAAAGAATGTCAACCAAGTTAAAGAAGAGGCACAGGCCAATAATAAGGATCTGTGAGGACATGGTAACTGGAAGTGGAATACAGGGGATGGCAGATCAGGACCCAGCATGCATACACTCACATCTCACCCTGAGATCTGGAGGAACCCCTTCAGGGTTCCGACCCTGTGCAGACTGGTGACAGAAACAGGAATTCAGACTCCCCTTTGGTTAAGAGGCCACTGTTATGCAGGGATTATCACAGGCTGACAGCGGAACTCATGGGAACTGAGGAGCTCTTTGGCTCACTCATGCACAGGCAACCAGAGAAGGGAAGTGACCCACAGACCTAGAGCCATTCCAGAGACCTAGTTCACAGAATACTTACAAACAGTAGCTACTCTACTTGACCAAAGTGCCATCATCTAAGCTGTTTTTACCCAGTTTTACACCTATGATTAGGAGGTCAAAGATTAATTGCTGCACAGTTCTAATGGATTAAAAAATAAGATTCCCTGTTCTTCTGATCTCATGACTGAACAGAGTTTACTGTGTACCCTTCAACATCTTTAAAGATTTGCCACATCTCAATCTTTATTCCCCGATGTCTCCCTCAGTTACTCGAGGTGCATTTTTCAAACTCATTCATTGACTCAGCTCCTCCCTATTGGCTGAGTGCCCTTCTGTTGGAGGCTTAGAAGTGAGGGTGTCCACTCTCTTACCATTCAAACACAGTCTAAAGAAAACTCTTTCTAAAACTACTAACAAGGTCAGAGCAACTCTCCCTACCGTAGGCTCCCTACTGTGATTGGCCGGTCTGTGCTATGAACTAAATAATACTTGTACAATTTCAAGATGACCATGATAAATGACAAGATCCTTGGGGATCCGGCTCTTCTCTTTCTTTGCTATGTGACCTGGACCCTTCTGACCTTTTCATTATGGCGATGAGAACCGTTCTAGTCTTATATGGTCATTTTGTAAATTCAGAGATGATTCATACAAAGGCCTTCGTGCAGACAGTGGCAGCAGATGCCATTCCGTGCCTAAGCCACTCGCAATCCTCTTGCAGGCTTTGCGAAGCACTCAGAGGGATTAACTATCGTTTTCAAAAGCCACTGCTGCTCCTGGACCAGAGAATCCTCACCAGGCAAGCCTACCACACATTTTCTTTCTTTTTGCCTTTAGAAAAGGTGGTTGTTCTTTAAATAGATGTCAAAGATCATGATGAAATCTGAAGCCTCAGACCCCAGTGTGCCCTGGTGACAACTGTATGGGAGCACCTGTAAAGAGGAACACAAACTGAAAACAAGAAACAATAGACCTGGGGAAGTCATACAGGAGACAGGAAGCCATCCATCTCCCCACCAGAAATGCTATTCTTTGTAGACCTTCTCCATTCAGGCAAATAACTTGCTGGGAAGTTAATGTAAAATATGTAAAAAAAAAAAACCCATGTAAATAATGAAAAAAGATGAAAGTGAGCTCAGCTGCACATTTCCTTTGATGCCATGGCTCCACTGCTAGGAGCGCAGCCTCCAGAAGTATGCCAGCCTTAATCTCAGGATAGTCTAGCAACTGTTTATTAATAACAACTAAAATCAGGAAAGAACTCAGATGTAACAATGGGAAATAGATAGATAAATAAGCATATTTCAGGCACAGATCTCACAGAATATTATATATTGAAATAACATATGTGGCAGGTTCTCTAAGATGTATGACTTGAAAAAGCAAGTATGAATTAAAATGAATGTAACTACTGCCTTTTCATAGCAACTCCCAGAGAGTGCGTTCAGAGAGCCTGTGGGTCCTAGGCCCGGGAAGATGACTACAGAATCATGGGAGCCTGTGGGTCCTGAGCCCAGGAAAATGACTACAGAATCATGGGAGCCTGTGGGTCCTGAGCCCAGGAAAATGACTACAGAATCATGGGAGCCTGTGGATCTGGAGCCCAGGAAGATGACTACAGAATCATGGGAGCCTATGGATCTGGGGCCTGGGAAGATGACTACAGAATTGTGGGAGCCTATAGATCTGGGACCCAGGAAGACAACTATAGGATAGTGGGAGCCTATAGATCTGGGACCCAGGAAGACAACTATAGGATAGCAGAAGTAAGAAAATAGGGGACCTTTCCTGATTTCTTCCTATCTTTTACATGATTTTTTTAACTTAAAAACAAACAAAGACCTTGTATTTCCTAGCTATCAGTTCAAAAACCAAAATGCACCAACCAAATTATAATTATCATCAAACTAAAGAGAAAAGAGCTCAGTGGAAATAAAAACCAGGCTTTTCTGAAAAACTTGACAAACTCTTCCATTAAGGCAGGTGCTGCTCTTGGCGGGGTGTCATTAGAGGTGAGCAAGCAAACAGTTGTCGCCCCTATCCTGTGTCCCCATCCCCGTGTCATTGTTGCCCCCCATGAGATGAGCAAGCAGTCATCACTCCCATCCCCGTGTCATTGTTGCCCCTCATGATGTGCAGAACAATATAGGCTGTGGAGACCCTGGCCTCCAAATCAGCCTAAACCAGGAGTCAACAACCTCTGTCCTTGGGCCAGATCTGGCCTCCTGCCTATTTTGTGTAACCCATTAGCTAAGTGTATTTCTTTGCATTTAAAAATATGTGAAAAAATTAAAATTATTGCATAACCTAAAAACCTTACAAAGCTCAAGCTCATTTTGCACAAGGGAAGTTGCCTACAAAGTAGCCATGCCCTCTCATTTGCTTATGACCAGGGCTGCACTTACCTCTAAGGCAGAAGTCAGTTATCACAACAAACTACAGTGGACTTCCAAGTCTAAAATATTTACTGTTAGAGTTGGTTGAGTCTTTACTCCCTTTTCTGGGAGGCAGACATAAGAAGAGCTCAGATCACAGAGACGTCGTGATGACAGAATCGAATAATGTGTGACATGCTCAACACTACCAGTTTTCATAGTTAACACTGAAATTGTACTTTTTAAAACAGCTGATAGGATGCCAGCTTGATTTGCTTTATAATAATCATTTGTAAGACTTGCTGTACCTGCCAGTCAAGATGTGCAAGACAGGAAAGAAACCCAAGCTTCCCTGGTGGAATGCTTTGTACCAACAGCTATGATCCTCATTCATCTCCATTTGCCAATCGCACTCATATTGTTGCCAGAGTTGGTTTATAGGGACTGCCCTCCTCACAGCACCGGTCCCTCTGGTGGTCTTTAGGACCCAACCATAGAAGCTGTTCTAGTAACACCAGCTCACTCTGATTGCAGTATGTCAAGCAGGGATCTTTCCAAGAGGTCCTCAGGAGAACGTACAAAAAACATGTGGCCTCGGGAAAACATAAAGAACACATGTGACCTTGGGAAGACATGAAGAACACATGTGACTTTGGAGGATATGAGGAATAAATGTGACCTTCAAGAAGGGCTGCATTAAGAGACAACAGGAGAAACAGCGTAGTTTACAGAGCACAGAAGGAACCAGTAGCAGCATTGACCCATCCCTAAGGAGCAGACACCACAAGTCCCCAGGCTGACTACTTGGCTAAGTATGTAAGTCATTCACCTACAATGAATGTAAGGTGTTGGAGCCCTACCTTACAGGCCCAGGAAAGTCCTGCACCACAGGTCCCAGGTGTCAGTGTGACACAGCTGATAGCAAGAGTTCTTTCTTCACTACATTTTATCAACAGTTCTCAAATCTCAGGGAGCATCAGGAGGCCCAGGGGGACAATTCTCACAGGTCACTCCCCACTCTCCAATGGCCTCTGATCCAGCAACTCTGAAGAAAACCAGAGAAGAAGCTCTCCAGGGACATTAATGCTCCTGTCCAGGGTACTTTGTGAACCTGAGCACCCTGCAGCACTGGACAGGGAAGGCCTCCCACCCCTGTTACCTTTGGTACTTCCTACTCCCCAATCACATACCACGCAACCTCTTCTAATACAATAGGACATTATGTATTTGAAAAGAGAAGATTCCATTGTCTTGATAGAGCTCATCACTGGCTCAAAAACCAGACTTCAGCAGCCTAGTCCTGATTGGCTAGTAACTAGCTGTGTTAAAAGCAGGTCCTTTCTCCTGTTCAACAGAGAAAAGGACAAACAATATTTCCCAAAGGTCCTCCGGTAGAGCACCACTACTACTGATGTGCCAATGTCCCGGAACAGCCTCCCTTTCCCGGGTGCTCAGTGCAGACCCAGGCAGCTGTTAGAAGGGTCCTCTCATAATGAATGAACCCCTGGGAACGTCCTTGTTGAGACTTAATTAAGCGGACGACAGTGGAATGATGTCCCCAGGGGGCTTTTAGATGCTTGTATGACACAGAACTTTAGGTAGTAAGTAAACTAGCAAATCATTAATGAGAAGACGTTGGGAACAAGTCCAGACCATCCTATCACTCCCAAGAAAGACTTTGCTCCCGCCAGGCTGCACTGAGGCAGATGGAAGCCTCTGTCCACCACATCTCTTGAGGATCTCTTCTCTCTCTGGGTTATCATGTCTCGAAACTTCAGAGTCTCTCTCATCTCTGGCTCTCGGCTTTGGTTAGGAAGAAAGTCATGTGTAACTAAAATTTCACCCTCATCGCGTGACGTGGGAACAGTTGATGTGGCAAACGGTGAAGGTCTTTAAAGCGTGACATAGTAGGTCCACAACACTTATCACAATGGAGTATCGTAGGAGATCAGTCTGATCTAGCCCAGAGCATTAGAATGGCTTCCTCCAGCAAATGGCATAGAAATCGAGGCCCCCAAGGATGCATTACGGGACAGGATAGGAGACAGGGCCAGGGTTTTGCTAAGCTGTGGTAAGAGACTGTGGGAATCCTAGGGCATATTTAGTTCACATACTAAGGCACATGAATTACAATAGTATAACGAGATCTTAAAGGAACAGTACTAGAGTTAAGGGATGAAAGACCCATCATCTGCCTGCTTAACCATAGTGCTCTGGTTTCTGCCCCCACTATCTGGACAGTTATGGTACTAGGGTGTGATGGTTTGAATGTAACTTGCTTCCATAAGCCCATAGGGAGTGGCACTATTAAGAGGTATGGCTTTAATGGAGTAGGTGTGGCCTTATTGGAGGAAGTGTGTCACTGTGGAGGCAGGCTTGAGGTCTCATATATGCTCAAGCCATGCCCAGTGTCTCAATTCACTTCCTGCTGCCTTTGAATAAAGATGTAGGACTCTTGGTTCCAGCACCATGTCTGCCTGCACGTTGGCATACTCCCAGATGCCTCGCTTCTTGCCATGATGTTAATGGACTAAACCTCTGAACTATAAGCCAGCCCCAATTAAATGTTTTCCTTTATAAAAATTGCCATTGTCATGGTATCTCTTCACATGGATAGAAATCCTAACTAAGACACATGGTAATTTTCTCCATTTAGCATATTTGATGAATTAGATACATGTAAGAAGCTACAGAATCAAGAAAAATGAAGCCAAAAGAAAAAGTAAATAATTCAGTCATAAATGCACAAATACTCCCAGTGGGAGTACTCTTGTTTTAGCCACTGCTTTTAAGGCTACTAATTTGTGTGTGTGTATGTGTGTGCATGTGTGTGCCTGCATTGATGAGCATGTGTGTGTACCTGCATTGATGTGTATGTGTGTGTGCCTGCATTGATATGTGTGTGTACCTGCATTGATGTGTGTGTGCCTGCATTGATGTGTATGTGTGTGTGCCTACATTGATATGTGTGTGTATGTGCCTGCATTGATGTGCATGTGTGTGTACCTGCATTGATGTGTGTGTGTATCTGCATTGATGTTTATGTGTGTGTACCTGCATTAACGTGTATGTGTGTGTGCCTGCATTGATATGTGTGCATGTGTGTGCCTGCCTGCATTGGTTGACATGTACCACACACACGTGCAGGTGCTTGCAGAGACTGTCAGAGTGTCTGGACTTAGAGGTGGTTATGAGCCTCTCACCGTGGGTGTTAAATGCTGAACTTAAGTTCTCTGCAAGAGCAGTTAGTGCTTTTAACCGATAAGCATCTTGCCAGTCAAGTAAAAAAAAAATTCACAGATAAGTTCCTGCAGAACTATTAACCAGACAGTTCACATCTCTTTCTGACTGCCCTTCACCCAAGAGTGCCTGAATGTCCCTGGAGACACAAGGAGTCGCTCAGTCCTTTCGAGGGCATCTCAGTTCAATGTCGACCAAAACAACGGCTAGGACAACTGTCCCAACACATGGTGGGCCTTTCTATCCGGACAGTTATAGTGTATTTCCTTTGGTGCCTGAGAGAACAAGAGGTAAATCACTCTTAATCCATCTTCTCTCACTAAGAGCTAAGGCAGCTGATGGAAGGCTCTAAGTGCAGTTCCCATTGGGGCTGCAGCCTGGGATCCATGGAAGCGACTCTACCCTTCAGAGTAGGATAAGAGCCCACTGGAGGGCCTGGGTTTTCCTTGTGGTCAGGAACCAGGCTAATCTGTTCCCATGGGACCTTAGAGGGTACTCTGAGAAGAAGATGGCTCCCCAAGTCCCTGCTCTAGCCACACCTCTTATCCAAAGCATATGAGGGCAGCACATGTCCTCAACAGAGCACATCAATGCCGTCACATGAAGTCTACAAAAAAGTCGGACGGCATTTGGAAATTTGTGGCTGTTTAGACTAGAAAGAGAGAGCATTGTTTTGGGGTTGCTTACTCTCCTGCCATTCCTACTGAGGACAACAGACTCCTCTGAAGGAGCGAGCCCTCGTTAGCTCTGCCTTGGAGAGATTGAAGCTGCAAGCTGATTAGCTTTGTGACTTTTCTTCACATTGGAGTAATTCAGCCATTTTTCTTCAACAGTCCTTTGTGTCTACGGTGAATGCTGTTTTGATTGTGTCATTCTGGCCCACTTGGTAGTCAGTCTTCAGCGCTATTTAGTGAAGACTTGGGGAGTGAAATGCACCTCAGACGCAGCAGCCAGGCAGCACTGGCAGAGCCCTATAAAGAAACACTTCATAAAATACAGCCTCCCTCTCACAGAACTACAGAGACTCGAGGTCAGAAGCAACGCCAGCAGTAGCCCCGGCCCCACCCAGTGCTCAGTTTCCAGCTACCTGCCCTACAGGGCTTGAGCTGTGAAAACCTCATACTTGGGCTAAGCTCAAGTCTATTGTTTTACAATTGTGCCTGACATATCCAGTTACTCTTGAAAGCTGATCATTTCTGTTGCTATTATAAAACACCCTGACTAGAAGTGATGTGGGGGAGAAAGAGATTATTTGGTTTATAATTCCAAATTATGTTCCAATTATTATAGAGGAAGTCAAGGCAGGAACTCAGGCAGTTGGTAATATCCTGTAATATCTATCATGTCGTTACATCCTTGCTTGCTTCTGCTAAGCTCAGTTTCCTACCTCATATCCAGTTTGGAACATTTTGCCTAGGGAATGGTGCTGCCCACAATGGGTTAGGTTTTCCTATATCAATTAACCATAAAGGCAATACCTCATAGACACACCCATAAGTCAACCTGATATAAATAATTCTTCATCAAGCCTCTCTTCCCAGATAGTTTTAGGTTGTGTCAACATGACCCTTAAAACTAAACCACCACAGAAGCCAAACATCTCTAGAGACCTTGTACACACCCAAATCCAGCTGTTGTGTCTGCAGAGGAGATAACATGCCTCATGCATGGCAGGGCTGGAGCTGAGGTTCACTCGCCCACATGCACCCCTGCTTCACAATGGATGAATGAGAATTATGCCCTGGCAATGCTGAAGCATGCGTGGGCAGCCCATATATGGCAGTTCTGTTGAACTTGTCCATGTTGGGTTTCATGGTCTAAGTCGATGAGGATGAATAACCAGGTTTTTTCCTCAAGAAGGCACCGGATCTCATTACAGATGGTTGTGAGCCACCATGCGGTTGCTGGGAATTGAACTCAGGACCTTTGGAAGATCAGGCAGTGCTCTTTATCACTGAGCCATCTCTCCTGCTTCACAAACTACACATAAAATGAAACTATTTAGTGTGGAGAAATCTGGACTCGGCTCTGAGAACAGAATGACAAAGGTTTGCCCATAATGGGACAATCTAATTTTATCATCCCCAAGTGTGAATTTCTCCTCCTGCCTAATCACAGACAGAAAGAAATGACTCAAGATCAACTCCACTAAAGGCAAAAATCATAATTATTAGCATATGTCTGCCAACACTTGTATGGCTTGTATCCAAATATCATACTTTCCCCATGGGTATTTTTTTGTTTTCTTTTTTTTTATTGTTAAAAGAAAAATTTACATTTACTCCCCCCATGGGTATTTTTTGCATAAATAATTTATCTTAAGTGGATCACCAAAAAGAGGTATGGCTTACAATTAAGTATTTTGTGAGGTTATAGTGAGGTTTTTGTGTTTGCTTTGACTGGAAAATAATCTAAATAATATTCTCATATTTATGTACTGTCTCAACACACCCATATTACTCACAAGAAATTCTTTTAATGGTTAAAAAGAAATTTTTGTGAACAGCACCTTCCAGGTACCCTCTGAATGTGACCACAATGCTAAAAGTCCCGTGGCTGGCTGAAAACATCCCTATATAACCAAGTAGAAATTCGGTGATGTCTTTAAATAAAACTCTGATTGTATCGAGGTCTTGGTATCTATATAAGTACCAAATGTGTACCTATTTTTAAAATGAGGCTATGAATAGGTATGTATATGTTTGTGTGTGTGCATGTGTGTATGTGTGTGTACACATATGTATATGTATGTGCCTGTGTGTGGATGTGCATGTGTGTGGATGTGAATGCACGTACATGTGCATATGCATGGATAAGCTGATGTGCATGCATGTGTGTGTTGATGCACATGCGTGTGCATATGTGCATGGCTACATGTGTACATGTGTGTACATACACATATGCAAGGGAAGCATTCCCCTCCACACACAATGCACACCTCACTTTGTTAATCTAGGTGGCACTGTGTAGCTATCTGGACCTCTGGGGTCTATGATGGCAATTCTCCTGATCAGTTGCCCTACAGATGTGACCAGCCTTCTACCTCCCATGGAGGAAGGTGACTGTGCACTGAGAAAGTAGATTCCGGATGTCTGAACATCTCAGTAGAGGAGTCTGTCTCAGCTGCCACTTGGCTGAAGGCAGAAGACCCATTTGCTTTCATTAATTGACAACGCAGATCACTCAAAGGAAGCACCCAGAACTCTTTGTTCCCGATGCTAAGCACTTACCATCAGCAAGCCCGCAAAGCAGTCCCTGATGGAGGTGCAGGCCTCTATTCTTCTCCAGCTCCACAGTTTTCACTAAGCGTCAAACCAGACCTTTAGAATACTGTGTACTCGGTGTTACTGAATTAATTATAGACCTGTGAGCATTGTCACACAGACAGATCTTGAAGGAACATCCTGTCACTGCCAGATACGAGCACGAACAAGGCTGTCCTCCTAAGCCCACTTCCAAGAGCCTATGGGGGGGTCATTTTTTTTAAACCAGATACTTATATATGGCTTCACATTACCCTTTGGTGAATGAAGCAGACGGAGTCAATTAAAAAAATAATAATAAAATACAACTTTCATGAATTTGGTTACACACCTAAAAAGTAGGTGTCTGCAGGAAAATGGAACATTCCCTGCAAGAGGAGGTGGCAATCACATTAGTCACCGAGTCTTAGCATTAGGGAGGCTTGAGATGGACGTGGCTGGAGCAGAATGCAGTGAGAAACAATAGGAAATGCAAACTTAGGGTTGGGCTGTCTCCAGAGCTAGCACAGCAAATATGATGGCTACTTTAAATGGGCAGTTTGGTGTTATCCAGAATCACCTGAAAGGGAGTCTCAATGGGAGAGTGTCCAGATCCGATTTATCTCTGTGTGAGAGAGAGAGAGAGTGAGAGAGAGAGAGAGAGTGTGTGTGTGTGTGTGTGTGTGTGTGTGTGTGTGTGTGTGTGTGTGTGAAATTGCCTTCATTGCCTTACTGATACAGGAAGACTCAGCCTGGCAGTGGGCAGCACTACTCCCTGGCTCGGGGCCCTCAACTGTGCTAGAGTAGAGAAAGGTAGCCCAGCATTAAGTGTGGATGCATGCATTTCTCTGTGCTCTTCACTAGGGCTGTGATGTGACCAGCTGTTTCAAATTCCTGCCTTGACTTCCCCAAAATGCTGGTCTATGTCACCTGGAACTGTAAGTGAAAATAGGCTCGCTCATCCCTGAGTTGCTTTCTGTCAGTGTATTCTATAACAGCAACAGAAATGCAATCTCTTCCACCTAATAGGAGCCTTCCTGCCTCAGCAAAGGTTTCTTTTGACCTCTGCCAGCTGATCTGAAGTGACGAGCAGGAGCTGCTGAGGCCACCCACACAGCTCTTGAACCCTGGTAAATAGCTACCCCTGGCCAGGAACTGCTCAGCCCTCTGCTGACCAGATAGCCCAGAAAGTCAGTTCTGTCGCCGGCATTTACCAACTCAAGCAGGCTCTGCTGGGAGACTTGGGCTGGGAAGGTTTACTCAGTACCAACAGCACCATGTTTGTGTGTGTGTGTGTGTGTGTGTGTGTGTGTGTGTGTATACGCGCATGTGCATTAAATCACCTCTAGGAGCGACAAGGGACCACATGGACATAGCAATCCCTGCCCCCAGTGCTGCCCCAAGCTTCAGCCTCTAATGCTTGTTATGCTCCTTTGTGTTCCCTGAGCACAGTCCAGTGAAGGTGCTATCACTCGTCACTCTGATGATGTCAGCTGCTTATGAGTGGTTCACTCTGATGATGTCAGCTGCTTATGAGTGGCTCAGTGATGATGTCAGCTGCTTATGAGTAGCTCACTCTGATGATGTCAGCTGCTTATGAGTGGTTCACTCTGATGATGTCAGCTGCTTATGAGTGGTTCACTCTGATGATGTCAGCTGCTTATGAGTGGTTCACTCTGATGATGTCAGCTGCTTATGAGTGGTTCACTCTGATGATGTCAGCTGCTTATGAGTGGTTCACTCTGATGATGTCAGCTGCTTATGAGTGGCTCAGTGATGATGTCAGCTGCTTATGAGTGGTTCACTCTGATGATGTCAGCTGCTTATGAGTGGTTCACTCTGATGATGTCAGCTGCTTATGAGTGGTTCACTCTGATGATGTCAGCTGCTTATGAGTGGCTCAGTGATGATGTCAGCTGCTTATGAGTAGCTCACTCTGATGATGTCAGTTGTGTGTGAGTAGCTGGCTCACTCTGCTGTGCTTGTTCATAGCAGCACTGGTGGACTCTACTCCGGTAACCCTGACTGATCACAGTCAGAAGCTACTCCTTGCCACCATGTGCTTCCACTGCAGCCCTCCTCCAAATACATGGGTCATCTTTAGGAAGGCACCAGGCACTTCCTCTGGGATCCTCTACCAACCATCACCCACGAAAGACTGATGACCCCTGACCTGAGCTCCCCTGGCCCTAAGAGCTTCTTTGGGGCACCTTCTAGGACACCCTCCAGCTGGTCATATTTACCAGGTTTCAGTCTAGGTAGCAAACTGTAATGAGGGACGTACCTACAGTAAGTACTTAGCTAGGTGATTGGCAGACCCTCTAGCTCATACTCAGGTCTTCAGATCCTTCTACACCTGAGGCTCATGAATGAAAAGGTAATCGTGCATCTGTGACAAAGTGTTCTCACCCTTATCGTGCTCTTTATTATAAGGCTGGATCAATTTTGTAAACCCTCACATTGCAGGTATAAAACACCCTATAAGCTCTAGCATACAGACAATGATCCCCAGGCCAAGGAAGGCAGACGCCTGTCCTATTGCACAGGGTTACAGAAGGGTAGTTAGGAATGAAGGACAGTATCCAAAGCTGTGGAGCCAGCACCTTCCCAACACTCGCCATTACCTCCTGGGCACGCGGTGACTATGTAAAAAGAACATTGTGCAGGTCTCCATTGATTCCATGGTACATGATACAGGTGAGGGTATTAGCAAACAAAATGCTTTGATTTCAGGCATGGCGTGGGGTCTAGCATTTTCTTAAGTAGCTATTTCTTTTCTGTACACATGGAGAAAAACATGAATCCATTTTGCACTCTCCAAGAAGCAAGCTGAACCAGCCATATAGGTGGAGTTTTTAAAAATTCAGCTGACATATTTTAATCTGTTGAGAATTCACCTAAGCCAAAGCCGGTTCATTACAGCTCAACAAATACAACAGATCCAGGGGCTGTTGCCCTCCCCAGAAGGTGAATAGTAGTAGATCCCCCTTGAATAATAACTAGCATTAGTTTTAATTCAAGGGGGATCCCCCTTGAATAAAAATTAGCATTAATGTCCCCCACTGTCTGGGGGACAGTGATCAGCATGACTTCAGAACAGATGGACCTTCTGGGGAGGCTCGTGCATGGAAGCCACAGTGCCCATGACTGCAAGGTGAGTTTTACTGCCCTCATGACTCCATTATCCCACCCGAATAGGGGAAACACAACCTTGAGTGGTGTCTGCTCCTGAATTCTGGGGACACAGGCACTAGGAAGTGGTCCCAGGGTATCCTATGCACATCTGTCCCAGCACTGTGTGACTGTGAGGAGCTTGCACAAGGGCACCTAACAGAATAGACTGGAAAGAGCATGGCCTCAGTAGGAAGATTCTCTACCTGAGCCAGCCCCTTGGCCCTTGTGAGCATAAACAGCCACTTTCACGAATGTCTGTCCAGATGGAATTGCACATTAGTGCCTCTCTGTGGATGAGAGAGCCAAGGTGTGAATGGGGCCACTATATAATGGTGTAAGCAAGATCTAACCAGGAGCCCTTCATCCCTCCCCTTTCCTCCACACCGCTGCAACTTCCCACAGGACTCTGAGGTAAGAAAACAGTCCCAGCCTGGGTCTTTCTTCCTGCTTACAATAAATGTCTCTCCCTACCTGGGTGGTTAAAAGGCCCATTTAATTCTGCTGGTTTTATTGAAGTTATAGTCATACCTCATTGGTAAACCTGTAACTTTAAAATAAAGGCATTACATTTTGAACGCTTCGTTTTTCCTTCCTCTATGAGAAAACACATAGGGAAGCTCATGTTTAGAACTGAGCACCCGGAAATTCTAAGGGGAAGCCTTCTATCAGTGACAGACAACCTGGAAGACAGAAGCTGATGCAGCAGCCATGGAGGGGTGCTGCTTATTGGCTTACCTCTTGTGGCTTACTTGGCTGGCTCTCTTTCACAACCCAGGACCACCAGCCCAGGGATGGCACCATTCACAATGAGTCCTCCCCTACCGATCACTAATTAAGAAATGCACTACAGGCTTGCCCACAAGCCAATCTATAAAAGCATTTTCTTGACTAAGGCTCTCTCTTCCAAAACGACTCCAACTTGTGTCAAGTTGTCATAAAACTAGCCAGTACAACATCCCATCCTAGATTCCCTCTGGGAGAGGCCACTCTCTGCAGGTCTAAGGAAAGTCATTGTGTGCCTATTGAAGTTGTTAATAAAAAGTACCCCAACACCAAAACAAAGAGAGACAATGTAGCCATCCATCAAGAGGGAACTGAAGTAAAATGTGGCACCCGCAGGAAAGCTACATTGTAAAGGAATTGCTAAATCTACAACTACAGAAACAAGATCTCAAACAGTATGCTGGAGTGCCTTCAGCATGCTAGAGACAGACACTGATTTCTACTGTGAAATACATGATTTAATGTAGCACCTTGTGCATATGTTCAGATGACAGAGGGAAAAAAAGCCAAGTAATAGTCCTGTCACCTTTAGGGAAATGAAAATGGGAGACAGTACCAAGAAAGACTCCCTGGGACCAATATTACATATCTGATGGCTTATTTCTCTTGGGAAAACAAACAGGCAAAGTCAGACAAAGAGGTGAGAGCAAACTTTTAACCTGATCAAAGCCAAGAGTTGGAGTTAAACCCAAGAACACTGATATTTGAATTAGTAGTGTTCTCTTCCCTGCCAGGATTGAGTTGCAACATTTAGAAATCAATACTCCAATTTAAAAAAAAATAGTTATTTCATTGTCAGAGTCAAGACACACAAGAAATGGGGAGAAGGGAATGAACTTATCTGGAGTGACGTGTAGGAGAATCGGAAGTGTTTGGTTAGGGAGAACATCTTCCTGAAGCTGTGTAGCAATGCAGAAGTGAAGCCTCTTCCTCCAAACAGGAGGCAGCCAGGGGCAAACCTTGCCTCCCACAAACCAGGCCAGCTGCCTCTGAAATATAACACTTCACAGGCTCAGAGAAGGTGGATGAAGCCTTCAAAATTGTTTTTCAAAGCCAAATGAATGCAAATCAGAGGCTCTGGGAGCCTCTTCTATGCCAAGAAGAAGACTACAGAGACTTACATCTCTAGCTCATCCAGAATGTAAAACTTGCAGATTCATCTAAGTGGAAGGGGTCCACCAACTTCATCAGTGAGCCATCTTGTCCCCATACCTCTTTACAGCATGCTATAGCCCTCACAGGGCTCTGGGACCCCAAAGGCAGCTGGAGCATGGGAGCCATCCTCTCCTCTCAGTTGGAAACCTTCCCCTCAAATGGTTCTGTGATGCATCAGGATTTGAGCTTGGGATGCTGGGATAACCAGTGACATCAAAGTCCCAGGGATTTCTTCTTTCCTGCCATTTGAGTTGACAGCAGGTGGACAGGGCTTCTTTTAAATCTGGAGATCTGTTCCTGCATGTTCCTGCTGTGCTCTGAAGTCTCCTGCATAGGCTGAGGGCAAGCCCCTGCTGGGTTGCTGGACCAGAATGGTGAAGGAGCAGAACTCTCAAGGCCAAAGTCCATGTGCTGTCCCGAAACAACCACAGCTTTCTCTAGACAAAAGCACACTTGTCCCTGACAAGTTCCCTGATGAGTCTCACTGCCATCTCTCCTACACAGTTTGTTTCTTCAGCTGGAATTTCATATACACGTAGACCACCAGGCTCGTTCCTGAGTGAACTACACTACAGCAGAGTTCTAAATCCATCTGTGCTCTATCACTCTGAGACATCTTCAAGTCATCAGAATTACATTCTAAACAAAACCATGTGGGCAATTACACACACACAAAACCTTCCTCACCCCCATACAATAGCAGCAATCCAGCTTTTCCATAAGCAATACTGCAAAGGAACTTCAGTGTTCCTTTTATGAAAGGACAATTGGGAGCCTTCAAAATAACTCATTAGAATTTGCTTCATAGCTTTTCAACCCAAATTCTGGGAACCCCAAAGCCACAGTTCTTATTTTCCTTTTTCTTTTCTTTCTCTCTTTCTTTCTTCCTTTTGTTTTTTTGTTTTATGAGACAGGGTTTCTCTGTGTAACAGCCTAGCTATCCTGGAATGGAACTAGCTCTTTTAGACCAGGCTGGCCTTGAACTCACAGAGACCCGCCTACCTCTGCCACCCCAGTGCTGGGATTAAAGGTGTGCACCACCCCAGCCCAGTTACACTCTTGTTTTCCTAATGACAGTTTCATAGTTTCACAAATCATCTCATTCTTTCTCCTCTGGACTCTATGGACAAGTGTCCCCATCAAGCCCAGTTCCCAGGCAGGAAAGAGAATGCGGTACTCCTGAAACTGCGCTGGGGGTAACGGATATCAGCAAGATCGAGTATGCAGTGAAGAGGAGCGAGCTAGACCAGAAACACAGAGTGTATGAGACCAAGCTGAGGCCGAAGAAAGTCACAACCACCACGATGGACCCTTGTCACCTGTGTAAACCTGTACCAGCTTATGGATTGATGAGCCTAATCTCACCTGCTCGCACCCATAGTCCATGCCCATCAGTCAGTGCTCACACGCTCCACACCTGTGTGACCAGGGATGTCTCACCAGAGAGGCCTTCCTTTGTTCTGTTCCTATGACCAGTATTAAACATTAGGCAGCTTTAACGAAATGAGTGTTTCCAAAAACTTTCTTCTGTGCCAAATAAATGTCTCCCTGGCACAAACCTTCTTTTGAGATCACTCCCTTTCTCTTTCT